>JAIFGZ020000106.1:611982-1223965 GCA_019925245.2 Oryza australiensis
AAGTCACCACAAATGACTATAACTAAGAAATAAATAATAAATAGACGTAAATATAAACATTCGTGTCAAGTTTAAAACTTGATCCCGGTTCATCATTAAAAAAAAACTAATCGGGTAAGCTAGGCTGTTCACTAATATAAGCACATCTAAGCATATATAGTCATGTCCAGATTCTAGACTCAAGAATCACATTGTACAGCAAATGAATATTTTCCCCTTTCACGCCATAAAAACTCTTAAGTATAAATTGTTGTGAAATTTTTTTCTAAAAATATTTTAATAATTAAAGAAAGTGTTTGAATAAAATTATATAAAAATTTTAATGTCAAATTTATCCAGACAAAATTTTATTAAATAATTTTAGTATCCAAGTATTTTCAGGATTTTATTTGAATTATTTAAGCATTTAAAATATATTTTAATAAATAAAAACATATTTCAGTATTTATTTAAATTAGAAAATTAATAAAATAGTTTGGGTCGAATCGGCCCATTCCTCTCTCTCCAGGAAGCTTGCTTCCTCCTCTCCACCGAAGTTCATTTTGCTTACTGCTCGGCAAGCCCAAGAGAGGCACCCACAAAGTCTACCTGACGTCCCCAGCGCAACAGTGTCGTCTCCTACCTCTGTCCATCCTCTCGGCCGAAACCCGGCACCAGCCGACCCGACGCCACCATCCCCACTAAATCCGGCCATCCCGTTGAGCTTCTTATAAAATTGGACGCGAAAAACGAATTCCCCTCGATCTCCTCTACCTTTTTCCCTAAGAAGCACCCATCAATCTCGTGCTTAATCCCGCAGATTTCGAAGCCGCTATTATCCCGCCGAACTCGGGATGAACCTAGTTTCCGCCTCAAAATCTTGTCGATCCCGACCCGGACTCCTTTTCCTTTGCCTAAAATAGCATGCCCCGTACCTCCTCTCCCTTTTCCACCTTTTTCCCGAGTCTCCCGTGACCTAGAGCTCTCCCCGCAGCCGCCTTCTCTCTCCGCCGCGGCCGCAGCTCCAGCCGCGCCGCGCCGTTGCCTTGGTGATCTCCGCTCTGCGCCGCCACGTTCCTCGGCAGCGCAGCACCGACACGAAGCCCGGCCGCACCTTCTTTTTTCCTGGACGTCGCCGGAAGATGGTCGTTGCCGTGAACCTGTGACCTTTTGTCGCCCCTCGACCTCCAGCCGCCACCCACCGCCGACCCCGTCATCGCCGGACCTCGCCGAAGCCTCCATTGTCATCGCAGCAGGGAAGAGAAGCCCGTCCACCACCTCTCCTCCGCTGAAGATCGCCGGAACACCGCCGTTGTCATCGACCCAATCTTGCTGACGCTTGAAGCTCGTTGTTGGCCTTCGTTACTCGTCATCGCGTAAGTTCTGGTAAGAGTCGTCTCGTCGTCCTCTCTTTTTTAGTGCCTCTAGTGTCTGCCGCCGTGCCGTCGTTCGTTGTCGTCGCTATCGTCCAGAGCCGGCCGACCGTCGAGCCTGCGTGGCTGTCCACGTCAGTGCCACATCGTCACCTCATCGTCACAACTGTCGTTGCCAGGTGTCGTCACGTGGCTCCACACTAAACCCTAGTTTGGGTTCGATGTCATTCGTCAGATCTTGGTCAAACCCTGATCAGAGTAATCTCGTCCGTTCATTCTCGTAGACCCGTGGACCTTTTCTGTGGTCTAGGTCTATGGTACACCCGAGCCTCTCATCTTTCTATGACAAGTGGGGCCCATCTGTAAGTGACTCCGTCTTTTTCCCTCTCCTGGCTGACGTCATTATTATTTTTTTAGTTTTAAAATAATTCAATATGATGCAATAAATAATAAATTATTTAGTTTTTTTATATGTTTTAATTGATTAAATTTATTTGGTTTTTATTGTTAGCGGCAACACGCCGTAGCAGCAAAACCTGCAAGCAAATGAACGGAGAGCAAAACAAGGAGAGAGAACAAAACACAAGATATTGGTGCTGCGTAAACTTGCAGTTTTTCTGGACTCTTGTTGCTCTTATATAATGGCAAGAGATTAGATAAAAACTAACTTAACACACTCGAGTAAATCAAATGGAACAAACTTAACAGACTCGAGTAAAGTGAATGAAACAGACTAGAACAAGAACAAGGAAGAAACATACTAAAGCACAAGATTTACTCTAACAATCTCCCCCTAAAATTCTTGTGGTGCTGATGTTTAACATTGACAACACCTATAAGCTCACGCAGCTCCTGGAATCTCGGCCGAGCCAAAGGCTTGGTTATCATATCAGCAAGTTGTAGTGACGAACTCACATAGTCGATGTCAATTTTTCCCGCCTCAACACATTCTCGAATATAATAATAACGAGTTTGAATGTGCTTACTTCGATCATGGTGGACATGATTTTTTGGATAGAGCAATGGCAGACTTGTTATCTACCTTCAACATCGGCATCGTTGGCGGTACCCCCATAATTTCTTCAAGCAGCCCAACCAGCCAGACGCCTTGGCATGCCGCAGACGTTGCTGCAACATATTCAGCTTCGCACAAGGAGAGGGCCACCACTTTTTGTTTCTGAGATTGCCAAGTGATGGGACTTTGTGCAAGAAAGTGGATGCCGCCTGTGGTGCTCTTGCGATCATCTACGTCCATGGCCATGTCGCTATTGCTGTAGCCGCATAGTCAGAATTTTCCTGGCTCTCCTCTAGTGTATCTCACACCATACTCCTGTGTCCCAGCAATATACCGGAGTATGTGTTTGACTGCTAGCAAATGATCTTCACGAGGTTTGGCCATAAACCTGCTCACATAACTCACAGAGAAAGCTAGGTCTTGTCTAGTATTCACAAGATACCGCAGCGCACCCACAACACTGTGATAAGCTGTGGCATCAACGGGTGGACTTGTACTTGCCTTGCTCAATTTTAGCTTCGGCTCCATCGACACGCAATAGGGATTGCAATTCTCCATGCCATTTTACTGCAGTAACTTCAGAGCATAGGAAGATTGACAGAGAGATATGCCATGACCATCTTGTTGTAACTCGATTCCTAGGTAGTAGGTGAGCAGTCCCAAATCGCTCATCCTGAAGTGCTCCATCGTCTCCCTCTTGAACTGTGCAATGTCATCGTTGATGGGCCTGGTGATCAGCAAATCGTCGACATAGATGCCAACCACCAGAGGCTTGCTTGACGCATGCTGTGTATACACAACATGTTCATGGCTGTTGCGGGAGAAGTTGAGTGAGTTGAGGCAGGCGTCCAACTTGGTGTACCACACCCTTGGTGCTTGGCGAAGACTGTAGAGCGCCTTCTTTAACCTTAGCACTTGTACAGGTTTCCCAAACATGAAACCAGGAGGCTGCTGCACATACACCTCCTCTTGTAGTTCGTAGTTGAGGAATGCCGACTTGACATCCATATGGTGAACACGCCAGTCTTCATGGGCCGCCACAGCGAGGATCATCCTCACTGACTCCGTTCTTGCCACCGGTGCAAAGACTTCATCAAAGTCTACACCCTGTTGTTGTACGCAGCCCTTTGCGATGAGCCAGACCTTGTGCTTGACTACGACTCTGTGCTCATCGTGTTTCGCCTTGTACACCCACTTGAGCCCTATAGGGCGGTGCCCTGCAAGAAGATGAGTGGTGTCCCAGGTTGAATTCTCCTCGATCGAGCACAGCTCCTCGATCATTGCCGCACGCCAGCTTGGCTCTCGTTTAGCTTCGGCAAGAGAGCTGGGTTCCTCGGTGCTGATGGCGTGGAGTTCCTCCATCAGCTCTCGTTGTGCCAACCCCAATATCTCTGCATTCCCTAGGATGCTGTCAATCTTATGAAAACGGAGGTGCGCCTCATCATCGTGATCTGCATCGAGGTCGGAGTTGCTGCTTGGGGGTGTGGCGAACTCGACTTAGGGTGGACTTGGCGGCTCCGGTACCTCCTGAACCTGTTCGTCCGTCATGGGCATGGTATATTCGATGGTGAACGACTCCATGTCGTTGTCGCCATCGTCGTCCTGTTTGCCGCAATCCCATTGTGCGAGCTCGTCGAATATTACATCCCAGGAGATGTGGACGCGCCTAGTGACGGGGTTGTAGACGTAGTAGGCCTTCAAGCCTGGTTCATATCCGACAAAGATCGTCTTGGTCCTGCAACCCTCTAGCTTGTTCAAGTGTGTAACCGTGTTCTTGACGTAGGTGACGCAACCAAAAGTACGCAGGTGGAGGATGGCTGGCTTCTTCCCATGCCAAGCCTCGAAGGGGGTCATCCCCTCCAAGCTTTTCGTCGGTAATCTGTTGAGGAGATAAACATCAGTGGTCATCGCCTCCCCCCAGAAATAGCCCATCAGCCCCTTGGCTTTGAGCATGCTCCGGGCAGCCTCGACCACCATCTAATTTCATCGCTCAACTCCATTTTGTTGTGGCGAGTAGGGGGCAGTGAGCTGTTGTTGTACCCCTTTCACCGTGCAATGCTCGGTGAAGTCTGCGGAAGTGAACTCCCCCCACGGTCAGTGCGGAGGGAGCTGAGCTTGTGTCCGGATTGCGCCTCAGCTGCTGCTCGAATTCGCTTGATTGCTGCTGGAGCTTGATCCTTGGAGGGAAGGAGTTCAATCCACATGTGTCGGCTAAAGTCGTCAACGAGAAGCAGAAAATATTTCTTGCCTCCGGGGGACGTTGGTGTGATGGGGCCATAGAGGTCTCCATGTACCAACTCGAGGGGATGGTCAGCACGGTACTCTGCTTTGGCGAGGAACGGTGTCCAACGCTGCTTCCCGGCGAGGCAGCCTTCGCATAGCTGGTCGACTTGTTCCAGCTCCGGCAGGCCGCACACCGTTCCTTCTCGTGCCAGCTTCCGCAGTGCGGGGAAGTTGAGATGGCCAAAACATGTGTGCCACCTTTAGGCATCTTTGGCGCCCCGTGCAGCAAGGCAGACCGGTCGTGCAATGTTGACGTGGAGCACGTAAAGTTGGTTGGGGCCACGCGGGATTTTCACGAGGAGGCGACCAGATTTGTCGTGCACACACATGATGCCATGTTGGACCAGTGCCGAGAGCCCGACCTCGTTGAGCTGCCCGACGCTGACGATGTTCGTCCTAAGCTTGGGGATGAAATAGACACCGTTTAGCGAGTAGTGCTCGCCATTTTTGCAGGAGAACACCATGGTCCCGTAGCCCTCGATCTTCACGACCGAGCCATCTCCAAACTTGACAGTGCCGGTGAAGCCGTCGTCGATGTCCGAGAAGGCAGAGCGGGCTCCGGACATGTGGTTGGTGGCGCCGGTGTCCATGACCCACCGGTCTCCCTCGTGAGGCTCATCCCCAAGGAGAGCAAGCACCTTCTTCTCCAACAGATGAACCTGTTGACGCTGAGGCAGAGAGAGATTAGAAGAAACAAGCGATACACAGGGTTCGTAGGGAACCAGCGGTGAAATCAGTGGATGAGGAAGAGAAAGGGATGGCTGGCGCAGCTGTTTCCGAGGGCGGTGTGGTTGCAAATAAGGTTACATGTGCCTCCCCGAAAAGAAAAGTTTGTTCCTCGTCTTGGGTCAAGTGCGTCTGGCCTTCCTTCTTGGGCTTGGAGCGGCAGTCCTTGGCCAATGCCCGGCCTTGCCGCAGTTACGGCAAATGTTCCTCGGCCTATCATGACCAGAAAGATCCGGTCGCACCTCGCGCGTACTTCTGTCGCCACCGCTGTGATTCCTTCCTCTTCCACAGCGACGATTTCGGCCGGAGCTGTTGTTGCCTCCGCTCGAGCTGTTGCCGCCGTTCTCCTTCTCGCGAGCTTTATAGCGTGGGAGCCAATCTTCCTCAGAGAGAAGGAGACGACAGATGTTGTCTTTTGCCATCGAGGGTGCCGGCTTCTTGCGCTGTTCCACGGCACAGAGCCGAGCTGTGACCTCCTCGATTGAGATTGCATCCAGATCGAGAAGGGTTTCCATGGAGATGGCCAACTGCTCGATATGCTCGAGGACGACGTGCAACATCTTCTGCACCACCTCCTTGTCCGTGATTGGATCACCAAGAACACGTAGTCTGTTGGCGAGGCCAGTGATGCGCAGCGAGAAGTCCTCGACACGCTCTCCATCCTTGAACACGGTCGCGACGAAGTCTTGCCGCAACTTTTGTGCGTTTGCCTCCTTGACGGCTCGACACCGACGTGTACTGCTCGGACCGCCTCCCACGCCTTCCTCGTTGTGTTCTTCTGCGCCAGCGAGGTCAGCATCTCTTGCGGGACAGCACGCAGGATGGTAGTGAGCGTCGTGTGATCGGCGTGGAAGTCGTCGGTGTCGGGTTCGATCGCCTCCCACAGGCCTTGAGCCTGGAGGTTCACGCGCATCACCATGGACCACTCAGTGTAGTTGATGCGCGTAAGCGTAGGGTAGACAATGGACGTGGAGCTTCTCTCGACCACATGCTCGACGATGGTTTCGCGGTCGGTGCGTCGCCCGTGCCGAGGCTGCGGTGAGACCGACATGCGTCGGTACCGATCATCATTGCTGACCGGGAGGGACATCTTGCCAGGGACATCGCCTCGCTCTGATACCACTATTAGCGGCAACACCGACTATAGCAAAACCTGCAAGCAAATGAACGGAGAGCAAAACGAGCAGAGAGAACAAAACACAAGATATTGGTGCTGCGTAAACTTGCAGCTTTTCTGGACTCTATTGCTTCTTATATAATGGCAAGAGATCAGATAAAAACTGACTTAACAAACTCGAGTAAACCGAATGAAACAAACTAAACAAACTTAACAGACACAAGTAAACCGAATGAAACAGGCTAGAACGAGAACAGGGAAGAAAACAGACTAACAGACTAAAGCACAAGATTTACTCTAACATTTATTAGTCTTTTTTCTTGTTTTGCGTGTTAGCTTGTCATTTTCGTCGTTTTGGAGGTTCGTGAGTGCATCAGAAATGTTCCAGAAGATAATTTGAAGATATTTAATTACACTGCAAGACACTGATCCCAAACACAATCTTTTTAAGCATGTTGATCTTATATTTAAATTCTCGCTTTTATTTCAAATGTGTGTTTATTTTGGAATGTCGTCGGGTGATGTGAACCTATTTCTTTGTATGGCCAATTTGTGTTGATTACTTTATTCCTTGATATCTAGAAGTTATAAATTGACTAGCTTGGACTTTATATATAGGTTCAACTATATACTAGTATAATTGCTTATCCATGCTTAGAAACATTAGTATCATTTTATGTGAGAATATAGGTTCAACTATATACTAGTATAACTGCTTATCCATGCTTGGAAACATTAGTATCATTTTATGTGGGAATAACTAACGGTTCATTTTATGTGGGAATAACTAACGTTTCACTATGCTTAATGATGATTCACGATGGCTAATCCTGATTGATTAATAATCGTCCAACTAAAACTTGACTAATGATGAGTTGTGAGCAGATGGTTGTGTTGGTCGTGTTCGTGATAATTAAGAACCGGTTCACGAGCTACTGTTGTGAAGCATTTATCGTTCTAACCAGCATGGGGAACGGCTTGATTTGTAGTGTAGCATGTTTCAGCAGGAGGCACCATGGTATGTAGTTGATAGGTGATAGTGTCGATAAATTCACATTATTCTGGCGTTTTATTAGCAGCGTTAATAACCCCTTTTGTTCTATGTTCAAAGACTTCATTTTATTTGAAATAATAATAACAGAGATGAGGGTAACGACTCTTACGAAAAGACATCAAGTTTGTAATCACTGAGTTGATGTGAAAAAGTTCCGATTTGGAGCCAAGAGATCTAGCCTAAAGGTTCGGCCACTTGTCCTAGGGACTTGGTAGGGGACCATTCTGTTGGGCGTGTACCATTATATTATAAAGGATGAGATGAATTCAGAAGCGTTTTTATTATTCTAGTAGACAGAATTCCTTTGGTCTAATTTAGGACGTTGAAATCGTTTATGCGAAGAGTGGCTAGAGTTTCGACCATCTTTACTGAGGGCTTCACGGGCGACCATTCTTTTGGGCATGTTTTGCGAAGGGTCTTGTCATAATCTCTGTTCATGTACTTTCCAGTATCGTGACATATGATCGACATGATGTTGAGATTGTGTCTTGTGGGTAAATTTGTATGTCTCTGATCAGAGTAAAACTATTCGAGTAGCCGTGCCCACGGTTATGGGTGAGCCTAGCAATATTTTTCGTGATTAGTCTCACCCTTCTTATTATTAATAATAAATTGATGATAATAATTGTTTAGCTCCTTGTGTGGAGATATTGGATTTATGCAATCGGGGTTGGTTGTTAGAGTTGGTTGGACATGTACAACATTTGGGTGTTGTTCAGTGATTAGCTAATATTGTTAATTAATTACTTTACTATTTTACTACTCTTTGCTAAATGCTGCCTTTACAAATGAACCCTATTAATACCTTCCTTTTATTATCTTGTGTGTTCATATACTCATCTTTGTAATAATTATCAACCTCAGTTGAAGAAGGATTATGAAGGATAAGACCTTTGGCTTAGATCCCAGTTGAGCTATCTGTGTGAGTGGAGTTGAAGCTTCACTAGATTTTATTTTGCACTGCATTTTTTTTCGTGGTGAGGACTAAGTGCTTTTTAATTATTTATCGCATTAGTTTATTTGGTACTGTGTGATTTCTGAATAAGGGTTTAATGTATAAATTAGTTTAAAATTGAATTTTTGGCATGACACCCATTCAAGAATCACATTGCCAAAAATATATATATTTCCAATTCAAGTATGTGTGGTTTTAAAACTAAAGTATGCACACCAACTACTGGTAGGGAGAGATCTAACCTTTGGCCCAAAGGCCTAGCCCAGGAATATACTCCCTAGCTCCCATCTCAAATTACTTTTCAATTTTTAGTTTTACCATTAACTTTTATGCACTCATGTAAAATAGTAAAAGAATTAACCTTTGTTGTCACCACGATGTGCCACATCATTGAAATAATAAGAGCCGTTGAACGCAGCACATATTCAACACCAAACGTTGGATTAAATTAGGGCTCGGTAAAAGAGGTCGAATGTCTTTCGAAGGCTTGGAATTGAAAGATTGAGAGTAAAATAAGGAGCATTTGGTTGAATGAATTAAATTTTAATATGTGTCATCTTACATATTTAGACGATTAAATATGAACTAATTATAAAAATAATAACATAATCAAAAAGATAATTTATGAGACGAATTTATTAAGTTAATTAATTTATTATTAGCAAATATTTACTACAACATCCCATCATCAAATTATGACATAATTAGGCTCATTAGATTCGTCTGACGAATAACCCACCGATTATAAATGAGTTTTGTAAATAGTCTATATTTAAACTTTAGTCCGAAAAAACTTTAATCTATAAAACCAAACATGACCTCAGACTAATACAATGGGTAAAAGAGGTCGAGAGTCTTCCAGATGCTTGGAATCAAAAGATTGAGAGTAAAAAAATAAATTTAGCATGGTTTAACATCATAAGATTTATGATTTAGATACACCACGAGAAATATATTAATAATGTATAATTGACATGTTAAAATGTCAAGAATAATGGTAAAAAATTAGAAATATCTGATTTAGAATAAAGCTATATATAGTGACAAGTAATTTAGAACCGACTTTGGACTGTGTTTGGATTTACATGTTGGAAATACCCACCATATATATAGTAGCTCTTTCCGTCTTTGCCAACCTTGAGTGCACGAGATTGGGTCTACCCGAATAGTGCCAACTTACCCACGTTTAAATAGTACAAGCTCAAAGTCACGTCATATACAGTAAATATTTTTAACTATTAATGTTTAGAACTATCCGCATTTGTCATGTATACTAGCTTTGGTAGAATTAGAAAGCAAAACCTTACGAAAACTAACAAACCTAAAAGTATTATACGATTATAAATCCACTTGCACTTGCGTGTGTCCGTCAGGCTTTATGCAATTAACCAAACACGTCTTTAGCCTTTCTTGGAAAGAGGTGGTTGGTTGGGGAGGATGGCTATACTTGATCAGTTAGAAAGATATGGCTAGTTGAGTGGAATAGCTAGCGTGAAAACTAGTCCACCGAGCACTTACTTTTACTTGGTTAGCTATTTTTGGAAGATGCCTATTCTGATATGTAGTCTCTAGGTAGGGGCCTCTTACGAATGAATATTGTACTTATCTCCAATTTAACCAGCCAGAGGAATGTGCCTGTATTTGAGGAGAATTCTTTGATAGTAGATGCTTAGTTAGGTATAACTCCATGTTAGCACCAATATTACGAATGCCTCCCGTGAACTTCCAAAAAGGGAAATGCCTCGTACACATGAGAACAACAAAACAACTCTTGTCACCACCATAAAAGCCTTACACAGAGGCATTGTTGTATAGGCAATTTTCAATCTGCCACTAAAACTAGGAGTTCTATAGTCTAGAGATATTTTTAAGGCAGTTTTCAAATAACCTAGAAAACTTCTACTCTAGAGACATCTTGGAGATATTTTTAACACATTTTGTTAAATTTCGGTACTTTTCGGCACTTTAAAATTTACCTGATTTCTAAAGGCATTTTAAGTTCTATGGATGGACTTTCCAAATATTAATGTACATTAAGCAACTAGATATAACTAACTCAAGGCACATGTTTACAAGTAGTGACATGATGTTAAGATGGTTATTGTTTTGAAAATAAAAATTATCTACTCAAGAGGTCATGAGTTCAAGTATTGACAAGGGATAATATTTTGATTTGCTATTGTTGAAGAAGTGAAAACAAGGTTCCCCATCACCGACTACTCAGGACATCTCTGCCACCAATCTCTGCTCACCGGGTGACACGACGGAGAGGGCTCCGATGGGTTTCGAGCTTGGGGAAGGGGTGGTTGGGCTGCAGCGAGGCTCAGCGAAGCCAGAGATTGAAGCGACGTGGTCCGACGTGGCGCCAAGCGCCGACAGCGAGCGGCTGAAGGTGAGGGAAGCGGCGATGGCTTCAGGTGGGTGGCGAAGTGGTAGTTCCAGTGGTGGCGGGCGGAAAAATAAGTGGCAGCCAGGGTGTGACGTGGCGTGGTGAAGCTAGCAGCGGTGGTGGCGCGTTTGCGACGATGGTGCAAGAGGCGGTGGTGCTCAGCCGGAGATGGCAGCTGGCGGCGGAGGCGGGGTTTTGTGGTGGTGGTGGGGTTTTGGGCACGGGAGAGCTCGGGGGAAGGGGGAAATGGAGAGGGGGAGCACGAGGGTGCTTTAAATAGGCACGGGAGGCGACGAGGAGGTTAGGGAGAGGCGGATTCACCGGACAGAGTGCGGGCGCTGACGTCGGGAGGTGGTGGTGGCTCAGCGCCGATTTCCGCAGGAAAGTGGGGAGGAAAATGGGCGCGGCGTGGAGGATAAGGGCGGCGACCGTGTCCCATGCACGTGCGAGCGAGGCAGGAAGGCGCGAGGACAGCACCGACGTGGGCGGGGTCGACGGTTGGCAGCTCCATTCGGAGATAGGAGATGAAGCTGATGGGTGGGTCCTGGGCGCACCTCTCAGTGAGAAAGGAGAGAGGCGAAGTAGACTTTTGCGAAGGAGAGGAGATGGCGGGCCAAGCGGGTCGGCGAGAGAGAAAAGGAGAGTGGGCCGGGCCGACTTGAGAGGAGAGGGAAAAAGGAGGAAAGGCCAAGTGGGCCATGAGGGAGGCAAGATAGACTTTGGCCAAAAACAGCCCAAAGCTAAAAAGGGATTTAAATTTGTTTTTCTATTTAATTAATTCATTAAATAAAGTTTGTTTCATTAAAATTACTTCTTAAGCTCAGAAAATTCACTGGAAATTTCGGAGAGTACTTTAGAGCATGGAGAATATTACAAAAATATTTGAGCTATAAATTTTTAAGGAAATTTTATTTTCCACATTAATTTCACTTGATAATATATTTTAACTTTGAATATAATTTCTAGAAATGCAATATTAACCGATTTTTAATCTAGAATGAAAATCGAGGCGTGACATGTGTCCCTCTATGGGTGGTGCTCGAGGCCCATCTCTCCTCGTGCGCGGCCCCCAAGAGATGTGCTCGGGGCACATCTCCCCCGCGCTCGGCCCCCGAGTGCTCGGGGGACACGAGGAACACAAGCAGAACGTACAAGATCTACATCTTCACGAGTCCTACAATATCTACATCTTTAAAGTGCTAAAGATGCAGCTCACGACGTCGAAAATCTCCTCCAGGCAATGTCCATCATGATCTCCTTTGTCATCAACATCTTCGAGAAGCTCATCCAATCCAGCAAGAAATCTACATTCAACAACGGGGGCGACCCTGAGTGCTCCAAGGTGCTCAGGCACTTGGGTGCTCGGGGCACAAAGTATGCCTCGGGTGCGTGGGGTGACTCAAGCATTCCTTCTGCCCCGAGATCTCCTCGGAGGACTCCGCCCATTTAAAGACAACTGTCGGGCCTAACAATCAACAAATTGTTCTTGTTGTTTGCCATAAGCCATGCGTCAAAACAAAAAGCAAGTGTGTGCAAAGACACCACTCTACATCCTGACAGGTGGCGTACAACAAGTCCAAGCACACCTAACCTAGGTACTGGGGCCCATTTGTGAGAGACAGGCCACTGTGATATTCACTTCAACTATAAAAGAAGAACCATGGCCACTCGAAAAAAGGGAGGAAAGGGGCGATAGAGGATGAGCCAGGGTTCGATTCCTGAAGAGTTAGAGTTCACATAAGTCTCATATCTCATTGTACTGTTGTTCCACATCCATAGTCTACATATACACAGGAGTAGGGTGTTATGCTACCGAGCAACCCAAGCTTGTCTTAAAAAAGCTTGCCTCCCTCATTTTTCCATCGCGCGATACATCGATTAGTTTCCGTGCACCCGCTTCCTAGCCAAATCTTTAAAAGAGAAAATACTCGCTTTCTCGTTGTTAGAGTACTGTACTCCGACGGCTATAGTTACAACACCAAAGTACACTTATGAGACATTCCTTAAAATGCCTCTACAAGAAGATAATATTTTAATTTTCTAGTTATCGTATCAAAAGTTTTTTATGAGACATTCTTTAAATGCCTGTACAGTAGACATTTCTCTACAATATTTTTGTTGTGGTGTGTAGTACAACAAAACAAGAACAGTGGTCCCCCACACGACAGTACCACACATGTCGCACGCTTCCCTTTCCTTAAGCCATGGCACCTTTAGGCTTTGCAAAGAGCCAAAGCCGCGCAAAAAGCCTACAAGACAACCCCACATAGCTCATCCATGCAGCTGTGACGCTGACGCAGATCAACCAACTACTACTGCCGCCCGCAAGCTCACACAGCTCCAGCCATTGCAAGTTTGCGACTAGCTAGCCTCCACTGGCCTCGTGTTCGATCGCTGCTCGTGTTCGATCAATGGACATGACGGCCTGCGTCGACGTCGGCAACCCGCTGGCGTCGAGGAAGGTGTGCGTGATCGGCGCTGGCATGGCCGGGCTGGCGGCAGCGCGGGAGCTGCGGCGGGAGGGGCACGCCGTGACTGTGCTGGAGCAGGGCGGCGACGTGGGCGGGCAGTGGCTGTACGACCCCAGGGCGGACAACGCCGAAGACCCGCTCGCCGCCGCCGCCGCCGCGACGGTGAGGGTGCACAGCAGCATTTACGCCTCGCTCCGGCTGCTCGGCCCCCGCGAGGTCATGGGATTCTCGGACTTCCAGTTCGTGCCGGCAAGGAAGAGCGCCGTCGCCGGCGCCAGCACCGACCGCGACCCGCGCCGCTTCCCGGGGCACCGCGAGGTGTACCTCTACCTCAGGGACTTCTACCGCGCGTCCAGGCTCACCGACGCCGTCAGGTTTAACACCAGGGTCGTGCACGTCGCCATGGCGCCCCCATGCCGAGGTGGCCCCTGCGACACGCTGAAATGGGTCGTGAGATCCATGGACGCCGGCCTCTGGAAGCAAGGCACCGATGACCAGATGGCCGAGGCGCACTGCGTCGAGGAGGTGTTCGACGCCGTCGTCGTGGCCACCGGCCACTACTCGCAACCAAAGCTGCCAAGCATCCAAGGTACGTGGCCGACGAACGACCAAATCAGCAATTAAACGTGCTTGTCTCAGGCAGAAATCGAATGCTAATCTCGCCGCTAATTACCCTAGTCTAAGTTCTTAATCAGGAATGGGGGATTGGAGACGGAGGCAGCTGCACAGCCACTGGTACCGGGTCCCGGACCCCTTCCGCGACGAGGTTAATTAACTTGCTGCCACGACTGTCTAATCAACGGCTATTCGTGCCTAATCACATACCACCGTGCCCGTTAATCTTGGACTAATCCCGGCGTGCAACGCTGCAGGTAGTGGTGCTGGTTGGCTGCGGCGACAGCGGCATGGACATCGCGCTGGACCTCCTCTCCGTCGCGAGGGAGGTGCACCTCTCCGCCAAGTCCGTGGAGGCGGCCATGACGCCGGCGATGTCCAAGATGTTGGCAAGGCACGCCAACCTCCACCTGCACCCGCAGATCGAGCGCCTGTGCGACGACGGCCGCGTGGTGTTCGCCGACGGCGGCACCCGCGTCGTCGTCGCCGACACCGTCATGTACTGCACCGGGTACCGCTACTCGTTCCCGTTCCTGGACACCGAGGGGAAGGTCACCGTCGACGACAACCGCGTCGGCCCGCTGTTCGAGCACACGTTCCCTCCGTCGCTCGCGCCGTCGTTGTCGTTCGTCGGCATCCCGAGGAAGGTGATGGTGCCGTGGTTCTTCGAGGCGCAGGGGAGGTGGATCGCCGGTGTGCTGTCCGGCCGGTGGGCGCTGCCGTCCGAGGAGGAGATGATGCGGTCCGTGGAGGCGTTCTACCGCGCCAGGGAGCTCGCCGGCGTGCCCAAGAAGTACACCCACGACGTCGAACCTCACGTAAGCACATCCATGGCGGTCTAATCTGTTCACTTCTTGATCGAATATTTGTTTGATCGTTCGTTTGGTGGTCAGAAAATGTATGAGCTTGGGGAGAAGTACTGCGACTTCCCGCGCACCGAGGACTGGAAGAGGGAGCTGATGGCGATCATCAGCCGGAACACGAACGACGACATGGAGACGTTCCGCGACCGCGACGACGACGACGACGACAGCGACAACGTCCGGAAGTGCCTGCAGGAGTGGTACGCCCTGGCTGAGCACCAAGCTCAAGACGAAGAAGGCCCAGCTGCCGCCGCCGCCGCCGCTTGTGCTGCAGCTGCTGCACAAGCAACCGTGCACATCTCGGTGTGAAGTTTGTACAGCTGCGTCATTCTGCTCTGTATTTCTGTGCTTTGCACAATCATAATTTTATTCTACAGAGCATGAATTTTTTTGAAATAAACAGAGCGTGCAAAAATTTCGAACTTTCGCTCCATGATTTGGATCTTTGCAGGGCTATTGCTCAGGTATGGCAGTTGGAGAATTTTTGCATTTTTAATTTTTTTAAAGATTTACAAAAATAACTTGCGAGTTTGAAAATTTTCAAAACTAATCTCCTCCGCCCTCGGGAGGCGTGAAGAAAAACGCCTCCCAGAGGGCGAAAAATCCGACGTGGCGACGGCCCCGCACGGCCGTCGCGCGTGTGGCATTTGCGGCGGCCCCTTCCCGCCCTTGGGAAGCGCGTTTTTCACGTGCACGGGGCCGCAAAAATGCCGGGAGGCCGGCCTTTTGCGGCGGCCCCTTCCCGCCCTTGGTAAGGCGTTTTCACGTGCACGGGGCCGCCGCAAAAGACCGGCCGCGCATTTTGCGGCGGGCCCTTCCCGCCTTACCAAGGGTGTTTTTCATTGTGCTTACAGGGCCGCTGCAAAATTGCCACGGCCGCCCGGCAATTTGCGGCGGCCCCTTCCCGCCCTCTGCAAGGGCGATTTTTACCAGAGCCGTATATAAGCCGACTCTCAATCATTTCAACCTCATTTACACCTTTCCAAATCCAGAAAAGAACGAGAGAGAGGTGAGGAAGAGGAGGAGCGCGGCGAAGCCCCTTTGGATTGCGTACTTCATTGGAGGTAAATGCAATATCTCGTCATTATTTTGTTTGTTAGCTAGTATGTAAATGAAATATTAGGAAAAATATAAATTTGTAATATTTGAATAGGTATTGAATAATTTGTTATAGATTTATAAAACAGATGGTTTAATTTAGATCAATGTAGATAATCTAATCGACAAGTAACATAGGAAGAATAGATAGATCAACAAGGATATTTAATGGACATTAACATAGGTAGAATAGATAGATCAACTTAGGTAGAATGTGTTTGGATGTAAGTGTAAATTATGTGAGCGAGATGGTAAGCACTATAGAAAATCGTACGTATAATTTTGTTGATGATCAAAATATGTTTAGATATAAACTACGAGTTAATTAAATTTAGTTTATAAATTTTGGCAAACTGAAATGAACGAGTTACGATTGGCGGTAGATGGAACGAACAAATCGATTTGGGAAAATTTAAGATGTAGACCGAGAGAACATATTGTTAAAGAAATTAAGTTAGGCACGAATCATCTAGGAAATATATTCGTAGTATGGAATAAACTCGGTTTCAATTTGTTTGTCGGGCACTATGGCAAGTAAGATCATATTTCGGATAGTTCACGGTGAAGACAACGTTAGATACGGTCCGAAGGTGTAGATTTGTCGAATTTAGGATGAAATCAAAGGGCATCGATAGGCCGGGCGAGAAAACATTTGAGTCGGTGTATAGTTGGTTGCTACGTGGATTTAAAGTGGATACAAGAGTGAACACAATGTCTCTATCCGTTGTAGTTAGTCGGGCAAAGAAGGATATTATTGGGAACTTATGCCTATTGATAACACGAGTCGTGGAGACGTTATGTGGACATGGCACTTGAAAGGTCCTGGCCCCTTGTTATTTTTGTGGCACCGCACGAAATCGATAGCGATAATACAATGCAAACAGTATGGCGAAGGTCCAAGCAATGAAGCAAGCTTAGAGGAGGCGATTGGCGTGGCGGACGAGGGAGAGAGAATCGAAGCAATTGTTGAAGAAATGGAGAGGGAGGATTCGAAAATGAGCGAGGCGGAGGGCGATGAATCATCGGACGAGGAAGAAGATGTCATGCCCGTCGATTGGGAACAAGGCGATTTCTCTCGGCTTGTTATCTCGGAAGGCGCATGTTTCATTTGAATACAAAGATAACGAGGTCATCCAGGGTGCTAGGTATGCTCATAAGGAAGACATGAAAGAGGCGGTGAAGCATTGGGCGGTGTCTTTGCATAGAGAGTTTAGGGTGGTGAAGTCTACGAACTATGTGTATGATGTGAAGTGTATGAAGGATGATTGTCCGTGGCGCGTTCATGCATACAAGGGAAAATGGAATGACTATTGGAAAGTGAGCATTGTTGGTGAGCACACATGTCATTGCGGGGTAGATAAGTACCACCGCAACATCACCTCGCGTTTGTTGCTTAGGTGAGATGTACGACCATGTTGTTAAAAACACGGATTTTGAACCAGGCTCCATTATTAAGCACATTGAGAACAAATTCAAGTATACTATTAGCTATGCGAAGGCTTGGAGGGCGAAACAAAAGATATTGGAGATGAGGTATGGCACATTTGAAGCATCGTATGACAATATACCTCGTCTATTAGCCACCATTGCTCGAGAAACCCCAATACCTACTACGACATTCGGACATTTCCATCATCTACGATTCGAGCAAGAGCGTCTTGCAAAGAGCCTTTTTCTCGATTGGTGCTTGCATCAACGCATTTGTTCACTGTCGCCTGTGCTTGTGCATAGATGGAACCTTTCGACTGGGAAATACGAGGTCGGATGCGACGGCGATTGGAGCGGATGGGAACAACCGGTGTTACCTATGGCGTTTGCATTTGTCAAGAGTGAGAACACCGAAAGCTGGTATTGGTTCTTGGAGAGAGTTCGATGCCAAGTCGTTCGTATGAGGCTCAATGTTTGTCTCATACATGATCGTCATGCCGGCATGCGAGGGCAATCGACTACCTTGAGAATGGTTGGCCGGAGAGGGGACTTCCGGCTAGGTGGCATGATGTTCGGAGTAGGTGGTGCATGCGTCATATGGAAGCCAATTTCTACAAACAATTCAAGAACAAGCACCGATGGATCTATTCAAGAGGCTATGTGGTCAAAATCAAGAGAAAAAATTCAATGAGATGTGGAGAAGGTTGGATGAGGCGACAACGAAGCAAACCGACGAGCAATCTCGTTTGCCACGAGTTGACGAGCTGTTGTACCTCTTGGTCCATTGCATAATGACCCGCCAACAATGAGAAGGAGGTCGCACCATCAATACGTAATTTCTCCCCTTGGATAGAGAATGAACCGAAAGAAAAGTGGTCTCGTTGTATGACACCGACGAAGCTCGATATGGTATAATGACAACGAACTGGCCGAGGTGTACAAGCTGGGTGATGCGAGGAGTTAGGGGGCTTCCATTGGTGGGTATTGTGGAATTTATCCTTCATGGCACGGAGACATATTTTAGGGATAGATTTAAGAAAATATCCCCTTTAATGGTCGATAACAAAATTATATTTGGCAACGTGGTGACGAAATATATGCAAGACAAAATTCTGAAGGCTATGAAGCACAGAGTAATCCCCCAAGGAACCCAAGTTCTTGATGCGAGATCATGTGTGTCGACAGGAGAAGGCGAGGCATCAACCGTGTTCAAGCTGTGCAGGAATGTGTGCTTCATGCGGATGGTGGTTGTAGCTTCATGCGGATGGTGGTCAGCTTTCGAGAACCCGGCCGACGGGCCTACGATGGGTTCGTACTGGTTTCGACGCAACGTAAGTACAAAGTCATATTTCTTTCAAATATTTAAATTGTGTTGAACAAAACTTGTAACCACTTGATTTTTTATTGTCGCGGCGTCGTTACGCCCACGCTCGGGTGAGACGGAGCTACCGGACTTCGTGTTCGAGTTGGACCGTCTCCGGCCGTACGACGTTGTCCGGGAGCCGTACACGCGCGGGCGGTCGCAGCTCGGGCGCCTCTAGGCCTCTCGACGTTGTGCACGCGCGACTCGGCCTACTGGATGACGTTGATCCCGATGGTGTACGACATCACCGTCGAGCCTCACTGCCTAGGCCGAGTGATGAGGCGGTTCGGATGCGCCGAGGATTCCCGGTAGACGTCGGTTGCCGTTCCCCACCGGGACCACCGGTGAGTATTTCTATTTCAAATGTAGTACTATTGTGTCAAATTAAATGGAACTATAGTCCACCTTTGCTGTGTACGCAGGTTGTCTCGACGGGGACAGCAGGGAGGCTCCCTCTGGGAACCACGTATGCAGCAATACGTGGCGGTTGTATTGGTCGTTGCAAGATGGCTACCTCATTTGAACCACGAACATATGGTCGGAGATATTTCATTTGCCCCAACTTAGACAACAACTTCGTTGTACGTCTTTCATTTTATCAATTATGCAAACGTCTTCGCTCCAGTGGCTCTCTAACTGATTACATGTGTTTCTTTACCAGAGCATTCAAAGAAGGTGTGGATTCACTAGGTGGATCGACAATGTCATTCCCCAATATAACGGCTTAAAAGTAACTGAATGTGAAACTCAAAAGGAGTACAACGCCGAGAAGGAAAGAGAAAATTGATGACAAGCTTATCGCCCTTGAACGGTTCCGTAGGTAGCCGAGCCTTCACTCGTGGGGGATGAGTTAGTTGTATTGCATCATCCGTACCTAATGGGTATGTAACACTGTGACAAACAACTGCTTAACCATTGCAACTAAGTTAACTTGGTTAAAATAATATGTTCACAGTAATGCAAACAACATATGCTCCTCCATATTTTGAGATTTATTGATGATCAAACTCTTAAAACGTTAACCATCGATAAATCTCAATGTGTTTGGTTTGAAAACATGAAAAATCATATAGGTAGAAAAATACTAATGACGAAACTAATGGTCAAAGTTACACAACAATTTAGTTATTTAAGAAAAGTTTAAAAACAGTGAGTTCTTAAAATAGCCCAACAGTGTAGTAGGTCTCAAGAAATTAATATGTAGTTGAGAACTTCTACGAATTGTTTGAACTAATTGATAATTTTCAAAATTAAAATGTGATTTATTATAGCCATTTTTGTTTGAATTTCTAAATTTTATAACTGAACTAAAATATTATTCAAATATGTTAGGTTCACATTGTAATATCGGAGCCTACATATATTTTGGTCCACGGTAATGATTTTATTTAGATGCAAAAATATATTCTGTGAAATTTTATTTGGATTACAAATGACCAATAATAAGTTTTAATAATATTTAAAGTCATTCAATCATTTCAAAAAATTATAAAATATCTTCAACTTAAATGACCAATAATAAGTTGTAAGCACAGTGAAAAACGCCCTTGGTAAGGGCGGGAAGGAGGCGCCTGCAAAAATGCCGGCGCGGTCGGCCTTTTGCGGCGGCCCCCTGTGCACGGTGAAAAACGTCCTTACCAAGGGCGGGAAGGGGCCGCTGCAAAGGCCGGCCTCCCGGCATTTTTGCAGCGGCCCGTGCACGTGAAAAACGCCCTTCCCAAGGGCGGGAAGGCGCCCGCAAAATGCCACCGCGCGGGACGGCCGTGCGGGGCCGTCTGCCACGTCGGATTTTCGCCCTCCGGGAGGCGTTTTTCCCTTCACGCCCTCCCGGAGGACGGGAGAAGATTAGTTTTGAAATTTTTCAAACTCGCAAGTTATTTTTTAAATCTTTAAAAAAAAATTAAAAATGTAAAAAATTCGGCAGTTGGATGAGATCGCGTGTAGATTCGTTTTCCTCACGGAAACCGGTCAGCTACATGGGGTAATATCAGCCCACAAGCCGATAAGCCCACCAGGCCTAGGCCCATCACATACATTACGGTCCCAGCTTTGGCACGTCACACGCTGATGATATGACGTGGCACAGCCAGCCCCCGCTCTACCGACCAACCGCTGACCTCCGGGGTCCACCACAATTCGGCGCCAGCTAGGAGGGCCCCACACGTAAGCGCGCTACTCACGCGCGGGTAGCCTCCCTCTCTCGCCGCCAGATGGGGCCCGCCGTTGATAAAACTTGGACTCCGGTGTGCGCCCGCTACCGCCACTGCCAGCGCGGGCCTTCCCTTGACTCGAGCCAGCGAACCAACCACGGTCAATGGCTGGGCCCACTTCCGCCTGTTTTTCGAAACGTCCCTGCTGCTGGCCGTCCGATCCGTTCTCGTCTCGAATTTTGGGCCGTCGGATGGAGTAATGGGCCCTCGCCGTAACCACCGCCGTGGCGGAATGGGACGGGCAGGGGCGGGCACAGCGCGAGGCAACCGAAACGAAACGGCGGAAAAATCAGCCCAACAAATCCAGACGTTTTACCCGGAGGGCCCTTGCATTTCCTCGTAATTAGAAGTTCGTATCTGTAAGACCTAATAAAGGACATGACAGTAAGCATATGCCATCCTGTTTCTTTCCCTTTCTTTCGAGCGTTGAAATGGTGGATAAATGGCTTGCCATATACATAGTTTAACATCTTGGCAACAGCATAGTTTCTGTTTATTACACTTCAAATACTTTCAACCCTAAATATGAACCATTACAACCTCTTCATTTGCGCATCGGTTAAAAAACATCACTTGTCTTGTTAATGATATTTATTTTCATCGTCCTAGTTGATATAATGAGAACTTATTTAATTTTTCACGCAACAATTGTGTATAAATTTTTCGGTATCGTTAGTAATAAAATAACACACAAAAACTATTAATCTAAAATTGATAATAATCCTTTCGTATCATTAGTAATATATACTACTTTGTAAGAAAACTTGTCAGATACATATAAAATTTTATATAAAATCTCATATAGGCCCTCCACCCTATAATACCTAGTATAAGCATTGGATACACACATACAACAATGCAACAATGCTTGTTTATTGGAAAGGTATGAAGTAGTAGCAGGTTAACAACGTTGATAACAAATGTTAGCTTTTCAAGATTCACATACATCAGCGGCACGACATGTTGTGTCTGTGAATTCATCCGACTGTCACGGAGGATAGAGATAATCTGAGCACGACGACACGTAAAAACGCAGTCGTTCAACCACGCTTCTCTTCATGAACCGTTTTGTTTCTAGACAATAGCGGTATGAATATCTCTATTGATTCATACACATAAACAGATATCCAAGCCAAAGTTATTATTGCATTCAAGCCAACGATTTGAATCACAGGATCTGAATCTACGTCATGCTGAAAATCTCCCAAGTACACACAACTCATATCACCCAGCCTCCGTGGATACGCACGCAATATCTCCAAATAACAGGGTCCTCGCCGCGACGCGGAGAATATTTAGGGAAGTTGGGCTTTCCGCTTCACTACCGCTCCGCTCCCCCGAGAGACTCGAAGCCGCAGCAGCGGAAGAGGAAAAAACGGAAACGAGTCCCACCTCTCAACGGACGCGAGCAGTAGGCGGGCGGTAGTGAAAAAGGCGAGAGCGGGAGCGCGGCCGCCGTCCGCCTCCTTCCCCGTTCGATTCCCCCCCACCCCAACCGCCACTCTCCCCAAAATCCCCTCGAGAATGGGGGAGACGCAGGTGAGTGAAATTCCGAGGCCTTCCTCTTCCGTTCCACTCCGAACCACCGCCGCCGCCGTCGTGGGTGGTGGTGTAATCTGGTTTGGGCGCTGATTGATGGATTGTGGTTGTGGGGGGGTTTTGGGTGGGTGTGTGGTGCGTGTGTTTGTTTGTTGCAGGTGGAGGGGATGAGGAAGGCGTACGCGGAGATCATGCTGAACATGGCGCAGGAGTCGGCGGCGCGGGTGCTGGCGGCGGAGCGGCGGGCGGCGGCGCTCGCGGGGGGTTTGGCGGCGGCGAGGGAGGACGGCGTCGCCGCGCTCGTCAGGCTCAAGGCCATCATGGAGGCCAGGGTACGGCGCCTCCCCCCTCCCCCTCCCCCTCCGCTCGAAACGCTTGCTTCGGTTTTTTGCTTGCTCCCTTCGTTGGTTTAGTTGGTTGGTTGGGTGGGTGTTTGGGTTTGGTTGTTCGTAGGTGTGGTTGCGATTTCGGCCCCCTCTCGGGGATTGCGAGTTTCCGCGATTCAGGGGAGGTTTTGGGTGGTGGTATTTCTCGGAATTCTGGTGGATGCAGATTTTGCGTTTGAATGCCGGGATTTGGAGTTCGAATTAGAGGGGTTTCGCGGTTCCGTACTTTACCCAAATGTTGGTTGCGAAAGCTGGTGCTCGCGCTTTTTCGTGCTTCTGCATTTTGGATTATGCAGTGGTGTTGATAGATTTTGCACAGTCTTCTATTGTCTCCTTCAAAGGAGATTTTTTCCTTTTTCGGTATCCATTGCGGCAGCCCTGAGGGCAACTAGGCTCCCTTGCGTGGGTGGTAGAGGGGGAATGGAAGCACAAATCTGTGTTTGTGCTCTAACTTATTATCGGTAGATTTTGGGTTTCACAGTTCTCGAAAGCATGCCATTGAATTTCTGAGGGCGGTCTACTGCTCTTAGTAAGGTTGTTACAGTGAATTGTGAAACACTAGCTTTAGTGATATTAGCATGTTACTGCAACCGATGAATCACATTTCACTTCTTTTTATCTTTTTTTATATGTATATATACAAGAAGGCAAGGGAATAATCACATTTCACTTCACTCTACTTATTTCTGTGCCTTTCCGGCTTCTGTGATAGGATGCTGCATGCTATTTCTGTTTCCTGTTGTACTTGTACCTTGAACTATCTTAGATGACACTGGTATTTTTGTGTGTGGCCAAATTTTTTAATCCTGAGAGCAACAATAGGATACTATGTACTTTATATTTTTGTTTATAACCTGCTGATAAACTATACACCTTCAAAGAGTGTTATAATACAAAATGAACACTGATGCAAGATAGGCTACCTTGTTCGTTTATGCAATTATGCCAATTTATGGGGTAATCTATAAGTACATAATAATATAATTGCGATGGTCTGCAGTTATGATTGAAATTTAATTGAGCAATTCTCTCAACTTTTAGTAAATCCTCATTTGTAAATTACATTGCCATATTTTTGTTCTCGGTTGAATTCTGCAGTGCACAATTTCTTATTGGAAAATCATATACTGTAGTGTCTTGCCTGAACTTTATTACTTTTTAAGTTAATTTTTCATCATCCAGTCCACGTTTAGGTCATACATGTGTATAGGGTCAAGGTTTATGATTGTTCCATAATTGTTCCAACCAGTCATTGTGACCTTGATGTTTTACTGTATAGTAAAATGTAATTCGTTTTTACTTTGCATTCAGGGCATCAAATTGATAGTGTTATTGGCCAAGTCTGTACCAGACATGGTCTCCTTCTGCTTTTTAGTACCTTCAGTCTATTGGTGCAGTTCTGTTAACAAATAATAACTGTAGAATTTCTTTCAGTTTGTGTAAAGCCCAAGGTTTTTGTGGGGATTGTCATTATATGGATAGCTATGGCAGAAAGTCTACCATCTTTACAAAAGTTAGCTAACTGTGATAAGCTAACTGCCCTGTTGAGACCTTTATTTGTCATGATGGTTCTAAGAGGAATGCTTCACAATTATTTTAAATTTTGTGATTTGTGGCAAATTTGGATATTTGTAACATCACTATTGTGCTTCATATTGGCTTGCTATTTGTTAAGACAACATATTTGTGATATGAATATTACAATAACTCCATATTCTGAAGCAGAGGTTCTTCTACCTATATTGGAGTATTTACTTAGGGTGAGTACAGCTGCCCCGTAGGTAATCTTTGACCCACTCCAGACTAAATGAACTAGATTTCATTTTTGAAGTTTTCAAAAATTAAATGCAGTTCACTTAATTGAACTAGAGTGGGTCAAGAAGTACCCGTGAGTTGGCCCTTGCTCATCCGTAGTTTACTAATTTTGCATCATTTTCAGTCTTTCTAAACTGTTTTCTGCCTGCCCCGCATGGTGTTCAACATTGTGGTCAAGACAATAGATGAAAAAAATGCTTATCCAGCAATGTACTTAATCTGTTTGAAACTTTGAATGGTGAAATGTTATACATGTGGTGGTGCTTGTAATTTTGTGATATATTTTACCATAGCCTGGGACTTTTGTTCCATTTGTTCGGAACATCCTTTTTCAATTAAATTCTACTTTCTTAATTTTTTTGGTAGGTAGAACCTTTGACTATGTAGTAGGGCTATCCATATTATTTGGGAAATGCAAATCATGGTTGTCAAAAATCATTCTGGATTCTGGGCCTATAACCTGGACGGTCACCGATTCTTGTAATCTATTTTAGTACTGGTAGTAGGCTCCAGTCACTACGTATAAACATATGCACAAGGGCATGTACGTGTTAAAGATTAGAGGACAATCACCACACTTTCTGTTTCTGTAGTCCCCTTCTTTTACCAGTAAACGTAGCATATGTCTAAATAAACTTGATTTGTTTCCCATTAACTAAGCATTAAGTCATAAAACAGCCTCTTGCCTGGTTATAGTGGCCCAGTGTTATTAAACATAAATGCATGTATACTCAAATTTGATTGGCCGGTCTAAGTCTGTTTCCTGGATTATCGCCTGAATTTTTCTTGTCTCGCCATTTTAAATGCACACAAATGAATCATAATATTTAAGAGGGATAGACTAGGCATTCACAAATAAAATAAGAAATGCAGTGTTCTAAAAAGCAACAGCACAGCTACCGCTTAAGCATACAAGGTTGCCAAACCTTGTCAAGAACTGTAAGCAGTTGGTTTACAAGGTTAAGCAGGTGCATATGCGGATAAGCAGCCCACTTACCCGGTTACCCCACATACAAGGCCGATTATAGGCCCATGTATGACTTTCATTTATTAAAAGGCCCGTGTACTTCTGTATGACTTTTATCCTTTAACCTATTTTGTTTATTGTTCATAAAGAAAGATATGTGTATGTGTGTATGTATGTTACTAATATATATACCTCACATGTTAGATTAAAGAAATTTAAAATCTCTTACAAGGCCACTTTCCGCATAAGCTCTACAAGGTGGGGGTGACCACACTGCACAGCTTACCGTTTTAGAACCTTCAAGAAATTTAAATAGTTAACCTAAAAAGAATTGAATATGCATGGTATCATTTGAAAAGGTCAATGCTGATTACATATGGTAGAAATCCTTGTAGCCTATTCAATGGCATATAAGTACTTAAAAAATCATTTGGTAAAAATCTGGTGATTTTGATCCTGTTTTACCCTGCATCATATCATATCCTGCCAAAAAAAGCATCAAGTTAGTTTGAGTTCCCTTTCAGTTATCTGCCATTTATAACCTATCACTAATCATTATTTCGTTGTTTAATGGGTAAGTAATCAGGGAGAGATGGCAAAGACAGCCTTCCATTTGAAACTCTCTATATCTTATATATTTTCCAGCAATCTATGTCAAAAAAGCGTGATGCATGGGTCAGTTGCAATGCTGGGCCCTAGCCAGGTGGACTCGCTACCGACCGTGCCCAGCGCTGGGCGTGCTAGTTACAAGGGTTCCATGCATGTTTTTTGTTTTATACCCAAAAAAAGGACACTGAGAAAGGGCTAGGGTAAATGCGTCGGTGAGCAAGATTCACATGCTGGCAACAGCTCGTGCCAATTTGATAAAAAAAAGTTACTTTTTTTTGTACGTATAGCAGCTTAGTTATTTGTCTTTTGAACTTGCCTTGCAATCATTTGCTCCAAATGTTTACAACTTTAAATAGATGTGTCCTTTCTCTCATATGGAACTGATGCATGTCAAAACTTGTTTGTACATGTGCAGATAAAAGAAGCAGAATCGCAATCTTTGGCAAACATTAATAAGATTAAGGAACTACAAGAGCAATTACATGGTGCTCAAGATACAGTGGCCTCCCTTCAAATTGAACTGCAGAGATCAAATACTGAACTAGAGCAGGCAAGGAGCACTTTGGCTGAGGAAAGAAGAAATAACCTTCGGACCTGTAATAAGATCAATTCTAATAAAAATAGCAGCTCTTCTTCTAGAAAGCATCTACAAGGCAGAGTATCCTCAAAGAGTAAAAATGCGGCAAAGGAAGGTGGAGCTGTTGAAAACTTAGAGATATTCTACCGTTGTGATTCTGACCTGGGTTCATTCATGGCTAGAACTAAGAATCCTGAGCTGTATCGCAATGGGTGTACACAACGTATCCGTGCAATCAAGCAGCGAAGTCCAAATGCGGATACATCCCTGGTACAAAACAGCAAACAAACCAGTGCATTGAATAGCCGTTCTAAGACTGGAAAGACTGATACCAACAGAAACCCCCATAGCACAAGGTCCATCATGGAACAGATACTTCAAACAAAATTTCTGGCCAACTGCAAGAGAAAGAGAGGTAGGCGAAGCAGGCCGAGTTACATGCATGATAATTCTGGTGAGCATGGGCAAACAGAGTACAAGTCATCTGATATATCTGATGGAAATGGATGTTTGCTGCTACTTCAGGTTCTTGAACAAGATCTTTCACCTCTAAAGGCGTCTTCTGGACATGGTGGTGAGGGGTTAGCTGACCAGAAGGATGAATTGCTCATGGATGGAACGTATGCTGACTTGAATCTTCACCCTGCTTCCCCTGGACCAAATGATGTACTTTCAGTAGACAACATGCATATGAAAAGGAGAAAAAGGTCTAAGACCATCAGAGTCTTCGAATCTGATTTTGAGGCAAAATCTGCCCCTGAATTAGTTAACACCCTGCCAAAATCGACTAATAATAATAGCATGTTCAATAGTGAACAGAGCTCTGATCCATCTGCTGGAAACAACAGTCTGGTTTCCCAATGTACTGCTGACAACTTGATGCACGTGACTGATGCTGCAAATGCTGATCAATTAAAGTCTGGGAACAGCTCCCTGCTAGTCCCTCAGTCAACAGAAAGTGAAATTGGAGATGAAGGTACCGTTTAGAAACTATTTTTTTAATTTACAACATATACCTCTGTTATTACTTTCTGAATGTGTATTGAGCCCTTAGCATGGTTAATATGATGCAGGTAATTCGCGAATGGATCACCGAGAGTGTAGAACACCAGATAATAATGCAGTAGTCTTGGAAGAAGTGAATGTGGATAAAAGCTGCATTTTAGCTTCAGACGGAGCCGATTCTTCAATTGTCAGCTCCCTGGACAAAGAAAAAAATGCAAAAGAAGCACCTTCTGGAGTTGCCATGCAAGCTGAAGGCGCCAGATATATCAAATACACATTCAATCGCAGGAAACGCAAGACCGCGCCTTTAGACAACACTCCTCAAGGGGTTGTCCCTGAGAAAAGCAGCGGGCTGGTTTGCCCAACTGAAAATCATGAGCCTCATGCTTTGCATGAGACGCAAGATCTCGTGATAGGGTCACCTCCAGGTGACAATCAACTAATCCATGTTGCCCAGCAGGTATGTGTTTCACTTTACATTTGGCACCATGTGTTGTTCCACACCTCTCCACTCGCTTCTAAAAAAACATTCTCACCGTCCAAAACCGTCTTGTTTTTCAGCTCATGTTGCTGTCAGCGCAAAAATGATGAAATTTTTTGATACATTAAAACGGAAGGAATGATTGGTTCAAAAGAATAATGCTTAAGGGACAGCTCCAATAAGTGGATCATTGATCGTGTGATAATGTCCTGAATGCAATTGAGTTCTTCAACGGAGGGGGAGAGAGTTCTGGTCGCGGCGGCAGAGAAATCAAGCTAGCTAGCTCATAGTGTAGTTACCAGCATACCTCTACCTAAGAGGTGTTATTACAGTAGTGTATAAATTAGGCAGGAGCTACTATTTCTTTTGTAGATGATAAATTTTGAACTATTGTTTTAAGGAGGTTATAATTTTGAAGTGGTACTCTGCTATTAAGTCGGTTCAAATTCAGAGGTGAAACATCTGTTCCCGGAGCAGTGTTAGGAATTTTTTAGTCTATGTAAAGCAACTTACTATTTTTAGTTTTGGGAAAAATTTTGGTCATTTGATGGGAATATTGGCGCAGATCGTTGCTGGAGTATGTGTGCTAGTTGGAACAGGAATAGAAGGATGACGTGCATTCCATCAAAAATAATCTGCTGCTCGAGTACATTCTTGCTACGGTAATTGGCTATTTTGTTCTTGTTACGGCAATATGTTATTCCTCGAAAATTCTATAGTGTATGTAGGTCAGTCTGCTTGATCGGCCCCCGTACGCCGTACGGATTGGAAACAGTACATTTGGAAGTGTTAATACAGCTAACATTCTATGAGTTTACAAGCATTTAGGTACCTGTCGCATTATAATCTCAACAACACAAATTATAAATGATATTTCCTCCGTATAACTATATCTGTCCATTTGAGACTTTCATGTTGCACCTAGATAATTCCTTGTTATAGCGATCGCAGAGAAGTTGAAATAGCCGACGCGTACGTCGACGATATGCATAGATAGCTGATGCGCTTTTCAGGAAACAAGCGATCGCGTTGTAGTGAGTGCCACTGATTGATTACACTGATGAACTATTACTTCTTCCGTCCCAAAATTAACGAATATTTTCCCCGTCCCAAAATAAATAAATATAAAATAAGATGTTTCAAAGTAAACGAATCTACAATAAAATTACTTTTTCTAAATTACTTTTTCTAGTACAACAAATCTGATTCATTGTTCTATGATAGAGGGACTACTACGCTACGCAGATATCTTTCGCCCCTAGCTGAAAAGCAGCCTGAAATGAAAGCATCACCATATCATGCATAACATCAGAGTCGGAGACATAACCCAGCCTGGAAAATCTTACTAGTACTACTGAATACCACTAGGCCTACTAGAGTAGATAGATTACTTCAACCTGAACATGAGATAAGAGAAACATAGTCAAAACTAGTACTCCCTCCGTTCCCAAAAAAAATCAAATAAATCTGGACAAGCATTGTGTCTGAGCTGTACTTTGATTCAAGATCTGCAGTCAAGTGCACTTCCACAAATACAATATTCCCTCCGTTGAAATATATAAGGCATACCCCTCCTTCCCAAAATAAGTTTTACTTTTATACATGAATCTAGACAACAAAAGTAAACTTATTTTGGGATAGAGGATGTGTTTGTTTTCAATAGTCTTCAATACTGAACTTTTGCCCGTTAATTTCTTTCAGTGTTTCATCAATAATTACAAAATTAACATCATATGAAAGTGTTTATATAAATATAAATCCAACGGTACCACTTGTTTGTCACTGAACATATTGTATTGCCTTCTCCAAATGCATAACACACCCTATATTTGATTCAACAAAGGAAGTACCCTTGAAAAGGGGGAGGAGGTCCTTAAACAGTAAACTCCAACATTTTGTGCACCGTGGTATCACATTAGAGCACCCCTGGACCCTGGTTTCAATCTGTAAATATTAACTGTAAATAAATTTACATGATTTCACTGTCCTATAATATGGAAGCACAATTTATGCACATGGAAGCACCTAGGTTATTCGGTCGATCATTTGCTACCCAAAATTTCAGAAAAGAGGGTAAATTAGCTCAACATAAGCAATGTAGTACCATTTCTATCGACGTGGTTGCATGTTACCTCATCAACCCATTCACTTGTCTAGGATTTTCAACAAGAAAAGAAGTCCATTTTACTCCCCCGAATTATTTCGCCAGACCACTTACCCCCTAAACAATTTTTCGGCTAATTAAAATGGATTTTTTTTCTTTCAATGAAATGGACTTCTTTCTTTCGGGGGAGTAAAATGGACTTTCTTCTTTCAACAAAGGCTGATATTACAATATAACACATACTATCCATTTAGGAATTCAAGGTTTATCACCATGGTTACAAGTTACCCCATTCACCCATTCACTTCACTAGGATTTTCAACAAAGGTTGATCTTACAATATAAGCCATTTGATTGATTTAAGAATTCAAGGTTTATCACCGTGATTACACGTTACTCTGCTATCTGATGGTGCTTGTGCACTCTATGAAAGTAAAAACTAAATACCAAGAGGAAAGGAGCAAGGTACCATACTCGATTCCAACGAATGAGATTTAATTCATTGGGTAGATATCTTGAAAAGATGGAGGTAAAGAATTATTGATGAGCGCCCTGAAACATGAGCCCAGTGATATCCAATAGAAAATGATAGGGCGAATAACAAAATAAGTAAATGTTGCGCGCTGGAACAGAAAATGACCAGGAAAAAGATGCATTTGTCCCTAGATACCATACTACTAGATAGATCCAATTTAAGTATACCCATAGACAAAGTCATGCATAATACGTCAATGATAAGATTACCTATTAAGAAAGATCAGAAAAATGTAAGTAGAAGGTGAAGAAGGTTGAAAGAACCATAAAGGGTTTACAAGCTAATATAACATAGTTACTGAGTAGATATTGTGGAGAACAAATAGCAGATTTCACAAGTAGACAACAAACACCATGTATAGCTATTATTTATAGACTCCCACACCATGAATAACAAAGGGTCCTCTCAGCAACATATGCACCATACACAAAGCAAACTCATCAAAGACAACAAATTTCTAGGAAACTTTCTATTAGGATTAAACAGCCTATGCCGATATTCACATTTCTTTATATGAGAAGGCAAACATAGGTAACATAACAAACAGTACCATGCATACAGAAGAACTGTGATGATTAACTAGGTCATAACCCTGCCAGCTTAGTATCTTGGACCCATACTAAAAGAACGGGAGAGACGCAAATTCCCCATCTCACGTTCACTTCCAATCGTTTCCCCACCTGAAGAAGCTGAGGTGTACTGCTTCCTACAGGCAGGGCAGCGCCCATCCGCCTCGAGAATTCTCTTGTGGCAGAACAGACACAGATGAAAACCACAGGGGCAAGGGAGGAAGCTCGAATCTGTTGGATCAAGATCCTCGTAGCATATAGGGCAGGATATCGGTGACGAGAGGATTCCCTTTTGTGCAGATCCTATCCCTATTGCCACCCAGCAGTTACCCATGCTAGCAGGAAAGCTGGCTTGTTTGGAGAGGCTGGGCAAACTCTGTGGACGGAATGCATCATCCGGGCTCCAAGCTCTTGTTCTGCTCTTGATTGGTTCTTGCCTTGTGGCTGCATTAACTGGCTCTGGGCAAGATGCAGGTACAACTGGTGGAGCAGCCGGCACTGGATCCTGGTGGTTATGGTTGTCATCCACTGATAGGGCATCAGCAACAGCCTCCCAATCATCCAAAACTCCATCATCATCATTCTCAGGGCTACCGCCAGTCTCATCGTCAGAATCAGTCACACTCCGTGAGCTGGACCAAGCACTGCTGCCGCTGCTGAAGCTACTGCTGCCACCATTGACCGAGCAGTGCTTCTGCTGCAAGCAACCAACAGGGGGGTTGTAGGAGACAGAGCTGTGCAACGGGGACTCATGATCACTGCTACCAACATCCTGGCTAGCACCAACGGAATCCTCCTTGTAATCCTCTGGCTCCCCTTCCCTCGTCCGTATGTCTGCACGTCGGCGAGGGAGAGGAGGGTGTGGGGAGGCGAGGATCGGCGACCCGGAGTTGGCGCCTGCCGCTGCTCCAGGGGACACCACAGCCTTCATCTCCTTCCCATCCTTCACTAGACCAATCCAAACAAAAGATGGATCAGATTCTGAGCAAATGGCCAAATGATCAACTAATGATTGAAGCTTTCTCACCCAGATCCCAAATCAAGCAAAACACATCAAATGGGACCAAAAGACCAAAATAAAGATCCCAACTTTCTCACCCGACAGCACAGAATTCATCAAAAGCATCGCCTAAAAACCCATCAAAGCAAAAAATAGCTCTCTTTAGGCAGACTCCACCAATAACAAGAGCACCCCAATACAATGAACCGAATTTGGGGCAAATTGAAACCAAGATCCCTTTTTCCCCCACCCAGATCACCTGGGCCGACCCAAGAACATCCAAATCAAACATGATTAGGAAAACAAAAACAGATAAGGGGCACGAGATCAGACCCTGCGATAGCCACTGCTCCCGCCGCACGTCGAGCTTGCTCTGCTTCAGCTTCGCCGACCGGTTCCCCTGCAAAAACGAAACACCCACCACCCAAAAAAAATCCCACGGATCAGCACCCCATCTCATCCAATCGAAAACATCAGAACTCGAATCGGAGAACACCCCCCCTCTCCCCCTTACCCGCTTCTTCTTCGCGTCGCGCGCGGCCGACGGTGAGGACGCGTCGTGGGCCATGGCGTCGTATCCCATCCCTTACCCCTTCTCTTACACACCCGCTCACGCTGCGCAGCACACACGCCCGCTCGCCGGAGACCGCCCGCAACCTCGCCGCTGGAGCCGGAGGAGGAAGGAAAGGAGTAAACCCTAGCGCGAGAGAGACGAGGCGACGGAGGAAGGAGGAGCAGAAGCTGCCGCTGCGGATAATACGGCGTGGAGAAAACGAGTCGATGAGCTGAAAAGAATATAATAATAATTAAAACAAAAACGTTTTCTGCTTCGGACGGTTAAACGAGACGACGACGACGATTGGGACGAAATGACGAAAATGCCCTCCTCCGCACAGGAGCGCGAAGCGGTGGCGGTTTGGCTGGCGCGGGGAATGGAATGGGGACTGCATCTGGACCGTCGGTTTGATACGGTCGGTGCCCTTCGTGTGGCGGGCGGCGTGCCACGTCACATGGAGACTTGGGAGAGGCGGAGGGGGGAGGGGAAGGAGGAGGAGGATGTGATGGAAAAACGGAAGTGGTTTGTGTTTTTTTTTTTTGCTTGGAGGAAAATGGAGATGTTTTCCTTGGTTGCGTATTCTGTCGGAACTTTTATCACACGTTTTTGGCAAGAGTTGCAGGGTTGACCTACGGAGGATGTGATTATATTCGGTAGTACTCGAACGTGTTATGCGTCCCGAAATTTAATTAACCAAACAACTCAACGCTTCCATTCAATGCAATGCCCTAACATAAAAACAATACGGAATATATATATATATATATGAAATATGTTCGTGCGTTATACGGACGTCATTTTATTTTATCATAATTATTTTAAAATTAAAGTCTCATGTAATTTTAATTTATATTTTTTATGTTTTTATCTAAGACTTATTGTCCGACATACTTGGAATAGTATGATTTGGATTTAATTTAATTTAATTTGGATATCAAAGGTGAGTTTGTTTTTTATTACAAAATATAAACTAAAGCTAGTATGTAAATAATATCATATAAAAAATCTAATGTGACTAACTCTAACTTTGCACATAACATTATTAAAAATCCAACGAGCACGACCAAATCTACGATAACATCTAAGTATTTCTTTCTTTTCCCAATTATTTTCATGAGACAGACAGGGAGGGGCGTAGGATGTCTTTTTTTTATCCAAGCCCTCCCTTTTCTTTTCAGCAGTGGGACTGCGGGTTAATTTTATAAATACTCAAAGGATTTTCGTAAAATAGTCGGGCGGACAAAAATTGCATTGCGGCTGCGGGTTAATTTTATAAATACTCAAAGGATTTTACGTAAAATAGTCGGACGGACAAAAATTGCATTGCGACTGCGGGTTAATTTTATAAATACGCAAGGGGTTTTCTGTAAAATAGCCAGGCAGACGAAAATTTTGGATAAAAACATTACTTGCTTTATAGATAAACGGACAAGTTATTATTAGTTTATCGATATAATTTAGATGTGTGAATGATTTTAATTTTAAGTGGGGACGGGGAAATCGCTGGGATTAATTTCATGCGGGATGACGAGGATGAGAACAAAATTTCCGGTTGCCAACTCGCCATCTCTAGATAGCACTGTATAGAACTGGAGATTGGAGTAAGTCGGTGTACAAATACAGGATTGAGTTTAGGTGCAGTTCCATTTCAGCCTTATTATTTTTTTGTTTTACCAAAATTTAATAAAACAACAAACTAAGTATACTTTTATCACAGTCACCATAAAAAATGGTATTTCCAACTGCTCATAAGAACACAATCAATCAAAATTCAGATTTGCTGCAGATTTTGAACGTGGATAGATTACGGAGTTACTAAAACGCACTGTGATGTAGGTGTCAAACACAATGGGCTGTCGATCCTTTTAGGCCCAATTATCAAGACCCAAGCTGTGGATTTCACCCGACCTTTTTAGGACTACGGGTTAATTTTAAAAAAAAAACTCAAAAGGTTTTTTGCAAAATAGTAGGCAGAACAAAATTTATTTTAGGTAGAAACACTACTTGCTTTATAAATGGATTATAGATTTTATATATATGTGTGTGTGAAAATATCGAGTAAAAACATCAAAATAAATGGATACCATGTCTAAAAGTTTTATAAATTTATAAAAAAATTATTAGAAATAGGTATAGACATAAAATATATATTTAAAGAAGAAAAGATAAATTTCGGATGAATAGTAATACTATTCATTCAAAAATTGTCTTTTTTATTACTTATAATTTGAACTTAAAATTTAGTGATAATATATTTTATTCTTATATCTATCTTTAATTTTTTAATGAATTTATAAAACTTTATGTCGATATATATATATATATATATATATATATGGCAACCCTCAGTGACTTAAGTTATATATGTACGATGGGTGTGTATTCTTAAAAAAAACAGATTTACAATCCTCGCAAAACAAAAAAATAGTTATTACGGTGCTATTAAATTTTGCGTAGATATTACATGCATATAAGTGAAAATGGCTAAATATCATTTACTCCATCCTAAATGACTATAGTTTTAACTAGTAAAAACATATCTCTACTACTTTAAAAACGCGAACATTCTCCTTACTTTCCTATCTCACCGTGCATAATAGGTCATGTGCTCCTTTATGTGTGCGTAACCATTATAGGATCTAGCATACTCAATTACATGGGCCTAGCATATGCTATATCCTTAATTATTCACCCACTCAACCAGTTTTCAATTATATTAGCCTTGCCCGTTGCAAAACATAGACATATTACTAGCTAAGAAAAAATTAAAAGACTACTAAAAAATTAAAAGACTAATATGCCTTCATTAATATGGATAAAAACGAGAAGTAGAAAGGAGTACTATTGGTACAATGACAAAAACAAGAAGAAAAATATGAAGTTATAATGAAACTTGAGAGCCTGTAGATATCACCTAGAGGGGATGAATAGACGTTCCTAAAAATTTTTTAATCACAACGGTTAAATTCAACATGGTCCAAAACTTCTTGACAGCTAATGATGTCCGCAACTTTCAGTGTTCTTTTCAGAAACTTCTGATGTTCTAGCACCTTGAGGCTGAAGTCTCAATTCTCAGAGACCCAAGACTTGCCAAAGTACAGGAGGAGAAGTGAATCAACAGGAAACAAAGAAACATAATGAAAGGGACAAATCATACGCAAGTGAGACAAGTGATTTTTTTTTCGAACTTCAGCTTACAAGAATCCTACTCTCCGTTGAAAAACTCCAAAAAGTTGGGTCTTGATTAACCCCTTGCCTCAGCGAGCAAAACCCTAGAAGGAAGTCCGTGGTTTTCAATCCATCGCCCCTAGGTGCTTTACTATGATTCACTATGCTTAACTATGATTCAAGTGACCATGAAGATTCCTAAGTTGAACTCCTAGTGAACCCTACGGATAAGGATTGTTTTACCAAGATAACCTCCAAAAGCTCAGCTCGGTTCTTGACTCAGATTACTTGTTTTCCTTACGGAGTCAAGGATAACCTCCACAAACTTTTTCGAACAATCCACAATCTCTTGGATGCTCGCGAGCAACACCTATTTGTCCAGGAGGTTTCCCTCCAAGAGTAACAATCACCAAACAACATCCCACGAAAGATCATCAAGTGCTCAAGTCATCCTATCTCTCTCCACACCACCAATCATCTCCACCACAATCAATTCTCTCTCAATCTCTCTTGGGAACTCAAGAACAAGGTGAAGGGAGCAAGAACACCATGGAAGAAGCTAGTAGACAGAAAAACAAGTGAAATTGCCAAACGTGAGCTATGGAGAGAGTGGGGAATATATAAGCTTGCAATGACGTCAGGTAGCCGTTACTCACATTTTAACTGGAGAGGTGCCATGAACTTCTGGCCAACACTTAAAAAATTTGGCTAACACGTGGTGCCATGAGGTTCCGAGCCCGGGTATTAGGAGTGCAAGTGTTGTGCAAATGTGTCTCTCTCCAATGTAAATTGATTTTAAGCACTTGGATCACTTCAAACAACCATTTGGTACCCCTTTTTATAGTACAACTTTTCTATATTCAAGAGGAAAAATGCAAAAGAAATTTAAATAAATCTTCAAGTCTTCACATCTCTTTTGCAATATGTTAGGGGCCTCCTGTGCACACCATGGCATATCTGAGCACCTTGGGACTAATTATCTGCACTTTATCTCAATATACACATTAGTATCTTAACTATTTTTTCATAATCACCAAAACTCACTTAGGAGGCTAGATGCACTTTTAAAAATACACTCTTTTATGAACAAATCCTTATGAGTATTTAGGGGAGTTTCTAACAACTCGCTTCTCTCAAAATTAGAAACTTCCCCGAACCAATCTAGTTCTTTTTCAGATTATGAGAAATGGAGTCATAGAATGAAGCCACGAGCTAGTTTTCTCGGCTTTTAAGGATTCTCATTATCTATTCTCACAAGGTTCCTCTTATAATGTAAAACTCTTACAAACATGTCAACATGCCCTTAAGTAAAGCTCTGCTCTTCTAGAGAGCTTCTAGAGACGACGAGAGTATAATTTTATCACAATCAAATGCATGCATTTCGAGAAAGCTTCTTGTATACAATGATATTATATTTCCTCCAGTAATAACTATTTAGCATGCATGACAAGATTCGATCAAAATTTTAAAACATTAACTATCAATTTATAATAAAATAAGTTATAAATCTAATATGTTTATGATATTATAATAGTACTTTTCAAAACATTGTGCACATATTATTTTTAATTTTTAAATTAATTATCAAGAAATTATTGATAATCATCAATTCTAAAAATTTAAACATGCTTTGTCCTGAATGTACTAAACAAAGTTTTAAATCTACAGTAAGCTACCTTCGGCAACAACGGTTTGGGACAAAACTCCATCTTTCTCTCTATGTGCACGCTTTCCAAACTGCTAAATGTTACATTTTAAACTTGTTTTAAAAATTGTATTAATCTAATTTTTTAATTTAAAGTAATTAATACTCAATTAATTATGTGTCAATGGTTCACCTCATTTTGCATATCTTTTCAATCTTCTATTTTCTCCTCCTCTCGAACATTTTCATAACCCATTACTCCATCCGTCCCAAAATAAACCAAACTAGATGAAAATTTGACACGTCCTACTTTAACAAATTTGGACAGTTGTATTAAATCCTCACTTAGGTTGGTTTATTTTGAGGCGAAAGAAGTAGCCTAGCTCAAAATGCAAACATGTTACATCATCACTAGCTATAATTGAATATCAAAGCTCATGCAACCATGTGAAATTATTTACAGTTTATTAAATTTTACAAATCAACATACAAGCATATCTAATCACCACCTTTCATATCATTTTACAATTTTTCAACATATCTACATCTTTTACAATACTTAATATACATTTATCCATATATTCCGCATTAAAGCGCAAGATATCATTTAAGGGTTGTTTGTCACCATTTTATCATACTTTTGTGTCACACTTGTCTAAGTTGTGGCTAGCAAAAAGTGACTCACACCTTAGCTAACAAAATAGGATTGTGCCACACTTTTTGAGTTGATAATACGTGGAGCCTTAAGAAATGAGAAAGAATCTTGTCACAAATATAGCTATGAACCAAACAAAAGATTAACTTAGTCAAACTTACATATATAATATGAGGTGTGGCAACCTTTGGTAAACTTTAGGGTGAACCAAACAACCTATGATTAGTACTAATAAGACCGATCGTATTTAGCGGATCGACCACGGACGGTTTCACGAAAATCTGAGTTGTTTCATTGCAAACCGATCGGCTATATGTGTTCGCTTAGAAGTAGTGCTCAAAGCAAAATTGAAAGCTACTGGGAGATTTACAAAACTTTTTTTAATATTCACTTGACAAACATTTCACCTCAGCTCATCGATCTCCATTAACATTTTTGAGGAGATTGAAGCTAGCATCATATACCACTACTGGAGAAACCATTATTGGTTAAAGTGACAAAAATCACAGTAGTCTCGGTTTCAGTTGCACCCGGGACTAGAGATAATCTCTAGTTCCGGTTTAAAAAGTCCACGGATTTTTAGAAATATTAGTCCCGGTTCGTGTCATGAACCGGGACTAAAGATCATCTCTAGTCCCGGTTCAAATATTGTCAGAGGCTGTCAGAGCATCAACCATTTTTAGTCCCGGTTGGTAACACCAACCGGGACTAAAAATGGTATCTTTTGTCTCGGTTGATGTTACCAACCGGGACTAAAAATATTTCAGTCTACGCGCCCTCTCGGTCCTCCCGTGCGCGCTCTCGGTCCTCGCGCACTTTATTAAAGCATCACAGATCTATCCAGAGTTCAGACTTCACTTTTTCTCTTCTCTCCCCTCTCCTCCTGCTCTCCGCTCTCCTTCCATAGATCTATCCCTCTCCCCTCTCCTCGCTCCTCTAGCGCCTCTCTTTTCGCTGCGGCGGCGGCGGACCGCGCGGGCGGCCGGGGGCACGCGGCGGCGGCCCCGTGGGGGCGCGCGCGGCCCTACGCGGCGCGGCGGCGGCCCCACGCGGCAGCGGGCGGGCGGGCGCGCGTCGGCCGGGCCGAGGCGGCGTGCGGCCGTGGGCGTGTGGCGGCCGCGGGCGGTGGCCCCTTCAGATCTGATTTTTTTCTTTTTGATGTTTTGATGTTTGATGAGATGAGATTTTGATTTGTGATGTATACATGTTGTATTTGATCTATATTTTGTGATTTTATTGTTGTATTTGATATGTGATTTGAACATGTATTTGATCGTGGTATGTTTTATGATATGTTTGGTGATATTTGATTTTATCTTGTGATATATATATATATATGACAGTTAAAAAAATAAAAAAAAATTTAGTCCCGATTGGTGGCTCCAACCGGGACTAAAGATGTCTCTCTAGTCCCGGTTATTTAACTGGGACTAAAGATAGCTCATCTCTAATATTGTGGCTTTCTGTAGTGTAGTAGTGTACACTGCACGAAAACTGCTACGCACGCAACCTCAAAAACCCAAACCTCTATACTACGAATTACACATACATTCATACACTCGCACACGGCCAGCTACACACTACACATCCATCCCTTCGACGGCCTCCTTGACCACGACGAAGTCGTCCATCTCCTTCTCCTCGCCGGCGGCGCCGTCCTTGGCGGCGGGCGCCACCACCACGGCCGCCGTGCCGGTCTGCTTGTACTCGTGCCGCCTCGCGAACACCAGGAACACGGCGAAGTTGGCCACCCCGAGCACGGCCAGCATCCAGTAGAAGAGGTCCAGCCTGCCTGCGTCGAGGTTGTTCCGTATCCACGTCCCCCTCGTGACGGCGTCGACGACGAAGACGAGGAAGCTGCTGAGGAAGAACCCCATGGACAGCGTCACCAGGAACAGCCCCGTGCTCATCGACTTCATCCGCTCCGGCGCCTCGCGGATGAAGAACTCCAGCTGCCCGACGTACGCGAACGCCTCGCCGGCGCCCACCAGAAAGAACTGCGGCACCAGCCAGAACGCGCTGATGATCTCACCACCGTTGTTGGCAGCGTCGCGGCGCTTCTTCTCGACGAGTGCGGAGACGACCATGGCGACGGTGGCGAGGACGAGGCCGGCACCGACGCGCTGGAGCGAGGTGAGGCCCTGCGGGCGGCGGGTGAGGCAGCGGGCCACCGGCACGAGGACTCGCTCGTTGAGCGAGGTGAAAAGGAGGATGGAGAGGAAGAGGAAGACGGAGAGGGAGCCCGCCGGGATGGCGAACCCGGCGGCGGCGGCTCCGGGGCGGAGGTGGCGGTCCATGCGGGTGGCCTGCTCCACGGAGAAGGTGGTCATCTGAGAGTACACCGTCCAGAAGAGGATGCAGGTCGACCAGATGGGCAGCAGCTTCACCACCATCTTCACCTCCTCCACCTCCGTCACCGTCGACGCCGTCGCAGCCGCCTGCTTCGTCTTCGCCGGCGACGCGGCCAGGTCCGCCTCCACGATCGCCGCCCTGTCCAGGCACCTGCATGCACACCGCATGCATGGCAAAAGACCAGTCAGTATTAACAGACAAGAAAATTTTAAAAAAAGCTTGAGTACACGTGTACATATGACATATCATTAGGTGATTTTCAGTTGTGACTCTCACTGCCGTTCGTGTCAGCGAAACGGAAATGCCAAATGGATGTGCATGCTTGGCCATCTTGTGATCAAACTGAAGCGAAGTCTTGAAGATTCAGAACTTTTTAGAGGGAAGGCTCTAGCAATGCACGTAGGCTGGCCGGTGCACCAATCTGACAGTTGTTTCAGATATGCATCGATCTCGAGCTGATCAGTTAATGCAATTTGGGCGTGTGTATGACTCACCATCCTGTCACCACCCAAGAGGCTATATTATCACTGTTTCGCTACTGGTTTCTAGATTTAGGTGTATCCATGTATATGCATGTTTCCTATTTCCTATTATACAGAAGATGTACAACTACCAGACACGCATGCTATACTTACACATCCATACCCTCATTTTATGTATGATGTTTAAAAATCTCAAAAAATTTAAATTTTTTTGTCAAGATGGACTAATATATAATATATCTGTCTATAAACATACAAGACAAAATTAACTTATATAATTTAAAAATATCAAATTTGACTTTTTATGTAAGTTGAATTTAAATATGTATGTTTGTGGAATTGACCTATCTTACTAACTTTTTTTAAATTTGTTTATGACTTTTTAAGTGATAGGTAAAAATGAGAGATGAATTCAGTTTCCCTACATCCACAAATATGACGTACGTGCTCAAACACTCGAAATATGTACCTCGACATACTTAGCCTTACAGGATTTAAACCTTAGTGTAATATTATATTTGAACTTAGCCTTATAGCGAGCGTGTATAATATATTTTATGAACACTAGATGTGATGTCATCGTAACATCACTGCTGCCTTTTTCAGATTTAGGTGGATGATGGTTGTAATTAAATGGGTGCCTCACTTACTAATTGGGCATTCTAATTAATCCGATGTCTCATGCCCTTGTTTATTTCGTGTAAAAATCTGTAAAGATTTGGGATTTTGCTCACTTTTTAGGATTTTGAAAATAAACACATGGGTGTAAACTTGGGGTGTAAAAATTTTGGATTTGGAAGATTTGAGACCCAAAAGGTGTAGAATTTTCTTGGGAGAAGTGCTTGCCCACCCCTACCCCCGCGCGCACGTAACTCCCCCCCGCTCCCCGCCCCTCGGCTCGCCGCCCAACCCCGACGCCCCGTCGCCCGCCGCCCGGCGCCCGCCGCCCGTCGCATGGGCGTCGCTGCAGCCTTGGTCCGTCGCCGCCCCACCACCCGCCCCGTCCGTGGTCGAGACGTTGTCAAGGGCCCCGTCCGTCGCCGCCCGCCGGATTCCGTCGAGTGCGCTCGGATCGGCCACCGCCGTCGGATTCCGCCAGGGTGCGCTCGGATCGGCCCGGCGCCTCGCCTACGCCGTCTCCCACCTCCGCTGCGGCCGCTCCCTCCTCGTCCGTCGTCCTCGCTCACCTCGCCGCTGCCGGGGTCTCCGTCCTCCCAGGCCTCTCCGACCCCGAGCTCGCCCACGCCGAGGCCGCGCTCGGATCTGGCCACCGCCGAGCCGCCGAGCCGCCCGGACCTGGCCACCACCGAACCGCCATGACACCGGATCCAGCCTTGATGCCCCGCCGTCTCCTTCCACGCGCGCCGGCAACGACGATTGAAGTGGATAAATCTATCATTTATATAGCATCCTAAAAATTTTACACAGAGGAAGTAAACACCACTCTTAGATGTAAAATTTACTCCCTAAAACTTTTAGGTGTAAAGTTTATATCCAAAATTAAGAAATAAACAGGGCCTCACTCACTTTGACCACTCATTCATTTTCATCTAGTACCATGCATGATTTGCTTTTGCGTGTTGTGCTAGCAAAAGGCCGAACTGGGTTGTCGTCCTCAGCTTCTCTAGCTAAGCTCCGTATAGTTCGTGTCCGTCTCAGCCTTGATGGTGACCGAACTGGTGAAGGCAAGTAGCATAAGCTCGTACTAATAGATTATAGACTTTGTGATCAATAGCTAGATTAACCCCTCTCATAGCAAGCTATACCACTTCACATCCTAGTGGCACCAAAACTGATACTAACCATTGAAAATAAAAGGCTATATGTGGCTAGGGCTGAAAAAACGAGTGTTTGAAAGCTCAGTTCTGCCATGTATTTTCGATTGATCGACCGATAGGATTTAAATCACGAGAAAATGTTTTAGTAGCAAAATCAGCAGCCACAAGCATTCAATCCTGAAACCTGAACCCTGATCTCCCAAGGCACCGGTTGACAGCAGCATTGTTGTACATATATGATGAAATTATTGACAGTCGTCATGTCTACTAGTACTGTTGTTACCGATATATAATGCATTTTGCATCCCAACCAAATTACTAAAACATGTTTCTTCCAGCTACAATTAATCACAAAGCTAGGACAGCAACGAGTTAACTACTGACCGATCGATGATGTCTGACGACAACTACGAGTGTATCTGAAGCTAATTAATTTTCAAGTCGAGATGATCATATATCTAACCGAACTGTGTATATTATTAGGAGAAAATAGAACCACGTGGCGATTATATATTCTACGGTTGAGATTGAAAGATTATGCGTTAATTACCTGAGGCGGTCGGTGTAGGCCAGCTTGCACGTGTGGTAGCCGTGGAGCTCGCCGGCGTCGGCGGGCAGCGGCAGCCGGCGCTTCCTCCACGCCGTCACTAGCACCCTCCCGATCACGGAGAGCGGGCTCCCCTCGGGGCGGCGGTACCGGTACTTGGGCGTCCCGGCGACGAGCACGGCGACGGCGAGGACCATGGCGACGGCGGAGACGCCGTAGCCCCAGCCCCGGCCGACGTTGTCCTGGACGTACACCAGCACGGTGACCGCGAACAGGGAGCCGAGGCTGATGCAGAAGTAGAAGCGGTTGAAGAAGAACACCATGGCGCGCTCCTCCCGCGGGTCGCCGCCGTCGAACTGGTCGGAGCCGAACCCGGACACGTTCGCCTTGAGCCCCCCCGCGCCCGCCGCGATCGTGTAGAGCGCCGCGTACAGCATCGCCAGCTGCCCGCCGCGCGCCGGCACGCACCGCAGGTGCGCCCCGGCGCCGCGCGCGTCGGAGCACGGCGGCGGCCGCATCCCCGGCACCATCGTGTCCACCGTCAGCAAGCTCACCCCCTGCATACGCCAGGCAGATCGTAGTGAGATTCCTTTACGCGGATGAACGATGTGTTCGATCGTGTGCGCGAGAGCGTACGGTGGCGGCGATGGTGGCGGAGATGGCGATGGTGAGGTAGCGGCCGAGCTTGGCGTCGGCGAGGAAGCCGCCGACAAGGGCGAGCAGGTTAAGCGTGCCCATGAAGTTGGTGACGATGTTGGCGGACTTGGCGTTGGAGAGGTGCAGGTCGCCGACGAGGTACGTCACCAGGTTCATCGAGATGCCCATCACGCACACCCGCTCCGCCAGCTCCGTCCCTGCAACCAACACCGGCGCCATGGCCGCACAACCATGGATGTCATGGTCGAGCTCAAATCAACAAAAATTACCATTCGAAACGCATCGAACTCGACACAGTGCGAGCACGCCTACCTAGGATAAGCCCTGCGCCGAGCCATCCCCCGGTCTTGGACTTGTCCACCGGGTTACCCCGGTAGTCGACGACCATGCCGTCGTCGGCGCCACCATGACCTCCTCCGGCAGCAACCTGAACATACATCCAGCTTAGCAACTCAATCACCAACCAAACCACCAACGGAAAACATGAAAAGCACATGCCGCTGCATGCTCAAGTACAGAACACGCAAGCATTGTTCAGGCAGCGTTACCATTTCTGCTGCTGCTAAGCTGCACTCTGTGCCGGCAGAGCAGAGAAGGGATGAAGAGATCGAGCTAACGCTTGTGCTAAGCTGTGGCTGGGATGAGGAGGAGGAGGAGGCCAGGTCGAGGATTTATAGAGTGGAGGCGTGCACAGATGGAGAGGTTGATCCCGAGATTTTCTCTCGCGCCTTTTTCCTTTTTCGCTTGCTGGTTTCGGGTGAGGTGAGGTGGACGAGATGATTGGAATGCTGTACATACGCTGCCTGGCTGGCCACGCCTTTGGCGCGGAAGGGACAAGTAGACGGCGAGGCGATGACCTGGCGGATTGTGCTGTGTGGAGGGTGGCCTGGTAAAATCACTGTGCGGAGGGAGCCCGGGATCCTCTACACGTATTGCTCTTTTGTGGCAGCGGCGAATTGAATGGATCAATGAAACTAGGAAAGTGTTTGGTTTATACGTCTATTATTATTATCTATCGGTTATCTAAATTTTTAGCAAGTTATAGGTATTGTATTTTTTTCAGCATCTAGTTTATTGAATTTATATTCACCATACCTTTGTTATGGAAGTGAAATAGATTCAACATGTTGGACTTTTAGGTGAAATGCATAAATGGAAATCTAGTTTGCTTAAGCATGTTAAGAAAAGGGAGAAGGAGAACATGTTTGACCGTGGGTTTTTTTTCATCGTAGCTATATCAACATAAAAATGACTATTGATAGGATTGAAATAAAATTTGTGTGATATGGTAGTTACATAATTAATATAACGATACATTAATATTTGGTAGTAACGAATTGAATGAAAGTGTTTGGTTTTTCATGTGTATTATTATTTGTCAGCCACCTGAACTCTAGTGAGTCATTGGCATTTTCATTAGATATCTAGCTTAGCAAACATATATCACATCATGTTGTGTAAGTGATATAAGCTGCATAGATGAAATGCGAAAAATGTCTATAGTTGCTTAAGGTCGTTGGGGTGAAAGAGGATAACATGATCCTCCACTGCTTCGTGTTTATTGTAGCTATATCAACGTAAGGTTGGATCCCTAAAATAAAGTGTTTCCTATCTCAATATCACCATATTTACTCACCTCTCTATAACTACACATTACTTCTTTTATTTTCTAATTTCTTCAAACAAAATGATCATATCTATAGTCATCATACATCAAAAACTTAAATAAATAAATAAATTAAATGGTTAATCAGAACCTAAGCAATCATCTTAATCTCATTGGTTGATGCATGCATATACTCTTTGGTCCTTGTTATATGCAACATGAATTGATTTTTCTTTACTTTTCATTACAAAAGTAATAGGCCTAATATTTTTGGATAAAGGGAGTAGGTAGTTAAAGATGCACATATCTCATCAAACAAACTCATAAGATCTTGATGTTGATGTCATCATACTTTTTGTGCCTTTCACCTAATATAGGTCCTATTTGTGTTTGTGGAAAAAAAAGAATGAATATGGTAGTTCACCATTGATTTTGATTTTTAAGTCTATCCATACATATATTCATAAATACGACTGTGTGCATCCTAACTAGTTGCCTCAGAAGCTAGTAAGTAGTAATTCTTAAAACGGAAATTTTTAGACACCATAATTAGCTAGGTTACAGTGAGGTTTGTACTTTGAATGTATCTCGTTGGATACATCTGGTTTGATTGTTTCGAGCAGAAGATATCTCACGCACCCACAGTGCTGATATGCCGGTCTGGACACGGCCAGTTTGGGCGCAGAAGATTTGGATGGTTTACCGGTGGATAGCTCCAATCATGGCGAAACGCGCGCGCGACGGCGACGCAACACGGCACACAGCCACCGCGGGGGCTCCGTCGTCGGCGGGACGTGTCCGTGGCAGGTGCCCACACGTGCGCCAGCCGCGTACGGCACCCACGTGCCAGCCTCCGGGTGGCGGAGAGGCGGCCGGCCGGATGACGTGGACAGATCCGTCCTCCGTGAAGCGAGGAGCGGAAGACCGCGGAGCTGAAGCAGCATTGTACAGTACAAGCCGGAGTACAATTTTTTTTATCTTTTTTCTAAATAAGTTATTAGAAATAAAATTAGTAATCTTTTGAAGTTGCTTTTACCGATACGATAACTTCTAAAAACGCCAAATAAATTAAAACATTCATGTCTTTTTAAAAATATCGAATAAATTAGTCAGAAAATGGTATTATAATTATCTAATACTCTTTTATCTTTTATACATATATTTTTAATTATTTAAACTATTTAATCTAAAAATAAAACTTTTATACGTATATACTAATCACATTGCTAATTTTATAATTATTATTAAAATCTTATATTAAATTGTTTTAATTTTAGATTCGTTACTACCACTAAACCACCGGGGAGATGTGGGTGGACACCGGCACGCATCGTTTTTTCTTTTTGTCGCGTGTTGCATGGCTAAAATGCATTTCTGCGTGGTGTGTTTTTTCCTCTTCGGGCGTAGGGTTGAAAATGTTATAACATATTTGATCTCCCTTATCAAGCAGTTAATAGACCACCTTATCCACCCCATCACACCCCATTTGAAGCATCATATCCCATTTTGTAGGGGTGGCAGTTAACACTTCCATTTGTATAAATATGTTGATCAATGAACAAAGCACACACAAGTTATCCATTTGCTTTCATTCTCATTGTCACTTAGATTCAATCTTCAACACGTTATCAGCACCTAGTCTCTTCTCATCACACAAAGTAATTATCTCATTCCAAAAGAAGAACAAGAACAGAAGGAAGAAGAAGGTAAAATACAATGCCTCGCTATTTACCTCCGGCGATCTTCTTTGTGGATCTTGTTTACTTGATTTTCCACCGCGGCGACCAATTCAATGTTCGCGTCGAACTCCTCGCTATGTTCCGCTACATCCTCGGTGAGTGCCATGGTAGTGAACACCGCGGGAGAAGGAATTTGAGGAGGCGCCATGGTGGTCGTGGTCACCGCGGCGTTCCCCGCGACGCTGCACAACCACCGGCACCACCTTCACCAAATGCCGCAGGTCCTTCGTCTTGGGCAGCACCGGTGCGCGATGGAGGTTGAGTCGGCCGGCTCCGCGCCGGCTCTCTCCCTCCCCATCTCTGTCTTGACGAGGAATCGAAGCCGTTCTCCACCTATAATCGCGGCACGAATCTCCGCCCCGACTCGTCTTCCTCGGCTTGCACTCGGCGACGTCGAGGCACCGGCTACCCCACCGCCGCCATCTTCGCTTCTCACACGGCGTGTCCATGCCGGGGAAGCCACCAACCGTCGCCCGGGTCTCCGCCCGACGTGGCTTCGTGTTCCCCATGGAGCCTCGGCTCGTGCTCTCCCGAACGGCAACGGTGGCGCGGGGTCCTCCTCCTCTAATGGAGTTGAGGGACGTGCCTCGTCGCCGGAGTAAACGCGCGGGAGTGGGGGCCGGCTCGGGGCGGTTGGCGGCGGCACGCGCGCGCGCCCTCGAGCGCGGCGACGCGCCGTTCCCGGCGGCGCCATGGCCGGCGCGTCCTTCTTGGCGCGTGCGCGGCGTTGCAGCACCGTGTCGGCGACGGCGGCTCCACGCCCGACGCGGCGCTTGCCCAAGAGGCGCCATGGCCGGCGGCGGACCCCGGCGGCGGGCGCGGCGAGTGGTGGCGTCGGCGCCCCTCCCTCACCCGAACGAGGCGGCGGCTGGGAAGGATTGGGCGGCTAGGGTTTCAACCCTAACCGCCCTATTTATTATTGGGCTAGGTGGGCCGATTTGGCTTAATGGGCCTCAGTCCATTAGGCCCAACAGCCATTTAATTAGGTTTTTATTTTTCTGTTTTAGAATTATGAATTTACAGTTTAGTCCTTAACTTTTCTGTAAATTACATTTAAATCCTAGCAAACATATTACATATTAGTGCTCAGTTTTATGTAAATTGCAACTCAGTCCATAGGCTATCTATGTACATATTTATCAATCCTCTATGCAATTTACTTAATGCATTTTATATATATTCAGTTTTCAGGTTTTCATACAAGCAATTAAAATTACTTGCGAATGCTTTGGGTTGATTTTCTCATTTTTGGAATAACAATTAATTTCTTAACTTTGATATTCGCCATACACAAGGTAGCACCTTTTTACTACTGCGGGATTTTTATCCTCAACATGCGTACCCAATATTTTGAAGTTTTGAAATTTTGGTCTACACTTTGGGTGACTAATTTTATTTATCTTCAAATTGGTCATACACAAGGTAGTACTTCAGTACTGCTGCGGGATTTTGATCCTCAACGTGCGTATCCAATTTGATTATGAATAATTCAAGTCTATACCCAAGTGATTACCACACAATTTATTTTTCACATTGATCACACACAAGGTAGTATTATATACTACTGCGGGATTTTTATCCTCAACGTGTGTACCCGATGTTGAAAAATAAATTAAAAACAAAGTTAACACCGTTGGTGCTTGACTATGTTATTTCATAAATAGAGAATATCCCTATTTTTTCAAGTATACCTTGATTACTTGCATTTCGCATGGCTTATTCAACATTGCCATAGAATTTTAACACATCTATGGCCCTACATATGTAGGCACAATGGCTAGCAAAGAGTTTGAGGCACTCACTCTTGACGGCCAAAACTTCCCCACATGGGCAATGGATCTCAAAGTTAGTCTGTCGTGGCGCGGACTGTATGCAGCCATTGCTCCTCCCCAACAGGGAGTTGATGAATTGGCACCGCATCTCAAAAACAATGCGTTATATATTATAAGGAACCACATCCATCCAGATCTCAAGGCTGAGTATCTGATGGAGGAAGACCCACGCACTCTGTGGAATGCGCTACAAACACGGTACGAACAGCAAAAGGCAGTTATCCTGCCAGAGGCCACAAATGAGTGGAATCATCTCCGCATCCAAGATTTTAAATCTGTTGGAGAATACAACCATGTTGTTCATAAACTCAGTGCCAAACTGAGGTTTTGCGAAAAGGAACCATCTGATGCAGATACAATTGAAAAGACTTTGTCTACTATGCTTCCTGCTCAGATGATCCTTCAGCAACAATACCGTCAAAGAGGTTTCACCGTTTATTCTGAGTTGATCAAAACTTTACTTCAGGCAGAAAGGCACAATGAGCTCCTCCTATGGAACTCCAACCTACGGCCTGTAGGAACTAAGCCTTTGCCAGAAGTGCATACTAACACTCAGAATAAACAACAAAGGAATACTAACCATACTAGTAATCCTGGAAACTTCAAAAGCAAGAACAAGCGCAAACGACAGAGGCAGCGTAAGTCTCATGGTGCTCCAAAGGGAAAGAATATTTCACAGTCAGATAACAAGAAGCAAAACAAGTCTAGCACTTATGCCAAATGTGGTTGTTACAACCACCCGACTCAGAAATGTCGCACCCCTAAGCACTTAGTGGATTTGTATTTGAATTCCGTGGGACACGGACGCTCCAACCAAGAACGTTCCAATCAAGGTGGGAAATTTGAATCACACTTCAACTTTCAACCGGATGTCAACATAAACCAAGATTCCCCACTTAACATCCCTCAACAAGATGTTCCTGGGTGTTCTTACACCGCTCCAGTGGACACAAGCAACATCGAGGCACAACCACCTACTGATGGGAACCCCACTATTGAGGACAACATGCTCATAGAGTTTGCCTCTGGTGACATATTTGGAGATTTTAACTAGCATTATCATATTTGGGATACATTGTTATTATGTGGACGATGTTTAATTGTGATTGTTGTAATAGGCTAGATATTATCAGCACTTGATGACATTATTAGGGTATTGTATTTGTATTAAGCACAATTAAATACCTATATATATATTGTAAGTATTTTACATATATTAGTTGATAATTACATGTTCAATTTTCTCTATTTTACATAGATTGTACGGGCGTCGATCCGATGGATGAGGAAATGTGCCTAGTGGACAGCGGTACCACTAACTCTATATTTAGGGAGATAAAATATTTCCAAACTCTCACAAAGAATAAAGAAAATATTTTAACAATCGCTGGACGCGATGCGGTAATAGTTGGCACTGGTCGGGCCACTATTATGCTCCCCATGGGTACAACGCAACAATTGAGGATGCATTATTGTATCCCGATTCAACGCGTACCCTATTGAGTTATAGAGATATCCGTAAGAATGGGTTTCATGTGGAAACTCATGTGAACAATAATGAGGAATTTCTTCTCATTACAAAAGATCACGGATATGGCAGAGAGACACTTGAAAAAATTCCCTCACTTCCGTCAGGATTGTACTGCATATACATAAAACCCGTACCACATGTTGCTTACAAAATAATTTTTCAGAATATTAACGCATTCCAAACTTGGCATGATCGCCTTGGTCATCCTGGTATAAGGATGATGCGGAAAATTATCAACAATTCTGTGGGTCATACACTAAGTAATTCAAAATTTCCCCAATCCTCAGATTTTGTGTGCACCGCATGTGCCACAGGGAAACTAATTTTGAGACCCTCTTACCTCAAAATTCATGCCGAACCTCTAAAGTTCCTTGAACGCATTCAAGGAGACATATGTGGTCCAATTCAACCATTGTCAAGGCCGTTCACGTATTTCATGGTTCTCATAGACGCATCTACTAGATGGTCTCATGTGAGTCTCCTCTCTACGAGGAACCATACATTTGCTAAAATTGTTGCATAAGTTATCAAACTTAAAGCACAATATCCTGAACATCAAATTCGCACTATCCGAATGGATAATGCTGCTGAATTTTTCTCACATGCATTCAATGATTATTGCATGGCCTTAGGAATTGAAGTTCAGCACTCGGTCCCATATGTCCATACTCAAAATGGGTTGGCAGAATCTCTCATCAAGAGAGTTAAACTTATTTCAAGACCGTTACTACAGAATTGCAATCTACCAACAACTTGTTGGGGTCACACAGTCTTACACGCTGCTGACTTGATTCAATTGCGTCCAACTGCATATCATGAAACCTCCCTGTTTCAACTTGCATGTGGAAATACACCAAATATTTCCCATCTGCGGAAGTTCGGTTGCGCTGTAGATGTACCGATCTCACCACCGCAGCGTACATTAATGGGCCCACACAGGAAAATGGGAATCTACGTGGGATATCAATCTCCGTCGATTATTAAATACTTGGAACCCCTTACAGGGGATGCATTTACTGCCCGGTACGCTGACTGTATATTCAATGAAGATCATTTTCCGGCATTAGGGAGAAAGCGAAAACCACATACAATGCCGGAAATTAATTGGAATGCCACGACATTTCCAATCAAGATCCACGTACATCGAAACCGAACTTCAAGTTCAGAAAATCATAAATTTGCAACATATTGCAAATAATATGCCAGATGCGTTTGCTAATTATAAGGGTGTTACAAAATCCTACAATCCCACGAGAAATGTGCCACAAGGAGTAGAGGTACCAAATAAAACTATTTAACTCTCAAGTAAGAGGGGAAGAAGTATGGCTATTTCCACGGAAGCAGCTTCTAGCAAGAGGAAAGGGAAGAACTTATCTCCCAACATAGCAAATGCAACTCAACCACATGATGAGGAACACCCAGTGGAGGTTCAACCTTCACATCCCACATCAACAGTGCACTCAATTACTGATGTTGGGACATCGGAACGCCCCGTTGCTGTCATATTGGGAAATAATGATGCATCACAAAGGGTGCGTGAAATTTCCATTAACTACATTGAATCTGGAGAATCTTATGATAGAAAGTCTACAGTTGTCGACATACATTTCGCTGATTCAATTGCAAAAATTATCCAAAATGATCCAGATCCAAAGACCATGGCAGAGTGCAAAACGTGCTCGGACTGGAATCAATGGAAAGATGCAATTCAAGCGGAATTAGCCTCACTCTCCAAAAGAAAGGTATTCACTCATGCAATACCTACACCTCGTGGAATCTTTCCTGTGGGATTCAAATGGGTTTTCGTCCGAAAACGGAATGAAAACAACGAGGTTGTGAGACATAAAGCAACGCTTGTGGCACAAGGGTTCACGCAGAGGCCCGGCATTGATTTCAATGAAACATATTCTCCAGTTATGAGTGGAATAATATTCCGATACCTTATATCTCTAGCTGTACAAAATCGTCTATCTATGCAGTTGATGGACGTAGTGACTGCATATCTTTATGGGTCACTTGATTTGGACATTTATATGAAGGTTCCCGATGGAATCTCTATCCCGGATCAGAACGCAAACCGTAACATGTATTGTGTAAAACTTCAGAAGTCCCTTTATGGCCTGAAGCAGTTGGGAAGAATGTGGTATAACCGACTTAGTGAATTCCTTCTGCAAAAGGGATACACTAACAATGATGATTGCCCATGTGTTTTCATCAAAAGATCTCAAACGGGATTTAGCATCATATCTGTGTATGTTGATGATTTAAATATCATTGGCAACCCACAAGATATTGATGAGGCACACAATCATCTAAAGACGGAGTTTGAAATGAAAGATTTGGGTCAAACCAAATTTTGCTTAGGTTTACAACTTGAGCATCTTTCCACTGGAATTTTAGTGCATCAATCTGCCTATGTCCAGAAGGTATTGGAGAAATTCAATATGGATAAATCATATCCCTCCAAAACTCCGATGGTCGTTCGGTCTTTAGAGCTCAAGACTGATCAATTCAGACCAAAGGATGAAGGAGAAGAAATTCTGGGACCTCAGTACCCGTATCTCAGTGCCATTGGAGCGCTTATGTACCTTGCAAATTACACCAGGCCTGATACATTTGCAGTGAACTTGCTAGTTAGACATAGCGCTGCTCCAACCAAACGTCATTGGACAGGAGTCAAACATATCCTCAGATATGTGAATGGCACGAGAGATCTCGGATTATATTTCCAAAGGACCCCAGACTCTAATATGATTGGATACACTAATGCAGACTATTTATCTGATCCTCATAATGGCCGATCCCAGACAGACTTTGTATTTTTACATGGAGAGACATCCATCTTATGGAAGTCATCAAAACAGACCCTTGTGTCTACCTCTACCAATCACTATGAAATAATTGCACTATATGAGGCATCACGTGAATGTGTTTGGCTTCACAGAGTGATCAACCACATACAACAATCAAGTGGTATTGGTGAAATTAATTCACCAACAGTTATCTATGAAGATAACGCAGCTTGTGTTACACAGATGAATACATGCTACATCAAAAATAACATAATCAAACATATCTCTCCCAAATTATTTTATCCCCATGAGTTAAAACAAATGGGTGAAATAGATATCTTGCAAACCAAATCTTGTGATAATCTAGCTGATTTATTCACAAAATTCTTACCACCTTCTTTGTTCCATAAATGTGTTCAAGGAATTGATATGCGAAAACTTCGAGATTTGCAAGGTTCACGGGGAGAAATTTAATAGATGTTGCTATATCTAAACCATCATATTGCACTCTTTTTTTATGAGTTTTACTTTCAAGGTTTCTCATACGAAGTTTTTAATGAGACAATATTAACATAAGCATATGTCATATCTCAATTTTTCCCCATCGGGGTTTTTAAAGATATCAATGACATATATTGTCCTCTAAACTATATGAGTTTTCTTCTATAAGGTTTTCTCATATGAGTTTACAATGAGGCGATAAGCATTATATGTTGTATCATTTTCTCCTTATTTTTCCCACTAGGTTTTGAAGGAGTTTTCACAACATATCTATCAAGTATTACTTCTCGTTTTGTCCTACAGGATACTCAAATTTGATCTCCCTCATCAAGCAGTTAATAGACCATCTCATCCATCCCTTCACGCCCCATTTGAAGCATCACATCCCATTTTGTAGGGATGACAGTTAGCACCTTCATTTATATAAATATGTTGATCAATGAACAAAGCATACACAAGTTATCCATTTGCTTTCATTCTCATTATCATTTAGATTCAATATTCAACAGAAAAGTCACCGGCACCGCAGGCATGTGGAGGCAGAGCCGTCTACAACCACATGATCATGCTCGAACCGGCAGCGGCAGCTAGCTCCGCTCCGCCGCGACGGCGACGTGCATATGCCCTCTTCGTGGCCGTGCACGCATCGCCGCGCGTCTCTTCCTGTCTCCACGTGTGAACCGTGGCGAAAACGAGCCCTGCACCGCACACAATCGGGGCCTCGCGGGGCAATTCCACGCCGTGTAAAAGTGTGTACGTAACTATAGCTAGTAGTATACAAACTAAAGCTAGCTTTGTCAGTAACCTGCAGGTGCTAAAAGATTTTTGGCTTAATAATCTGATCGAGTTTTCCACGCAGAAACGGTGTATTGATATGATACAGTTCTGGAAAAAAAAACCCCTGGGCATGATTATGTCAAGTGTCACTTGATGCTGCTGAGTCGTGACCATTTATTTTTCTTTTGAAAGGTATTGAAGTTGGAGAAACTGAGGCCCCGTCATTTGATAAAAACACATGTAATACGTCATACGATATATTAACAAAATAACAATAATTTATAGATAAAACTTATATATATAACGATTTAAATGTTAATAAAAATATACTTCGATTTTATTTAAAATTATGTTTAAAAGTTCAAATTTAGACAATGATTGATATTAATATTATATATGAAGGAGACGATGGGACCCGAGAAATACACCATGACAGATTTTTATTTTTTGCCTTCTTTCTATTTTTTTTCTTACAAGCAGCATCTGCGATCGATCGGTGGCACTGCACGGTCACTCGTTTATATACCTTCCAACATCTCTTGTCTCCTTATCATGATCTCCTTGTCTTATGCTTTCCCCTTTGGGCCATCCTAAAAGAAGAAACTATGGATATGGCCTAATCATGATACTATGTTCCTGAATATTCTCAAAATGGACACATTACCCCATCTAGAATTCTAGTAGATCAGGCCGGCGCAAGCCTATAGATTAAAGCATGCTTTGATTTTGGAATGGAATATGATATGCAAGGATGCTTCCATGGTCCCAAAGTCAGTCAATGTCTCAAGGACCAGAGTCAAGCTTGGCTTGTGGAGTTCAAGAAGAATGAACCCAACGTCCCAACCCACTCTACTAGAGTAGGTGAATAGTAAAAAAAATCCATTTTATTCTTTCAAACTATTTTATTATATTAGATCATTTAACATAAGTAAATAATAATAAAAAATTCTAAAAATGTTGAGAGGCAGGTGATAGTGTATATATCAATCCTATCCATTTTCAGTTTAAAATAGACTTATAAAGAGAGAAAAAAGAAATATTGTTAAGAAGTAAGGTAATCGTTTTCAATAATTCAAAGCGTAAAATAAAAAATAGTGATATGAGGTTAAGTGTGAAGGAGAAATAGTTCGAAGGAGTAAAATAGACTTTTTTAATAGCAGTGGATGATAAAAAATCAAAACGTCATATAGATTAAAACTTTACCATGAAGCAAATTATAAGAATTGGCGGACGAAAGATAGCGGGATCATCCTTAAAAAACTGCACAAGTTTTTCTTAAATAAATTATGAAAATTCACTTTAGGTGCTTTTCATTCACTATAATGAAGATCGACTCATATACTAGCTCAAACACAGTAACACCTACAAGGGCTGGCGTACTAATGGCATGAATCCTCAACAATGAGTAGCACACAAGTTATGGAACGACTTCGTTGTAGTCTTTTAAAAATACTCATAAAAGAAATAAAAATATGATATACGTGCGTGTTCACAGGAATAAATATACGCGCATTATGACTTATTTGATATGGGTTTTTAAAAAATAACTATTTTTACTTATTCGTTTAATTCCTCGCAAGGAATGGTGCGCAATTAATCTCACTCAATTCTCTTCATTCTCTTTCTCACGGAGATTAATAAATGAACAAGGCACTTAAGAATACTCTTAACTTAAAAGAGGTACTACTACATCAAACACACACATATACTAATAAATTAAGGGACTTATTCTATGTACACAAGCATTCTCATCTACATATCATGTATAACAACTAAAATATATTATAAAAAATTCTAAAAAAATTATATGCTATTACATCTATATGTAAAGTCTTCTATTTAAATTTATTATATATATAGCAACAAAAATTTCTAACAGATTTATACTATTTTATTATGACTAAAATTTTCTGAGTGAGAGGGACGTGGGTCTCTGAAAGATAGGACTCACTGTTATAGGCCCCCACGTTAATGGCTCACATCCATTTAACATATGTAAGAGGAGTCTCCTTCGCGCAGGGAGATATGGTGAAGAAAACATGATGAGGTGGTGCTACAAGCCTATAAGAAGAGGATTGGCAGAGAGGAGAGGCGTGTGTCCGTCATACAGTTCTGGCAAGTGATGGATATGACCACAGCCCGCACACGACCAAGGTGCACGAACCGATGGCATTGGATTGGACCGGAAGAAAATTACACAGGGCCTAAGTTCTTTGCCCAGTCCAACGTTGCTTACATATGACACATGCTATGTGGAAATCTCAAAGCGATGAGTCTCTCTCAGCACTTCTCTCTCCTGCTAATCCCTTCTCAAACTATATCCCACGAGGAGTACTCAGAGTTGAGCCGTGGGTAGGGCTGTCAATGAGTCGAGCTCGAGCGAGCTCGTTTGCTCAGGCTCAAGCTCGACACAAACTTGAGCCCAATGGCGGAGCCACCTCCTAGGCAGGTCGGGCGACCGCCCGGGCTTCGTTGCTGCTGTCTCCACTACTGATAGCTGTCGATACCTATAAAAACTAATCGATCACCGAAAAACACTATTAATCGCCCGGGCTTAATAGCGTCGCTGGCTCCGCTACTGCTCGAGCCGAGCCTATTGTAGCTTCGAGCTTTTAGGAAAGCTCGATTCAAGCTCGAGCTCGACCATAAGTAGTATAATATATATTTTACATGCTAATTTGTTGTGTAAATAGATACTAATATAGATTTATCTATTAGTTTATTAAATCAATAAGATAAACAAATAATATAAACTATCTAAACTATACATAGTCAAGTTCAATAGAAGCTTGAGCTCTGCACGGTAAAGCTCGCGAGCGAGCTTTTGCTCAGGATCGGGTTCGGCTCATTTGGAGTTTGAGCTGAGCTCAAATCGGACCTAGAACGAGCCAAGCTTGAGCTACTCGCAAGCCTCGAGCTTTTTTATAGCCGGGCGAGCAGCACCGAGATTGCTTCAAAGCGTCAGCTCAGGCCCGACCACCGCGGGCGTAGCGGCGAGCTCTCGTATATATGGCTGCTTCATCTTTGTAGGATACTGTTTTTTTCTTTGTTTTCTTTCGGGATTGATCAATCCTTCAACAAGAACATGCATGATGAGAATATGATTACAATTTCGTTAGCTTTCAAATTAGTGGATTCAATGGACTCTTGGAAAGCCGCTAGCCACCATGACCAAGGCACTGTAGCAAATATTATGACAGTGTTAATGCAGCCTGTGGGTCTTTAATGGGCCAAAACAGTGCGAAACAGTGCAAAACAGTGTTGCGGGTCGACCTTGGCCCATGGGCCTTTAACGGGTCCGTGCCGGTACGGCACACCCTGGCCATCCCCATGGGCCGTGCTTGGGCCGGGGGCTCGGCACGTGGGTCGGCACAGCATGGCCTGTTTCACGAGCCGTGCCTAACAGGCCGTGCCGCACCCGTGCCCGTGCCGGGCCCGGCCGGGCCGCCCGTTTGGCCACCTATAGTCTCTCATATGTGTATTTTGTTGGAGGCTAATATACACTATCGAAAACCTATTTTAAATTTAAATAGCCATATAGATCTTCTGTTGGAGACAGCCTAAGCTTAGTACTACAAAAACTTGAGAGAGTCCAAACCTGCCCCCACTGTCAAGCCTAATAAGGGTCTGTTTGGTAGAGCTCCAACTCTCAGATCCTAACTCCAAACTCCAACTCCAGTGGGAGCTAGCTCCTTTAGGAGCTGTAGGTGTCCCTGAAAATGTTTGGCTAGCCTGCTCAGCTCCAGAAATCCTAAAAGAGAGGATAGGGGGTAGATAGACAATACTACCATTGTATTTTTTGCTATTTACTTTTATGTGGGACTAATAAAATATATTTTTCCATAATAATCTCAGCACGGTGAATTTGTTTCATATTTCTTAATAATTTGAACATGTTTAGTAATTCTAAAATAATTCAAAAAACTGATAGTCGAAAAAAAATTGATACTTAAGTTGTTGCATGACATATATTTAGCAATTTAAATGTCTGTAATAATAACTGAAAACATTGTCATGGAAATATAAAGCAAAAGACCACGAAACAACACAAAATATGGTATATGCCCCTCATCCTGCAATACAACCGGCTAGGTCATCACGAAATGCATCCATGGATACATCACTTTGACCCTCAGTGGATGTATCAGATGCATCTTGAGAAAGCACATATCTCCTAAATCTAGATGGAATGGTAGGCACATAATCTGGATTCCTCTCAAACTGTGGAAATGCCTATCGGCGCATCATGGTCACGAATGAAATTATGCAATGCCATTGTTGCCGCCACAACCATCTTCTGTTTCCACATTGGAAAGCTAGGCATTTTGAGTAGAATCCACCACTTCATCTTCCATACACCAAAGCATCTCTCAATGATGGTACGCAGACTTGAATGTAAGAAGTTGAATTTTTCTTTGTCACCACTCGGTGTTGTACCTCTTCGAAATTCCGGGACATGATATCTTTGTCCCTTATATGGCGCTAAGTACCCTGGACGATTTGGATAGCCAGCATCGACAAGATAATATTTCCTAGAACAGTAATATATAGAAATATATCAATTTATATACTCTTTTAAAAAAATAAAAACCATGACATAGCAAGTGATAATTACCTTGTGGAGGATGAGGAAAGATAGTTAAATCAGTTTGAAGTGCAGTAAATAGCACAGTTGTGTCATGCATTGACCCTGGTTGCCCAATAGATGCATAGGTAAATCTCATGTCATAGGTGATTTTATCCAACAACAATATGCAATAATTGTTCATAATTGAATACAACTCAAACAAACAAGGTGATACAAGTCAAAAATTGTTCAAAATTAAATTTAACCCATACAAACTTATGTCTGAAACACATGATAGTTCTGAAATCCATTGACAGATATTAATTAAAGGGATACAATTCATGGTCACACCACATTCAACTAATTTCCGTACTTCACGTCATACTTTGTCACGCCCAGAAATTCACACCAGAATTTCTGCGGCTAATTTGTGTATTACACCCTCGTCCAGGCATCAGCCGAGGTACACAAATCGACGTTATTGATAATACAGAATCCTCGTCTTAGAAATAACATAAAAGAGTTACACAAATGCAGCGGGAAAGAAGATAAAACTGACTTAAGCTAAACTTGACACGAGCGAAGCAGGACGCCAACACCACAGCTAAGCCTTGACGAGAACAAGCCTACACCTCCTCGGAGACCTCGATCTCAACCTCAGGCACTGAAGGGGGAAAAAGAAGCAAGGCTGAGTACAACCACCGTACTCAACAAGTCACACCAGAAAAGGGGACATGATTCAAGATAAATTACAAGGAAAGGTCAAGAGGTTCAATTTGCATAAACAACATTTGCAGAATATAATAACAATATTTGAAGACAGTAAAAGTAGTAATATTTAAGCAAGTATTAAATAAACACCGTCCAACGCTCAAACCACGTTGCAACAGGCCCATTCATCCACCTGCACTAGTCATGCTTCAACATTTCATTCAAATAAATAAGTGAGACTAATCAAGGTGAATCTGGTCGATCGCCCGTAACCGTGGGCACGGCTATTCGAATAGTTTTTACTCGATCGAGAGGTGTACAATCGTACCCACAAGACACAATCCCACAACACGTTACCGTGCGCCGGTGCACCACCATGGTGCCCGGAAAGGAACTGTGACGGGACCCTTCACATAACCCCCTCTAGTCAATCGTACCACACCAAGGTTTCGCCCCCATTCCCATCGGGCAATGGGCAGCCCCTCTAGTGCGCGATGAATCCGGAAGCTGATCAACCCTTAAAACCGGGCCGACCCAACTCCATCACGCCCACCCTCTCGGGATACGTTAACTAGAGACGGCTACGCTCTGAGACCCACCATTACCCATGCGGCTTGTGGTATGCACGACATTTCTTCCGGGGTTTCGAGAACCGGTCCTTAATCGTCATGAGCACGCTAACCAAAGTCCAACCATGTGCTCACGACCCACCTTTTCATAAATCAATATTATTAGAAACGGGGTCACAACTTAACATCATCTGAGAGTTAACTTCCAGTAATGAAACTTGATTAGTGTGATTCCCTTAAGTGAGCTAGTTGCGCTAAGCATAACTAAGCAAACCTTAAGCTATCATCTAGTCATATTGAACCCCAAGTTATCAATGGTATAAGGTAAACAATCCTATAGTTGAGTACAATAGGTATAATCATCCCATAAAATGACATTCTAAAACATATGCAGTGTTTGAAAGAAAAAGAGATATTTACATAAAATAGGTACAATATGGTCAAAGTAAGGTATGACTTGCCTTGCTCTGGAGACTGAGGAACCTCGGCGACTACTTCGAAGAGAACGGGCTCGCCGGAAAACTCGGGATCTACACGACAAACAAAGCACTCAACAAACACCCTAAAAAGTCTACTGAAACAGCACTGAAAAGTATTTTTAATGGATTCTTGACATTTTTCTGGATTCAACGAAATTTGAATGGGCTAAAACGGAGCTCGGATTCAAAAGATATGAATTTTAGAAGTTTAATTGCGATTTTTAACTAAACTGAAAAGATTAAAACGATTTATTGCGGCGGCCGAGGACGGACACGCGGCAGCCATCCGGCGTGCGGCAACCGGATCGAACGGCGACGGATCAATCGTGATCGGACGGCGCGGATCCTCCCGATCCGAAAGATCGGACGGCGCAGAGAAAGCGGCGCTAGGGTTAGGGTTTGGGCGGCGGCGGCTCGAGCTCGCCCGCCGGCCATGGCCGCGCGGCGCCGCCGAGCTCCGGCGGCACCGGCGACGGCGGCGGAGGTGCGGGCGCGGGAACCACGGCGGAGGGCGGAACGATGCGCGCGGGAGCGGTTCGGGGAGACCCAAAAACCGAAGAGAAAAGAACGGCGGTGCACTCACCGGCGACGGAGACGACGACGATGGCGACGGCGGATTTGGGGCTAGCGCAAGGAAACAAAGGGGAAAGCGCGCGGCGAAAGGGAGTTTTATAGGGGTACAACGGGACCGAAACAAACACGAAACGACGCGGATTCGTCGCCGTTGTTCACGGAATCGGAGAGAGGAAACAATCGGCGATGGATTCCGCGCGGATAGGGTTTCCATCGGGCGCGGGGTTGCGGAGATGGAAACGGCGTCGCGAGATTGGGCCGGCACGGGCCGACGTGGCTCGGATTCAAACGGAAGGGAGCGGAGCGGCGCGCGCATGGCGGGCGGCGACCGGACCGACCGGGCGCGGGGACGGGAACCCGACGGCGGGACCCACCTCGCGCTGACTCGCGGGCGAGGGACGCCCGCGGACTTGCGCGTTGTGGCGGGCATTGCGGGCCTCGGCCCACGCCGGGCGCGCGCACGCGGCGGCTTGGGTCGAGGAGGGGACCGGGCCGGCGGCCCAAAGGAAAGAGCGGGAGTACTGTGCAGCCCGTACGGAAAAGAAAAGAAAAAGGGAAAAAGGATTTTGGGGGCTTAATTAATTCCGATTTCTTATTTAATTGATTAAAAATACTTAGAGTGCTCTAAAAATTTCAGTAAAAATCCTGTTAGCGTATTTTGACATGCGAATTCAAGAAAAATCCTACCATATCGTTTCTATTTATTAATTGCATTTTAAAATTATTGGTTGGCTCCGAGTTAATTTCGAAATTCCGATTGTTTGGGGTAAATTATTTAAATAAATTAGGGAAAAGCCTAGGGTGTGACAACCTATCCCCTTAAACGGAATCTCGACCCCGAGATTCGGAGGTACTGGCGAAAAGGTGCGGGTGCGCGGCCTTTAGCTCATCTTCTCGTTCCCAAGTAGCTTCTTCCTCGGAGTGATGAGTCCATTGAACCTTGCAAAACCCGATAACCTTGTTCCGAGTCCTTCTCTCGCCGACCTCAAGAATACGTCTTGGTCTCTCTACATAGGTTAAGTCCTCTTGGATTTCGATCCGTCCGGACTCGCTGCTCTTCGGTACCCTTAAACACTTCTTTAACGGGACACATGAAACACGTCGTGAATACCAGTCATGTTGGAGGGAAGCTCAAGCTGATAGGCCACTTCTCCTCGACGTTCCCGAATCCTGTATGGTCCCACGAAATGTGGTGCCAACTTACCTTTGGTTTGGAAACGATGTACTCCCCGGAGTGGTGTAACGCGAAGATACACAAAATCCCCGCTTCAAAAGCGAGGTCTCTTCGACGATTATCTCGCGTAGCTCTTACGCGGGCTGCGCAATCTTCAACCTTTCCCGAATCGTTCGGACCTTTGCCTCTCGCTTCACTTATTACTTGTGCCAAACAAGCGGCGTTCACCCGTCGATCCCGAAAAGGGGTGTGCGGCATTTCCGTCCATACAGTGCTTCATACGGTGTCATTTGAATGCGGCCTCGATATGTTGTTGTAAGAGAATTCTCGCATAGGGCAAGCTTTTGTCCCATGCTTTTCCAAAATCGAGCGTGCATGCTCTCGGCATGTCTTCCAAAATCTGATTCACTCTCTCGGTTTGACCGTCTGTTTGCGGATGATAGGCCGTGCTAAAATTCAAACTGCACGAGCTCTCCTTGCAACTTCTTCCGAACTTGGAATGCGACTTCCCTATCGGACACGATCTTCTTGGGCACGCCATGCGGACACATGATCCTTGCGAGATAAAGCTCGCTAGCTTCTTCCCCGAGTAGGTAGTATGCACCTTGGTATGAAGTGGGCCACCTTGGTGAGTCGGTCCACCACGACCCAAATTGAGTCATATCCCGACGTTGTGCGGGGTAAACCCGTGATGAAATCCATTCCAATTTCTTCCCATTTTCACTCTGGAATCTGAAGTGGTTGCAATAGTCCGGTGGGCCGTTGATGTTCTGCCTTCACCCGCTGACAAACATCACAAAGTGCAACAAACTCAGCTATCTCCCTCCTCATGCTGACCCACCAAAACTTTTCTTTAAGATCTTGATACATCTTTGTACTGCCCGGGTGAATTGAGTATTGGGTTTGGTGAACTTCCGTAAGGATCATTTTTTTCAAATCCTTGTCTTCTGGCACACACAATCTCTTTCCCATCCAGATTGTGCCGTGTTCGTCTTCCGTAAAACCACGAGCTTTTCCGACTCTCATGTTCTTCTTGAGTTCAGCCATCTCGAGATCTGATGCCTGAGCAGCCCGAATTTGATCAATGAGAGTGGGTTGGGCTTCCAGAGCAGCCACAAAACCAAAATTCACCACTCGTAGATTTAGATACTCGAATTCCTGCTGCAACTGGTCACACATTCCTTCGACACTGAGGGTGGTGCAGTAACTCTTTCGGCTTAGTGCATCCGCAACCACGTTAGCTTTGCCGGGATGTTAGTGTATCCCTAAATCATAATCTTTAATCAGTTCCAACCATCTTCTCTGTCGGAGGTTTAAATCCGGTTGGGTGAAAATATACTTAAGACTTTTATGATCCGTATATACTTCACAACGGTTACCAATTAGGTAGTGTCGCGGATCTTCGTGCATGAACCACTGCGGATAACTCCGGATCATGAGTGGGGTAGTTGTTTTCGTGTGGGCGCAATTGACGAGATGCATAAGCGACCACTTTACCTTCTTGCATCAACACACATCCCAACCCTTGGCGAGATGCATCGCAATAAACTTGGAAGTCCTTTGCAGTGTCACGGGATCAACACCGGTGGACACCAACTTCCTCTTAAGCTCTTCAAAACTCTTGTTGCATTCCGTGACCACTTAAATTTCTCATCTTTCTTCAACGGTTGAGTCATCGGCTTGGCGATTTTGGAGAAGTTCTCAATGAAGCGGCGGTGGTAACCTGCAAGTCCAAGGAAACTTCGGATCTGCGTAACCGTTTTAGGCGGGGTCCACTTGGTAACTGATTCCACATTTGCTAGATCCACGGCTACTCCTTGGGCATTTACAATGTGGCCGAGGAACTGTACCTCCTTTAACCAGAAAGCACACTTGCTAAACTTGGCGTAGAGTTGATGATCTCTCAACTTCTCGAGTACTATCCGAAGATGTTGCTCATGATCTTCCTCCGACTTAGAGTAGACCAAAATGTCGTCAATGAACACCACCACAAATTTATCCAAGAACTCCATAAACACCTTGTTCATCAGATTCATAAAGAAAGCCGGTGCGTTGGTTAACCCAAACGACATGACCGTACACTCGTACAGGCCATACCTGGTGGTGAAAGCGGTCTTGGGAATGTCCTCTTCCCGAATTCTCAACTGGTGATAGCCCGATCGCAGGTCTATCTTGGAAAACACCTTGGCCCCTTTGAGTTGATCGAACAAATCATCAATCCGTGGTAGGGGATACTTGTTCTTGATAGTCACCTCATTGAGTGCGCGATAATCGACACACATTCTCTTGGTCTTGTCTTTTTTTTCCACGAAAATCACCGGAGCACCCCAAGGAGACGTGCTCGGACGAATATACCCTTTTTGCAACTGTTCGTCCACTTGCTTCTTTACTTGGCCAACTCGTTGGCTCCCATCCTATACGGCCTCTTGTGTATTGGGGCGGTCCCGGGTACTAGATCAATCCGGAATTCAATTTCCCTTTCTGGCGGCATCTGAGTTAAGTCTTCGAGGAAAACTTGGGGTATTCTCGACGATGGGGATATCCTCTAACTTCACGGGGTCTTGGCCGCCATTTCGGACGATTCCCGGTGGAAATATGATTCAAACTTGCTATGGACTTGACTTGCATGGGAGAGCGAAAAACAATTCTTTCTCCTTTCGTATTGATTAAAGTAATGGTGCGTCTAGCGCGTCGATTACTCCCTTATGTCGGACAACCAATCCATCCCAAGGATGACATCTATGCCTTTGGACTGAAGGAGGATGAGGTTGGCTAGAAACATAGACCCTTGGATTTCTATGGTCACCGAGGGACAATGCGAGTGGTCTCCAAGTGGTTTCCGGGGTTTGAACCCGCATAGGTATCTTAAGTTCCACTACCGACAACCCATGTGCCCCACCAAATTGCTTTGAGATAAAAGAATGTGTAGCCCCGAATCAAATAATACGTGGCGGAGTAAGGTTTACAGAAACATACCCAGTATAACTTCGGGAGCGGTCTCGTGCTTCCTCGGCGGACGCATGGTTGACTCGAGCTGGATGAACCTTGGCCCAGCGCGTCTTGGCTTTGGACACTTGTCCGCAAAATGCCCGGGTCACCACGGTTGAAACAGACTCTGGCTTGCCCCCGAGTCCTTCCTTGGAGGTGGTGGTGAGATTGGTGCTTGGGATGGCGCCGTTGAGGGCGCGAGGCCGGAGTACGCCGTTGTTGACCACTACCACTACTGCCAGTTTGGAAATTCCCTGGGTGATAAGGTCGATGCTGACGAACAATCATGGTGGTAGGTCCACTCGACTTCCGGCATGAAACGCGGCCTCTGCTGATTTCCCTGCTTGTAGAGGAGGTCGGGACCGGAATACTTTTCTCTTCTTGATCATCTTGTTGCGCCGATCTTCTGCCGAATGGCCTTGTCAACCGCTTCTCAAAGTTAGCATACTCTCCAGGAGATAAGCTTGTCCGTGAGTTCATCATCCAAACCAGCCAAAAACTTTTCCTGCCTTTCTGCATCAATACGCACATCTTCTGGGGCAACACGGGCAAGACGGTTGAACTCGTGCAGATACTCAGTAACTGATCTATTACCCTGCTCAAGAGAACGGAACTCATGCTTTTACGTGCAACTATTCCCGCAGGAATGTGTGCGGTCTGAAGCTGCGACGAAACTCTTCCAGTAATCTTGCTCCCGCCGGCGAGTAACCAAGTAGTTGTCCCACCAAGCGAAGGGGCCTTGTGCGGTGAGTGGCAAACGAGACTTTCTCCTGATCCGTGCAATGCAGCAGATCTAACTTCTTCTTGATGGCATGAAGCCAATCATTAGCCTCCATGGGATTAGTGGTACTGGAGAAGGTTGGCGGTCGGACACGAAAGAACTCTGGCAACTTGGACTGGGGTGGTGGAGCGGCAAACTGATTGTTCTACTGCTGTTGCTGCATTTGTTGCAGCATCTGCTGTTGCATCTGATGGTGTTGTTGTTGCATCTGCTACATCATTGCCGCCATCATACGTATCCGTGAAGCGAGCACTTGAGCGATGGTGGGGTTCTCGGGTGGCGGTGGAGGAGCATTGCCATTGGCGTCGTGAGCCTCGTGGTTGTTGGCACCAGACTGCCCATTGTTGCTGTTCGCCCCGCTGGTCCTGGTGTTCACCATATGAAGGAGACGACCGACCGAAGAGAGAGAAAAGAAGAAAAACAGACAGACTTAGAACTAATCTTTATTATTAGAATTCAAATGCGTTGTTCTGATCTTGACTAAAACAAGGAAAAGCACCAAACATTCTTAATTGGTGGTCATATCACACTTGATATCGACTGCGCGGCTATCCCCCACACACAGCCTAACACACAAGAACTACCAAGAAGACAAACTAAGTTAAACGGTAAAACTAAGGAGGGCAACTAGAACGATCCACGAGACGAGGAGTCGAAGCCGCTCCTTCGGAAGATCCCCATTCTTCCGAACGGCTCCTAGAGTCCTCTCGGCGTCACCTCGAGACTTGGACTCTTCCGAATCGGTTGCCGTAGCCCAACCGATCCTGCCTCTTCCCTCCGAGGAATCTCGAGTCTCTTCGGAGTCCATGTCTTCAGCCGAATTCTCTGAACTTGAGTTACTGGAGACGGAGATGCAACCATTACTGCCACCTCCGCCTTGATTCGCCGAAGCCGGAGCAAAGGTGAGAGCAGAGCCTGCAGCGGGAGGAACCGGAACCGACGCCGGAACGGAGCGGGTGGAGCCGGAGAAGGCGGTGGAATCCGAGGTGCCCTGGATACGGACGGGCGCGGTGGTGGTCTTCCGAGGCGTAGTGCGGAGTCTAACCCCAGCCGGTGGCGGGAGTCCCCTCAACTCGGCTACCTCCTTCTTCAGACGAACCACTTCGTCCTGTAGCCGCGCGATCCTTAGCATCTTCTTGTCGTTCAGCTCTTTGGTTGCCTTGTGTAGGTCAGAGTGCATCTGATCCAGTCCTTTGAGCACGGTGCACATGTGGCCGAAGGTAGAGTCATTCTCCTCTGCCGTAGACTTGAATGCACCGACCTCGAGGAACTACCCCGACGGGGATGGTAGCGGTAGGAAGAGGTGCGAAGGTCGGCATCATGCGGCTCCCTCATCTGGCCAACATCGGGTAGGCGGCTTCTTGACAAGCGTGATCGACGTGCCTCGGAAGCTATGACCTCCATGTTGGGAAGACACGTCCCCACGAACACCGTGAACCTCCAACCGAACACGGTAAGGCAACTCGCCACTGAGAGGCGCAAGCGTTGTATACTCGGTGCTTCGGGATATCCAATTGCAAGAGCCATACGCGCCGTTCGCAACACGCCCGTCATCCCTTTTCCGCTGCGCGCCGGGGAACTCGCCATCTATAGAAACAAAGGAGTGGGAAAAATCAAAACATGCTCAAAACCCACGACCAACATCCCATTTTCGCAATTCCTAAACCCGACTGACTCCACTTTTTCAAACACCCCTTTTCTTTAAAACATATGCACATGAAAAAGAATTAGAGGGCTTTTAAGGTTTCCGGTTGGCTTGTCCTACAGTCGCAGGAAGGCTCTGATACCAACTTGTCACGCCCAGAAATTCACACCAGAATTTCTGCGGCTAATTTGTGTATTACATCCTCGTCCGCATCACCGAGGTACACAAATCGACGTTATTGATAATACGAATCCTCGTCTTAGAAATAATATAAAAGAGTTACACAAATGCAGCGGAAAGAAGATAAAACCGACTTAAGCTAAACTTGACACGAGCGAAGCAGGACGCCAACACCACAGCTAAGCCTTGACGAGAACAAGCCTACACCTCCTAGGAGACCTCGATCTCAACCTCAGGCACTGAAGGGGGAAAAAGAAGCAAGGCTGAGTACAACCACCGTACTCAACAAGTCACACCGGAAAAGGGGACATGATGCAAGATAAATTACAAGGAAAGGTCAAGAGGTTCAATTTGCATAAACAACATTTGCGAATATAATAACAATATTTGAAGACAAGAAAAAGCAGTAGTAATATTTAAGCAAGATTAAATAAACACTGTCCAACGCTCAAACCACGTTGCAACAGGCCCATTCATCCACCTGCACTAGTCATGCTTCAACATTTCATTCAAATAAATAAGTGAGACTAATCAAGGTGAATCTGGTCGATCGCCCGTAACCGTGGGCACGGCTATTCCCTTAAGTGAGCTAGTTGCGCTAAGCATAACTAAGCAAACCTTAAGCTATCATCTAGTCATATTGAACCCCAAGTTATCAATGGTATAAGGTAAACAATCCTATGGTTGAGTACAATAGGTATAATCATCCCATAAAATGACATTCTAAAACATATGCAGTGTTTGAAAGAAAAAGAGATATTTACATAAAATAGGTACAATATGGTCAAAGTAAGGTATGACTTGCCTTGCTCGAGACTCGAGGAACCTCGGCGACTACTTCGAAGAGAACGGGCTCGCCGGAAAACTCGGGATCTACACGACAAACAAAGCACTCAACAAACACCCTAAAAAGTCTACTGAAACAGCACTGAAAAGTATTTTTAATGGATTCTTGACATTTTTCTGGATTTAACGAAATTTGAATGGGCTAAAACGGAGCTCGGATTCAAAAGATATGAATTTTAGAAGTTTAATTGTGATTTTTAACTAAACTGAAAAGATTAAAACGATTTATTGCGCAATTAAGCCCCGGGTGACGCAAGCATGGCGCAAGCGGTAGGGCTGACGCACCGGCGCAAGCGGCGACGCAAGCAGCGCGGCGCGGTCCACGGTGGACCGAGTCCACGGCGGCGACGAGAGAGAGCGGGGCACGTGGCGCGCATCGGGGAGGGTGGCGGCGATCGGACGGCGACGTCTTTGCTGCGCGCGAGAGGACGGTCGGATCGGCCCGATCCGAAGGATCGGACAAGTGCGGATCGCGGCTTGGATTAGGGTTCGGCGGCGGCCGGCGGACACGCGGCGGCCATCCGGCGTGCGGCGGCCGGATCGAAGCGGCGGCGATCGATCGCGATCGGACGACGCGGATCCTCCCGATTCGAAAGATCGGACGGCGCAGAAAGCGGCGCTAGGGTTAGGGTTTGGGCGGCGGCGGCTCGAGCTCGCCGCCGGCCATGGCCGCGCGGCGGCCGAGCTCCGCGGCACCGGCGCGGCGACGGAGGGTGCTTGCGGGCGCGGGAACAACGACGGAGGGCGGAACGATGCGCGCGGAGCGGTTCGGGAGGAGACCCGAAAACCGAAGAGGAAAAGAACGGTGGCGCACTCACCGGCGACGGAGACGACAACGATGGCGACGACGGATTTGGGGCTAGCGCAAGGAAACAAAGGGAAAGCGCGGCGGCGAAAGGGAGTTTTATAGGGGTACAACGGGACCGAAACAAACACGAAACGGCGTGGATTCGTCGCCGTTGTTCATGGAATCGAGAGAGAGAGGGAAACAATCGGCGACGGATTCCGCGCGGATAGGGTTTCCATCGGGCGCGGGGTTGCGGAGATGGAAACGACGTCGCGAGATTGGGCCGGCACGGGCCGACGTGGCTCGGATTCAAACGGAAGGGAGCGGAGCGGCGGCGCGCATGGCGGCGGCGGACCCGGCCGGGCGCGGGGGGAACCCGAGGCGGGACCCACCGTCATGACTCGCGGGCGAGGACGCCCCGCGGACTTGCGGTTGCGGCGGGCGTTGCGGGCCTCGGCCACGGCCGGGCGCGCGACGCGGCGGCTTGGGCGGGGAGGGGACGGGCGGCGGCCCAAAGGAAAGAGCGGGAGTACTGTGCAGCCCGTACGGAAAAAGAAAAGAAAAAGGGAAAAAGGATTTTTGGGGCTTAATTAGTTCCGATTTCTTATTTAATTGATTAAAAATACTTAGAGTGCTAAAAATTTCAGAAAAATCTGTTAGCGTATTTTGATATGCAGAATTCAAGAAAAATCCTACCATGTCGTTTCCATTTATTAATTGCATTTTAAAATTATTGGTTGGCTCCGGGTTAATTTCGAAATTCCGATTGTTTCAGGGTAAATTATTTAAATAAATTAGGAAAAGCCGAGGGTGTGACATACTTCTTCTTAAGCCATGCCAAACGACCTGTAGGAGTGCGCAAAGAATTAACAAACATTTCCCTTTGTTCCTTCTTGATAAATATTTCAGTTGCAATGAAATGCTCATTTGTCCCTTCAACAGCACCACATTCCTCCACCAAGGCCATAACATCCTTTATAGAGCAACTCGGAGGATCCTCTCTTATTTTAGTGAAGGACTGAATGGATGATAAAGTTTGTGCAGAGAGTTCATTACTGTGGAGATTATGACATCGGATATCCACATGGCAAGCTTATCCGACTGGAAATAGGGATAGGTTACGCCTGCCAATTATGTAAACCAGCTATGACTTGGGTATTACGTTGCCGATTAGATAAGGCAACGACTCATAGTCATGGTTTGGTAAGATTGAGAAAACCAACTTAGAGTAGGATAGGGTTTCCGATCTGTAAGCCCGCCTCCCAAGACTATATAAGGAGGGTAAGGGGCGTCCCTTGAGGGATATGCTTTATCAGCTTTCAGCTTTAGATTCAAGAGATCAATAAACACTCGGCGGATCGAATCCCCGAAACATGAGTAGGGTATTACCTCACGAGAGGGCCTAAACCTGTCTAAATCTTGATTTCTACCTAACCCATCGAGCTTGGCGATCTTGACTGCACCCCCAATTTTCTATTGCCGAAACCGAGTTTCGACAGTTGGCGCGCCAGGTAGGGGCCCGTGCGTCAAGACTTCTTCGACAATCTCGTCGGCAAGTGTGATGGGATCTTCTTCGAGGATCGATGACTTCGCCGCCAACGGCTTCAACAAGCTTTCCTCCCCTGACTCGGATTCGGACCAGTCGGGAGGAGGAACCCGCTCAGCACCGTTCGGGCTACCGAACAACACCAAGATCTGCGACCGAATCCTGAGTTCCAAGACGCAGTCCATCCACTCTGAAGGAGGATTCCACTCGGCGCCGTTCGGACTTCCGAACGCCGCTGAGATCTACAGCTGTCTCCTCATCTCCCCGTCGAAACCGATCTACTCGGGAGAAAACCTCTCGGCGTCGTTTGGATTACCAAACACCACTGAGATCTACTGCAAGCTCCTCTCCCCCAAGTTGAGATCGACCCACTCGGAGGGATCCACATCATCAAGCTACGACTCGGACTAGAACGATCCAGATCCGAACAACCCAGGCTCAAGGGAAATCGCCGTCATCCTCCAACCGTTCAGGTCATGCTCATCCTCAGAGCTCGATGAATACCTTAGCTCTTCAGGCTTTGACGATCTCTACGGCATCCCCTCGGACGAGGCCAACGACTCCGACCGTGACAAGAACTACGAGCCGAAGTGCTTCGACGTCCTCATGGCGAGTTGGCCGAGACCGACTCACCATGGCCCGGGGTCGCAGAGGAAGAACAAGCCAGGCTTGAGCAGGAGCGCAAGCTGGCGGAAGATGAGAAGAGGTGCAAGGAGGAAGCCGACAGGAGAAAGAGGGACCTGAGGGCGACCGGACGATCCGCTCGGGAGGCCATATTTCAGACGCAAATCCACAACACCAACATCTTCCAGACGCCTCAGCAAAACGCCGTTGCCGCTCTCACACTTCTGGACACCGTAATCGAGAGGGAACCCCCCGACGTGACGCCAATCTTGGACAAGATCAAGACCATCGTCGCGGCTACAGCTAATGGTTCTCCTCCACCTCAAAGACGAAGACCGACCGAGTCCGTGGCGTAAACGCCCAACGTAAGCCGACTCCCGCCGCCGAGGTCAAAGGATTACAGGAGGCCCGAGCAAGACCGCACGGCCACTAGGTCAAGAGACCTTCGCCACGAGACCACGCGCAAGCATCAGGAGCAATCGGCCGACTCCCGCGAGAAGCGCACGAACGACCACCCGTCCACCACCGGGTCCGCCGCAGCAATAACTCCGACTACGAAGCACGCCAAGGACCCCGCCGAGCGATCCGCGGAAGTCCTTGACCGACGCTATCAAGAACGAGATCAGCGCTCTCGCGAAGATCGAAGGGGCTCACCCGACGCAATGACGATGGAGTACCCGCTTTTACTCGGGACCTTCGCCGAGTACATTGGCCGAATGGTTTCAAGCTGACTATAATCAAGAAGTACGACGGGAAGACCGACCCCGAGTCGTGGCTAACCGTCTACACCCTCGCCATCCGTGCGGCAGGAGACGACAATAAGGCCATAGCTAATTACCTGCCTGTCGCCCTCGCTAACTCAGCCAGGAACTGGCTCACGAGCTTGCCAAGAGGCTCGATCGGCTCGTGGAGCGAGTTAAGGGACCACTTCATTGCCAATTTCCAAGGAACCTTTGAAAGGCATGGGACCCACTTCGACCTCTACAATGTCGTCCAGAAGCCGGATGAGCCATTGAAGGACTACATCCGGCGCTTCTCCGAAAAGCGCAACAAGATCCCCAACATCACCGACGACATCATCATTGCCGCCTTCCAAAAGGAGGAGTCCGTGATGAACTGTTGATCAGAAAATTTGGGCGTAAGCCACTGAAGACGGTGAAGCAGATGTTCGAAACCGCGAACTCTTACGCCAAGTCCAACGACGCGATCAAAGCGGCACGGCAAGACCGGCCCGATAGAAGAGACGACAAGCAGTCGGGAGGTGGCCGGCATCCTAAGAAGGATAATGGCAACAACAACAACAACAACAACAACCAGGGCCAGAAAGACCGCAAGCGCCGGCCTGAGGATCTGGTCGCTGCAACGTGCAACTCCCAGCGTCGTCCCCGAGTCGCGGCCTATGACGCCATCATGAACGCTCAGTGCACGCATCATCCCAACCACAAGCACGCGGCCAAGGATTGCTTCATTTACAAACAATTCGCCGAGCAATATGCGGCACAACTCAACAAGAAGCCGACGACAAAGCCGGTCCATCGGGCACCAAGAAGAACAATCTTGGAAATACGGAGCCCTTTCAAGACCCCGTGGGCGAGCTGAACCACATCTTTGGGGGCCGCAAGCCTATGAATCCAAGAGAAAACAGAGCTAACCGACCGCGAGGTCAACGCGCACAACCCGAGGTCCCACAATACCTACGATGGTCGGAGGTGGCTATTACATTCGACCGCTCGGATCACCCTGACCGAGTGGTTCACCCGGGGCGGTATCCCCTAGTGCTAGACTCGGTGGTCCGCAACATCAAGCTGAAGCACGTCCTCATCGATGGGGGTAGCATCCTCAATATTTTGTTCGCCAAGACCTTGGACGAGATGCAAATCCCGAGAGCCGAACTGAAGGCAAGCTCAGCCCCCTTCCATGGAGTTATCCCGGGGCTGTCATCCACGCCACTTGGGCACATCGCCCTCCCAGTCACCTTCGGAGTTCGAGAGAATTTTCGGATGGAGAACATCACTTTCGAGGTGGCCGACTTCGAGACGGCTTACCACACAATCATCGGAAGGCCTGCACTCGCCAAGTTCATGGCGATACCCCATTACACCTACCTTTGTATGAAGATGCCGGGCCCTAATGGCGTCATCACCCTGCGCAGTGACGTAAAGCAAGCCTTCACCTGCGACAAGGAGAGCTGCGACATGGCCCAATCTCGCGAGAGATCACGTGGCCAGGAGGAAATCCGATTGGCCGCATCAACTTCTGCGGAGGGTGAAATCCCCGCAAAGAAGATAGCCAAATCGAGGCAGGGCGACGCCAAAACGAAGAAGATCTCCCTTGATCCATCGGATCCTGCCAAAACCGCTGTAATCGGCGCTGAGCTAGATCCCAAATAGGAAAGCACGCTCGTCACCTTCCTCCAAAATAATAAAGATGTTTTTGCTTGGAAACCATCTGACATGCCTGGAATTCCTAGGGAGGTGATCGAGCACACTTTACACGTCAAATATGACACGAAACCTATCAAACAACGATTACGCCGTTTCGCTCAGGATCGAAAGGATGCCATCAAGGAAGAGCTCACAAAACTCTTAGCCGCCGGTTTTATTAAAGAAGTTCTACACCCCGACTGGTTGGCTAACCCGGTCCTGGTCCAAAAGAAGACGGGGCAATGGCGCATGTGCGTTGACTACATCGACCTCAACAAAGCCTGCCCCAAAGATCCGTTCGGGCATCCTCGCATCGACCAAGTCGTGGACTCAACGGCCAGGCTGCCCGGCTCTTAAGCTTCTGGATTGTTACTCGGGCTATCATCAAATCAGCTTGAAGGAATCCATTGCTGAAAACATCGTTCATCACGCCGTTTGGAGCTTATTGCTACATCACGATGCCCTTCGGCCTAAAGAACGCCGGGGCCACATACCAACGCATGATCCAAAGATGTTTTCAAACGCAGATCGGGAAGAACGTGGAAGCTTACGTCGACGATGTCGTCATCAAGACCAAGCAGAAAGAAGACCTGATTGCCGACTTAGAAGAAACCTTTGCAAACATTCGGGCCTTCAGAATGAAGTTGAACCCGGAGAAGTGCACTTTCGGCGTGCCATCAGGCAAACTACTCGGCTTCATGGTGTCACATCGTGGCATTGAAGCCAACCCAAAGAAAATCAACGCCATCCTGAACATGAAGCCCCCGAGTAACCAGAAAGATGTCCAGAAGCTCACTAGCTGCATGGCGGCGCTAAGCCGATTTATCTCTCGACTCGGCGAACGAGGCATGCCTTTCTTCAGGCTACTGAAGAAAACTGACGACTTCCAGTGGACTACGGAAGCCCGCAAGGCCTTCGAAGATTTCAAGGAATTTCTCATGATGCCACCCGTCCTAGCCTCACCTCAGCCACTGGAGCCCCTGCTACTGTACGTCTCAGCCACTCACCAAGTGGTCAGTACGGTTCTTATGGTCGAGCGCGAAGAAGAAGGACGAGTCCAGAAGATTCAAAGGCCAATTTACTTCGTTAGCGAAGTGCTGGCAGGAGCCAAAATTCGCTACCCCCAGGTACAAAAATTGCTATATGGTGTCCTGATAACCGCGAGGAAATTGGCGCACTACTTTCAGGGTCACTCGGTCACCGTCGTCACTTCCTTTCCACTCGGCGATGTTATCCACAACCGGGAGGCGACTGGGCGCATCGCAAAGTGGGCCCTGGAACTGATGCCGCTGGACTTAACGTTCAAGGCCAGGACGTCTGTGAAGTCACAGGCCCTAGCAGATTTGTTGGCCGAGTGGACCTAATAGCAAGAAGATGTACCTCGAGAAGACCTACAATATTGGACCATGCACTTCGACGGATCCAATAGGATCACCGGCTTGGGAGCAGGAGTCGTATTGATCTCCCCGACTGGGGAGAGGTTAAGATGCATTCTTCACCTCCACTTCTCCGCCTCACACAACGTCGCCGAGTACGAAGCCCTGCTACATGGACTGCGGCTTGCTGTTTCACTCGGGATACGTCGGCTCGTCGCGAAAAGGGATTCCCAGCTGGTTGTCAACCAAGTGATAAAAGACTGGTCCTGTCTAAACGACACCATGGAGGCCTACCGACAAGAAGTTCGCAAACTTGAAGACAGGTTTGACGGACTGGAGCTATCCCATGTCGTAAGACATAATAACGAGGCAGCTGACGAGTTGGCGCAGTTCGGGTCCAATCGAGAAGCCGCTCCAACAGACATTTTCGTAGAGCATCTCTATGAGCCAACTATTGCAGCCAAACCAACTCCCAACGAGCAAGCTGCAGACCAGGTCGCCATGATTGACACCAACTGAAGGACACCGCTCATCAGATTTTTAACTCAGCAAGAGCTGCCGGAAGACCGGGATGAGACAGAACGCGTCCGACGCCGCTGTCAAGCTTATGTCATGGTTGATTCTGATTTATACAAGAGGAGCCCCTCTGGAGTCCTGATGAGATGCATCACACCTGAGGAAGGACGACAACTGCTCCAAGCTATCCACTCGGGCATATGCGGAAGCCACGCGGCAACACGCACCTTGGTAGGCAAAGCCTACAGACAAGGTTTCTTCTGGCTTACGGCGGTCTCCGACGCCGACAAGGTGGTCCGCACATGCGAAGGTTGCCAGTTCTTTGCTTGGCAAAGTCATGTCCCAGCCCAAGAACTACAAACGATTCCACTATCCTGGTCATTCGCAGTATGGGGCTTAGACATGGTTGGTCCTTTTAAAAAGGCTCCAGGAAGATTCACACATTTATTCGTCGCAATTGACAAGTTCTCCAAGTGGATCGAGGCTAAGCCAGTTGCCACGATCACCGCTGACAAGGCACGGGACTTCATCCTCAACATCGTACATCGGTTTGGCATCCCAAACATAATTATAACTGACAACGGGACTCAATTCACTAGAGGCATTTTTAAGGAATTCTATGAAGACTTTGTGATCAAAATCTTCTACGCATCGGTCGCACATTCCAAAAGCAATGGACAAGTCGAACGTGCCAACGGCATGGTTCTTCAAGGCATCAAGGCCCGAGTGTTTGACCAGCTAAATCCTTATGCCGGCAAGTGGGTTCAAGAGCTTTCCTCGGTTCTGTGGTCTCTACGGACTACGCCCAGTCGGGCTACCGGCCAAACTCCTTTCTTTCTGGTCTACGGGGCAGAGGCCATGTTGCCAAACGAAATGGAGCACGAATCTCTCCGAGTCCGCAGCTTTAACGACGAATGCTACGACCAAGACCGAGTGGATGACCTCATCCGACTGGAAGAGGCCCGTGAGGCATCCCTCATCCAGTCGGCAAGATATCTTCAAGGACTCAGACAATACCACAGTCACAACGTTCGAGCACGAGCTTTTATCGTTGGCGATTTGGTTCTACACAAGATTCAAACCACCAAGGACCGTCACAAATTATCCCCATTATGGGAAGGACCGTATATAATTGCTGAGGGACTCGGCAGGTGCATACCGATTAAAGCGTGAAGACGGATCCATGGTGGAGAACTCCTAGAACATCGAACATCTTCGACGATACTATGCTTAAATTGCCTTAGGTTTCATGTTATCCTTGACTGCCAACCTCAAGCAAGATGACTTCTTGAGTTAGCAGTCGGGGGCTGCATACGTGTCAATAAAGCATGGTTTTCTTCGGCAACCTGTACATATTTGGTTTATCATCGTTTAATGTTCCTTGATTTAAGTTCAATGCATAAGGACTGAGAATTTTTTGATGACCTAATCAAGCTTAGGCTTGATGACAGTCGGACGAAAATTACTTAAGAAATTTTACATAAAAACTCGGATCAAGGCATTAACATAAATAAGCTGAATATTTACAAGTCACATTAGAAAGTTGCATACAATGTTCACAAGGAAATTAAGATCGAAAGTGGTTCACTACATCGGTGGCTACTTTCTTGGCGGACTCCTGCGCTTCGCTAATCAACTCCAGGGCCCGCTCATCTGAAGTACCATCGACGAAGCCCTCCCCGACTGAATCAACGTCCACTCGGGGGTAGAGCGACTTGGTCTGTGCAAGAGCGAAGCCCGCTCCCATGATGGCTGCCTCGAAAATGTTGGCCAAATATTGATTAGGGGCCCACCTAAGCTTATCAAAGACCTCGACGGTGTCCAATGAGCTGGCCCCGAGTCCATTATGGAACAACTACAACAGGATCGGCGTCGCCGCGTTAGCAACATCTTCCCTAACGCTTTCGGCTTTTTGACCCGCTCAACAAAAACATCATACTGAGCTCAGGTCTTGATCTTGTAAGCTGCCAAAGATGTACGATCACGCAAAGCATTCGAAGATGAAGCAACATAAAGAACGCAGTTTTGAAAGAGCTCACCTTCAAACTCGGTCTCCAACTCGGCTCTGTTGGCGTCAGCCTCATCCAGCCGGGCCTGGAGCGAGTGGACCTCCGACGAGTTTTCTGCAACAAGAAAGGTTGTCAACGACCAAGATCAACATAGACTACATATAAAAGCACAAAAAGATTAAGGGGATTAAGCGTACTCCCGACTGAACCCCGAAGGTCGAGGTTCTCCTCCCGGAGTGCGGCTATCTCTCTTCTTAAAGCCGCTTCTCTCGACGCGGCTTCCTCTCGAGTGGTCTTTAGCTCCTGTTGGATGTTCTCCAGGGAGTTCAAGTGTGGGACCAATTTCTCGAGTGAGTCGAATTTGGCCATCGACCGGCAGTACACCCTCTACACACAAGTTCTGAAGTTGGGCGACTGGAAAGCGATGATAAAGCTACAACAGAAAAGGAGAAGAACTTACGTTTAGCACCGAGTCGCTTCGTTCAGCCGTCTACAAGCATATCTCTCTCTTCATTCTCCTTTTGCTTGTTCAGATGATGCCTTGCCTCTGGCCCTCGGAATCGCGCCATTCAATTTTAATTGGAGGGACCCAGGTTTCAGAGGACTGCAACCTGGGGATCTCCTCCACTTTGGCTGATAAGGTTTAGAAAGAGCAAATGAAGATGCATGAGAAGTAAACCGGAGATTAAAAAGTGAAAGTTTGAGTCAAGGCTTACCAGCTTTGGTGGCCGAATCCTTTACCGGCACTTCCCGGCTGCTTTTCTCTTCTTGGCTCTTGCCCGATCAGTCTTCAGTCGGGGCCCTTTGAGTAGCAGCCGGGGGCTCTTCTACGGCCGACTGGTTTCTAGTCAGAGTATTCTGGCTGGCGGTCAAAAGGGCTCTTTCCTTGGGGTATCTTCTGTTAGTGATATGCCCTAGAGGCAACATGGAGATGTTGGATATCACGTCAATGTTTATGTATAAATGAATAAAGTGTTATTCGGTTCCATGAAATAGACATCTTGTATTGATCAATAAGTACGTGACTTATTTATGAGACTCGATATGTATGAATCTATTTCTAAACGATCCGATCATATGTCATATTGTTGGAACAAATATGATTCTAAGATCGGCATGTTTATTGATTGATGATCATGTCTCATAGATCATGGGTATGGTGATACCAAATCAATAAACATGGACATATGTGTTGGAGAACACATTGTTGGATAGACCCACCATGAGACACTACAGAATTAATGTGCCATTAGTTGGTCTCGGTAGTGTTGGTACAAAGTCCCTAGACCGAGATCACCATGGATTCCAACATGTGTAGTAGCCTACTTTGGGACTACCAAACGCTATTCCAGAATCGGGTAGTTATAAAGGTAGTTTTCGGGTTTGCTATGAAACATGGAGTGGGATGTGAGTGATCAAGATGGAATTTGCCCCTCCTTTGGAGAGATATCTCTGGGCCCTCGAGGTAATGGATTATGGAAATGCATGGCCATGCTAAGTTGATTGAGGAGTCAATCAATAGACAGATAATCCAATACGGTTCGAGTGAATGGTTAAGTTATTGAAGGGATGGCACACATCTTGCCTATAGCTTAACCGGTATCGTGAGGCAAAGGGATTTGTGTACACATTACGTGTTGAGCCGATATTATATTCTTGTATACTATGGTGTCAATATGTGCCGCTAGGCGCCGTGTGCAGTGGTGAGTTGGACTCGAGCCGACGATCGGCTAAGTTAGACTATAGCCGAAACCGAGTATACCCGAACCTACTGTGGTCGCACGCTTAAGGGGATAAGAACGGGCATTCGAGTTGGACTCGGATACGGCTCGATCGGATAGGGATCCGATCGGATAGAGTCCTATGGGCTTACGACGTGTGGGCGGCCAACTCTATATGAGATACGGATGAGATCCAATTCAAAATAGAGTCCTATGGGCTTACGACGTGTGAGCGGCCAAACTCTATATGAGATACGGATGAGATCCAATTCAAAATAGAGTCCTATGGGCTTACGACGTGTGAGCGGCCAAACTCTATATGAGATACGGATGAGATCCAATTCAAAATAGAGTCCCGAGCGGCTACTAATCCCATCGGCCAACTCTATATAAAGGAGGGAGGGTGGAGAGCTGCCATATATCAATTGCATCGCGTGCAAAAGTCGCCGAGATCAATCTCCACGGAAACCCTCCCTACTTTCGAGCCAAACCCTAGCCTTGCATCGCGTGCTAGCACACGGGTGTAGGGCGTTCGTCCCCGGACGTGTGGATACCGTAGAGGCGCCGCTACGTTGCGCGCTATTGATCGGTTGTCTCCGGAATCGGCTACACTGTTCCGGATCGGATTGCCACGATTGGCTATTCCGCCGCACTCTACTCCAATCGGTAACGATCTATCGGCCCTTACTTGCAAGTGTTCCTGGTTTGCGCGGTAGAAAATTTTTGTTTTCGGCTAGCGTAGCTTCCGCGTAACCCTTCGAGTGGTATCGAGCTAATCTTGCTTAGTTCGGGTTTTAGATTGGATCGGAACAAGTTTTGCGCACGGTTGATTAGATCAATCGGTTTTACGGGATTTGTTGAGGAGAGTTCATGGTAATTGCGTTCCTTGATAGTGTATCGGAACGGCGTAATGTGATTACGTCGAAGCAATATCCATAGAACTCGGTTTGAGTCGGCTTCGAGATAGCGTTCCTTGATAGTGTATCGGAACGGTATAATGTGATTATGCCGAAGCTATCTCGTAGTCCGATCTTGTTTGTTGCCTCGCGCTGCGCAAACCATCTCCTTGATAGTGTATCGGGACGGCATAATGTGATTATGCCGATATGGTTTCCGTAAGCAATTTCATAGATTGGATCTATGAATTTCGTCCTTGGCTTCCCTCGACCCCCGCCCGCTAACCGCTAGCGGGACCGCCGTGTGCGTACCTCCTTATAGGTCGTCTCGATGCCGTAGCTCTGCGATAAGTAGAAAACGTTTCTACGCCTAACTTGTTTTTGCGAGAGAATGCTTTGAGATGGTATGGCCCTATTGTATGTATGAGATGTATGAGATGCATGTGATGCATGTAATATTCTTTCATATGTGCAATCCTTGTAATATTCTTTCATACGTGCAATGCTTGTAATATTCTTTCACGACTGCGAGTCGATGTAATCTTCAATTAGAGCTTCTATAGTAGTAGCTTAGTTTGAAGAAATCAAGCATCATGCACATTGAAAGATGGTGCCAAGATGGAGATCTCGCCGACATGGAGATGGAGATCACCATGTGAAGGGGGCCATACTATTTCATTATATGCTATTCTACCGCTTTCATATATGTGATATGTTTGTTTGATAGGATAGCATCCTCACAAAATTAAGTAGTAATGATGCCCTTCCAAATGCTGCACCCGCCACCGTTATGCTCGTCAATGGTGGGTCACAAAGCAGAGTGCCATTCTCTATCATAACACGAGGGGGTATATGTCGGACATATACAAGCAGGAGCATTTGGTTTACTTAACAAGGCTATCAAAACAGTTTTGGGCCTTGGGGCATAGGTTGGCGCCGGGCATGGAGATGCCACACCAACAACAAGAGTCACATAGAGATGTGATTAGCAAGGAGTTGCTTATCGATGTTATTAATTTTCTAGCGTGATGCCAAAGCTCACTAGAAAATTAATTAACATGTGGATCTTGACCCAATACGTAACCTAGAGGGAAGGTGAAAATTACGTAATGGGAGTCTTATGTTAAATTGTTTAACAAAAGACATAGCATAAACATTGTGCTAAACTTTGCTTTTTGTTGTGGAATAAATGGCGGTTATCGCACCCAGTACCTTTAATTTGCGATCTATTCTCGAAAAGGAAAAATTAAATGGAACAAACTTTATGGATTGGTATCGCAACTTGAGAATTGTTCTCAAGCAAGAGCGTAAGGAGTACGTTCTTGAAGTACCCTATCCCGAGGATTTGCCTAATAACGCCACCGCAATCGCACGGAGGGCTTATGAGAAGCACACTAATGATGCCCTAGATATAAGTCGTCTTATGCTTGCTACAATGTCCCCCGAGCTTGAAGCAATATGAGAGCAGCGATGCTCACACTATTATTCGGGACTGCGTGGCATGTTTGAGAACCAAGCACGGGCCGAGAGGTTCAACACCTCAAAGTCCTTGTTTGCGTGTGCTTGTTGAGGGAATCCCGTCATCCGCATGTGATAAAAATGATTGGCTACATTGAGAGTCCGGAAAACTAGGTTTTCCCTTAGCCAAGAGTTGGCTACGATGTGATTCTCCGCCGCTCCCTCCGAGCTTCGAGCCATTCATATTAAACTATCACATGAACAATATGGATAGAACCTTGGTGAATTGCATGGGATGCTAAAGACAATGAGGAGAGTATCCGAAGAATGGTCATCATGTGATGATGATGCGAAGGCTAAACGCAAACCACTGTCAAGAAACTTTGCACCAAGAGGAAGTTAACTCCCGATGAGATCGCGAGTGCCTCTAATGCAAAGAAGGGCAAGAAGGGTCGGCGGCATCGATGCCGTTTGCTTCTATTGCAAGGAGACAGCCACCGGAAGAGGAACTGCAAGAAGTACATGGAGGATCTCAAAAAGAAGCAAAGTACGACTTCGCCGGTATTAATGTTATAGACATTAATCTTGCTACTTCACCTACTCGACTCTTGGGTATTTGATACCGGATCGTAGCTCATATTTGCAAATCGTTGCGGGAATGAGAAGAAGTAGAGGATTGAGAAGGGCGAGGTGAACCGCGCGTCGGCAATGGAGCAAGCGTTGCTACGCTTTGTCGGCACAAGATCTACTTCATCTACCTTCGGGATTAGTTTTGGAATTAAATAATTGTTATTGTGTTCCAACACTATGTCAAACGTTATTTCCGCTTCATGTTTGCAAGCGGAAGGATATGATTTTAGATCAATGAACAATGGTTGTTCAATATATCTCGAGATATGTTCTATTTTCATGCTCCATTGGTGAATGGATTATACGTTTTGAATCTTGAAGCGTCTCCCATCTATAACATTAATACGTAAAGGCAACTCTCTAATGATATAAACCCCACGTTTATCCGGCATTGTCGCTTAGGCCATATAAATAAGAAACGCATGGAGAAGCTCCATAAGGATGGATTGCTTCACTCTTTTGATTTTGAATCATTTGAGACATGTGAGTCTTGTTTACTTGGTAAGATGACAAAGGCACCTTTCACGGGACATAGTGAGAGAGCAAGTGACTTGTTGGCACTCGTACATACCGATGTATGTGGACCAATGAGCTCAACGGCTAGAGGTGGTTATCGACTTCATTACCTTTACGATGACTTTAGTAGATATGGTTATATCTACTTAATGAGGCATAAGTCCGAATCCTTTGAAAAGTTCAAAGAATTCCGAATGAAGTACAAAATCATTTAGGGAAAACAATCAAGTTTCTACGATCGATCGTGGAGGGAATACTTGAGCCAAGAGTTTGGTAATCATCGAAAGATTGTGGAATTGTTCCACGCTGACTCCGCCAGAACTCCACAATGGAATGGGGTGTCCGAACGGAGAAATCGCACCTTGTTGGACATGGTGCGGTCGATGATGAGCCAAAGTGATCTTCCGTTATCCTTTCGGGGATATGCTCTTGAAACACTTGCGCTCACACTAAATAGAGTTCCATCTAAGTCAGTTGAAAAGACACCATATGAGATATGGAAGGGCAACCCCTAGTTTGTCTTTTCTCAAAATATGGGGATGCGAAGCTTATGTAAACGTTACGTCTGACCGACAAGCTCACACCCAAATCGACAAGTGCTTCTTTGTGGGATATCCTAAGGAAACCAAGGGATATTACTTTTATAATCGGGAACAAGGCAAAGTGTTTGTCGCCCGACACGGTGTCTTCTTGGAGAAAGAGTTTCTTTCAAGAAGGGTTAGTGGGGAGCAGGGTGCATCTTGAAGAAGTTCAAGAAACACCGAAAATGTTTCAACCACGTAACCACAACGGAGGAGCAAAGAGTTGCGCCACCGTTGTAGATACACCGCCACACGGAGGTACGAAAGATCACGTCGTGCACCGACAGTACACAAAGTGCGGAACAACGTGATATATTGTTGTTGGACAACGATGAACCTAAGACCTATGAGGAAGCGATGGTGGGACCCGATTCCAACAAGTGGCTTGGAGCCATGAAATCCGAAATAGAATCCATGTACGACAATCAAGTTTGGAACTTGGTTGATCCACTGATGGTGTCAAAACCATTGAGTGTAAATGGGTTTTTAAGAAAAGGCCGATATGGATGGAAATGTTCACATCTATAAGGCACGATTGGTGGCGAAAGGTTTTAAACAGATTCAAGGAGTTGATTATGATGAAACCTTCTCGCCCGTCGCAATGCTTAAATCTATTCGGATTATCCTAGCGATTGCTGCATATTTCGATTATGAGATATGGCAGATGGATGTCAAAACGGCTTTCCTAAATGGAAACCTAAGCGAGGATGTATACATGATACAACCTCGGGGTTTTGTCGATCAGAATCGCTGGAAAGATATGCAAGCTTCTGTAAATCCATTTATGGATTGAAGCAAGCATCTCGGAGTTGGAATATTCGTTTTGATGAAGTAATCAAAGGGTTTGGTTTCATCAAAAATGAAGAAGAGGCCTGTGTTTACAAAAAGGTCGAGTGGGAGCGCAATTGTATTTCTTATCTTATATGTGGATGACATATTACCGATTGGAAATGATATCCCTATGCTTGAATCCGTCAAGTCTTCATTGAAAAATAGTTTTTCCATGAAAGACTTAGGGAGGCAGCATATATATTAGCATTCGGATCTATAGAGATAGATCCAAGAGGCTAATTGGATTAAGCCAAAGTACATACATTGACAAGGTGTTGAAAAGGTTCAACATGCATGATTCCAAGAAAGGTTTCTTGCCCATGTCACATGGCATTAATCTTAGCAAGAATCGGTGTCCTCGGACACATGATGAGCGGAATAAGATGGGTATGGTTCCATATGCTTCGGCAATTGGATCCATCATGTATGCCATGCTTTGTACACGCCGATGTCTCGTACGCTTTGAGTGCTACGAGCAGATACCGCCGATCCGGTGAAGGTCACTGGATCGCGTAAAGAATATCCTTAAGTACTTGAGAAGAACTAAGGATATGTTCCTAGTCTATGGAGGTGAAGAAGAGCTCGTTGTAAGTGGTTACACCGATGCTAGCTTCCAAACGACAAGGATGATTATAGATCGCAATGCGGGTTCGTGTTCTCGCCCGAACGGAGGCGCATCACTGGAAGAGTTCCAAGCGATACCGTTGCCGATTCTACAACGAAGCCGAGTACATTGCAGCTTCGGAAGCACATACTTCGGCGATATCATCTCATCCGCGAGATTGTGGACAGAGGTGATGTCAAGATATGCAAAGTGCACACGGATCTCAACATAGCCGATCCGCTGACAAAACCTCTCCCTCAGCCAAAGCATGAGGCGCACACAAGAGCAATGGGTATTAGATACTTACATGATTGACTCTAGTGCAAGTGGGAGATTGTTAGTGATATGCCCTAGAGGCAACATGGAGATGTTGGATATCACGTCAATGTTTATGTATAAATGAATAAAGTGTTATTCGGTTCCATGAAATAGACATCTTGTATTGATCAATAAGTACGTGACTTATTTATGAGACTCGATATGTATGAATCTATTTCTAAACGATCCCTGATCATATGTCATATTGTTGGAACAAATATGATTCTAAGATCGGCATGTTTATTGATTGATGATCATGTCTCATAGATCATGGGTATGGTGATACCAAATCAATAAACATGGACATATGTGTTGGAGAACACATTGTTGGATAGACCCACCATGAGACACTACAGGAATTAATGTGCCATTAGTTGGTCTCAGGTAGTGTTGGTACAAAGTCCCTAGACCTGAGATCACCATGGATTCCAACATGTGTAGTAGCCTACTTTGGGACTACCAAACGCTATTCCGTAACTGGGTAGTTATAAAGGTAGTTTTCGGGTTTGCTATGAAACATGGAGTGGGATGTGAGTGATCAAGATGGAATTTGCCCCTCCTTTGGAGAGATATCTCTGGGCCCCTCGAGGTAATGGATTATGGAAATGCATGGCCATGCTAAGTTGATTGAGGAGTCAATCAATAGACAGATAATCCAATACGGTTCGAGTGAATGGTTAAGTTATTGAAGGGATGGCACACATCTTGCCTATAGCTTAACTGGTATCGTGAGGCAAAGGGATTTGTGTACACATTACAGGTTCAGAGCCGATATTATATTCTTGTATACTATGGTGTCAATATGTGCTTGCTAGGCGCGCGTGTGCAGGTCGTGAGTTGGACTCGAGCGACGATCGGCTAAGTTAGACTATAGCCGAAACCGAGTATACGAACCTACGGGGTCGCACGCTTAAGGGGATAAGAACGGGCATTCGAGTTGGACTCGGATACGGCTCGATCGGATAGGGATCCGATCGGATAGAGTCCTATGGGCTTACGACGTGTGGGCGGCCAACTCTATATGAGATACGGATGAGATCCAATTCAAAATAGAGTCCTATGGGCTTACGACGTGTGAGCGGCCAAACTCTATATGAGATACGGATGAGATCCAATTCAAAATAGAGTCCTATGGGCTTACGACGTGTGAGCGGCCAAACTCTATATGAGATACGGATGAGATCCAATTCAAAATAGAGTCCTGAGCGGCTACTAATCCCAGTCGGCCAACTCTATATAAAGGAGGGAGGGGTGGAGAGCTGCCATATATCAATTGCATCGCGTGCAACGAAGTCGCCGAGATCAATCTCCACGAAACCCTCCCTACTTTCGAGCCAAACCCTAGCCTTGCATCGCGTGCTAGCACACGGGTGTAGGGCGTTACGTCCCCGGACGTGTGGATACCGGTAGAGGCGCTGCTACGTTGCGCGCTATTGATCATGTTGTCTCCGGAATCGGCTACACGTTCCAGATCGGATTGCCACGATTGGCTATTCCGCGCACTCTACTCCAATCGGTAACGATCTATCGGCCCTTACTTGCAAGTGTTCCTGGTTTGCGCGGTAGAAAATTTTTGTTTTCGGCTAGCGTAGCTTCCGCGTAACCCTTCATCTTCACTGGGAGGTGAGGGCCTCTCACTCGGAGCGCTCTCGCTCGGGAGAGGGCTCCGGGGTTTCGGCTCCGCAGGCTTTGATGCCTCGGTTGTTGCAGCTGGTGTTGAGCCCTCACTTTGCCCAGTGGGATCAATGTTTTGAGGCCTCCTGCAAGGAGAAAGACAGGAGCAATCGGGATGAAGACGAAGAAATTTTCAACGAAGAGCACAGTTTCGATCGTGAGACGTACCTGGTAGATCGACGAATCTTGGGCGCCGTTTTTGGTGACGGCCTTGGAGGGGTCGCTTCCGCTTGAGGGGCTGGGACATCATCGTCCGAGTCATCAATGATCAGCCTCCTCTTGCTCGCCCGCTTGCCGATGTCTTCACTCGGGCAGCCCTCTTCCCGACTGGATCACCCTGGATCTTCACGCCGCTAGTTGGTTTCTGGCGGGCCTAGCTGGAGCATCATCATGATGAATTTTATATAGCTTTGAGATGATGGAGGCATTTTCCTGCAAGAAAGATTCTTTCGACACTAAGAAGTGTGACATCAAGATTGAAAGGCAACAAAGGAGTTAAGTCGGCTTACCGGAGGAGGAGGGCGATATAGGCTATATGGGAGAACCGGCAGCATGAGGCTGCGCTCGACTGCAATCCCAGTCGAGAAAATCTTGTACATACGAATCTTCAAAATCTCAAAACTGAGGGAGTCGCGGTCTTCCTGATTGGGGTCCCTTTCGCCCTCGTACTCAAAGGCAGGCCTGGACCACTCCTTGATCGGGGCCAGTCGGTTCCTAATGAAGTGCCAAGTGATTTGCTCGCCCCGAAGACCTTTCTGCTTCATCTCCGAGATCTTCGCCAGCAGCTTGTTGGCTTCGTCCCAGTCTTGAGCCACTGGCACGATGCTCCAGTTGGGTCTAGGCACAGGGGGAAGGCCAACGAAGTTTGGCACACTGAGTTCAAGGTTGGCGATATAGAACCAGTTTGCGTGCCAGCCCTTGTTAGAAGATTTCAAGGGAAGAGAAAAGTAGTCTCGACGGAGGGATCCGTGGAGCTGGAAGCCGGCCCCACCGACGACGCAGGGCTCATCCTTGTTTGGATGCGGCTTGAGATAGAACATGCGTCGGAAAAGTTGAAAGTGGGGAAGGATGCCAAGGAAGGCTTCGCATACATGAATGAAGAAAGCAATGTGGAGCATAGAGTTGGGGTTCAGATGGTAGAGCTGAAGGCCGTAATAGTCAAGAAGACACCTAAAGAACTCAGAGGTGGGGAGGTCGAAACCGCAATAGAAGAAAGAGGTGAAGACGACGAGCTCACCGGTGTTCGGAGTGGGGAACTCCTCACCGGCTGCTGGGCGCCAGCCGACGATCTCCTTAGGAGAGAGAACTCTGTGCTTCACCATCTCCTTGAGAGTGGATTCCCTGACATCCGAGGTAGCCCATTGCTCGAAAGGGATCTTTCTCTCTCCGACCATGGATGTGGTTTTGGGGGAAATAGATCTGGCTCGAGGGATGGAGATTTGGGATGGGGCTCTCTGGAGGTGGATGCGAAGGCTAGCTGGTGACGAACCGCGAGCTCCTGGATCTGTGGATTGGGTGCGCGCGTGAGCCTAGGGTTTTTCGCTGCAAGCTGGTGAACAGTATTGCGAGTGGGGAATTTTTTCTGGGAAGACGAAGTGGCGAGGATGACCTCGAGGTTTTGTAAGAGATTTGAGGGTTGCGCTAGGTTTTCTCACGATTGGGCCGAGCCCATGAGAGACTTGCGGTCCAGTTAAGGTGTGGCCTGACGCGTGTCCTTGGGGACTTAAGTGGATGAACTTAAGCAGATTTGCTTTGGCAATGTGCACGTGTCCGAGTGCCCCGTACCTTTGGAAATCCTTTCATGCCGCGGTTTGCGCAACTTCATGAAAAGTTGGCACGATGCAATTTGAAAGGTGACAAACAGTGAAGCTTTTCATGGCTGCCTTGATGACAGGAACTGTTTGGTTTTTAAGCATTTGATTAAATGATTATATCAATGTTATTTTTCCACCTTGGTGAAGATCTTTTTAGATTAAGACCAATATTGTGGCAAGAGCTATTTAATATTTTGGTCATATTTTTTGGATGACTTAAAAACTTGTTTACCCATGAGGGATGATTAAAATATTTGTTTCGAGATGACTCAGATGGATCCACTCAGATAAACATGAGCTTACCGAGTGCTTTTCACCCACGAGGGTTGATTGAACTATTTGTTCTGAGATGACTCGGGCAGATTCACTCGGCCAAGCGTGAGCTTGCTGAGTGATGAGATCTTTATGATTGCTTTAGCATGAACTAAGTATTTATATGAGAATAATTTTTTATAGTTCTTGACTATATGTTTAGTCTAATTTTGACTAACCATATAGTTGGGGGCTACACCTAATTAGGTACATCAGGAGATGCACCTAGATATTTTTGGATATTTTCCAACCCTTCACAGTCTTTGGAGCTACTCAGGAGGTTCAAGCAGAGGTGATGGAATCACTCGGCGCCCGAAGCACTCGGCCAAAGGGTTGTTTGGCTGTATGTTATTTTGGTTCGAAGCCGAGCAATCTCGTCAACTGCAAAGGACTCGGGGGCTACTGTGGAGATTATGGCAATCGGCTATCTACATGGCAAGCTTATCCGACTGGAAATAGGGATAGGTTGCGCCTGCCAATTATGTAAACCGGTTATGACTTGGGTATTACGTTGTCGATTAGATAAGGCAACGGTTCATAGTCATGGTTTGGTAAGATTGAGGAAACCCACTTAGAGTAAGATAGGGTTTCCGATCTGTAAGCCTGCCTTCCAAGACTATATAAGGGGGGTAAGGGGCGTCCCTTGAGGGATATGCTTTATCAGCTTTCAACTTTAGATTCAAGAGATCAATAAACACTCGGCGGATCGAATCCCCGAAACAGGAGTAGGGTATTACCTCACGAGAGGGCCTGAACCTGTCTAAATCTTGATTTCTACCTAACCCATCGAGCTTGGCAATCTTGACTGCACCCTCAATTTTCTATTGTCGAAACCGAGTTTCGACAATTACTCTTTGACATCTCCTCTACCATCTTTTGGGATCCACTCTTGGTCTTTTTGAAGTTATCCACCTTTGAACCACCAGCTCTCTTTCGTTTTGCACTTGGTTCATCTTCATCTGTCTCTTCATCGATCTCATTATCATCAGCAATATGAATTGCATCATTGGTAGGTGTTGGTATGGTGCCTTGCCCTAAAGACCAATGGTCAGCACCGGTATTGCGAATGTCTTCAAACATTTTCTGCAGTAGCTCTTCATTTTGCAAGCCAGCCTTCATAAACTTGGTGCATCCTGGTATATCCTAAATAACATGGCATTACAAAATGAGTTAGAACAATTATTTTGGCATTATAGTTATCAATTTAACACATTATTATCAAATACTTACTACTTTTAGCTGCTTCCAACATTTTGCAGTAGCTGTAACAATTTCCTTTGTGTTATCCCATCCTAAACCTGTTTGAGATGTCAACTTCTTTCAACAATTGTATTCAACCCTAAGCTTATCCCACTTATTCTTAATTTGAAGCCTAGTGTACCTCAAACCTGTTCTTGCTGCAAATTTCTCAATGACTTCATCATACCCAGGATTAGATAAATGGGTATTTGGACGATTACCCGTAGCTACTTGGTCAACAAAAATCTCACAGACAACTCTAATGTTGTAGTCATTCCAATCAGCAGAGTCCATGGGCATTTTAACACCCTTCGAAGGCATATTTTGAGCCATGCCTGTCATCCACTCACTCATACCAATCCTAGTTTCAATACTAACATCATAGGTTCAATACATAACAATGTCATATGTTTTTTTACTAGAGTATATATCTTATTCCTTGTCTCAAATGACATATTTTTCCGGTCAAAAAAAGTCACATTATAAATTCAGTCCAATACTGTCCACTGATTATTTCTAATCCTATTTCAACTAGCTGGTTTCAACAAGCTAGCGAGTCTATGCAAAACAAGATAAGATAATTACACATTTCTTCCTCTTTTTTCTTGTGGGGAGAAACATTTCTAATTTAACAATGCACAACCATTCAATTCGGTTCACAGATCTAGCTAGAACTCATCAAGCAAGCAAATCCATCCACTAGGGTTTGGGGATACCTTGCACGGGAATGATGAAAAAATCCTTGAAACTCGGCTTGCTCGTCTTTGTTGTCGCTTGCAACACGAGATGGCCGCCGCCGCCCGCCGCCCCAGCCGGGCGCTGCGCCGCCGCCGCCTGGCGAGCCGCCTCCGCCGCCTTGTGGCTGCCCTCGCGCGCCTTATGTGAGCCGCCTCCGCCGCGTCTTCTTTGCCATGCCGCCCGAGTCGTCGCCGCCTCTCTCTTTTCCCCCTTTCTCTCTCTCGTCCGCCTCTCTCTTTTCTCCCTTTCTCTCTCTCTCCTCGCGATTAGCCTCGCACTGGTTCGGTTCGTTCTAGTGCGATGACATTTTTTCTGTAATTTCAACGAAAGGGGATGGGTAGCGCTGTAATTTTTTCGGAGTGGAGCTGTGGAGCCACGTTTTTGCCGCTCCACCATGTCTGTACAAATTTCTGGAGCGATTCACCTCGCTCCGCTCCAATTTTTGATGAATCTAACTGTTTGGCACAGCTCTAGGTAAGTTGGAGTTGAGAGGTGGAGCTGCGCCAAACGGGGCCTAAAACTTGATACTACAAAAAGTTGAGTCTCCAAACCTGCCCCCACTGTCAGACACCGGACTGTCAGTCCAACCCCAACGCCTTCCCGCTCCTCTGGTGATCTGGGTCCCATCGCGTCCCTCCCCAGATCCACCAAGGCTACGGCTTCGCCGGCGCCCACCGCGCAACGGAACGCAATGGCCGGCCGCGCCCGCCCGCCGCCGCCGCACTCGCCGTCGGTCTCAACGCGGCGGCGCGAGCGGTGGCTGGTCGTCCTCGGCGTCGCCCTCCACGCCGTGTACATGCTCAGCATCTTCGACATCTACTTCAAGTCCCCCATCGTGCACGGCATGGCCCCCGAGCCGCCCCGCTTCTCCGCGCCCCCCGCCAAGCGCCTCGTCCTCCTCGTCGGTGCGTCCCCTCTACCTCTCCCGCCCGCCTCATCTGATCTGGCTGTGACCCGATTTGGTTGCGATCGAAGCTGTTGGCCGGTGTTTGATTGGTGAGGGTTTTTTTTGGGTGCGTGCAGCGGACGGGCTCAGGGCGGACAAGTTCTTCGAGCCGGACGAGCGGGGGAGGTACAGGGCGCCGTTCCTGCGCGGGGTGATCGAAGAGAAGGGCCGGTGGGGGGTCAGCCACGCTCGGCCGCCCACGGAGTCCAGGCCAGGGCACGTCGCCATCATCGCCGGCTTCTATGAAGACCCCAGTGCTGTCACCAAAGGTGTGCCATCTCAGCTCTATTCTGGCCATTTTTTCATGTTTAATGCAATTAGGATGTCACTTGGTAAGAATTCAAATGTAGGGGTTATTACTACCTAGTTCATATCATTACTGGTAGACACAGATATGGTGGTCCAAACTCCAAACTATTTAGGAAAAGCATCAAACATGGTATCTTCGGTGCTAGCTAGACCGCTAGAGCAAGTTCTGAAGGACTAGAATGCAGTGCGGGTGGCATGGTACTCAGAGAAGCCAAAACCTTTAATTGGCTCTAATTTAGCGAATCCTTGTTAATAGCTATGCTTCTTCTAGAAAATTTAAATAGAATATGCTTATAGTTATAGGTTAACTTCTATCTTGCAGTATTGTACTTAGCGGCTGATTTTTCTTAGCCTTTTTCTGTGGTGTTCAGAGAAAAAAAGGCTAAGAAAACCAACCATTCCCGTACCAGTTACATATTAATGTTTTTCTTTGAAAATTGCTAAATATTCTGGTAAAGTTCAATTACAGCTTGCCGTTAGTTCTCCACGGCAAGTGATTCCACATTGTACACTAGGACATGAACAGATAAAATCTTGTGGCAATTGCTAGGATTAGAGTCCTAACGATTAAATGGGACTAATATGGACAAGTTGTCGAAACTAGTCATTCAGAATACTACAACTTTCTAGTCTATTGGATTTCGTTTATCGGGTTATGTCTTGTTTGATCTAACAAGAGCTGTTGATATGCATCCTTCAGGGTGCATTATTTCATTTTACCTGTGGGCAGTGTACAACTATTGTATTGACGCTACTAGTTTCCGCTGACACGGCGGGTCAAAACTTATGTACTGGTATCTGTCAGTTGTAGAAACTGTGAGCATTGGTCTACCCATTGATATCCTAGGTTATCTTGTGCTGGCTGTGGGCTACCTTTACTTGAGATTTATTAAGGACCTATTTTGTGTTGAAAATTTGGGATACACGGTCTGTTCAGACATAATTTAGAAACTGATGATATGTTTTAAGAGAATAATGTTTTAATTCCATATCAAATGTCTGTTATGTTCACAAATTTTTTTATTACTTTTTTGCAGGATGGAAGGCCAATCCTGTTGAGTTTGATTCCGTATTCAATCAAAGTAGACACACTATCTCGTTTGGTAGTCCAGATATTGTTCCCGTATTCTGCAGCAGCCTACCTCACAGTACCTGGGGTACTTATCCCCATGAATATGAAGACTTTGCAACAGGTCAGATTTAATGCAGTACATTTAGATTGCTGGATTATATATTTTTTATTTCCATTCGATTCTTGTGATTTCCAGAGAATCATCTTCTGTTTTTATTGACATACTTATAAATTTTTTGTGCCTACTCATAACTTGTAAGTTGTAGCACACACCTTTTCCGAGTATTCCAATGAATCTAAAAGTTTATCTGCAGACTTACTGAATGTGTAATAAATGGAAATAGGGTTCTATAGCTCTACTATTAGTTTTGGTTAGAGTTTTTTTTATAAAAAAAATGAAAACTCACAACTACTATTGATGAATCCAGCAAGCTTTTCTACAAGTCATGGGTCCAAAGTTGTAAAAATTCACAAGAAGGGATTTACACGTCCACCAGAAAAATAACAAGGGATTTACCTGTCCACAAGAAAAATAAAACTATTTTTACCAAACATCGCAGAGTCTGAAGCATCAAGGCTCTACCTTTTGAATTTGGTTTGATTTGGAACCTTGTGTTTACTTGTTCTGAGACCTTGATTGCAGATGCATCATTCCTGGATCATTGGTCATTTGACCAGTTTCAAGGTCTTCTCAACAGGTCTTTTGAGGATGCTAAATTGAGACAATTGCTCCTACAGGATAAATTGGTCATATTTCTGCACTTACTGGGTTGTGATACTAACGGCCATGCACATCGACCCTATTCAAACATCTATCTTAACAACGTTAAGGTTGTAGATCAAATAGCTGAAAGTATGTACAATCTCATGGAAAACTACTTCAATGATAACCAGACTGCTTACGTGTTTACAGCAGATCATGGAATGAGTGACAAAGGTACGCATACTCACAATGGTTTCATCAATTAATTTCAATGATCCAGCCTTATATGGTTTGACAATTCATGACATGAGATCTAAGTACTTTCTAATGCACTTATTTTTGTTGAACTTTCCATGAGACAGCCTCATCAGAATGGTGACTGTTTTTGACCTGTTACTAATAGCAATGGCTTATTCTTTTTTTATTAGGTTACACCATGTTATACATTATTTATGATGTCAATGTAATTCACAATTCTACTGATAGGAAGCCATGGAGATGGACACCCTTCAAACACTGATACTCCTCTTGTAGCATGGGGGGCTGGAATTAGAAGCCCAAAGTTCTTGGCCTATACAGACAAACCTGATGATGGCTTTCGGTTTGTTGATGACCACAAACATGATATGCCCACACCACAAGATTGGGCCCTCGAAGGATTTGAAAGAGTGGATGTTAACCAGGCTGATATAGCTCCTCTAATGGTTTAAAAATTTCCCTAGGCAAACATATTATCATTTTTCCTTCAGCATAATTGCTTTCTCCTCAATTGTTTACAAAAAATGCAGGCTACACTTGTGGGTCTGCCATGCCCGCTGAATTCTGTTGGAAGCTTACCTACGCATTATTTGAAATTAAGCAAGGTCAGATAATAAACACTGAAACATTATAAAAAATGCTTATGCTTCAGTTGCTTACTGCTCTTTTAAATTTTCTGTTTATTTCCCCATTATTTTTGTTCAGGCTGACGAAGTTGAAGCAGTTCTGGCCAACACAAAGCAAATTCTTAATCAGTTTCTTCGAAAGTCACGTATCCTTTCAGAACATGATTTAACTTTTGCTTACTCCAATTGTCTAAGGTCCTTGGATATTCTTTTCTTGATGGACTCCTGCTGTCCTGCTGAAGTGAGTATTGATGAGACTAAATAATTATTAACCTGCTATGAAGCCCACAGTATAGCTGTGAGCCTGTGAAAATCATCATGTCAATTACTTTCTATATTTTCATGCAACATTATACAGCCTCCGAAATGGATATGGTGGATCATATCCTTACTCGTGAACATGTTTTCCCTAACCTGTCTCAGAGATGAAACAATCAAGTTCACTCTACTTCAAGCCTTTTAAGCCACTGGCAAACTATTCTTTAGTCCTCGATCAAATTGAATATCTTATATCTGCAAAGGACTATGAAAATGCCATGAAGCATGCTGAAGAACTCCGAAGTATGGCTCTTGCTGGTCTCCATTATTTTCAAACATATGATTGGTTCATGTTGATGACAACAATTACCCTTGGATATATTGGATGGATGGTGAACCTCATTCTACATGTGCTACAGTCTTATACGTCATTTCCTGCTAATCTTCAAAAGAAGACTCAAGTGTATGCTAAGAACACCTCAATGAATGTAAGATAGCCAACCTACCCGACCTTCAGTTCTTCACTTAATAAGTTTATGTCTAAAATTGATGTGTTATGCATGTATGTTTTTGTTGCTATCTTTTCCAGATTACTCAATCAGGAGTGTAGTCAACATTTTTTTTCAACTTCAGTGTGTTTGTTTCTGTCCATTTTTCCAAGAACCTTTTTTTTTTAAAAAAAATCGGAATTTAGGTTCTGTTAAACTTCTTATTGTATTTAAGAGGTTTGCTTCTGTCTAGAGCTACAGGCATTAGGTAGAACTCTGTGCACAGCATAGGCTTGATACTAGTTCATTGTTGTGAACTGTTCAAAGTTGCTGTTCGATATTGCACAATTTTATTGTTGTGGGTTTCCTATTAACCTGATGTGTTTTTCTTACGCTATTTTGGTCTCTCTTCTCTCCTGGTTGCAGGTATACATAGTTGGATGCTTGGTTATGGGTTTTTCATCCATTATACTAACTTTAGAGAAATCTCCACTTCTTTATCATGCTTATGTATTTATGACAATATTCCTTTGGACAAGAATTGTTCAAAATTTTGAATTCATCAAGGCAGTATGGAGAGAATTATCTACTATGCCATTCAAGTGCACCATGAATCTTCTGAACATTTCAGTCATTGCGCTGTTCATATTGGAGTTTCTGGTATGTACCTTTTGTTATTGGCACCCAAGCGTTTCAGGACTACCTAGATTTGGCATGAATTTTGATACTTTCTGTGCAGGTTATGAGCTTCTTTGATAGGAAGCTTTATACTTGGTGCTTTTTGATCCTTGGGATACTTGCTTCATCTTGCGTCGCAATATTTATACAAGCTAGCTCTGCACTTGCAGTCTACGTGTGGCTTTCATGCTGGTTCCTATCTTTATTCACATTGATGCCAGCTGAAATTCCAGAAAACAACAACTTGGTGTATGCTTCTTGGGCCGACAGAATTAATGCATGCCCCTTTTTTTCCCATTTTCTCAATATTAGATGCATGTTCATTCTGTTACATCAAATTCTATTTTCTAGAGTTAACGCAGCTGGTAGCCTTTTTTTTTAATTATTACGAGCGTTTGGTTGCAATTTTGGTCTGATGAAGCCTTTATATGCAGAATTTTTAGTGGGGCATTGATAATACTGACTGCAATGGCATCGAGATGGATGGCCACAAATAATAACAGCTTTTGGCTATATCTTACTCGAGCAAATAAACGGGATCCTCAGTTCTCTAAGCTATTTTTTGTTCAGGTGAAAAATGCAGGCAGTGCTTTCTTGATGTTGGTATTTGTTTTGTGGAAGTTGTATTTTGCAACAATGTTCACTGCTGTTACAATGCTTTAGGTTATATTTGTTGTGATATCTTCTATAATGGTGTGGATATCGACCTCGCACCGGTCTCAGAACAAACAGCTGCACCCGTTGCACCAGATGATCAACTGGTTAATAGCTGGTAAGTGATGATCAGCTGCACCCTCTCAATCTCTGCTGCTAATTTCAGCTAATCTTCTCTAGTAGTTCAGCTTTCTAGCATGCGTGCACATTGCACCAAGCTTGCATATGGTTTGTTCAGAGCATTGACAACTATAAATATCCCTCAGATTAGATAGCATTGTTGTAACAGAAGTACCTCTGATTCCAAATTAAGCCGTTCTAGATTTATCAACTCTTCCCCAAATATAAGACATCCAAGAACCTCAAGGCAGTTTTCACTCCTTTTTCCCCCCTTCTTTGCCCTAGCTAAATAATTGTTATCAGTCTCATCAATAAACGGTACACCTTTTCCAATGTGGTATAAATCGAAGGCAACAGTCATTTAATTTCTTAATCTTATGCACATGTCTTGGAATTAAAAGGGACCACAAACTTATTTATGCATCAACGATCCATTTAATTAGGATAATTATATCACAGAATTGAGAACTTCCCCAGACGACGTTCAGTAACCACCTTCTTTCAGGGTAACAGTAGGGGAGAGTCATACTAGTGTACACGATACACAGAAAGAAGCAAAACTTAATTTATCCCAACCTATTGGAAGTTGCTGTGACCTTAGTCAGAGGCATTTTATCTTCTAAAAAGTATATATCAGTTAACAAAGATTTTTTTCATCTAAATAAAGTTATCTGGCATCTTAAATATGAATTGATTTGTTTGAAATCACAGGCCAACTTTACTCTTTAGTTAATGTTATGGCCTGCTCTACTGCTCTTGCTAAATTTCTAGGAGTTTTGGTTGTATTGATTTTGTGTTTTAACTGATTATGTTTGGACAGGTTTTGCTATGGTGCTACCACTTTTTTCACCATCAAGTGTTCTATCTCGTCTTACATCTATCTTCTTGGGATTTGCTCCTCCATTTCTGTTGCTCTCTATTGGGTATGTTGTTAACTTCTCTTATAATGTTCACATATATCAAGTTTTGGTTTCCGTAATGTTCATATATCATCAAATCTTGGCATCTGCAGCTATGAAGCGGTTTTCTATAGTGCTTTTGCAATGGTACTTATGGGATGGATATTTGTGGAATCTGCCAACTTGTATTGCTCAGAACAAAATGGTTCTGCACGCCATAGTAGCGTTGTGGAGGGCTCAATTTTTGGCTATGATGAAAGATGCTTACAACTCTCTGATCTACGAATCCCTCTGTTATTTGTAAGACTGACATTTTTTTCCCTTTTTATTTTGTGGATTGCTATGATTTATGTGAGATACTCAATACATTCTGTACCTTATCGCTTTTGCAGACGATCTTATTTAATGCTGCGTTCTTTGGAACTGGGAATTTTGCGAGTATTGCAAGCTTTGAAATTTCATCTGTGTACCGATTCATTACAATATTTAGTGTAAGTGTTTGTGTCATAAGATTTACTCTTTCTCTATAATATTAGCTTTTCTGTTCTATTACTCTATTACTGATCGTTCTTCGTCCTCTTTCCTTGGCAGCCGTTTCTGATGGCAGCACTTCTTATCTTCAAATTGTTCATTCCATTTATGCTTGTCATGTAAGTTTTCTCAGTGTTTACTATGATTTTGGACCATCTTGCGGTGCAGTGGCGGAGGCAAGAGTTTTGTCATGGGTGTACGAAACTGATTAAATACCATTGCTCCATAAAAACATGAAAGTTTTCTTAGCAAAAAATATGAAAAAGTAGTTCTACATGTGGTCTGATGAGCTGAGAATTGTTGTTTTCTAGTGAAAAGACAGGTATTTAGCCAGAATTATAGTATATATACCCAACAAAAATACCATAGTTTTAACTTGCAGTAAAAAAAATTGGGTGTACATCTGTACACCCATGACTCTATGCAGCCTCCAGCCCTGTTGCTGTGAATGGCTGATAAAATAAGTTGATGCGTTGAACATATTTTGTAGTTCTCTAAATCCGCTTCTCAAAATTTGATGTTGAATCAAACTTTTGTTGCAAAATAGGTGATGTTTTAAGATTCAAAAAAAAGAAAAAAACATATTTTTAGCGAAACTAAAAAATGTATCCACACTCTACATTTCTTTGTTTTGTGCGAGGTAGGTTATTTGAAGAACAATATTTAGAGTTTGGAGAATATTAATTGTTGTAGCAACAACATATATATTTGCCTTTATTCCTTCATCCATGCTTTTGTTCCGGAGTTCATAATATACCGTGTTTAATTTACCTTCTTTTTGATATCCTAGTGAGATTTAATATAAAATGCGTAATCTTCAAATTAGTTATCAGTGGACTGGTTTTAAGATTGTTTTAGAGTTCCTTTTTATTCCTTACTCTGAACTCTGAAGCATAACAGTAAAGGAAAACATAAACAAACATGAGTCATCAGATTAAATGCTATTTGTGATTAAGTTGATTCATATGTTGCGACTTATTGCAGATGCACATTTAGTGCCATAACCAAGGTTGTACGTATACCACGACTGGGCTGTTATTTCCTTGTAATACTGCTGTCTGATGTAATGACGATTCATTTCTTTTTCCTGGTATGTGTTCTTTTCCCCAGTGTACTTTGAATTATCCTTTACAGTGCTGTGTGTTGTAGCTCTTGCTTCTACAGAAAATTGTAAGCGTTCTTCATTTTACCGACAGGTTCGAAATACGGGGAGTTGGATGGAAATTGGCAATAGCATTAGCCATTTTGGAATCGTGAGTGCCCAAGTAGTTTTTGTGTTGCTGCTTTTCGCCCTCACAAATATATTCACAAAAGATATCGAGGTCTCATCTCGGCAGCTGAGCTCAAGGAAAGTGATGTAGATTTGTTCGATTTGTTTAGATACATTCATTTTGTTAGTGTTAAATTTTGGGCGTGGTTTCGATTTTTTCTGCCCAAGTTTTGTAACTTAGCTAGCTCTTGCAGCTTACAAGTGAACTTTGTAGTATTAGATGGTTCTAGTCATTATCTTTTCTACATGTAAGAGCATTAGGAGCATAGAAAGTTTTCTTGTCGAGAATTACTTGCAGTGGTGTACTGAGGCGAGGCGAGCAGGGATTGGCCTCCTTCAGTTATACACTTCCAAATGGTAATCTTTTACTTTAAGTGATTTCTAAACAAAACTAGTACTACCGGTTACTGCTACTCGCATGTACGTAAGTATTTTGGCGTAATCATTCACGGAGAGCTGGCGATTCTCTGAACTTTTTTAGGCCATGACCAGTGGAAGTAGCAGGCAATAACTCGTTAGTGACACCGTCGCAGTAGTTGTCCCGTCGGTTGAGAAGCCAAAAAAAATTCCCGCCTCCATCCGGTCCGCCCGTTCGTTATCCGAATCCACCAACATCTCGCGTTATCCAGCCACGGCGCCCTCCAGCGTCGCCACGTCAGCCGCCCACGCCACGTGGCTCCCCTCCAGTGGCAGCGCGGCGCCCACGCGGGATAAGGCGCCCTCCTTCTCCGAATCCCCACCTTAATAACCATACACACCGCCGCCAAAAAACCGCCACGACTTAGCAACCAACCGCATCACACACACGCAGCACCACCGGCGGCAGCAGCATCAGCGATGGCGTCGCTCACCATGATGGCGTCCCTCTCCGCCGTGGCGCCGGCGGGCGCGGTGGTGTCGGGGCGCGCGGCGGCGGCGCCGCGGCGCGGCGCGCTGGCGGTGGCGAGGGCGGCCTCCTCCGGCACCTGCGGCGGTGGCGAGTGCCAGCACGGGGCGCACGGCGCCGCCGGGGAGGCCGCCTGCGGGTGCAGGGGGCGCGCCGAGGGCCGCCGCGCCGTGATGTTCGCGGCCGCGGCCGTCGCGCTGTCGGCCATCGGAGGAGGCGGCGCCGCCGTCGCGCTGTCGGCCATCGGAGGAGGCGGCGCCGCCGTCGCCGAGTCGGACGTGAAGCGCGGGACACCCGAGGCGAAGAAGAAGTACGCGCAGATCTGCGTCACCATGCCCACCGCCAAGGTCTGCCACAACTGAGCTGCGTCGATCGCCGAGCTGTGGTGAGAAAGGAGGAGGCTATGGATGCAGTAAATATGTACGGTTCTTTAAAATCTCCTGTCCATTAAAAATTCGAGCTTTGATTAGACTGTCGCCATGGACGGCCTCAAAATCAACTTGTAATATGATGATCATTGCGAATTCGAGGCGAAACCGTTCTCTTAATTGTTTCGTTCATTGCGCTACGTTGCAACGGGAAAATACTAGGGTAAATTGTTTGGCGGATCCCGGCCCACCCCGGCTTGCCAGAATTTAGTCGGATTTTTGCCATCAAGTTCTAGGCCTTTGTTTGGAGTACAAATAATTCTTACGTCCTATTGGAAATGAATGGGCGTAGAAATTGCACAAGACTATGGGTGAAAACTGGACGAAAAATCCCGACCATATTGACTATCATTTTCGCTTGTTACTTCGTTTTAGCCGGTATCGGAAATTGTCGGCAATGGAAAAGAACGATGTTTCTCCGACTGTTTTGTCATATTCAGCCGGCATTTTCTTTGGCCGTCTTCGTCGAAATTCCATCCGCCGGTAATTTTCAAAATTTTGGAAGTACTTCTACACTATTGTCCAGCCCAATAGCCCATAGTCAGGCAGCCCATCAACCCATGAAAGGGCATGACTAACCTAACTCTAAAACCTCACTCCTCACCCTAAAATTGTTGTTGAACTTCGTTATTGATCGTCGAACTTATTGTTAATTCATCGTTGAATGATCGTACCATTGCACCGTTATGCGGCTATACTTATGCGCTAAATAAATCATGAATGACATGATGAGAGGATGAAGTATGGTCATGCATAGGTAAATACGCGATGTTACAGTTCTTGTTTGCTATATATATTTTCAGCTTCCGATCGATATCCACATATTTATATTCCGGCAATACTTGTTATCGTTTTCGTTTCTACCGTTCCGTTTCTATTTATGAGGGAAAAAATTGGAAATGGGAGAGTAAGTTTTTTGATCATTTGTGCTATACATAGCACATGTGCTCTTATCTATGTTTTTTCAGTGATAGGTGACGTTCCGTCAGTGCCCATCCCAGTCCTCACGAAGAGGAAAATTCTTCGTCTCCGTCTTCGCCAATCACTACTGAAGAAACCATTTTTGGTTGAAGTGTCAAAATTCACAATAGTCCCGGTTTAAATAGTACCCATGACTAAAAACTATTTTCAGTCCCGGTTTAAAAAGTCTATGGATTTCTAGGAACATTAGTTCCGGTTCGTTATATGAATCGGGACTAAAAAATTATCTTTAGTCCCGGTTTAAATATTGTCAGAGGTTGTCAGAGCGTCAGACATCTTTTAGTCCCGGTTGATGACATCAATCGGGACAAAAAAAGCATCTTTAGTCCCGGTTGGTGTTACCAATTGGGACTAAAGATCATTTTGATCTTTAGTTCCGGTTGGTAACACCAACCAGAACTAAAGATGCTATTTTTTTATCCCGGTTGTTGTTACCTACCGAGACTAAATCACATCGCGCGTGAACAGTGCTTGGCCTTTATCTCCTCGTCTCCCGTGCGCCACAGTGTGGGTCTTTATTTCTCTCCCTCTCTCATGGCGCACATAAATACTCCTCACAGATCAAGTAGTACTCCCTCCCTCTCCCTCTCTCTCCTTCTCTCATGGCGCACAGATCAAGCGAGGGAGATGGCGGCTGGCGGCGGCTCGGGTGTTGCGAGCGGCGGGCGGTGTGGGGGCAGCGCGGGCGGCGGCGGGCGGCGGCGGCGGCGGCGGCGGCGGCATGTAGACAGCGCACGAATCCATCCCCCACCTCCTCCCCTTCTCCGCAGGCTGGAGCGGCAGCGCCCTCACTCTCCCTCTCCTCCGCCGATCTCCTCTCTCACGGCGGCCGCGCCGCTGGCGGCCGGCTGGGTGGCGCGCCACGGGCGGAGGCGGCGGCGCGGGCGCGAGGCGAGGCGGCATCGCCGGCGCGGCGTGCGGCTGGGCGTGCGGCCGCGGGCGCGGGCGGGCGTGCCGATCCGAGCTTGGCGGCGGATCCGGCGTCGCGCGGCTTGGCGGCGGAGGCCGAGCTTCCCGGCGGCGGCGGCGGCGCATCCCCTCGACGGCGGCTCGGCGTCGCGGCGGCTCGGCCAGATCCTGGCGGCGACGGCGACCGGTTCTTTCATTTTTTTGATAACTCGATGTTCTTTCATTTTTTGTGATAACTCTTTGAATGTGAATGTGAATTTGTTGTGTGAATGTGAATTTGTGATATGCAAATTTGTGATGTTAAATTGATCTTGAGATGATATTTTGGGATGTTATGGGTAGCACCTTTGGTACTTGGGGATGTCAGCCCGTGACAGAAAAAACAATGAAACAAAAGAAAAAGAAGAAAAGGACCATCTTTTTTGGCACATATAACTTTAGTCCGGTTGGTGTTACCAACCGGAACTAAAATATATCTTTAGTCCAGGTTATTTTAACAGGGACTAAAAGTCCGATCTTTGTCATGCTTCGGTGAGTTACGAACCGGGATAATAGTGGTGTTTTCCAGCAATGAATGCTCACGGGGAAATTTTCTTCCCATCTCTGTCCCGACGGGGATTTTGTACCCGACGAAAAACCCGTCCTCGCGAACAAGGGACCTTATACTGGTCACCACCAGTAGGCACCATAGCAATAACACAATCAAATAAAAAAGAAATTTATAATCATACTATCAAATTCAAACACAACATCAAATATTCATTAACACTTGTCCAGCAACTTGTAAATAAGAAATGGAACGGAGTGAGGTGGGCGCTTGGGCTAGACCGTTAATTTCCTATCCACAATGTGTGAGGTTGAGTGAGAGTCGGGTACACGGGTTCGCGAGGACGAGGAATGATCGCCTGTATCCATCCCGCCATACCCGACGGGGATCAAAATTTCCCCATTTCAATTCCCACGAGGATGAATTTCCTCATCCCTGCCTCCTAATGGATGAATTCCCCGCGGAGAATCGAGGATCGGGTCCCCATTGTCATCCCTAGCTTATATGGGTAGAGTGTGCGTGTGTGTTCGTAGGGAGTGTGTATGTGTGTTCATAGAAGTACCGCGTATGTGTGTAACTGTATATGATAGCATACGTTTATACTATGTTTCTTTTAAAAAACAATCTAAATTTACAAAACAAAACCATGAATTTAATTAAAATGATGCATGGGTACTACCTGCATCAGTACATGTACATGTACATATGGCATCCAAACAAACGGGCCTAGCATCCACAGACGTTAGACTAATTAACGGCCTAACAGTACGACACGTTTGGCCTCTTGAACGAATAGTTTACTATACTGTGTCAGCTGTGTGTCTCAACAGGTAGTTCACGTACGGCGCCGAACATTCTTCCAGCTACATATATTCAAAGTTAGAATTGGTTAGGCAAATGCAAAGTTCTTAGAAAAAGTAAGCATTCAGCTGGAATCGATCGATGAACGATCCATCGAGATGGGATTCCAACAATGCAAGCACGCCGGACAAATTTGTACTGACCTTACTATACAGGACATTGTGTGTGTTATTCCAAGAGTATTCTCGAGCACTCTTGAGTCTAATACTAGCCATGCTGTTTTCGCTGAATGCCTTTACGTCCGTCTGATGACTGATGACCCGGCCAGCTGCGCGCGCGCGTATACACACACCTACACACACATATAGACACACCCATATACATATGCTTGAGAAACCATCTGTATTTTCGGTTTGTAACCATTTTTAGTCTCAGGTTACAAACCGGAACAACGAAAATAAGACTAAAGATATCTATCCTCAATTTGTAGCATCGACCGGGACTAAAGATATAAGCGTCATCAAAAGATTCTTTTTTCCAATTGTTTTTTTCTGTCGTTGCTCCCAGTTACCCCAAATACCCATTACAAATTGACATTCCTAAATAACATCTAAAGATCAAATTGACATCACAAATTCACACATCACACATTCATATATTAAATTCATAGAGCTCTTAAAAAAGAATAAACATCATAGTCTTAAAAAATGAACAACGGGCCATCGCCGAGCCATTGTCGGGCCGCCACCAAGTCGCTATCGAGTAGCCGTCGAGCCGTCGGATCCAGCCATCGAGACGCCGGGTTGCCAGGCCGTCGCCACCCGCACTGTTGCCACCCGCACCACCAGGTCGCCGCCACCCCGCCTCGCCGCACCGTCCCGCGCCGCCGCCACCCGCCCTGCCCTACCACCCACCGTCGTCGCCCCACCGGTCGCCATCTTCATGCCATCAGCTGAGAGAGGGAGAGAGAGAGCTGAGAGAGGGAGAGGGAGAGAAATAAACTAAGGTTGGGCGTGCGAAAGACGAGGAGATAAGGCCGAGCACTATTCACACTGTTCTTGGTCCCGGTTGATATAAAAAGCCGAAACAAATGATGATCTTTAGTCTCAGTTAGTAACACCAATCGGGACTAAAAATAATAAGGGTTTGACACGGCCTACATATTTTTTGAACCAGGATTAAAAATAAACTTTTGTCTCAGGTGGTGTTGCCAATCGGAATTAAAGATTTAACCGGACAAAAGTATTTTTCAGTCTCGGTTCCTATTGAAACCGAGACTATTGTTGATTTTGATAGATGGATCAAAGTTATTTTTTCAGTAATGTATATGTATTGTATATATGTGTATATATATATATATGTATATGTATGTGTGTATACGTATGTATACATGTACGTACCTATACAGCATGCATCTTTTGTCTGTTTACACACAGGAAAGAGCTACCTGCACCAGAATTGCAACAGCTTGATTGGCAGAGCATAGCAGAATTTGCTCATATATAATATATTACAGGTTAGGTTATTTTGATTTTTTTCTAATCAAATCCTTTTTAACTTAACTAAGCTTATACAAAATTTATAAAAAATATAGTAATATTTTAAACATAAAATAAACATATTATTAAATATATAATATATTTAATGTTAAATTTAATGAAACTGGTTTGGTGTTGTAAAATATTGCTAACTTTTTTATAAATTTGGACAAACTTAAAAAAAGTTTGATTAGAAAAAAGTCAAACGACATATAATATGAAACGGAAGAAGCAGTAAATATACTTGCACAAAGAAAAACATCGAATATGAAAAATATAATCTTATTCCGATTGACATTGTTATTTCTATGTCAGCTCTTTTTACTATTTTATTAATAATAAAACAGATCAAAGAAAAAGATATAAAAATTTATGGCATATTCATTTGTTTCTCTTCTTGTCTCCATCTTCATATTCTTCATATTAGTAATAGCATTTTCTCACCATCTCTTTCACCTATCAAAGATGGCATATTATATCGCATATTTGTGAGTCTAAAACGTTTTAAATAAGAAGATGTCCCTTGTTATCAGCACTTCTTTATTAGGGGCTTATTAGATTCGTGATATTTCCATGACACCTTTTACATATTTATTTTATTTCTAATATTAGTAGTTTACTGATTTTAATTTGGAGTTCATATTGAAATCGCACTGTTAGTTTTATTGTTTTTTTATTTCTGAATTGCAACTAATCTCATATTGTGTTGTATTTCGACTCCTCTTTTGATACATATAGTTATTTTGTTTTTCTGAATTTCAGATATTTACAACTTGTACTTTGATATGGACTTTTAATATTTTATATTTTACATGGACTTTTATTGTATACTTTTTATTCCAAATTTAAGTTAATCACATATTGTGTTTTATACGGTTCTTTTAATTTTATTTAGTTTTATTTCAAAATTCAGATATTTTTATTTGTCTTTGGTTTAATCAAGGCCATTAATTATAGTCTGGATTCATACTTTAATCAATGGCTTAATTTTTTAATCTTTTCTTCGATTATACTTTCTCCATTCCAAAATATAAGACATAACTATAACTATTTTTTCAGATATTCCATAATATTAGGAATGTATGCATTAACTAGCATCTTCTCTCCACTAAATTATTAATTTTTAAATTCTTCACTCCCTAGATTTCTAATTCTATTGAATATATTTTCAATATGTATTATATTTATTTGAATGATTCAAACGAGAATGATTCAAACGAGAAGATGGTAATAAATATTTTTTGTTTTTTGTTTAAGAGTGGTTATGCCTTATATTTTGAAATGGAGAGAGAGTAATAAGTGAATATGGTGTTTCTTTTCTTATTAGTACTTAAGTTAGTAGATTGGTTGTATTTTCTGCTCATGCAAGATATATATATTGGAGGCTACTACTTTATTTGTCGTAATTGAGGGAGCTAGAGGAACAAGTATTCTTCCTTTACCCAGCTGCTGTTGTGTTCTTCTGATGAGTTGTTTCATTTCATACCAACATAACCGTATTATCTTATCACAAATCTCTACAATGCATCTCGAGATGATGACCTATTGACACATGATTAATTTGGAAGCTTCACGATCAGGTTGGTGAGATATATAACACAGTATCCAAAGTCCCTGTTGCGTTTCAAGCCGGTCGATATGATGCAGCAAACGACGACAGAGACAATGCACCTAATTAAGGCAAGCCCCAAATCAAGATAACGTCTTTAGATTGCTTTATGTGATGCTATACGGATCGATGCATGCACAAAACAGCAGCTAGCATACTGTTTGCCAGTACACACATGCATGTAGCTTTAGTACTTGTATAGCTAGACTTTGGAGAGATGAGATCTGACTTGCTTACAGCTTAAGGATATGTAGATTAATTATATGTATACGTGTATCCATACACGCGTACTACATGGTAGTTGCATGTGCATGTAAAACTGCATCTAGCTGGTTACTCCAGCTGTCACTGAATTTTACATGTCCTTCTTGGCAAGTTCTAGCTGACAGATGAGGAAAAGCATGTGTGCATGCAGCATCAGAGCAAAAAGGGGATTGATGATCGATGGCGTGATCTGATCCGATGAGATGTCCTTCGTTCTTTCCAGTGGCTGAGATGCGTTCCCAAGAAAGATTATTACTAGAAAATTAAGATCGTATTGCTCCTTAATAATTTGCGCATGATTTGTATATTGTTTTCTTAGTTCTTCCTGGTGGCTTCGTGACCCAAGAAAAGGTTGGCGGGAGCATTTCTTTTCGCCCAACTCAGCTGCCTGCCGCCCACAGAACGGCGCTTGCATATGCCAGCTATTTTGGAGACAGAAAAAACAATACTTTGTCGATGTTATAATAAAACAATAGCACACGAGATCTAAAATAAATGAGTAAAGAAGATAATAGTTTAGACAGATTTAGACCATTCCGATGAGAGATAATACATTACTTCTGTTTTAAGGATCATATTCGCCGAATGTATTATAAGAATCTAACGATCGATGCGTGAATATGTCTTTAGAGAGATCCCTGACCATCTTATATAAGTTGGAGGCAAGTTTACAAAGAGCGAAACCTAGCCAGATATGACATCAGTTTTTTAATCTATTACATGATAGTACCAAACCAAGACTACGACATTGTTAATGACCAAATTTGTGTTGTATCACACAAGACAACATAATACCAAGTTCTAGTCCATTATATAATATATATTATGAATACGACCCACCTTATAATTCAACCAGAATATAGTGGCCGAATGGGTATGGGATACCATGACCTTCACAATAGTCCCGAGATCTTCACGGTCGAGAAATAATCTTTCCTCAAGCCAGTTGAAACAAAACTGAGTGCTTCGATCTCTTATTGACGCCTGAATGCTTTTGCTCTTTAGATTTGCCCAAAAGACATTTACAAAAGGCTGTGGAGGGCTCCTCAGAAAAATCTTCAAAAAATAAGTAAATCGATGCACCTAATTAAGTGTAGCCACAACTATGATTAGTTGAAAACAACTAAACATATAGTAAAAAATAAGAAAATCAACCAACCGAGTGGTTTAACAAAATCTGGCATATGTGATATTTAACCCAGAGTACCAAGACTCAAATGATTAACCAACCGCTTATTAAATAACCAAAATACCAGATATAGCATTAAGCTAATGGTATTGGTTTAAGCAAAGATTGTGCATATAAGCAACTTTATAAATGATAACTTTATAAAAAAGACGTCAAAAAAATCCATGAAAGACATGTTGTAGGTTAAAAAACCGCTTTAACAATGACTTTATAAAAAAGCCTTTTATATAGCAGATAAAAGAAATTATAAGGCATCGGGTATAAGCTTGTGCGCAAATTGTTGAAACAATTATGCTTAAGTCCTCATAAGACACGAACCAAACCACGCCACTTAACTAGGCTGCAACCAACAGGACTTAAGCCCATTAGGCCCACCGGCGAAAATTTCAACGCACAGCGCGTTGTCTTCTTAGCCGCTCCGTCTTCCAAAATTTCTCATTCGCACTCCTGTTCATCAGCCACTGCCACCGAAGAGAGGGTTAGATTTCCGCATCCAATCTGTTGCCAAAACTTTACCAAGTCCCGTTGTAAAAGAGCACCAGTCAGCTGCATCCATTCCCCTCATCCAATCTTCTAGCAAAAAACCCTAAACCGAGCTTCCCCAGTCCACCCATGGCGAAAGAGAGAGAATTCCCCTTCGACCAATGGGCCACCTTAGATGTACAAGAGAAAACCTTGCAGGAAATGGTGGAGGATGTCGTATTACCCAGCAAGGAAATCATCGGATGGCGACCGGCCTTCGGCGAAGAATATCCTACTCTGAACACCGACAAAATTGTGGTATTCACTCAATTCTTCTACTGTGGCTTTGGGCTTCTAGCTTCTGGATTCTTGAGTCTTCTAGATTTCTACGACATTAAGATCTACTGTCACGCCCAAAAATTTAGCAAATTTCTAAACTATTTTGTGTATTAAACCCCTGTCCACGAATCAGCCAGGGTATACAAAATAAAAAATCAATAAACAGATTCAAACATAAAATAAAAGAGTAAAATACTTACAGAAGAGGCACTTAGTCCTCACACCCAAAGAAAATCAGCAGCAGCGAGAAAAGCGATCCTGGCGGGGCTTCAGCTCCACTCCGCAGGCAAACTCAACTGGGGTCTGAGCCTTGGTCTTCTAACTCCGTCTTTAACTCAGAAGCGCTGCACTTCTGGGAAAAGAGGAAAATAGTAAGGCTGAGTACAACCACCATACTCAGCAAGCCACACCGAGAAATGCAGGCGTGCAAGGGAGTCAAGAGTGGCTTAGGCTATTTTGCATGAATGTGGTTGTAAAACCTTTCTCGTTTAAAATAGGAAAAAGGTTGATTAATTTAATCAAGATTAATTTTTCGCTAAACAACGTTATCTTCACGTTGAATAGGCCCAACCAAACCACCTAAACTAGTCCAGTTCTGTTAATTCAAATTATTAAGGTGGGACTAATCATGGTGAATCTGGTCGATCGCCCATAACCGCGGGCGCGACCATTCGAATAGTTTTACTCTGATCAGAGGTGTACAACTGTACCCCAAGACACGATCCACCATATGTCACCGTGCCATGCCTGACACGTTACCATGCGAGTGATCATGACAAGACCCCTCGCATAACTCCCCCTGACCAAGCGATACCACACTGAGGTTTCACCCCTACCCAAAGTCCAGGGTAGGCAGCCCCCTGGTGCCTTGGTAAATTCGACAGTCGCATAGACCTTGCCCGGTCCATCCGAACTCCATCACGCCCACCCTTGCCTTGGTACGTCAGCCAGGGAAAAACTACACTACAAGTCCAGCCATTGCCCATGCTGACTTGTGGTAAGTACTGTAAGTCTTCCAGGGTTTCCCATGAACCTGTCCTTAATTGCTCTGGGTGCGATAAGCAAAACCATGCATCCACAGCCCACCATTAAATCACATTTCAATTTGACCTTTATTCCAAGGTAATACTAGTCCATGACCATCATTTCATGTGACTATGAGCTAGTAATATAGTTCTCCCATTAGATGAGCTACTATAATTAAGCATGACTAAGCGTAAATAATTCTAGCATGTTAACGTAAGTGACGCAAGCTAGTCAAATTAATCACCCAGGTTAACAATGTTTTCATAACAATTAAATAAGGCACAAGCAATCGGATAGGTATTTCATCATCCCATATAATTAGCAAATCAATGCAACTTTATTTGCAAACATAAAAATATTTTATAAATTGCGATCAATATGCGTCAAGGATGAATGTGACTTGCCTTGCTTCTTCAGTTGATCTTCCAATGTTCGCGAACACAAACTCCCGAAACGATGAAGTCTATACGCTGGCACAAAAAATGAGGAAAAACCTAATAAAAACCAAATAAAACAGTACATGGAACGTAAAAAAATATGTAGAGCTCAATTTTAGATGAAATTTGCAATTTGAATGGCCCAATTTGGAGTTCGTATGGATTAGATATGAATTTTAGAAGTTTTGGACCATTTAATTGAATTCTGGAAATTAAAACAATTTATTGCGTAGTTTTTATTTATTTCTTCAAAGGAAAAAGGGTGCTGCTGACGTCAGTGGGCGAGGGCTGACGTCAGCGGGACATCAGCGTAGCGGCGACGGCGCACTGGTCCATGGTGGATCGAGTCCACACAGGACCGGCCCACGATCCACCACGTGGCTGCCACGCGGGCTGCCACGAGGGATGGCTTGCTGACTCGGCGGCACCGCTGGCAGCCACGTTGGCCTCCATGTGGATGGCCCAGATCGCCCCGAAGGGGATTGGGTGGCCACGGGGACGGACGGCTCGGATCAACCCGAGGGCGATCCGACGGTCGGGAGCGAGGAGGGGGCGGCGACGGTCGACCGGCGGCGAGGAGGCGCGGCGGCGCGGGCGGCGCATGGGACCCAAAGGTCGCCGACGGCAAGTGGCGGCGCCACGGAATGTGGCGGAGGAGAGCGGGAGAAAGGAGAGGGGTTCTCACCGGGCACGCGGGGAGAAACAAGGCGTGGGCGGCCGACAAGCGGGTGAAGGACGATCGGTGTTCGGGCGCACAGTGGAAACGGCGCTCCGACGACAGACAATGGAGGTGGAGTACCGGCCGAGGCGCGGTCGAGCACGGCGAGGCGGTGATTGGCGGCAGGGGGCGACCTAAAACGGCGGCGCCTCGGGAATACGGTGGGTGCGGTGTTTAGATGGCGATCTGTGGTCGGCGAGTGGCGGCCGGGGCTCGGCACGATGCGGCTAAGCCAGTGAAACAAGCAGTGGGGTGCGGCGATGGCTAGGGCGACCGTGGAGGGCTGCCGGAGTGGAGTGCGGCGATGGCTGGAGGTTACATGGCTCGGGAGCACGGAGAGCTAAAAATGACGCAAACGAGAGAGGGAAAATGATTGTCGGAGCACGGGGATTGTTTATAGGCACCGAGGGGCGCGAACATGGGCTGAGGCGCTCGGGAACAGCGACGGCGACGTGGAGCGGGAATGGTGGGCCGCCGGGGCTTGCAGATCGACCGTTCCGACCATTTCACGCACATGGGGAAGTGGGGGAAGGCGGCGCGGGACACGCGGGGTCGACGCGGAGTGGGCGAGGCGGCCGGGAGGTGCGCGAGCGGTTGGGAAACACGGCGGCGTGGGGCGGCCAAGGCGGCGTGGGTGGGAGGTACGGCCGAAGGTTAGAGATGGCCCCGACAGGTGGGGCCCACCTATCGGTGGCTCGAGAGAGGGAGGGGGAAGACTGACAGCCAGGGCCCACAAGACAGTGAGGGAAGAGAGGGGAAGGTAAAGTGGACTTGTCGCATGCGTGGGGGAGAGAAAAGGGAGTGGGCTGGCTCGGGCCGGGCCGAGGAGGAGAGGGGAAAGGACGACCGCGGGGAGGCAACGCGGACTTGCGAAGGAATGGGCCGAGGGCGGCCCACGGGCAGGAACGGAATTTAAATTTGTTTTTTATTTTATTTAATCGGATAAATGACATTTGTATATTTATAAATATTTGCAATGCACAAATAATTCCAAGAAAAATCTTGAAAATAGATGGGCATTCAAAGTATTTAATAAAAATATAAAAATCTCATTTAATGAATAAATAATTTATTTAAATAATTACTAAAATTCTTTTTGTCTTATTAAAATTATTTCGAGCTCCAAAATTTCATGGAAAATTTCAAAGAGTAATTTAGGACATGGAGAATATTACAAAAAATATTTTCAGCCAATATTTTTAAAGGAAAATTTAATTTCCTTATTAAGTTCCCTTGATAACATTTTCTCTTGTTATTTAATTTGTAGAAAATACATTATTAAATGATTTTTAATCCCGAACGAAAATCGGGCGTGACATCTACCACCTGAACCCCAACTATATTCTTCATCTTGCCATCTTCATCCATATCCGTGAAGCTTTCGGGGATTATGCCGCATTTCGATTTATTATGCCTCCTATTCTTTCTTAAAGCTCACCCTACCAAAGAAGATCCTTGTGTAGTAGGCGGCGCCGGATTCCAACTCCGGGGTGATCTACGGAAGAAGTACTTTACTCTCCCTTTATAATCCACAAATAAAGGTTACACTCCAATTGGTTCTATTGTGCCAATCTCATTCACAGCCTTCCCGACTACGTCGGCCTGCCACTAGTACACAGCCCGCCCTATATGAAGTGTTCTTTCAAAGGATTCTAGCAAAGCTCAAGTCAAAAATCTTGTTGCCCGCATCATCTCTTTGAAAGATTCAGGCTTTTCTGAGGAGCAGATCGCTCAACACTTCATCAAAAACCGATGGTCTCCTATCAAGGAGAAACAACACCGGCCTTCGAATACACTGGCACAATCGATCCAATCTGGGAAGATGAGAAATCACTCGGCTACAAGCTGATATGCAAGAGGATGTATAAAATCTTCTCCTCAGGAATTACTCGTTGTTGACGTCTCCCACAAACTTCCAGTGTTATGATATCACATCCACAATCCTCCTCCCGAGGTATGTGACTAAGAAAACTTTTAATCCTTCATGATTGATCTTGATCTGTAGCTAGACACCTATTGAAACTCTTCACCTTCTATGCAGGAAAATAAACTCATTATCTCTAACCCACCAGTTGTTGTTCGTTGCTCTCCTAGGAGAGTACAAGTTTCTGATGGGCCTTCAATTGCCAAGCCCCAACAAGGGAGCAAAAGGCCAGCCCCAGAGCAAAAAAAACAAAGAAGGCTAAAAAGAAAAAAAACGGGGAAACTGATTCTAGAATCATCTGACTCGGCAAAAAACAAGTTCCAAGCGTAGACAAAATCCCTTCTTCTCCAAATTATTCCCTTCTAATACTCTAGGACAACCGATAACCAAGCAAAATAATCTCAAACAAATGAAGCCAACTACTTAGAGAAACTTGTCTTCATTTTGCAGGAAACCCTTGAACATAGATCCAACTGGTCGTACCGAAGCTAACATTGTCGCAAGAGCTCAAGCCAATCAGTCCTCTAAAACTGAGGGCAACAACTCCACTGAGCCAAAAATTGAAAGCGACAAGATCCAAGATCCCCGACTAGAAACCGTCGGCGGAGGTGAAAACGTCAACGAAGATCAAGAGCCCCGGCTAGCAACCAGTCGGCCAATGAATCCTTCGAGCCACCTCAAGCAGAAAAAGAAATCTAGGAGGAAAACAATGATGCATCTAACGCTGGACCAAGCAAAGAACACCCTGATCTAGAAGCTCGAGTTCAAGGTCCTCATTGGCAGCGACTAGAAATCATAAAAGGTGTAATCCTATAATTTTAACTTCAACAAACCTCTATTTGACTCATTTACTTGCTTCTATTAGATCCCATTATCGATGAAGATGAGGAAATATTGTGCATCAAATTGGTCGAAGACTTGAAACCACCAATCAAAATCCAAGGGCATGATGCTGAAGGAAAAGCCAATGGCATCGTACTGAAAAAAGAAGCTGAAGAGAGAGAGACTTGCTTATCAAAGGGCTCAACGAATTCACCAAGCTACTCAAGGTAAAACCTCCCACAATTCAACTAAGAAAAACATATAATTGTGCTATTTCTAACTCATATTCTTGTGAAGAGAGTATGGCTTCAATCATCGGCCAAATTCAAGACTTTAGAAAAGCTGGTGCCCCATCTCGACACATTTGAAGCAATCAAGCAACAGCTCTCAAATGCCAAAGATGCTGCCAAGATTAAAGAGGCTCAACTGATGGCAGAGATCCAAATGCTTCGGGACACCAATATGGAATATAGAGGAACAATCGAAGGTGAAAAAAATCCACCTTTATTCTTGCTCAATCAATCTCTAACTCTTATCTCTTATAACTTGTGTCGTATCTTTAGCCCAAACTGCCCAGATTCAGTCTTTGACAGCCAAGCTGAACAAGGCTGAAGAAACAATAACCAAGCTTGAGGAAGATAAAATCAAAGCTGAAGCCAAACTAGAAGGTAATTCCTATAACTCCTTTCTCTTGATTTGTATGCAATGAATTCCATTGTCTTCATATTTGTGAACATCAGCACGCAAAGTGAAAACCAAGGCTCAGTTTGAAGTTTTTGCTGACCGAGTGAGGAAGGCCGAGACTATTCGAAATGACATAGCCAACACGGCCATGCCAATTTTGAACACTATCTACCAGAACGGGCTAGGGTCATGCTCAGAAGACGCCATCAAGATATTCCAAAAATTGCAATGGGCTCCCGAGAAGTATATCAAGAATATCAGAGAGGTTGCAACCATGGGTGCCAACCAAGCTTTAGCAATGACAAAGTCTTTATACCCTCGAGTGGACATCCATGCAGTCAGAGATGGTTTTGTAGATGACACCACAGAAGATCAAGCTATGGAGCTAATTAATGAAGCCAAAGAGTCTGCCAAGAAGATAGCCAAGGATATATCACAAAGCTTTTGTAATTAAACTCTTGCTTGTAGCCAAAAACTCATGTGAATTGTAACTAATCCTCTCAGTGGTAGCTCAATTTATTTATAACTTTATGCTGACTGCAATGATTATACCAAGTAAAGAAAAACTTCATCCAACTGAACCAAGCCTAAAACTTGGTCAAGTAGATAAAAGATTTCATACTTAATAATATCGCATAGCCAAAATAAGCCAACAATAAGCGAGAACTATACTTGAAGAAAAAAATTCTGGAGAATGCAGTACTCCATGATTGTGATTGAAGTCCTTGCAAATATCTTGTTGACTGGATAGTAGCAACATCACGAGCTTCTTCCAACCGGTTCAACTCTTCTTCACAATCATGATTATTCCGCTCCTCATCAAAATCGCGTACCCACAAAGATTCAAACTCCATCTCACTCGACAACATGGCCTCAACCCCATAAACTAGGAAAAGATTAGATTGGCCAGTAGCCCGACTGGGTGGAGTTCGCATAGACCAAAGACTGGAGGCAACTCTTCAACCCATCAGTCAGCATAAGGACACAGCCTGTCGAAGACGCGAGCTTTGATCCCTTGAAGAACCATCCTATTAGTGTGCTCAACCTGTCCATTGCTTTTTGGTTGTGTGACCGATGCATAGCAAATCTTGATCCCGAAGTTTCCACAAAAATCTTTGAAAACCCCACCTGTGAACTGAGTGCCATTGTTAGTGATGATCCTGTTGGGCACCCCAAACCAGTGTATAATATTGAGAATAAAATCCCGAGCCTTGTCAGTGGTGATGGTATCAACCGGTTTGGCTTCAATCCATTTGGTGAACTTGTCGATGGCGATGAACAAATGTTGTGAACCCTCCTAGGGCTTTCTTAAAAGGCCCTACCATGTTGAGTCCCTAAACAACAAAAGGCCAAGAAAGAGGTATAGTTTGCAATTCCTGAGTAGGGATGTAAATTTGCCTAGCAAAAAACCAAGAACCTTTGCAAATCAGAACCATGTGCGTAGCATCCCCGACAGTAGTCGGCCAAAAGAAACCCTGACAATGAGCTTTACCAACCAACGTGCGTGAAGCAGCTTGATTGCCACAAATGCCCGAGTGGATGTCTCTCAACAACTACTGGTCTTCTTCTATCGGGACACAATGTAGCAGAATTCCAGACGGGCTACACCTATAAAGGTCTTCTTCTGACACCACATAGCATTGGCTGCGATGTCGAATACGCTCAGCTTTATCCTTGCTTTGAGGTAACTCTCCCTGAGTCAAGAACTTGATAGAAGGTAGGCTCCAATCAGAATCCAACATGAAGACTTGACTCGAAACATTGTTTTTTTTGTCTTCGGAAGCACTCTTTGAAACTGTTGGCTCGTGGAGATGTTCGACGAAAATATTCATGGGAACGGCTTCTCGCTTGGATCCGAAGTTTTCCAACTTGTCTGCTGCTTCGTTGTTGTGTCTCAGGACGTGCGATAATTCAAACCCTCAAACCGATCTTCCAACTTTGGGACCTTCTGGCGATAAGCATCCATAATGTCGTTTAGACAAGACCACTCCTTCATCACTTATTTCACTACCAATTGAGAATCCCCATGAATTATCATCCGTTGTATCCCTAAACATACCATAAGGCACAATTCATGGAGCAAAGCTTCATATTCATCAACATTGTGGGAAGCCAGAAAGTGGAGTTACAAAACATATCTCAAATGTTCTCCAGTTGGCGAGATCATGACCACTCCTGTTCTGGCCCCCGTAACCCTTAGGGATCCATCAAAATATATAGTCGAATATTCAAGCTTGTTCACCGTCTTCTATGCCTAGGCCTATGCCTGTGGGGCGACAAAATCTGCCAACACCTGAGATTTAATAAAAGTGTGAGCCTTGAAGGAAATATCAAAAGCCATCAACTCCAAAGACCACTTTGCGATTCTGCCCCTAGCCTTGCGGTTGTGAAGGGTGTCACCGAGTGGAAAAGAAGTTACCACAGTCACCGAGTGGCTCTCAAAATAATGAGCGAGCATTCGGGCTGTGATCAACACCCCATATAGCAGCTTTTGAAGTTGCAGATAATGGGACTTTGAATAGGCCAAGACTTCGCTGACGAAACATATTGGCCTCTGAACCTTCTGAATGTGCCCTTCCTCATCACGCTCTACGAGCAGAACTGTGCTGACGACTTGCTACGTGGCTGAGACATATAACAGCAATGGTTCCTGTGGCATAGGCGAGGCCAACACTGGAGGCGCCATCAAGAACATTTTGAAATCCTCGAGGGCCTGCTGAGCTTCGACGGTCCACTGAAAATCGTCGGTCTTCTTGAGCAATTTGAAGAAAGGCATGCCCTGTTTCCCAAGCCGAGAAACGAAACGACTAATGGCTGCCATGCACCCGGTTAACTTCTAAACATCTTTCTGGGTACTCGGCGGCTCCATCTTACGTATGGCGCTAATTTTCCCCAGGTTGGCCTCAATGCCACGATGCGACACCATGAAACCAACAAACTTCCCTGATGGTTCTCCGAAGATGCACTTTTTTGGGTTCAATTTCATCCTGAAGCCCTGGATATTGCCGAAAGTTTCCTCCAAATCAGAAATAAGGTTGTTCTTGAACTTGGTCTTGATGACGACATCATCAACATAAGCCTCCACTTTATGTCGAGCTGCATCTGCAAATATCTTTGGATCATGCACTGGTATGTAGCCCCAACGTTTTTGATATCAAAAAGCTAGTGATGTAGTAGTACACGCCGAATGATTTAATGAAGGAAGTCTTGAGGTAGTTGGACTCCTTTAAACTGATCTAATGGTATCACAAATAGCAGTTGAAAAGCTAAGTAACTCACAACCGGCTGTAGAGTCAACAACCTGGTCCATGCGAGGTAATCCAAAAGGATCCTTGGGGCAGGCTTTGTTTAGGTCTGTACCATTGCCCTGTCTTCTTCCAAACCAATACCAGATTAGCCAACCAGTCCGGGTGGTAGACCTCCTTGATGAATCCTATTGCCATGAGCTTGGTAAGTTCTTCCTTTAGGGAATCAGGATGATCTGGAGTGAACCGGTGGAGTCATTGCTTAATAGGCTTAGTGTTAGTTTTCACATTCAGGGAGTGCTCGATCACCTCTCTAGGAATACCAGGCATATCAGAAGGTTTCCATGCAAATATATGTTTAAGAGCTTGAAGAAAGGTGACGAGCATGTTTTCCTATTTACAATCTAGCTCGACTCCTATCATGGCCATCTTGGAGGATTTGTCGATCAAGAGGAATCTTCTTTGTCTTAGCGTCGCCTTCTCTGAACATCGGTATCTTCTTGGCAGGGACTTCTCCTTCAGGTGATGTTGACACGACCAGTCAGATCTCTTGTCAGCCGAGTGGTTTTTTGAGGGACTGGGCCATCTCACAGCTTTCCTCGTCGCAGGTGAAGGCTTGCTTGACATTGCTGCGCAACGAGATGACTCCATGTGGCCCTGGCATCTTCATCATCAAGTAGGTGTAGTGAGGAACGACCATGAACTCAGCAAGAGCTAACCTTTCTAGGATTACATGATAAGTTGTCTAGAAATCTGTGACCTCAAAACATATATTTTAGTCTGGAAATTATCCTGGGTGTCGCCGGTGACTGGGCGAGTGATCTGGTCGAGTGGTGTTGAAGAAAACCTAAGGATAACCCCGTGAAACGAAGTAGTGCTCGAACTCAACTTAGATCTTGGAATCTGCATCTCATTCAGTGTCTTGGCGAAAAAGATGTTGAGTGTGTTGCCCCCGTCAATAAGAACACGCCTCAACTTGATGTATTTGACCACTAGGTCCAGCACCAGGGGGTACTGCCCCTGGTGAGTCACTCGGTTAGGATGATCCGACGGTTGAACATGATTGTGACTTCAGACAATCGTAAATACTGAGGTACTTTCAGCTAGATAGAATTGATTTCATGGTCAGTGAGCTTCTGTTTTTGCTTGGACTCATAAGCAGAGGCCCTCCGAAGATATGGTTTAGCTTGTTCCTGTGGCCTTGGAACACACCCGGAATTGAGTTGTCGTTGTCCTCCTTGCCCTGTCCTGATGTGCCCTCACCAGTTGCAAGATTCGGCTATTTGGCATGATCCTCCACAAACTTCTTGAACATATAAGAGTCATTGGCGGCATGCTTGGAGTATGGATGGTGCTAGCAGGGCACGTTCATAATTTTTTCATAATTGCTAACACACAGCATTGAAAGTTCCACGCTGTTGCCACCAAGTCTTTTGGCCTTCGCTTGCGATCTTTCAAGCGGTCATCATTGTTGTCCTTCTTTGGCCCCAGTTGTTCGACTGCTTCTCTTCACGTGATGCCTCGATGGCCTCAAGAAACATAGCGTAGGAATTGGTTGTCTCGAAAAGCTTCATGATAGTGCACGGTGGCTTGCGGGAGAATTTTCCGATGAGGGGTTTGTCACGAATGCCTTTTTGAAAGACGATGATGATGATCCGTGACCTCAGGAATCTTGTTACGAGCTTCGGAGAAACGCCGGATATAGTCCTTAAGCGACTCGTTCTTGCGCTGTATGATGTGGTACAAATCAAAGTGGGTTCCAAGCCTCTCGTAAGTGCCCTAGAAGTTGGCAACAAATCGGATTCGAAGCTCGCACCAAGAGTATATGGACCCCGCGAAAGTCCCGAAAGCCAGCTCCTTGCTGAATCAGCAAGAACCACAGGAATAATTAGCCATGGCCTTGTTGTCTCCTTCTACTGCATGGATGGCCAAGGTGTAGATGGTGAGCCAATACTCGGGGTCGGTTTTGTCGTCGTATTTCTCGATTTCGGTCGGTTTGAAGACGACTTGCCAATCCACTTGACACAGGTCTCGGGTGAATGCTGGGACGCCATCGTCAGGTGACCGTGGACAACTAGGAGAGTGGCGAACAATGCAATGCTTGTTGTTTTCCCTTTCTTGGTGACGTCAGTTCGGCTTGTGTCGAAGATCTTTACCTTCCCGTCGTTTATGTCCGGGTTTTGTTCCGTGGCCATCGTCATGGCGTTCGTCATGGCATCAGTGATCCCGAGGGCATTCATCCTCATGGTGGTCGGCATCACTGTCCCTAACCGAGCACTCAGGGCAACAGTGCCGCTCATCATGGCGTCGTTGATTCGAAACCGTGTGGCCGCTGGAACATTTTGACGGTTGATGACTCGGGGGATTGCTCACTAGGTACTTGGACTTGGGGATTTCAGCACAGGATTCTGCCGACTGGCGAGTAGGTCGTCTACTACCTCTGGCCTCTTGGTCTTGATGTTGCACGGCCCCTGTGAGGATCATAGCTTAAACCTTGTTGAGTGTTGGCGTCATGACATTGTCCGAGGACGCGGCGTCGATGATGGTATCCACCAGAGTGACCATGTGTTCTGTTGAGGCGTGGCAAAAACATTGGTGTCGTCAATGCAGGTTCGAAGGATATTATTGTGCACCGCTCGTCCACCTCGGCCTAAGTCTCGTTGTTGGCGTACTCATTCTTCTTCCTTGTGTTGACGCTCTTCCTTAGCTTCCTGGGCGGTGTGGGCTTGTTCGTCCTCGGCCGCCACCCCAGCCATGAAGACTTTGAAGATTGGAGTGTAGTCGTCCGAGTACTCAGAGCTGTAGATGGTTTCAGTGCTATAATCATTGTAACGATCCGAGTGATCCACCGCGTAGATAACCTCCGCGATGCTGCAAGAGTCGTCGATTGGTGTAAGAAGGACGCCTACTTCCGTGGGCCTAGGCCCCGACATGCTTGAACTATGCCCAGACCGAACCCTAGGAGGTGAGGCAGATCCAGATCCGAAAGTCACCGTGAGAAGACGAGAAGCTGAATTAGGATCCGAGGGTAGACTGTCGCGTTGTTGGAGATCATGTATGAGGTGTTTGAGCCTCGCAACCCCTCCAAGTAGATTGGATCTATGTCAGGAGAGATCACCCTGGAGTAGGCCTCGGTCGCGTTCGGGAGGCCGAACGGGACCGAAGCAATTTGGTCTCTCCTCGACTGGTTCGGATCCGAGTTAGAGAGAGAAAGCTTGCCGAAGTTGTCGACGAAGAAATCTAGGCTACCAAAGTGAAAAACCTGTCCTGGAGGAAAGGTGGTTTCGGCGAATCTCGAAGTTGATCACATTGCACTTGTTGACGAAAAACTCAATCAACCCCTACCTGGCATGCCAACTATCAATGTTCTAGATTGGCAATAAGAAAAGGGGTAGTGCACAAAATCTAAAGTGGATGAGTAAAGGGGACAAGGGTTTAGACAGGTTCAAGCCCTCTCGATGAGAGGTAATACCCTACTTCTATTTTGGGATTGTATGCGCCGGATGTATTATATGGATCTAATGATCGATGCGTGAATATGCCCTTGGAGGGATCCCTGCCCACCTTATATAAGTTGGGGTGCAAGGTTACAAAGAGGAAATCCTAGCCGGACATGGCATAAGCTTTCTAATATATTACATGATAGTAACAAACCAAGACTACAGGACGTGTTGTATCACACAAGGTAACATAATACCCAAGTCCTAGTATATTACATAATATATGAATACGGCCCACCTCCTATATCCAATCGGAATATAGTGGCCGAGTGGGTATGAGGCACCCATAATCTCCACACTACTACTCCAAATTGTTCATATATGCATAGTGGAGGGCAGAGAGAGCCTAAGAAATTAAGGAGGCTGATCACCATATTGAAACTAATTAAACTAATAATCAATGGCTTTCAACTTCCAAGCTTGTCATTACACCTCCACGTCATCCGCGCACGACGGCTCGGGGCAATATACCCTAGCCTCCAACGCTGCCCCTCCTTTCTCCTCTCTTTCCCCTCGTCGTTGCTGGAGAACCCGCCGGCGAGTAGGGATGGTGGCTACAGGGCCAGACTCTGGCAACACGCTACCTCTAGTGTGGGAGAGGTGCAGCGGAGTGCAGCAACCCGAAGAGGATGCAATGGTGAACCCCGGCGAGAGGATACAGATCCAGTGCCACCACGACCGGCTTTGGCTCCCCGTGAGAGGATCTGACACCACCACGGCAGATCAGGCTGGGGTCGAGCAGACGACGCGGTGGGGGTGACGACAGTGGGGATTGGTGCGAGCGATGACAACGGGAGGCCGGTGTGGGCTGCGACGGCAGGAGGCTGCGGCCGACGGTGGAAGGGAGGCCAGCGAGGCTGGCATGTGTGATGGCAGGGAGGCTGTTGCAGCTTGTGGCAGTGGGAGGTTGACGTGGCCGGCGGAGAAGGTAGTCGCAGCCTTTGACCGCGGAAGGTTGGCACCAGTGATGGCAGGGAGTTTGACGTGACCGGCAACGGTGGAGGCTGGCGCGGCCGGGGCGACAGATGACAATTTGGGACGATACGTGTTGGTGGCGACGGCAGGAGTGCTAGTAGGCGGTGGCCAGCTACACTGGCGATGAGGGGAGTTGGTGGGCTATGGGAAGTCGTGTGGCTGCATGGAAGACCAAGTCTAGGATGGCTGGCGGTGGGATGCTAGTGCAACGGAGCTGTGAGTTGACAAAGGTTGTGTAGGTGGCGGAGCTCTGGGGTGGCGGCGACAGGTGCGAGTGAGGGTGTTTGCAAATGAAATCCTAGCACGGGGTTTCCTGAGCCAGCAACGGTGACATCTTCGGAAGCTGTGATCCCCCTTGGGGCCTTCTCGAGTTGCCACCCTCCCGCTTGACTAGACTCTCCAGGTGAAAACCCAGTCCAGTTGGATGGGCAACGGTGATGCCTAAGGTGTCATGATCTTTGTGTAGGCGTTGCCTAGGATGTCTCCGTTCCTCGCCTTTGCCGCCTTGTCTCAGTTTGGTCGTCGGCGGTTCTTGATTGTCATCATCAGGTTGGGGTGAGGGACGAATGGATCTCTTTCTTTCTCGCTCTCTCCGTCTCCTCAACCTCTTTACGTGAGGATAAACGTAAACTTATCGACGATCTTCTATGTCGAGTCGGTGTTTGGCAGGGCATTTGCACCCCTCTTGTTGGTCTAGTGGTGATCGGTCACGCGTAGTGGTGGCCAGCTTGGTGCTAGTGTCTTCTCCCGGTGTTGTGCGAGGAGCTATACCAGCTTGCGGTGGCGGTCTGCGTTTGTTTTGTTTCTTTCTTGATTACGACCTTCTAAAGTTGTAATCTTGTAATTTTTCTTTATATTAATATAAAACGCCATACTGTTTGGTACAGGTCGTTTAAAAAAACTAATAATCAATCGAGCTTCTGTTCTTATAGTTATAAGTGCCTTAATCAGTAAGCATAAGTAGCAGTGTAGCACGGCTGATCATCTAATCTGGAGATCTAACAATATATTAATATATGTGATGTGATTGACAAAATTAGTTGTATGTCCTAAATTAGCAAGGGATGATAAATTGCATATAAACACTCATCAGATTGACCAATCATGACCACCTATCCAATAAGTACAGAAGTTACAATGGCTACATTAATTGGATTTACGAATCCATCGGCGCCGCAAGAAACGAAATCAACGGTCGAAGCTAGGCAGCCTATTTATGTTACGTTTCCATAATTTATCGTTACCTTTAATGTCTACACTGTAAAGAGCTGTCCTACGTGCATGGTGGCATCTATGAAATGTTAAAAGATACTCAGAAGTGGAAGTGGCAATCGAATTTGCATACCCCACCTTGATCTCCTCTACACACAACAGAGAAGTAGGGTGCAACAATGTGGAAGATGATTAGATTAATATAATTCTAATCTCTCAAGATGTCGATTCTTACATAAGCTTTTTATTGTCAAATATAATATATATAAATAGTTAAGAGAAAAATTAAAAAGAATAATATAGAGAGTGATATCTATTCCTCCATCAAATTCAAATTTTGAATTCGGGTGTTCATAGGACGAAATTAAGATTTGTGTGAGTCACTCTATAGACTGTAGCTCTTTAATTTTCTAAACATGCTATTTTGTTTTTTTAATATGAGAAGTCTAGTTTCAATAGATAGTAGTGGTAATGGTCCCATCACTGACATAGCTTTTATTTTTTTAAACATGACATTTTACATTTTGTTTGTTTTTTAATATGAAAAGTCTTGTTTAACCAATTAAAAGGATTTAATTTTATTATTTTAATAATTCGTTGTAACGGACCGGACATTGGGCTTAGTCTGAATAAACACACGTGGACGTCTCCTTCGAGAAAGTTCTGCAATAATGTTCACCAGATATGAGATATTGCAGGATTGTTCAAGGCATAATAAGGAGATCGAGAACAGCTTGCAGTAAACCCAACAAGTAATGCATCCTTAAGGTACATATATATTCATTGAGTAACCTAATTAAGTTAACTAAAGCAGATTGTTTAATTGAATTTTGACCCCCTTTGCCTTTTCAAAGGAAGAGCATTCCGCTTTTGCGTTAATTAGGAGAGCATGCATGCAGCAGCTGCAAGTTAAACTAGTACAGTAGTCCAACACCTTTTTACACGGCATGTTGAGTACTTAATTAAACTGCAAATTAAGCTTATTGCATGTTATGTTTAACTGCAAGTTGCGAAATGCAAACAAAGCTAGCCCGGCCGGTACCACACAGCTAGCTTAATTAGCAACGCATGAGAGATGATGAGAGATATTCGTTTGTGGATATTTTTCATATGCCCTTTCTGCATAGTGCTCTCCAAAGCTCTCTTGAGAGTGAAAGATAGCGATGTATGCTGCCAATGATCATCATCGATCATCGATTCATCCTGCAATTCAATTAAGCATCAGTTGAATCAAGCTGTGCAGCAGCAAGGACGGCCCAGAGAGAGAGATAGCTATAGAGAGAGAGAGAGTGTGTGTGTGTACATGTGTGTTTCCATGGATGCATATGCAAGCATAGATGGCTTTTCCAAGTTCTTTTTTCTCCTTGCATTGGTCTCTCTAGCTAGCCATCTAGGGGCAGGAAGCTGAAGCAAAACTAAAGCAGAGGCCTGGAAACCGCGCTGCCCTTTTCCGCCATAGCTATAGCTAATCTAGCTCTCGCTCTCCGGTTTCGTCATCAATAATCTTCTCCTCTTCCTCTAATCCAATAGAGAAACATACATGCATTCGCTTTAGCATCTTGCCCTTTTCTTCGCATCGTTTTTCGCGCGCGCGATCTGGGCCGTCCAATACGTGCCTCCTCCTGCCCGATCCCCCCCCCCCTGCCGCGTATACGTACGTGTGCTCCTTAATTTTTTAGAGTCGCCCTAGCTTAATTAATCCGCTTAGCTAGCTTGCATCCACCATATGATGGTATGCACAGTTTCATCGGCCTCTATAAATTGGGGTGTGCTCCAAGCCAAGCAGCTCAGCCCACTTGATTAGCATAGCCACTACTGATCGATCGATTGATTAGGCTATCCTGCAGCTAGCTTAGTTGTAACACTAAGCTTGCTTAGCTTAATTTCCCTCATAAGCAGCAGCAGCAGCAGCAGCAGAGAAGAGAAGCTACGAGAAGATCAGATCGATTAGAGGAGGCATGGGAGGGAAGTCGTCGTTCCTGTGCCCGATCTTCAGCTTCCTGTCGTGCAAGTCGAGGAGGTACGACGACGGCGAGGTGAGCGACGGCGGCGACTGGCCGGCGAGGTACGGGAGCAAGGTGAGGTCGAGCGACGAGGACTACGGCGCGTGGTGGGTCGGCGAGCGCGACGTCGACCGCAAGGCATCCGACTACATCAACAGCTTCCACCAGAGGAAGCAGGTCGCCGCCGCCTAGCTAATCTCTCCAACTACACCCACATCTACATCCATCCACGAGCGCGCTGATCAATCTTTCGTTGGATCGAGGGGGAGTGTACGCGACGGCGGCGGAAGCGGCGGACGGATTCCGGCTGGCCGTCGGCGCAGCCATGTGCATCTCCGTCTCAACACCGGCCGGCCATTTGTGCATCGCATGTACGCAGTAGGTCTCCGTTTATAATTAAATTCTTCTTATATATGTGTTATAAATTGTTATGTATGTTTATTTATGTTATATATATATATATATATGTTTATTTAGACGACGAATAATAATAATGCCGGTTCGCAGATCCATATCTTGCTATGTGTGTGTGTCACTGTGTGTATGCGTGTGTGTGGAGATATCTCGTGTGTGGAAGTGTGTAATTAAGGATCCATTGATATACTATATCATATGTATATGTGTGTGAGCACACGCAGTGACACATGTATATACATAGATATATATTGTGCATCCCAGAAATAATGTGTGTACTAACGTGATATTATATACGCCTGGCCCGTTGATTATATATATTCGGACTAACTTCAGTCTTTCTGTTTATTTTTTGCTTTGTTGAATTGTATACACAGTAGTACTATATATATATATATATATATATATATATATATATTTGATTTCATACTTGGGAAGCTGAGTTCGTATGCACTGAGGCTGCTTTCGTTCCACGAAAATGGAACTAATCCACCGACAAATAAAACAAAATGATTCATTAACATATATGATTAATTAAATATTAGGTTTTTAAAAAATATATTAATATAATTTTTAAAATAATTTTTATAGAATTTTTTTTAAAAATGCATTAACAATTTGAAAAACGTGCGCATAAAAAAAAAAATAGGTTAGGAAAACAAGCAAAAGAACATAGCCTGAAAGTTGTTAAAATCTACTCAGGGTCTATCGCGTATGTGTTAAATCAATTAGAATTATATTATTCGTGACGTCTTAAATATGTCTATATTTTTCAGAATGGTATGTTCCCTAGTATTTATTAATTAATAGAGTAGTACATACAAGATATTTTTCCTTGTAACTTTTAGAATATATCCCATTTTTTAAAAAATAATAGATAATCATCATATTTGAACATCACACTTCTGCTTCCAATGGACTCGATCCATCTTTAATGGAAAATATTTATGAATTTGATATTTTTGGAAAATATAATCTAAATGCATGCATGCACACTATCTAGCTAGAAATATCTATCTTAATTATCTATGTTTTTACGATGAAATTGTTGCCTTTCTTCTGCCTTATATATTTAATTTATTATGTGCTTTTGTCTGCTCCGTGTTATTGTACTAACTGATACTAATCATTAGTTTGATCTACCAATCATATTGTTAAAAGGAAGTCAATACCTCCAACACCTCAGTCACTCATGTCAGTCCGGTCGATCTGAATAGCTAGTGTATGTCTCTTTTTTAAGGTAGCTTTAGCATAGATATATCTTCCTTGCTAGCCATCCATATATATCAGTGATGCTAAATAGCCGAATCCCTCACAAAAGTCTCAACAAAAACACACTTTACCTTATACTCGCTTGGATTCTAAATCTATAAACTCTATATAGTTATAAGATAATTGTAACCCACTAAATATGTAAAGCTCAATACAGGCATAGTAATTATTAGTATATCCTAAAACCTAACATATATACAAACATGTCATATGAATTCACTAAATACCTAATGCTTAACATGTAAGTACAGTAATTACATCGTAAAATTCAACCTATAAGCTAGCATGGTAAATCATCATTCATTGTATAATTTTTATAATATTTCAACCCAAATTCATCCATCATTTCTATAATACTAAACATATATTTATTTATATATTCCATAGCAAACGTGAGATGTCATCTAATACTATGTATGAATATATCATTTTAGAGTCGTTGTACATAGAAATTAAAACAGTTGTTAAAATAATCTTGTTGCCATGCAGTTATTGCATATTGGGAATGATACTTCATTTATATATTCTTTAAAAAACACTTCGTTTATATACAAGAGTTGGAGCATTTAATTAACAACACTGCTAAAAAATATAAATAGGTGTCGGTTGAGAATTTCACGTAGATGTCGGATTTTCCAACCGATATCTTGCAGGTGGTATTGATAAGGAGGGATCAAAGATGCCGGTTTAGAAACCAGCACCTTTAAAATGACAGGAATGAAAAAAAAGTGGTTTGATGCATTTGAACCGATCCATCGACCATCAACCACAGAGTATCCCATCCAAGCAAGAACATATTCATCAACATCGAGACCCCGAGATTGAAAGGTATCCAAGAACATCGAAAAACAAAATTACAACATCCAGAAACACAAAACTTGAAGAAACAGAATGGCATCGCTGCTGCTTGCCATGGTGGAGTCCTCCCAGCGTCGTTGAACACACTCCCTTCCTCTCCGCCACAAATTTGGCCACCTTTGAGGTCATTGCAGCCAGATCTGGAAGGTCTCGAGCTCATGACAAGGGAGGCATGCGACCAATGAGGATAACACATGAGGGTCTGGAGCCTGTTGAGACGTCGGGGAAGGCTACGTGTCTCCATGGGAAGGTCGCGCCTTCGCTGCAGTAGAGGCTGCCCGCCTGCCATGCAAAGGCCATGCCCTCGCCTCGACGGAGGCCGCTCGCGCGCTGGGCGAAGGCCACGCCCTCACCGGGATCGGAGGCCACATGCCCGTGCGCACCGCCGTGGGAAGGCCACGTCCTCACCGCGACGGAGGCCATCCGCCTCATCACAGTGGCCACACCCTCGCCAGAATAGAAGAGGATCCAGAAAAAGATGGGGAGATGGGAAGAGAAGAGGTTGCTCTTAAAAAGCTACTGTCCACCCAGCTAGATATTTTCGTCAGTGCCTTCGGTTTGATTCGAACCATTTTTTTTATAAAACTGGTACTGATATCTCACATATAGATGTTGGTTTTTTTAAGTACCGATGTCTATTAGTGTTGGTGTCGGTTCCTATTACATATGTCGCTACATAGGTACCGGTTCTTTAAAATGATGCCCTGCAGGCGTGTGCTTAGATGAAAAAGCACAATAGGTGTGGATTTTAGCATTTCTGACACTTATATGCCATCCTTTTTGGATGTTATGTAGTAGTGCAAGAGTATGAAAGAAAATAATACTACCTTTGTTCTCAAAAGGACATTTGACGTTTTTGACGCAATCTCCACTGTGTATATTGTGTTACCTTCTCAAACTATATATTCATATAAAATATTAAAAACAAAACTACATGAAACAGTTTTCCATGCATGACAAGCAAAGCACACTTATATAATTTTTAACATTTTAAACCCTGATATTTTTTATCTATTAATGATTTAACATTTCGATGTATTTATTAGGGCATATTTAAAGGTAGAGCAACATATGCACTTACAATAATTGAAACACACTCTAACCATTAAACTATAAAATATTTTTTATTATTACTATTTTTCTTTTTCTATTCTCATATAGTAAAAAAATTTATTTTATAGAGGCTAACACTAGTACATAATGCCTCATAGGTGCCGGTTGGGAAACCCACTTAGGTGCCGGTTTTTCTAACCGGCACCTATTGGTCGGCACCAATGACTTTGGTCATTGGTGTCGGTTCTTCGACCGGCACCTATTCGAGCAAATAAGTGTCGGTTCGTGTAGAACCGACACCTATTTATCGGACACCTATATAATGAGGTGCTCCCAATCTTTTTTTATGGGCCCACTCCTTTAGCCGGACCCACCATATTTACCGGACCTACCATATTTTTCCACGTGAGCGTGGGCCCGCGAGATAGAGCTACAGGCACGAGCGAGCGGTTCGGCGAGCGGTTCTACACGATGAGCAAGCGAGGCACGAACCTATTTAAGCTGGTGTTGCTCTGGTTCGGCGAGCAGTATGGTACTAATAAGAACCGCCACCTATTCGCTAAGAATAGGTGCCGGGTGAACAGTAAAACCGCCACCTATAGTCTCAAATAGATGTCGGGTGAACAGTAAAACTGCCACCTATACTATAGGTGCCGGTTTTACTATTCACCCGGCACCTATTTGAGACTATAGGTGGTGGTTCTTAACACGAACCGCCACCTATTCTTTTGCCGCCACCTATATACATTATAGGTGCCGGATTTGGTTTGACCGGCACCTTTTTGGGCGACACCAATGAGCCTTTTTTTAAGTAGTGTAAGAATCGTTGTTAAACGGTTATTAGCTGTAGCAACCATGTTTGTCTCCCTACTCTTCTTCCTCTCTCATGGCAGCTAATATTCCTAATTATTAGCACGGGTAATAGCATCCTATTTACATGTCCTTAGTCACTCCTAATGCTCAACCTCAGCTAGAGTCAACGGTATTAAATTAAATAGCATTGCCAAATAAAAGTTGAGACGACTCTGCAGTTAATACTGTGAGATACCAACCATGGGTCTGTATAAGACCTGGCTCTGGCATGAAATGCAAGTACAAAAACAACAACAAAATAACATTGAGCATTTTAAACATTAATGGAGTGAAACAGAATCTTTATACGAGTCTAAGGCAGGATTTTCACGGACATGCTTTTTAAACCAATAAATTTTAGAAAATTTTCTATATAAAAGTCTTTGAGAAATTCAAACAAATTTATAGCAGTTAATATTCAATTAATTATCTACTAATTATAAGCTCGTCCCCTAAGCCATAGTCTGATCAGCTCACATCTCATCATAGAATGGAGTTTATAACACTTATATTATTAGGTGAACAGTTTTCTTTACTGATGTCTGTACGAAATGAAAAAAAATTATTACTTGACAGACGTACACCTACATATGTAGCACACTCATATTCTTTGTGAATGTGCCTTTATGTTTTAAGAAATGAAAATCAAAAGCACATCTATCTTATTAAAATTCTGTTAAAAACTCATTTACAGTACGTAAATATTCGTGTATATTAAACTTTAAATCCTACTAAATAGAGCTATACATTTACGATTTCACCATTAAATCGTTGATGTTTTTCTGATCAAATAGATTTTTTAGCTTGTAGCATACTCCTGTATTAGGACTATTCTTAGAGGACGTCACTTCTTTTTTTTCACTTTTTTTAGAATGGCACTTAGAGAAGTCTAGAAAATTCTGAAAGACATTTTTAACCTGCATGGTTTTACGGTACCTTGCAAAGCTAGCTGCAAACTGCAATGCATGGCGGGGAGCATCTCTGGCCGATTCCGCGGCATCATGCTCAGACACGTACGGTAAAAGCAGGCGACCGAACCTGCCAGAAAGCTATAGCAACGCAGAGACCAAAGCGCAGAAAGCTATATAGCTATGCAGAGACCAAAAGCGGCGCATGCACGCAGCGCTTTTCTCGAGGGCAATTCCATGCATGACTCTCAAAGTGATCTTTGGATCCATCGATGACGACTTTCGATCTATGTGCAGGTGCAGCCTGCCCTGCCTGCACGTAGCGGCCGGAAGCCTGCACTGCCTGCACATAGTGAAAAAAAAAATATTGGTAACAGTTTAAAAAACATAGGCATAAAAAATAAAAAAAATTAAAGTTAGAAAAGTAAAATGACAATGCAGCGTTTAACGCTGTGTTCGGGTTGAAAACCTTTTCCTACGCATAAAACGAGACACTAAATTATTACATGATTAATTAAATACGGCTAAAATAATTTTATTAAATTTTTTTAAAGAAAGTGTGTGTGAAAAAACGAGGAGTAAAAATAGAAAAGGAGAGAAACGAACGCGGAGGCTAGCCTAAAAGCCGATGTTTTTCTGCCTCGCCCCGGCTTAGCCGGCCGTTCGACGATTAATATTGCCTAGCACACGGACACAGTTTGAAATCTTGCTGACAAGGCTGAGTGCCCGTACGTGGGCGCTTCTCCTCTCCTGTAGCGTCACTCGATTTGCTAGGGAAGATGGTACTAGCTTTTAGCTTTGAGCTTTGCTAGAATTGAACAAGCGTAGCTCAAGGACCAGGGAGGCCCAGCTGCCCGCGGTTGTGGGGGGCATGTGGGCTAATGATCCCGGTGGCCCTCACGTGGTGCTCCGTGACCGGCTGTGAGCAGAGCTTAGCTAGAAACCTTGCTTTTCACTTTTCATGCACACGGCCATTGCAATGTAGCCATGTAGGTGCAGGATTTTTTTTAACTTTTTTTATTATGAAAACTTATTTTACAAACATATTTTTTTAAAAAAAATATTCGAGAATAAACTCTTTTTCCGATGCCAACGTCATTGACATCATGGTTCAACATAACGACATCAATGATATTGGTGTCGTCCCTCTAACCTTTCCGGAGAAGCTAGGGCAACGTTTCTTTGAGAGGTTGCCTCCGCACACAAAACAGAGTGCTAGATTATCATATGATTAATTAATTGTTAGTTAAAAAACTTAAAATGGATAAAAATAATCTTTTACAGCAACTCTTGTACGTATTTTTTTTTCAAAAAGCATGTTGTTTGTTAGTTTGGGAAACATGCGCGTGAAAAATAAGAGGTTGGGAACCTTGAGTTAAGGTTGTGTTCTTTCCCTATTTTCTCAATTTCTACCTCATGTTTTTCATGCGCACGCTTTCCAAACTACCAAACAGTACATTTTTTTTCAAAAGTTTTATATACGAAGGTTACTTTAAAAATTTAAATCATACTTTTCAAGTTTTTAAGGTTAATACTTAATTAATCACATACTAATAGCCAACATCGTTTTCTGTGCTAGGAGGTAGAGTTCCTAACTCCATATCTCGACCGCATCCTAAATCACTTATACAAAGAAAGACGACGCCAATGTCATTGAGGCTGAGTTTTTATTTTTTAAAAAAATTAAAAATGACCTATTTATAATAAGAAGGACTTATTTATAATAAAAATATTTACAAATAAGTTCTTAGCGAAATGACACCTACGCTAAAGATCTATTTATAAATACTTTTTATTCAAATACATATTTTTTTTAAATAATACAAATAAGTCCTTAACGCTAATGACATTGACACCGTCCACATCATATAGGTGACTTAGCTTCTTTCGAAAGGCTAAGGGAACAGTGTCAATGTTATTGGTGCTGTAACGTTGGATCAGACGTGTTGGCGTCGCAAATAGTTTATTTTTAAAAATAATTTTTTTAGAAATAAATTAGTAAAATAAGTTTTCACCTGGAACCAAAAGTGAAAAATCCAGCATATAGGCGTCCCGCGTCCGGACGTACTGGGTCCGGTCGGGTGCCTGTACTAGCGGCGTGTCGACCGATCGATCGATCGATGGGGGGGAGAGAGCGCGGAAGCAGAAAGAAGAAATGCTCCCTTTTCAACGTCACGGACCCGGTCGGATTCTCTGCTCCGAGACCATATTTCTCGGGGAATCTTGGGTACTAGTCGTCCCCTGCTCTGGCCAAAATATCAGCCATCTCGCTTTCGCGATTTTGGATGAAAGGAGAGAGTCACGGGCACGCTCGCTGCACGCATGGTGGAGCGCGTTCACCGATTCTGTCATCTGATTTTCAGCACTAAAATTCGAGCTGAAGAGATGCTTTATCCTGGTTTTGATTGTGCTTCAGCGCCTCCTTTTTACACTAGCACAGGAGATGCGAAATGGATTGAAGTCGAAAGGATGCACTCATCCTTCACATAACACTAGTTTACAATGGAATCAGCAGGGAAGTGAGAACTGCCGCTTCACAGTTCAGGATTCACACTTCATCTCGCAAGATGCAAGATGCATCTCCCAGCATACAAAAGTTTGATCATGGGCAGCTGTAATGTGGTTTATAGTACTAGTAGTACACAATTTCATATAATGGTCATATGGTATACATTCTTATACAAATGACCAAGAAAGGGTTTTAGTATATGTAGAGCGTATTTTTGGAACTACATTTTCGTTACTGGTACACATTTCGGTACATTTCAATCTCTACAAGAACTTGATCAGTCAAAGAACATCTTCTGTGATGATCAGCAAGAGGGAAGGTTTGGAGGGCAACCTCTCGTGCAGACAATGAATGCATCAACACACAAATATCCTACCGGCACAGAGGAAATGATTGTTTGGCTCTAACGAATAATACTCTTCCCCCAAACAATCTGCACATGTTCCCACATCCAGGAAAAGAATTCATCATAAGCTGAGATATTGGCGTCCCTAGCATCATGACAAGATAGAAACCAGATAGTTTTGGCAATCAATCTTCATGCTCGTCTTCACCTTCAGAGTCTGCACACAAAGCAGAACAGTTTCAGATGGTAGCAAACTAAAAGATTTTCACCTCACAATGGTGGTTGGAGGCTTGGAGCAATGCAAGTTATAAGCAGACTTTGTCCCCATGCACAGATGGGACTTGTGCAGACAGGACTGAAAATAAGACCATGCAATTTTGCATGCTCATCTTCTGCAAAAACAAGATTCTAAGGAGCAGATCTTACCAGATCGAACATCGTCTCCAACATTTCTTGTCTTGATTTGTCTCACAAGCATCCGATATATCAGAACCCACCAATATATGTGAAGAACAAGTAGTGAAAATAGGAGAGAATTGAACACATAGTAGTATATAGGACCATCAAAATTGTGCTTCTTCTTGTCCAAGGTCAACAAGACTTCATAGCTGAAGCAAATAGACTTAGTCAGCTCATGAAACTTCTGGTAAATAAGGAATGCAAACACCATTTTGTAGCTAGGACAATGGGACAGAAAGATACTACTGTACATAGTATTCTACACTTTAGTCTGCTATCACATACTAGTATATATTTTGTACAATAAATGTATGATTAGCGTGGCATAGAAAGGATTGGAAATAAAATCCCCAACTGTTGCACACGAACTGAATTGAAATTTCATCATGTGATGGCATGATCAAGATAAGTTTGTTTTCGAGAGGCATAAGTTATTGTGCTAATTAATGTTCAAAGGTATTTGTCGTACAGGAGATAACTACTGTTTTCTAACTGAATGACTTGTTTGCTTGGGTTTCTTCTCTCCCCTTAAGTGAAGGCTCTAGCAAGAACAGCAGAATTCACCATCTAAAGTTCATATAATACCAATTTCGCATAAGCAAATAATATGCTTGCTTTTCACAATTCACAACATTTAAAAACAAACTTCTTTCTCACAAAATTCTGGCAGACTTTTCTAGGCATATGTCAATAAGGTCAGATGGATTAACAGTACACATCACATTTACCTTGTACTTCTGAGAATCCAGAATGGAAAATATGTGAGGCGGAGAAGAACCCATGAAACGACGAAAAGAAGGAATGCAACGTTTGCAAGCAAATCACAATGGCTATACTTGGCCATTTTCCCTACTTCCAGGAACACATCACTTGCATCATGAATTGCCAATACTACTGAGCCAACTCTAGCAAACCTGTTTCATGAAGAAAAAATTCAGAAATAATTTGGTTAATTGTTTATAAAAATGAGTGAAATAAACTCAGTTAAGACAAACATTAAGGCCCTATGCTACTAATAGAGTAATGCTTGAATCAAGGTAAAAAAAGTTCATATTCGTCAAACATCAAAATTAAAAATTAGTTAGAAAGAGACCTGAACACATAAGATAAAACTATAAGTACAACAGTTGCAACATGATGTGACATTGATACGCCAAAATCTGAACGCCTTGTTTCCCAAAACATAAGTGCAAATATGGAATATGTGTAGAATCCAGCAGCATACATATAGACAGCCTTAAGTTTCCATCTGTAGATAAGAGGGAAATTGTTAGATATAGACCAGCCTGACAACTAGTAAGAACATGAAGTAATAATGGAACAGTTCATATTACTTTATCTTTTGGTCAGGCCAAACCTGGTCACCAGGTCCAACCCAGAAATATTTAGTGTTAGTGAACCAAGGCTCATTATATGTAACTGACAAAGATAAAATCTCTCCAGACAGGAAATAGACACATTTCCAAGCTGATTCCTTAAATTTTCTTATCTTCTTTCTTGTTTCCTCCTTTTCATAATCAACTTTTCCCTTCCCAAATATAAGTTTTCTTCCAATCCACTGAAACGAAAACAAAAGAAAAGCAATGAAATTACACTGTCAACATCAAGCTTTAGAATTACATCAACATTGAAAATGTTAAATAGGAAAAGTAAAAACATCTATGATAGAAAGTGGAGTCTCAGAGAATATAATATAACTATACAGGAACAATAGTTTTTTTTTGGGGGGGGGAGGGTGGGTCGGGATACATAATGAAAGTAGCTGTTGTCAACTTTTCATCAATCATACATTGAGAAGCATAAATTACTTTAGAATAATAATAACCAGCATAGTGAAGCAGATGATCTCATCTAGCAAACGAAAAATGTCTTGAACAAATACAGAACAGATGGTAACCAGATGGCCACGTGCCATAATTGCAGTATCCTGATATTTGTATATTGTAGTCATGCATCTGTGTCTAAATATTTTTTTTCTTGTGCAAAAAGCTATATGTAGTTAACTTAGGATTTTTGGCACTCCAACCTAACCTACGAGTTAGTAAATATTCATAAAGAAGGCATAGTTGTGCACTTGTGCTTTAGTCCAGCCAATTAGAAGTGAAAGAACTCCCTCTCACTACTGTATTAGTTAACTGTCCTGATGACTTGTAATGATCAGAATTACCTTTTAAATAACATAATGGCACGTAACATAAAGATGAATAGCATGCTAACATATACCCCAACATACATCTCAAGGAAACATCACGACACAAATGTTTTCCTGGTTACAGATAGCCCAGTGGAAAGGTATAGTACTCATGCTATAAATGTGACGGTTGCAACTATTCATACTACAAATGTGATGGTTGCATATTTATATCCACGGAGGATTTTCTAGTTTTTGAGGGATATAAATTACATTGACCTTGCTCAAGATGCTCACACAAGAGAAATGTTACTCTCTTTATGCCAGAAACCACTCAAATCTACTTGTGGCCTGTGAGCCGCTAACAACCTCAAACTCCCGGCACATTGGTGCCTTATGTCATTGATAAGCAGTAAATTAGTGGTGTGATAGGCTATCAGAGATATCAACTTAACTTGCAATCCATTTTTCTGCTCGCAAAACCCTTCTCCTTGCATGAACTTTTACCTTAATAAACTTGTGTTCAGGCTGGCCAAGCAAGTCCGTCATTGCTCGCCTTGAAAAATACATGATATATGTTTAATCTTAATGAAAGACAAACTAGCCCCGGGAACCGTATAAATGCAGATCCTGGTAGTAACTGCTCAAGAACACATCATCACTTCCAGATGTAAAAGACTTGAAACAAAAGCACCAAAAGTTTCTTAGAACTTCTGAATGAAAACCAGCAAATTATGCTGCTCCCCTCAAATCAAGAGTCAATACTTTCATGCCTACGTCTTTTCTCAATCTAAATTCTTATTGCTCACGATGCCGAATCTGTATACCGTTATTGCCGATGCGCCTCTGCTTCAGAGATCACTATTCACCGGAGAAGAAACCTGAAACATTAAACCACTACTTCCTAACTAGCCACTGCAGCCCAACACAACAGGGCCCCTCTGTAACAAAAAAAAAAGATTCAGAGTACCAGACAATCATTAGACAAGAGACGTGGATGACTCCAATACAGCAATGTCATGATGAAACAGCACATCTTTCCTAAGAATCCGAGCATTTGATCTCCCCCCAATTCGAGGAAACGCTAAACGCATGCCAAAAGCTAGCCCGATAAGCAATTATTGAAACGCTAAAAGCTAGCAGTGCCTTTGTGCGCCTGTGTTTCCCCCCACATAAATTAAACCAAGCTACCCAAGGCGATCGGATTGGTTGGTGATTCATCCAACGCAAAATCGAGCAGCCCGGAGGGGAACCCAAATAAAAAACACCAGCAAACCAAAGCTTCGCGGCTTTTCGCACCCAACAAGTCACTGACTGAATCAACAACAGATTTGGGCGTGGGTGTGGGCGTGTGGGTGCGGCGCACCTCGAAGACGAAGCGGTCGAGGAGGTAGCGGACGACGAGGAAGAAGACGGCGAACATGGGGAGCGCGAAGAAGTCGCGGTACGCCGGGTAGGCCTCGCGCTCCCAGTCCACCGCCGACAGGAGCCGGCCCGCCGCGGCCGCGACCCCCATCTGCCGCCGCCCGCCGGGCGAATCGAGTAGGATGAGGAGGATCTCCTCCGCCGCGCCGGCCGCGAAGCTTGGGTGAAGGATCGAGATGGGGAGGGAGGGAGGCGACCCCGGTTGGGTGGATTCCGATTGGACTCCCCCCTCCTGCTTCCCCTCTCGCCGCCTGAGGCTTTGACTCCGTCCGCCCTGCTGCAGTATCGGCCGCGGCCGCGTCAGCCGACGCCTCTGTTTTTACTACCCCTGTCCCCAATTGTTTATTTTTATTTATTTTATATTTCCTTTTCTTTAATCTTCTCGTCTAGTCCCGCGGTGGTTGCAGGAGTAGTACAATACAAACCACGTAATGTACCGTATTCTCTAATCCCACGATGCTGGGAATAAATAAGATGTTTAGGGGAGCAGTTAGTATAGAAAAAAATGATTAATTAGGATATAGTTTTCTTTATTTATCCATATTAAATATGATTATAAATATACTAATATTAGCAAGTCTTCTCAGTTTACTTGGCTAGCGTGGCTTTATTTTATTTTTTTTCCATGTCACATCACGAGTTTTGATTTTTGTTTTTTTCTTCGTGCGAAGGATTTTTTTTGCATGGCCTTCCCAGTTCACTTTGCTACCGATGGTTTTTTGTTTTTTGCATGGTGAGCGGGCGAAAGAGCGACGGCTGCATGTGAAAGAGCGATGGTTGCATGCGGTATTGAAGAGCGACTTTTGGTGAGCGCGGAGCATGCGTTATTGAACAGCGTGTGCACTCGTTTTTTTCACGGCGTGCAGAGCAAAAGGGCAATCGTGTTCAAAACATCGGTTTCTCGTCAAAACATCGCTTATTTCACAACTCACGGAGGGGGCCAGGACGTTGCTTATTTGCTATATGGAGGGAGTACCGTTGAAAAAGAGAGGCGGTGGGACATATTAAAGTAGAGAGGTATTGGTTTAGTCATTCGAGTAAATAAACTAAAAGGTAGGTTTCTGTTAGCTCATTATCTACTTTCTCACAATACAGATTATATTTTTAAATATCAATAAAATACCTCTAGACAACCTGCATAATATTTTTTTAACTTTTCAATCATTTTCTTTATTGCTGACTTATACCAAGACTAACAATTTGTAAATGACTATAACTAGTTTATGCTATCTATACCATTTTAAAAGAGAACAGGTTTGACGCTTCTCACATCAACGATCTGTTCGTCCACTTGAAAAGAACAACTCTGACGAATACATTTAGGGTCAATGAATGTCCATGTTCAAACACCTTTTGGTCTTAGAAGTACCATTATATTGCCATAAAAAATAAGGTGGTTAGCAATGAATCTGCCACCACCACTTCCCTCCCTGACATGTGGGCCCATAGGTTCGACGCTTCTCGCATCAACGATCTATTCATCCAGGCAGCCCTGACAAACATATTTAAAGTCAACGAAATGTCCCTGTTCAAACACCTTTATCCTAAAAATACCATTATATACCATTATAATGCCTCTTCTTTTTTTCAAGTCTGTGCTTGACACTAAATTGATCATATTACGAATATTAAATCTAACAGTAGGTAGGTGTAGGCATTATATGCCAAATCGATTTACTGTGCTAAAACCTTGTAATTTTTTCTTTTATATTTTAAAATATTTGTGCAATGCATGGGTTTTTGCTATTGTGTAAGATTCACGGAGATTCAAAAATAATGTGTCTGTAAAGAATCAATAGGTGAATTATTTATAATCTATTCATATAAATGATATAAATATTATCATAACGAAGGAGATGCATTTGGGAAAAAAGATGAGAGAAATATTAAGACCACGAAATCCTTAGGGGTTGTAATCGTTGTTCCTGGTTAAGAATGTAGGCCTATTTCGGTATATTTTAATTTCATAATTAATTAGGTAAATAAATAAGCAATATTTCTATGACTATAGCGAGTGAAACAAAATAGGTGCACGTGTTCATTTCTAAAACTAATTTAAACATGAAAAATATACAAGAATAAAGTTTTAGAATATACCCTACTGAGGGGCCAGTGTCGGAGGTTGCACTTGTACTGTCGGGGCATTAGTCACGCTGGTAATGTGAACATCGTTACCATTTGTGTTAGACATGCTGAATGTCCTGTTGATGTTGCCGTACAAGTTTGATGCAGTGAAGAGTTGTTGTCGTGCAGTTCCTCGAACGACCTTAGCGATGTAGACATACAATTGATGCAATGAAGAGTAATGTAGACATACAATTGATGCAATAAAGAGTAACGAACGGCCACCAGGATGTAGTCGTACAACAGTGAACGACTACCGGGATGTATTCGATGTAGATGTTGGCCACCAGGATGTAGTCGACGTAGATGTTCAGAGAATGGCCAACGGGATATAGTCGATGTAGTTGTTCAGAGAGCAGGATCACAATAACAGATGAGGTCGTACAACAACGAACGACCACTGGGGTGTAGTCGACGTAGATGTTCAGAGAACGGCCACCGGGATATAGTCAGCGTAGATGTTCAAAGAGCAGGATCATAATAACAAACGAGGTTGTACAACAACAAATGGTCACTGGGATGTAGTCGACGTATATTCACCCATTGATCATTGTAATATTCACCCCAATATGTCCCGTCTCAGCGAGGCAAGGTGAACGAGCGCACGCGCATGTGGCTTCCTTGTGACTTCTCCTTAACCTTTCAATTAGTGCACAATTAATCCACATATTTAAATAGGTGTAAAATCCTCTTAACTTCTAATGTTAGACTAATCATTAACCATCTCCAATAAACGTGGGCCTCGGGATTTAAATGGGCCTAGCCCAACATTTCTTACCAGCACTGATATATCTTTGTTATAGATACTTTTAAAAGGTTCATTTTAAAAATATTCCTACAAAGTTAGTTTAACTTCTAAATCAGAAATATTGCATATTTAGGAATTGTGAGTGTATTAATCTTTGTAACATGATTTAAATTATAATGCCCATAACACATGATCATGTGTAGAGTATTGGTTAGTATATTCACTGAAAGTTATACTTTTATCGTAAGATAACAGTGTAGATAAATACAAGAGTCAAGAGATGTGTCACCTTAACTTTATCCCTTGAGGATTATGTTGTAAATAGATTATTGCAAAAGAACAGTACATGATGTAAGAGACTATATAATAGTCATTGTTTTTTCTTTATGTGAATTTTTTTTAAGTTTCTCGAATAAAGTTTCTAAAGATACAGACTGTACAATATAACTATATGTACAATGTACTATTATGCTCTAGTCATTTTCTCTTATGTCCTTTTGGCACAGGAATGGTTTGGTTCGAGCGTTGAACTATTGTCTCTCTACATGTAATTCTAATCTAGCATAGAGTCATTATCAATAAAAAATATTAAATGGGCCAAAAGATCACAAATTGATTGATCCTAGGTTCAATAGGTTTAACTCTTTTTGTCTTCCTACGCCTCTTATCTAGACCATTGGCGTCTCATGATATTGTCCATTTCGGGTTAGAGCTATGTCATCGACATGATATCTATTCATTGATGGTCTTAGCAATGGTGAAGATGGAGGAGCTTGCGTTGGTATGGAGTGGTTGTTCCATTCTACTATGATGTAATAAGGCTACCGGCATCGAGTTGGGTCAACCCTAATAATCCATTAAAAAGTTTTAAGTTTAGTCTGAAACCTAACTGAAAAGGTCAATTAAGATGTGGATAGGCTAAGATTAAAACTTAAGTAAATACAGAAGCAAGATTTTTTGAAAATTCCAAAAATTACAAAGTAAACGCATAGCTCAATATATACTAGATCTAGTTACTCACAAGAAAGAAGAACAAACACAAACAACAACTAGACTAGAAGCGTGCAAAGAAGCAACGCTATAGGAGGAAGAGAAAGATATCACCGGGGTTCTTGCAAGATGAGGTATTCCCGAAGTTTGAATCCTTAAGAGGATTCTAGTCAACGTTGAGGAGCTCACAAAGAGCCGTGTCTTCGCTAACCTTTTCCTCTAGAGGTTGCACAAAGCACTTCTTCTTTTACTAGTGGTATCTTTTTTCTTTCGGAGATGAGATTCAACCTTCACAAACTTCTCCCGGCCAACCACAAATGAATCGGTGGCTCGAAAATGACATCTAGTCATCTAGGAGTCCTCAATCTCCAAGAATAATAGATGATGCAAGGATCTCTTGGGATGAATCAAGTGCTCACAAATCTTCACGAAGATAACACAAAGCACTCACACAAACTCGAAACCACAACTCTCTCTCACACACAAAATCCAAACTCGAAGATCGGTGAGAGGGGAATCAAGCAAGTAAGGCTCAAAAGTGGATCTCAAGAGTCGCAAGCCAAGAGCACCAAATGTTCAATGAAAGCAGTAGGTTTGTCTGGAGGGTGAAGGGGCTATTTATAGCCATAGCCCCAGATCCCAATTATAGGCAAAGATTCCCTTTTTTAGAAATTTCGAAAACACTTATTGGACAAGTCAAAAAAAGGCATAACAACATAAAATAGAGAAGACAACTTGGAATTTTGGAAATTCCGAGAACTTTTGGACATCCGAAAATGACCAAGACAAAAATTGGCTCGATAGACATTTTCGAAAATTCCAAAAATGATTTTCGGATAAGTCCGAAACGCCCGTAACCGAGTTTGGCTTCACAACCATTTTTGAAAATTCGAAAATGCTTTTCGTACAATTCCAAAAATGCTTTTCGGACAATTCCGAAAAATTATAGAACCGAGTTGGCCTCTCAGCCATTTTTGAAAATTTTGAAAATGCTTTTCGGACAACTCCAAAAATGACCGGTACCATTTCTCAATTCATAGAATCTTTCGAAAATTCCAAAAAGTGCACTTCGGAAAACTCCGAAAATCACCAAGAGAAAAACGAGTTAGAACAAGTAGATTTTTGAGCACCCAACTCATTTTTCATTATCCATGCATCATCCCCTTTATAGTACGCTTTCCTATGGACGCAAGTAAATTAAAACTTACAATTTACCAAAGGTTCTTTTGCCGCTTTTCATCAAATCTCCATACATAAGGATATTGCATCGAATCATCAACTCATGCCGGACTAATATTCCTTCATACAATCTCAATCTTGAAAGTGCATCTAGGACCCCTATTTTGGTGTTAATGACAACACAAATAGAAATACACTAATGACTATTGTTGAGATGGATGCAAGGATCAAAAGGAATTCAAGGTTGAATAAGACTTAGCGGCATTGTGATTATGATAATTTCTTATAAATCTTGTTTTCTTGAGTTTAGGATGCCATACTATTTGGAGGGATACCACATCCATATAATTAGTTGAACACTAGTGCTCAAAATATTTTTGTTTAAGTGTTATTGTTGCTGATAAGTCAGACTATCCCATGTCATATTAGACTATCTGATCCATCAGACTATCAAATTTTTCATCGAATGTCACTCTCTGTCTTTGGACAGTGAGCTGTGCTAAAAATATCGGACTGTCTGATGTGACATTGGACTGTCTGATATTTTAGATTATCCGAAATTCCTTAGAACTTCACTCTCTGTCTTGAATTGAATTATTTCTCTGGAGTGCATTTTTTCTAAGACAAAATCAGAGTATCCGATTTTGAATCAGATAGTCCAATGATCCAGAGACTTCGAAATTCAATGGAACTTGAGTCTATGTGTGAGGATGAAGTTCTTTCTCCTAAAACATCGAACTATCTGACATGACATTGGACTATCAGATGGATCATATTGTTCAAAATTTTATAGAACTTCACTCTCTGTCTCTCATCGCATCTGGGGGCTAAAATATCGGAATGTCCAATTTTATATCGGACTATCCAACGTGGGATGAAAAGATTTCCCTCCAACAACCACATTTTGGGATCTATAATACCCCCACCTAACCCATTTCTAGGGTTACCCAACTCATTCAGTTCTCATTCACTTTGGTTTGAGCTTGGTGCTAAAGTATTTTAGATCTTTGAGCTCTTTCTCCCTCTCTCAATTCCATCCTCGTTCTTTGTGTGTTGGATCTTGGTGGTTGTGGATTTGGTGTTTGGGAGCCTCGTATGTGTTTCACTCGATCTTGAGCACTAGGTTTTGTCCAAGAGTTGTGTGGTGTTTGTTACTCTTGAAGGTTGAGGACTCCTAGACAGCTTGGCGTCGCTCCTGAGCCGCCGATCTACTTGTGGTGAGCCAAGGGAAGTGTGTGAAGGCCTGATCTTGCCCTCGTAAGGAAAGAGATACCTTTAGTAGAAGGATGAGTGCATTTGTGCAACCTCAAGAGGAAAGGGTTGGAAAAGACCCGACTCTTTGTGAGCCTCTCAACACAGAGTAGAATCCCCTCAAGGATTTGAACTCCGGGAAATACTTCTGCACAAAATCTTGGTGATATACATTATCCTTCATCTTGTACTTATTGTCCTATATTGTGCCGCTATAGCTTAGTTGCTAGTTGTGCATTTACTCTAGTTTGTGTAGTGGATCTATAGCTTGCTTGCTGCACATCTCTGCTTGTCAGACAATCTGATCCCACTTCGGACAATCTGATTTACATCGGACCGTCTGACCTAGGATCAGACTATCCGACCTGTTTTCAGTTTTAGCTTTCGCTTTTCATTTTAATTAGCCTATTCACCACCCTTAGGCCTAAGTGACCTTTTCAAATCTCAATTACAAGCATTAGTCCTCGCTAATCGAATTGTCATTAACCACTGAAATAATTAGGGGCCTGGATACACTTTTACTAACAGATAGGGGTGGGTTGACCAACAAATCCAAGTTAATTAGGTGGATTGACCTCGTGAATTACCCACTTATTTGGTCTACTAGGTACATGCCCATAACTTGTAACGGGTTAGGCCCATATAATCAGGGATAGACTAAGAGCGCGTACCTTAAACATGCCAGGCCCATATAATTAGAAAGGGTCCTTAGTTACTTTTCACGTACGACCGCACACCATGCTGCGTGCGTTGGGAAAAAAGAATGGCTGGATGACGACTCCGCTTTTAAGATGGCAAAGATAACTGGGTCGATGGGTCAACCCACTTGCACCCTTATAATCAGGCATGGCCGATTTGAGAAATTTCTATTGGGCTGAGTTCTAGCCCATATTTATGTGTAGGCCGGAAATCTAAAAATTATGTCCATGTTCGTTAGAGCATCTTTAACAGACTATCTAAACTAGACTCTCTAAACACCCATATAGCAAACTCCCTATCAGTTTTGGCAAGTCAGACTCATTGCTCACTCCAACAACCTCTTTATCTATATACTTCATTCTGAGTCTATGATAGTGGGTCCCATATGTCAACCTCTACCATTCTTCTTCACCCCTCCTCTCTATTCTTCTCTTCTTCTCCTTTCTTTCTCCGCTCCCTCCACACCGCCGTCGCTCCCTCCATGCCACCGCCACTTCCTTGGTTGGGAGCAGCACCAACCAGTAGAGATGGAGGCAGCAGAGCAAAGAGCACGGGGTGAAGGCGAAGACGGTGCGGGGGCAATAGTGGCAACACAAATTTGGGGAGACGACGACACGGATTCAAACGAACAACGTGGCGTGGATTCAGACGAACGACGTGCATCACAAATCCCGGGAGACGGCGGCGACGCGGATTTGGGCGGACGATGACAACATGGATTCAGGAGGACGACATCAAGAGGAGGCGAACGGAGTGGTGGACCTCGGCCGGGTGGCGCAGGACCTCCTGCTCACGCCGACAAGGGCGGCGGCGGTTGGTCCAATGGATAGTGACGGCGGTCCTGCAGGGTGCCGCCACTTCCAGAGATCTCGCCATGGGCTCGCCACTTCAAGGGGACCGGGTCCCGCGCTTCCGTTGGTTCACCGGAGATCTCATCATCCCTAAGCTTCAGTCGCTAGCCACCAAGGTCTCCCTCTGCCACGCCGCGTCGTCGGACAAATGGGCCGCCCACACTCGCCTTCCCGTTGCACATCGGTGTGAATGGGAGAGGAGAGAGAAAAAGAGGTAGTGGGACCCACAGAAAGCAAGTTAGATAGGATGGCCCCATAGTTTCCTCCATACAACATCAACCATTGCCAAAATTTAAATTTTCAAACTTTGAAGTTTTTTCATCGAAGATTATTTTTCAACATTGACAATTAAGTCGCTAACAATACATATATAGAAGTTTTATTCATAAATTATTATTATTTTATTAATATTCTAAATAACATATTATTTGTATTTGGCCAAACGTTTGGACCAAGTTTGGCCGTGGCATTTTAGTCGGTACGATAGCTTAGCAAACCGGTTGGTTCGTCTGTTGAGTAATTTTTCTTTCGGATGGGCTTGGACGAAGAGTTTTTTAGATGCTCTTAGACTGACTCCAACAATAGATTACATTTTGGAGAGGCAAATGTGAGATTGCCTAGTGTGTACAGTAAGGAAATGGGAATGCATTTGCTGCCGTCTCCAATAAAATGATGCTTTTTTAGCTCTCCCGCCTCGACGATTTGTTTTCCCGCGCGAAGTCTCACGCTCCCGGGCAGAGCAGCATCCGGCAAAGTTTGCTGCCATAGCTGGTCGCCCCGCGTGTTGCCGAGCTCCTGGACGCGAGCAAAGCTGCTTCTACGTTGGCGCGTCGGTCGTCGCTTGGCCCGCGTGCTGTGCCTCGGTCGCCCGTCGCCCGACGTGGCGCGCGTCGCTCGCCTTGGCTGCAGCGCCGTTCGGCCCGCACCGCCGCCGGGCCTACGTGTCGCCGCTGGCCCACGTGCCGACACTGCTAGGCCCGTGTGCCGCTTGCCCCGCGCGACGCTCGCTGGTTGTTGCTCGCCCCACGCGCTGGTGTTGCTCGTGCCGCGCCTTGTGCCTTTTCCCAACATACGTCAGGTAACATTTGTTCCTACAGTTCGTTGATTTATGTTTGTTCTGTAGATTAATTTTTCTCATTTGTTCAATGTTTGTTCCATTGGATATGTGGCTATTAATTTTAGGGATGGCTATGAGGTATATTAAGCTTTCAAGCGTGGAATGACTGCTAGTCGGGGAGAGATGCGATGATGTTGAGACATGCGAGCAGTTTTGGTTGTTGAGGCAAAACGTCGATGGGGAGGTTCAATACAGTCACAAAGACAGTCAAGTGTGATCGTGAAGGGGCTAACAAAATATTGAATGCTCAATATTTTGTGGAACGTCCAATGTACGACTCAGATCATTTCCGCAGGAGGTGTGTTATTCAGTTGGAACATAATTTTTCTGTATTGTTAAACAAATATACAAGTAAATAATACAACTTCGTGATAGGTATCGAATGTGGGAGAGTCTATTCCTTTGGATTGTTGATAAGGTGACTGAAGCAGACTCCTACTTTAAATGAGAAAAGAAATTGTGCCTTGGTCATGGATTTTCTCCCATGCACAAATGTATGATTGCAATTAAAATGCTAGCTTATGGTAGCATTGCGATTCATTGGACGAACATCTTCGATGGGTGAGAGCACCGTATTGGAGACATTGAAGCGTTTTGTTAGAACAATAGTAAATGTTTCCGGAGAAGAATGGATCAGGCCCATCAAAAGTGGAGTTACAACGGATATTAAAGGTTAATGAGGCAAGAGGATTTCTGGAATGATTGGCGGCATAGATTGTATGCATTGGGAGTGGTCGAGTTGTCCTACCGCTTTGCACGGGATGTATAAGGGCCACAAAGGGAAACCAACTCTGATTCTAGAGGCTGTGGTGACTGAGGACCTCAGGTTTTGGCATGTATACTTTGGATTACCCGGATCCCATAATGATATTAATGTGTTGCAGCGATCACCGATCTTTGATGATTTAGCTAATGGCAGAGCACCTCCGGTTGAGTTCACTGTGAATGGCAACATTTACAATATGGGTTACTACCTAGCTGATGGGATATATCCAGATTGGGCTACCTTAATCAAGACAATTAGTGCACCTATAAGTAACAAGCATAAGGTGTATGCACAGCGGCAGGAGGCATGTAGGAAGGATGTGGAGCGTGCTTTCGGTTTTCTTCAGGCTAAGTGGAAGATTTTGCATTCCCCTGCTAGGCTGTGGCACCAAGAAGATCTAAATTACATTACTGAGGGCTTGCATCATCTTACATAACATGATCATCATGGATGAGAAAGGTGTGGACCTTCCTACTATCCATGAATCAGAGTGGCCAGGTCGGGAGAATCCTCCTGTCAGTAATATTGCTGAGTTTATAGATGCTCAAACTTATATTCGAAACAAAGAAACTTGTCACCATCTTCGTAATGACCTTATCGAGCATATATGGGGATTGTACGGTTCAGACACTGGACCTTTCGCAAAAAATGGAAGCATATGAATGTTCAAGTGATGCAGACCAACAAGCTTTTGAATGTTGTTCATGTCAGGTGTAGTAGCATGTATATAATATGTAATGAAGTAGCATGTTCCCCAGAAGTTAGTCATGTAGATATATATAGATATATAATGAAGTAGCCATATAAGTACTGAAGTAGCATGTGTCCCAGAAGTTAGTCATATATGTAATGAAATAGTCATATATGTAATGAAATAGCCATATATGTGCTTGATGCTCTGAAGAAATATGGCCATATGCTGTGAAGAAATATGGTCTGATTCTCTGAAGAAATATGGCCATATTTGGTTCCTACTCTTCTCTGAAGAAATAAAATAAGGGCCCGATGCTAAATCAGGTTGATGCATATGCTCACTCAATAAAAGAGAGATATATTAATCAACACAATTGCCCAGCTGGGTTACATGCTCACTCGATCAAATAAGGCATAGTAAGTTCACACAACATACAAAGGTGAGTTCCTAGACTCAAAGTTCACACACAACATACAAAAGTTGAGCTCACGACATCACATACAAGTTCTGTTCCCACAGACTCAAAGTTCACACAACATACAAAGTTGAGTTCACAACATGACATACAAATTCAGCTCATGCAAATCCACGATGTTCCATGATCTGACGTTGCATGCCAATGTAATAATTCTTCAAATGGGGAGCTACCTTGTCAATGTCTACTGCCATGATTGCAACTTCAGCAGCTAGTAGTTGCGCCTCGGCTTGCATTGCTACATTCGCAGCCTCTTGTTGCCTGAGAATTAAATTCTCCTGGCGCTGCTGCTTCTTGAGATCTAGAAGCTCCCTTTGAAGGCTCAATTTCTCATCTTTCCTAGTAAGAATCTTAACCATTTATTCATCTTCTTTCTGTTGGCACTTCTCCCTGTTGTCGTGAATGCGTTGAAGAACTCAACTGCAGTGTTGGATGAGGATGTGTCTGGTGCCCTCTTTCTTTTAGCGCTATCTCTTCCTTCTGGTCTAGCAGGCATGCTATTCTCATTGCCTCCCTCTAGCAATGCAGCATGGACTTGAGTTTGCTTGTGAAGAACCTTTAGCCCCTGTCCCTGCAGAGTTGTTGTTCAGCTCCAAAACCTTGTCATTTCATTTTGCTTCGTTTCAGAGGATCTTCCAACAGTGCATGAAGTGGAAAGGCTCCGCAGCCTCGTAAATCTTGACTGCGTCATCAATCTGCAAAATGGCATGTGATATAATTTCTTCAGTTTAACTTATCTCAGTTTGCTAAATGAATTTAAAAAATAAACTTTAGAACGTTTCAAAGTATCAAACCATACCCTGTCTTGTTCATTCTTCCCACTCTCATTACGACGATCAACAGCAGACTTAAACCCATAAAACTTGCTCACAGATCTTTGAATGGTGCCCCACCTATTTCGGATAGCTAGTTGGTCGGTTACTTCCCTCGAGCTTAAAAGTATTGTAATAATCATGGAGTCGTTTGTAATAACCTCGTAGAGTCTGATTCACACCTACGTATGATCCAAAAAGATAGTTCATAGCTATATAACACCGTTAGAACATATATTCAGCAAGGCTAAAGAATTGTTCCTTAACTAACCTGTTATTGGATCTTTGCCTACATTGAGAAAGGCAGAACAGAGGACTTCATCTTCTTCTTTTGTGAAACCGCCCCCCCTCCGGGACACCTTCTTCTCCTTGCCTTTCCGTGTTGTCGGAGGTGGCACAATGTCCACATCTTCGCGATAAACTTGCGCACCCATGACATAATTCACCTATCCAACAACCACTAATGCTTATGAATACACCTTGATGATGATAAATAAATTTATGATGCAGCATAATTAACTTTATGATGCAACAATTTACCTGTTGGGACTGTTCGTACTGGAGAGGGTCCATTGATGGTTGCTGCTGATACGGGCATTGATCATGAGCATAACAAGACTGGTCCAGAGAGTGTTGCCCTCCACATATGGGACTTTGATTATCCATTCTAAACAAAATGGAATGAGTGAATGACAATATGATTATCCAACCTTAAATGCTAACATGAAAATAATATGTAATGTCAACGAGAGTGTTGCCCTCCACAGCCGGCATTCTAATTGCAGAGAAATAAATACCTAATTGCAAGCTCGTACAAAGTTCGAAAAAGTGAAGAGGCCGATAATGATATGTGTTAACATTGCTTTGATTCAAGCACCAATAGGTAGGACGACACTGATGATGCAGAAGTCAGGTTTCAGACTTAAGATATGCTGTGCTCTACCATACTCTGAAAAGGTCTCTTTTAGTTTGTGCTAGATAGTGCAAAGAGCAGAGCCATATGATCTACAAATCCATCTTAATGGTAAAAGGGTTGTATCGGGTGTTAGTTTTAGCATGTGTTTCTTTGGCATTGAACTGAAATAAATTGTGCCGACTTAGCAATATGATGATTAAAATTTTCATACAATTGGAAGTTTCATATCTTTTATTACTCACAGATGTGAAAGAATCCATAACAAATTAGTCACAAACCCATAGATCCAGCAAGGAGAAAGGAGACGCGAACTTCATACCTCCAGTTGACCTTCGTCTCACGCAGCAAGGATAAAGGAGTTCGCCTGCTTCGCTCGCCCCGCGTGAGGCCGCACGCCGTTCGCCCGCCTCCCGCGCGCCGCCACTCGCTCGCCCTGCGCACTGGTTCCTCGCCCTGCGTGCCGCCGGAGCTGGTCGCCCGTGCCGCGGCCGCTCGACCCACACGCCGCCGGAGCCGCCGCCTGCGTGCGCGCAGGTTGCTCACCCGCGTGTCGCCGGAGCCGCTTGCCCCGCGCCGCCAACCGCGCCCACGCACCGACGGGAGCCGCTCTCCTCCGCGCCGCAGCTGCGCTCAAGTGAGCGCCGACGGCCGCACGCCCGCACGCCACCGCGCATGACCCGCCCTGACGCTCCTCTTCCGCTTCTCTTCCGCTCGCGGTAGTTGACCACTTCCAGATGCATACGAGGAGAGGTGTTCTATTTTTACATCGCTCTCTCTTCAAAGGCAAACTTCCTATCGTCTTTGCCTCACCTGTTGAAGACCAATTTCTCATACAAATTATCTGTATGATAGGTATTTTGGGTTTGCCTTGCCACATGCATGGCCTTGTTGGAGTCAGCCTTAGGTCTAGCCCAAGAGAAGTGGGCCCAGAACCTTATCCCCTTACATTAAAAACTTCGAACACTCCACCTGCTCTCCCCTCTCCTCGGGCTCAGTCCACCTCGCCGGAATGCTCGCCGTCTCCTCCTCCCCTCACCGCCTCCTCCCCCTCCCCTTCCTCCCCGGCACCAGCATTGCCCCTCCTCCTCCTCCTCCTCCTCTCCTATTCCCTCGCCGTCCTCCTCCTCTGCTCGCCCCTCGCTGGCGCCGCTGCCTATGTGGCCCCCGACGACCCCGCGGCGGCGGAGGCTGCCTCCTTCGCGCCGTCCGCGGGGGGCGCGCGGGCATCGTGATCGACGTAGACGAGGTGGGAGAGGTCGGCGACCGCGACCTCCCCGTGGACGTGTCGTTCACCCGGAGGTTGCCGCCGGTGCTCACCCTCGGGGACGGCCTCGACGCGCTGCGGCGGGCCGGGGAGGAGGTGAAGGCCAGCCCGCCTGCCGCCGCGAGCGGCGTCATCCGGTTCGAGGTGAGCCGCCCACGGGAGGGTGCGGGAGGAATGATGCGGTCGCTAAGCTCGCGACATGTCGTGTTTCACAAACTCGCGGTTGGTTTCGTTTAGAGCAACCGCTGCATTTGTTGCGCGGCGGCGAGGCGACATGCTCCCCCTACGAATTTTAGTTCAGCACTGTGAAATTATTGAATCATCGCTCAGCTCCGTGATGCAATAGACGTAATCGAGCTCGCGTCTAGCTCATCGTTTTTGCTTTGACATGCATTTGGATTTGTTTATCCAGTACAGTCTAAGCAACACCGGAAACAATGATGATTAATTCTCACCAAGTCACCATGCAACGGTGCAGGTGCTTGTTCCACCCAGTACGAAGGCGCTCAAATGGCTGTGCACGCAGTTTAAGAGATCATCATTGTTTCCTCAGTTTTATTTGTCGAGGAAGCCAACTACAGATCCATCAATTCAGCTTGAAATCTCTGGCGCTGGTTCTGCAATTTGTTTTCATGGTTCCTCGCGCGTAGACAATGGGTTTGATTTGATATCAAGGTGCCTCCTCTCTGTTGCTTTCCATAGTGTACGTGTGATGCAGGGTGTTTCTAACTAAATTAGGACCTATTTGTCCCTGCAGATATCTTTCATTTAATTCACACTTGATTAGAGCCTATGGATCAGTAGGTGTGAAGTATGACAAGGAACTATTGTCCATAGAGGAGAGAATTGGTTCATTTTACTTCTTTATTCCTCAGGTAAGAACTTTCAGTATTCTGTGGTGCTACTCTAGCTACCTGAATATTTCATCAAGTTGGTGCGAGATACAGACTGTGTACAAGCCATTTTGAATTTAGAAAGGGACATGGCCTAATATCATATTGACAGACAACAGAAACAGTTTTACACCTGAATTTGTCTTGTTAGTCTTTTTATGATCTAGTGGTCGGGTCCTCAAAGTAATCCGTTGGTGCAAAGAAAGTCCTATTCTGAACATGCATGAGTGGCACAAGTACTGCACTTATATCTACAAAAATGACATAGAAGTTATCCTATTAGTACATTTTTTAGTGTATTAAAAAGATCTACATAAACAATTTACAAGAGGACCACAATGCTTTATGATCTACTTTGACTGATAAGTTACCAAGCATTCAGCTTAGGGAGCCTAACTCAGTGACTGGGTCTCACCACATTGTCAGAGTTGTGATTAGATTGTTCGACTGAGTATTAGAGCCACCAGACAATCCCAATACTAATTTTGTTAATATCTCTTGTCCTTCCATTTTACCTTGGCTTTGTTTGAGCACTATTGCATGGAAAGTAATGCAAATACAGAGGGTTAAAAGTGGAGATCAACTTGGTTGAGGATTTTTCTTGCATCCTTGCATACAAGTCACATAGGAGGCAGTAAGAATTTACAGAATTCTTTCTTGGTTATCTTCTGCAGGCATACTGTAGATATTTGATCTTGTAGGATTCGTGATGATGAGCAAAATTGAATTTACAGGTTGAGCTGACTGAGTTTGATGGCTATTGCATGTTATCGTCAACTATTGTTTGGGATGACTCCGTGTCTCGTACATTTGAGGATTCTGTTTGTTTATTTGAATCTTGTTTCAGTCAGGTATATCTTGTGGAACTAACTAGATTAAGAAAAAAAAATCTTCCGTTTAACTTTCTTTCAAAATGATGTAGCATTTACATGTTATTTTAAAATAATTATTTTTTTGTGTTTTCCCCTGTAAGATATGGAGTAGCTATGATTCTTCAGCTACCATCTGTTATGAAAACATGGTAACAAGTTACATTGGAGAATCACGTATGTCAGAGAGCAGGAATACTCAGTTGGTACATATTTCTATAAATCTTAATCACTTTGGTTATTTCATGTATTTACGCTTGTGCCATTTGTTCTCCACTCCACAAAATCCATCTGTGATGAAGCTTCAGTTGTATCAAGCCTTCACATGAACATTCATATTCACTATTCCAATGTTCTTACTTCTATGCCTTAATTAGTTCACAGGGTTTTGAGGCTGAAACATTATTTAGCTATATTGCGGAGAATTGTAAGAACAGAGTTTTGCAATGTGCTCCACTGAAGTTTGCAACAATTGCTCCTCCAATCTCTAATGGCCATTCTTCCCACCATTTTCTTTTTGGTTATGAATGATTAAAAAAACCCTCTTTTTTTTAACAAAAAAACTTTAGATAAATGAAGCGTCTATGCCTTTTAACATAGAGGTATAACATGCTGGCTTCCAAAAAAATAGCTATGGCCGTAGATCTCCTGTGTGTTCGAAAAAAATAGCTATGGCTAATGCTAGATTGGTTGTTCATATTGTATTCCATACAGAGTTTTGGCTATTCATCGTTAACCAGTTTGAGTTATCGAACGTAGTTCTAGTTTGCTGAAAAACACTCTGTATAGTTGTTTATGTATTTCGACAGTAATCTGCTATTCCTATTATCATGAGACATCAAAGTGCTAAATTTGATTGTGTTGAATCCACCGTTCCAGGTATACTTGGATGCTGAATTTCTTGCTGTAATAGATGGTAAAGCTGTCATGGAAAAGGTATCCTCTTAACCTTGGTAAGCTTCTTTAAGCTATTTTATTACTTTGCATTTGAGATTAGTCCCTGGTTTTAATATAAAATAATGCCCCTTGCAAAAAGGAATATTGTGTCTCTTTCTTTGTGGTTTATGAAATTTTTGTCCGTATCTTGCTGGAAGGCACATTCAAACCTCTCACATTTATAACAGTAATTTGTGATTAGTCTATTTTTTTTATCCCTGCTGCCTGCACTACCTGGTAACTAACAAGTTTGCCTAGCTGTTAGTTACTTGAAATGCTTTTGACCAACTCCACAAATTCACGGACCAAAAAGTTAAAGTCAAGAAGTTCATGGGTACACATGGACCTTGCCACAACTATGAGGACAGACATAATTTTCCTATTATTTCCTTTTTAAACTTTTTGTAGTTCATGTTCTCTGTTAATGCTAGACGTGATAAACTTGAATTTATATCCCTGATCAGATGGAACTTATTCTTTTGTCTGTAGGAGAATTTCCCAACTTCTGATCAGTCATTTGTTCGGTTTTCGCCACAGTTCTTGTTTTGTGCAAACATGGTAATGTTCTCTACCTGAATTTCTTTTTTTCATGCATAAACATCAAATTATTTTGTTAAAATACAAGCTTGCTGCAGTAAGCCTTTTCCTACAGCATTTTCTACTTTCCAATTTTAAAAAATGATGCATATAATTAGAATATGAAATAATTGGTGGGTTAACTAAAAAAAGATAGTATGTAATTTGCTCTCTGTAATTGAAGTGTTTCTTACCTAATGTTTTTTTATAGGATTTATGTTTGCAAAGCAACAAAACTGAATCTTTCATTCGGAGCTGCTCTAACATCAATTTGGCATGGGCATCCTTTATAGTTGAAGAATTTGTCAGGCTTGGTTTTACGGTGAGCTTAACTGAATACATAGCTCTAGCGTTTCTACCATGCCTCTGACCTGGTTTGCTTTAGTACTTCTGTATAGCTCCAGGGTCGAGATCATCCCCACTTGCACTTTCTGCTTCAGGCCATCCTTTGACAACCTGCATATCATGTTATGATGAGCGTTCACTTGGATTTCATGCTCTTGGCTATGGGAGAGGTTCTCGGAAGCCTGCAATAGTAATTACATCATCAGGAACTGCTGTATCAAATCTCCTTCCTTCAGTGAGTTGGAATATTTCTCTTTCTCAATATTTTTTATTTCCTTACTTCCAGCCTTTACACAAATACCCACCATTTTCTGAAATCACAATTCAACAAGTCTTGTTGCTAAAATTTCTTCTGCATAGTATATACCCTTATGAAGGCATAAAATATGATCTCTATGTGCTACTACAGGCAATCCATGCAGTAATGGATATATCAACTATCGAGAAATAGTCTATAGTGTTTAATCGAGATTCATATGTAGGTGGTGGAGGCAAGTCAAGATTTCATACCACTTATTTTACTAACAGCTGATCGTCCTCCTGAGCTGCATGATGTGGGAGCCAACCAAGCCATCAATCAGGTACTGGTAACTGAATACCATATTACAAAAACTAAAAGTTCTTGGCAATAGCTTCTATTCTGAAAAGAGCTTCAAATTGCAAAAGTTAAATTCAGAATTTTGGCTACCTTTTAATGGCCTTAAATTGGCTTAACTATAAGTATTGTCATGCACATAAAGATAAGTCATATTGTTCCCTTAACAATGTTATAGTGTTTATTTTATTTCTCAGCACCATCAAAATTATCTCCTACCTGTACAATCCATTTATATTCCTCACAAGACCTATGTGTCCCACTCAAGCAAAGACATATACAGAATGCAAGTCAAAACCATACAGTGAACTTGAGAAGCAAAGACCTATATTCCTCACGCAAGTAAGACCCATACAGTGAACTTGAAATTTGCTGGATTACCATTCCAGTTGATGCTCCTCATTTTATGTTTCTTTCCTTTAATGACATACTGCCTCTATAGCATATGCGAACTCATCTGGTATGCCTATAATGTTCTTCTGTTATTCTTGTGAAGAACTCATCACATTTTTTTATATTTTCAGGTAAATCATTTTGGCAGTTTTGTACGACACTTTTTTAGTCTCCCTCCACCAGATGATCAGATTTACGCGAGAATGGTTCTTACAACAGTTGATTCAGCAGCGCACTATGCAATGCAAGCACCACAAGGCCCAGTGCATATAAACTGTGCTTTTAGAGAACCACTAGACTATGGATATCAAGATTGGAGTGTTGACTGTTTGAAAGGGTTGGACAAATGGTTTATAAATAGAGAACCATATACTAGATACCTAGGAATGAAAATGATCTCTGCATTAGGCAACTATTCTTGTTCAGTAATGGAGGTTCTGGAGATTGTAAAGAACGCAAACCAGGGGCTTTTATTAGTTGGTGCTATTCACACAGAAGATGATATTTGGGCTGTGACTTTACTAGCTAGACACCTTTCCTGGCCAATTGCTGCTGATGTTCTGTCTGGACTGCGAATGCGGAAAGTACAGAAATCGTTTCTTGGACTAGATAAGAGCATTTTGTTTATAGACCACATAGATCAAATTCTACTGTCTGAATCTGTTAAAAGCTGGAAAACTCCAGATGTTATTGTCCAGGTTCATCTCCTCACTGATTCTTCCTTTTATTCCATGCTTCTGCATTACCTTATCATTGCAATTCCTTTTCATTATGTGATATATTTATAATGACGTTGGTTGTTTTGCTTGACAGATTGGAAGCCGGATCACTAGCAAACGAGTGGGAGTATATCTTGAGTCCTGCTCCCCATCTTCCTACATCTTAATAGATGCACACCCATGCCGGCATGATCCTTCACATGTTGTCACTCACAGAATACAGGCTACTATAGCTGAATTTGCTGCTAGTTTGTGCCAGTGTAATTTCCAAAGGAAGACAAGCAGATGGTCAGATATTTTAATGGTTCTGAATTCAGCGGTATGGCCCATAAGAGGGTAGCTATCTTGAAAATATGCCACAATATTCTGATAGTATGGATAGGATAAAACTTGTCCTTATGTGTAAGCAACCCTTCCTGAACTTTAGTCATTTGTTGCAATCATTTTCTGCAGTAAGCTTTGATATTATACAACCCTACACTCAGGTTATAAAAATAGGTAAAAAGGTCAGCGCAAATTGAAAAATTGAAATAGTATTGACATTGAAAGTTGAAAACTCTATTGATATTTAATGTCTCTTTCTGAAATCTGTAAACAACATGCATGAAAGGGTTTATCACTTATACATTGCTTAACCAACTGCCTCTAGTTCATATATGTGTGCCCATGGAAACTTAACTACATAAGAAATTCAATTATGTAAGCATGCCACAGTGGTTTTCTGGAAGCTCCATTACCCTGGAAATACTTAACAAACACCTTTTGTTGCCATCATCTGCTTTTTTCTAATCCTGATAACTGTTGTTTATTCCAGGTTTCACAGGAGATAATGTTTCAGGTGCATTCAGAATGTTCACTTACAGAACCATATGTTGCTCATGTAATTGGAGAAGCACTTTATGGTGATGCTACTATGTTTGTTGGGAATAGCATGGTCATTCGAGACTTGGATATGTTTGGCAAGGGCTGGATTGACCACAGTACAAATGCAAATAATGCTATGATGCACCATTTTCCAGGCTTTCTTGGTGTACCAGTGGCTGGGAACAGGGGAGCAAGTGGTATTGATGGTTTGCTTAGTACAGCGATTGGATTTGCCATTGGATCAAACAAACATGTAAGTCAGTTACTTAGCTCATATGTGTTACAACCATCACAACTCCATGGGTACTGCATGTGATGAAATTTGTTACCCTAGACATGGAATGCATAAATGCGCTTGCTGCAGCTGCACAAACTTGGGGAGAAAGAGGAAATGAAGAACACTACGCTCCAAAGAGAATATTTCTAATTTTCATCATAGACACCTGCAGTTCTCAAATTATTTTGATTATCTTATAATATTTTTATTGTGTATTTCCTAGATACTGACATAAACTTGACTTCAAAACTATTAATTCCATTCAAAGCACAGTTGCCAATGCATTTATGCTGTACCTCTTCTTGAGTAAAAGCTTTTGGAAGAAACTTGACTTTGGCTGCACTATTTTCAGGTATTCTGTGTGATTGGTGACATATCTTTCCTTCATGATACCAATGGATTGTCACTTCTGAACCAAAGGTTTGCAGTTTGAACCTATTCTATGCTATCCTCCACTGTTTGTTTTTCTGTGTGTCATTGACCCATTGTCATTTCCTTAATTTATTTTTCATTTCACTCAAGTGTTTGTTTTTGCATTACTACTTAGTCAAAGAAATAAAAAAAACTACAGATATTCTCTCTGACATAGCTACTATATAACCATCTACTTAAATGAATATTTATTTCTGAGAAATCCCTCTCACATTCCTGAAGGGCGCAGAGGAAACCCATGACAGTAATTGTCATTAACAACCATGGTGGTGCAATCTTCAGCCTTCTACCAATTGCAAAAAGAGCTTCACCCCAAATTTTGGAGAAGTTTTTCTACACCTTGCATGACATATCGATTTCCAAACTCTGTGCTGCACACAGGTAAAAGCAATTGTTGTATTCTGGTGCTTACATACCTCGGCCTTGCTTTTAGAAATACATTTTTAACAATATGTCTGCCTGATGCTAGCGTAGCATCAGTGTTGTTGATTCTGGGACTTATTAGATGTTTTCTGCTAAGACTTCTGCCTGTTACATTATTGGTTATGGAGTCAGCTGTGGATACAACAGATAACTTTCTAGTGGAAATTTTGCACCCCCAGCATTCTCATGAGTTTCATTTCAGGATAAAACATGTTCTAGTTCAGACAAAAACTGAACTTCATGATGCCTTGGTGAAGTCCCATGTAGGGCATGTTGATTGTGTTGTCGAAGTGGAGAATCGCATTGTTGATAATGCCAACTTCCATAGGTTTTACATCCGAATTAGTTCTTTTGATATTTTTTGGTCCACATCGCGTTTATTTGTTCATTCTCATTCTGCAGAATTATAAGCATGTTCACAGACTATACTGCAACCATGCATCTAGCGTATCTTCTGGGAGGTCCATATTGTAAGGATGAGTTAGATGGCTTGTCTGTTGGCAGAATACACGCAGCAGAATACATGTTTTACAGGTACATCCTTAACCAATCAATACACACCTCACTCATGCACAGGCCACAGCGTGGAAATTCTAAACATGGTGTATCTAAACCATGTTTTGGATTTTGCAGCTGTACAAAATTCAGAAAAAAAAGCATGCATGGCATGCTACAATGTGCAGGTACACAAATTGTGCAAATATATGATCAAATGTATTGTGTACCACATACAAAAGACAAGAAAGTTATTCTTTGCAAAAGTTACGACAAGTCATTTATTTTCCTTTTTGTACAGTACAACGGTTATATTTTTATACACATTTTTTGTGTGAACATATTTTAACATAGGCTTTTTAATGAATTTTAAAAAGTATACAATGACAAATTACAAAGTGTGTAACACTAGTTATAAGTGGGAACTCTCTTATTTTTAGGATTTACCTTCTATACAGGATCCAACTTACTGCACCACGTACATCTGGGATATCAGAAAGCAGCTTCTTTCATGAAGGTTTTATACTGAAGTTATGTGTGGGTGACAGCATTGTGGGATTCGGCGAGGTTTGATTTTATTACTATTATAATCTGTCTGATTTCTCTAACTCATTGTGGGCCTTAATTACCATTCTTGAATTGTGCTGTACTAAAATGCCATCTTAGTTGGCTACTCACAGTTTTCAAGTAGGAAATGGACTGGTCTGGAGCATTTCTCCTCCATTACAATTTTTGTTTACCTTCATCAAATACTCATGGAAGCATGGAAGTGGGTCCAGATCAAAACTCTGACTTTAATGCTAGAAAAAACTCAGAACCACAAAGCGGGTGAACATTTACATAAAACACTAATTAAGAAATAGTTAACATAATCGTTTGTCCTTGTATATTAGCTGAATACGTCATAGCTGTTTAAGGTCACTTTTCATGCTGTGCTCCAACCAGAATATCTGGCAAACTTGTAGTAGGTAGGATATTTCTCCTTGTGCAAATTAATTTGGTCTAAAATTACCTTATGTCACAATTTTATACTTGAAAGGTGATATCCTTCAAATGGATAATACAAAAAATGTTTCTTATACATGCCCATGTTGCACTGAAGGAATATCAATCCATATACAGCATATTGCTGGAGGTTTGGTGTTGGTATATAGAGTAGTTTTATTTTATGTTTATTGGCTTCTAGCCTTTGCAAACTTAGTTGAGGCTGGTCTGTTATTTCTTCATTCCTCTTAATTGATTAGCAGAGCTCCTAACCTTGTTTTGTCTAAAAATATATATATTACATGTTGCACATTCCATTTATTTAGCTTTTATTAAGTATTACTTTTCACCCTTGTCAAATAACAGGTTGCACCAATTGAAATTCATGAGGAGGATCTGTTGGATGTTGAAGAACAGCTTAGGTTTCTCTTTCACAGAATGAAAGATGCTGAGTTAGATGTTGTTCCTTTGTTGAGAGGATCCTTGTCCAATTGGATATGGACAAGCCTTGGGATTCCTGTAAGTTAACCTTAGAAAATTTGCTGTGAATAACATACGAAAGACTGATATTTTTCCTCATGTTGTTTTTCACAGCCATCTTCGCTATTCCCTAGTGTTAAGTGTGGTCTAGAGATGGCTATTCTTAATTTGCTGGCATCACAACGGACAGATAGATCATATGGCATTTTCACTGGCTCCAATGTGGTCGAATGTAATCAGAGCAGCACTGCAAGCATACAGATCTGTGCACTGGTAGACTCCTGTGGCACTCCAATGGATGTAACACTTGCTGTTGTCAAACTTGTTGCGGAAGGTTTCACCACCATTAAACTGAAGGTAATTCTTCTACCAGTTCAGTATTATAGGAAGTTGAATTTATTAATTTTTAAAAGAATCTGTGCATTGGTTCTTTTTAAAATCTCCCAAAGGTTGGGCGTCGTGAAAGTCCAGCTGAAGATGCAGCTGTTATTCAAAAAATAAGGGAAATTGTAGGATACAAGATCAATATCCGTGCTGATGCAAATCGCAAATGGACATATGAACAGGCAATTGATTTTGGATCCAGGGTGAAAGGCTTATGTTTGCAATACATCGAGGTAATCTGCCTTTTTTTTCATCTGCTGTGCATCGAAAACCTAAAATAGACAAAGCATGAAATTTGCACGCAGCATATCATTATACTGGTTGGGGAAGAGACTGTTTTTCATGTAGTTCTTCCTTGAGAATCTTCATCTGTTTTAACCACAGGAACCAGTGGACTCTGTAGATGACATCATCAAGTTCTGTGAAAATAGTGGTTTGCCTGTTGCACTAGACGAGACTATCGACAACCTTACAGGGAATGTAATCCCTAAGCTACATCAATTTTCACATCCTGGAATAGTTGCTCTTGTGAGTTCAAACTTTATAGGCTAGTTTTCAAGCTGATGCTTCATTTTCTAGATTTGACCTCATTATAATGTTGATATTCAGGTTATAAAACCCAGTGTTGTTGGTGGCTTTGAGACTGCAGCTTATATAGCAAAATGGGCTCACATGCATGATAAGATGGCTGTCATCAGTAGTGCCTATGAGAGTTCTGTAGGTTTGGCAACCTATATACAGTTTGCACATTATGTTGACAGACAAAATGCCATAATATCCAGAATAAAGAACAAAGGTACATGTGGAAATGTGGTGCATGGACTTGGAACATACCAATGGTTAAAGGAAGATGTTTCAGAACAAAAGTTAAAAATCCATGCGCCACCACTTGGTGATGGAATCAGAGCTTCAGCAGAAGATGCCCATGCTTATCTCCAACATTTAATTATAAATGACAAGAAGATAGAAAGAACTTATAGTGAAGAAAAACTGAGGTCATATTTCATCCAAGTTGATGGGGATAGTTTTTCTTATCAAGTCAAGCTTCAAGAGGCTGGTGATTGCACAAATGTAAGATTCCTTTCAATTTTATTTCGAAACCAACAGTATATTACCTGCTTGCTTGTTATATAAGAGGGTTCAGATTAGTGCTCAGTGTCTGACATGAGATCCATGGCTAGATGTTGTTATTTCTTTTTGTAATATGAGAACAAATTAGAGTATTAAATTGCAAGACAGCATGAGCTATTGCTAGTAGCATATTAACTGGAATATATTGCTAAGCATATCACAGTTTCAAAAGATGGAATTCTTTTAATCGACATATATCCTACTTTTCTGGGGATTTGGAGGTCAAGGTTTTTGGTAAGGAGGTGTGCTGTAGACCGCGGTTCTATCATAAAGGCCTGCAGACTATTGTTCACATATTAATACTGTTCTTAGTACTAACTGTTAAAATTTAAGTGAAAACTATATTATTATCACCATATGAATGATTCGATGATATATTTAATAGGTCCTTGTTCATTTCTTGAAGAAAGTACATTCACAATTACATATTTTCTCGTGAGTGTCTTTCTTGCTAATCATGATGTAGTCTGTTCTCTATTCACATCAGTTACTCAATGGACAATTTTCATACATTTTGAGAGTGCTTTGACGCTCTCTCTTTTCATTTGTGTGCCTTGTTCCCAATTTCAGCAATAGTTGATTTCTTTTTGTTTTCTCACTCCTTTGATTGTGGTTGTCCACTTGAAAATCAGACGTAAACATATGTTCAATTATCTAAGTTTTACTTGTACGATGTATACTTGAGATACTGGTAGTTTCTCCGTACGTAGTAAGATGGATCTGTCACAGTAACTATTGTCATGATTTAACCAATGTAGGAAAAGGTTGTTCTTTTTCTTCATGGATTTCTTGGTACAAGTGAAGACTGGGTTCCTATGATGAAAGCTCTCTCTCCTAGTGCACGTGTTATAGCTGTCGATCTTCCTGGCCATGGCGAGTCCGAAATTCTACAGCATGATGTTGAAAACTCCAACCAAATCTCTATTTCAGTTCAATCAGTTGCGGATTTGTTACTGAAGTTGATAACAAATATAACTGATGGAGAGGTGGTTGTTGTTGGCTACTCAATGGGTGCAAGGATTGCACTACACATGGCACTAAACCAAAGTCACAAGGTAAATTTGTCAACATTGTACCTTTTGTGTTTATTTCTTTATTTTTGTGATTCTAAGCCAGTCCCATTAAGACAGATAAGTGGAGCTGTTATAATTTCGGGTAGTCCTGGATTGAGAGATGAGGCAAGTAAAAGACGTCGTAGTGCTATTGATACATCAAGAGCCCACTTCTTGTCCTCTTGTGGACTGGAAAGTTTTCTTGAGAAGTGGTACTCAGCGAAAATGTGGGCCAGGTAATATTGTTATGCAGTGACAATATACTTTTGTTTCGCCAAAAATGTATTGACATGGCTTTTTTTTTCTTTTCTTTTTCTGGGATATTTTCTGTTGATGGATGACCCAATCTCCAGTCTACGAGAACATCCTAAATTTGATTCTCTAGTGAGGACACGAAGGAAACACAATAATATTAAAGCTCTATCTAAGGTTCTTGCTGACTCAAGCATAGGGAGACAAAAGTAAGCTGCCTTCACATACTCTATGTTATATTTTCATTGATGTTATCCATAAAATCATGTTCCATCCAGTTTGTTATAATTTTGACGTTAATAAGTGGTAAAAAATACCTGTGCGCCGACGATATGTATAGTGCGTGTGAACACTTCGATGGTTGCATTTCGATGGTGATTGTGTGATAAGAAAATCACATGTGCTTCGATCTCATGTTAGTTTCAATGTTCCAGGTCCCTGTGGGAAGAATTGAAACACTTGAAGAACCCTCTCCTCATCGTTGCAGGTGAAAAGGACCTAAAATTCAAAGAGATATCGCAACAAATGTGCAGAGAGATAAGAAAGCAAAGGGATCGTGAATCCGATGATCTATGCGAGATGATCATTGTTCCGGACAGCGGCCACGCCGTGCACGTTGAGAACCCTCTTCCTTTGGTTAGAGCAGTCAGGAAGTTCTTGCTAGGGATATACCATACGTGATATCCAAGTGTAGATTACAAGATGGAATGTCCATGTTGCCTAGCTCTCCTGAACATATGATGGACGGCAGACCGGCTGCAGAGTAGAGGAATTAATTCAATTGGTAGAGACAACACTGTAGGATTGAATAAGACCAAACAAACCTACCAGAGGGGGGATGAATGGTAGGGAAAAAAAAACCAAATCTTTTGCAGAATTAAAAGATTTACCTCTTACCGATGAAACCAACCTACAAAGTGACAATGAACAGGAACTGTTGAAGCCGTCGCCGTCGCCGGTCACACCGCCTTACTGTCCCGGTCAGACCGCCCCTCCTGGCCGGTCAGATCGCCGCCTAGCTTCCGGTTGGACCGTCGTCACAACCCGTCAGTCAGACCACACGCACACCTGCGATCAGACCGTCGAGATCCAAAAAACACCGAAAGATGAACTCTCGAAGAAGTAGATCAAACTATTTCAATTTTATTGCATCTAAAGTGTTTACAAAGTGTAACAACAGCACTTCTCACCAAAATCTCGACCCAACTCAAAAACCCTAGCTATACTCTCAAGTTTCACTCTTGAAAATCGATATCTAGGAGACACACCCTCCCTCTCAATTTATACCACAAAATCTCCTACTCAAAGTAGGTGTAGAACCATGACTCTCTTTCTAAATCAAATTACAATTTACCTAAATTGTAATCTCTCATAGTATCGGACTCCTTGCGTCAATCCTCTATCGGCACGTTGCCTGTCCAGTTTCCTCATCGCTTGCTTGCTGCGTGCCGTCTTCGAGTCGGCCTAGCCTGCCTACCCAGCCAGCCAATCACCGAGCACACATGTACAGCATACATGCATGTATGCACTGTCCTAGCCAGACTCGGAGTGCAGCCAAGCAACAGCCATAGCCCACATGGATGCATGCTGCATGCTACATGCTACAGTATCGCTTGCATATATGCATGCTACAGTACTGCTGCATGCCACAGTGTTGATTATACATGCAAACTATGTCCATGCAAGCTAGCAGCAACCAAACAGCAACCATGCTGTTCTCCTTTTTTCTTTTCCTGATTTTTCTCAACCAATTTCCGTTACAAACACCGATGCTTACACATATACCACGTAAAGCTCGTTGCGAAGATCTCTCCGACACGATGTTCATCCATCGTGTGCCATCTCGTATCCAACTTCGTCACCCGGCATCCTTGATCGTCTGGACCTCAACTCCTCCCTGAATCTAGTCCCGATCCTCACCGTTGACCGAAGTTGGCCTCCAAGAATCCTGCACACAATAAGATAAAACAACCTTTTTGGGCACAGATATCACAACCTGACCCACATTAGTCATACACACTCACACCAAAATCCACACATATTCTCAAACCAATTCATTAAATAAATTATTTGCGCAACCAATTGTTCATCATAAATATTTATCATGACAATGATTTCACAATCTCCCCCTTGATGAACACATCGGCAAACCCAACAAAATTAATTGATTTGATGTTTTATGAAGCAACCCAAAAAGCATTTCGAACGCAAGAAAATTCTTTGAAAATTCGTCTTTGAAAATTCATCTTTGAATATGAAAAAAAAATCCAATATGAAAATGATGTGATGCACAAATTCGTTGTTCTCCCCCTTTTGACAATGAGTTCATTAATTATTAGAAGCATGGAAGAGCTTTGCATTATATCAAAAGTATCTCAAGTACATGTTTTGCAATAACAAGGTAGAAAAAGTGACTAGCTAATTAACAAGCATACACTAGAGTAAAGACATGAATCTAAAATATTACAATTAAGATCAAGTCAACATTAATGATTTATGATTTCAATGATTTAAAATACAACATATTCACAAGTGCAAAGACTGAAAAAAAACTCAAGTATATATACTTATGACATTGATACTCTTTCTCAAATTAATGCCTTCTCCAAAAATAACCGACAGAACTTTTAGCTCATTCTATTTGAACATCTCCCTTTTTTATACTTTTCTCTTAATAATTGCGGTACGTCCTTGTCGTCAAGACTGTTTCCAAGGATTCGGTACCTTTTTTTTATCTCACCGCGAATACATCCTTGTCGTCAAGACTGTTTCCAAGGATTCGGTATTCATTTTTTTCTTTCATATAAATAAGCATTTATGTACTCTTGCGGTGATTGGAACAAAAGGATTAATATGAGGAATAACAACTCATAAAGCATATACAAAAGCATTAATCATTCAACCTAAGCACTTGCTTCAATATTGCATATTTTATTAATTCAAGTAAAAGAATTATATGTCATGTATCATATCTCTTAAAAGCAATATCAAAAATTCAAGTAAGTACTAAAATGCACACAAGCTAATATAGTAATCAATTTATCTAACAAGCATTGCTAGCAAGCACTAGAATATACTAAAGATATAAGACATAGCTCATCCACCTTTTATTTTCTTTTCTATCACACCATGCATGAATTAAAAATGAATGCAAAAGAAGAAGGAAAATATGCATACAACAAAGAGCCAACAACTCTCCCCTCAATTGATGCCAAAAGGATGAATAACACCTAATTCTCCCCTAAGAAAGGCAAAACGAGAAGAATCCAAAGGTTTGGTGAAAATATCGCAAGTTGTAACTTTGTATCCACAAATTTTAATTCAATGTCCCCTTTTCAACATGATCTCTCAAAAAGTGAAAGCGAATGTCAATGTGCTTAGTGCGTGAGTGTTGTACGGGATTTTTAGCAATATTGATAGCACTTGTATTGTCACAAAAGAGAGGAACTTTATCAAAAACAAAGCTATAATCTTTCAAAGTGGAAATAAGCCAAAGAATCGAGAACAACAACGCGGCAGCAACATATTCGGACTCGGCGTTGATTGAGCAACATTTGATTGTTTTCGAGAAGACCATGAAATCAAAGAAGTACCAAGAAAAAAGGCATGTACCACTTGTACTATTTCTATCAATTCTACAACCTCCAAAATCCGCATCAGAATAACCACTCAAGCAAATAGAAGAAGAGGTAGAATACCAAATTCCAAATTCAAGAGTATGTTTCAAATACCTCATGATACGTTTCACAGCTTGACGATGCGAAGCCCTTGGAGAAGCTTGAAATCGAGCACACAAACACACAGCAAACTGTATGTCTGGCCTCGAAGCAGTGAGGTAGAGCAATGAACCAATCATGCTCCTGTATTCCTTTTGGTTCACAGCTTCACCATCTTCATCAGGATCCAAAATAGTGGTAGTTCCTATCAGTTTAGTCAACGGCTTGCAATCGTCCATTTTGAAGCGTCGTAGAAGATCCTTGGTGTACTTTGTCTGATGAACAAACGTACATTGAGGTGTTTGCTTAATTTGCAATCCCAAAAAGTAAGTTAATTCGTCCATCATGCTCATCTCAAATTCCCTGCGCATTGTTTCAGCAAACTCCACAACTAAAGTGTGAGATGAACAACCAAAAATGATATCATCCACATAAATCTGAACAAACAGTAGATCATCACCATGCTTAAGAACAAAGAGTGTTTTATCAATTTTTCCCATTGAAAATTCCTTTGCAAGTAAAAAGTTTTTAAGTCTATCATACCAAGCTCTAGGTGCTTGTTTCAAACCATATAAAGCTTTTGATAAACGAAAAACATGGTTGGGAAAAACAGGATTTTCAAAACCTGGTGGTTGTTTTACATAAACCTCCTCCTGTATGTAACCATTAAGAAAAGCACTTTTAACATCCATTTGAAACAACTTAAAACCTTTTGAAGCAGCAAAAGCCAAGAAAAGTCTAATTGCTTCAATCCTAGCAACAGGAGCAAAAGTTTCATCATAATCCAACCCTTCCATTTGAGTAAAACCCTGGGCAACAAGTCTAGCTTTGTTTCTAACAACTAAACCATCCTCATTTTGTTTATTTTTGAACACCCATTTAGTTCCAATGACATTATGATTAGAAGGAGGTTCAACTAAATGCCAAACTTTGTTTCTTTCAAAATTCTCAAGTTCTTCATGCATGGCGTTAATCCACGATTCATCAGTTAGTGCATGAGTAACATATTTGGGTTCAAAATTAGCAATAAAAGCAGAGTTTGCATGAAAAGTATGATTTGTTACCTTCGATCTTGTAGTGCGTTCGCTCAAGTTACCTATCATCTGTTCCGGAGGATGTCGGCGTTGAATATGAAGTGGAGCACTCACGTCTGAAGTTTGTTCATCTTCTGTAGCTTGTTCTGACGAAGTTGAAACTTCTGGAGGTCTAGTAGCATCAATACCCGAAGCTCTCGAAGATCCACTCAGCCGGTCTGACCGCTCCTCTGCCTCCGGTCTGACTGGCGATGTGTCACCGGTCTGACCGGAGCCATGTCCAGTATGACCGGCCGACATATCCTCGTCGTCCTCGTCATCGCTCTCCACAAAGATATCCTCCCCCTGAACCTGTGACAGTGTACCTGAAATTTCGGGTCTAGTCCCTGGACTAGCCTCATCAAAAGTGACTTCGCAAGTCTCAACGATTTTGTTAGTCTCTAAAATAAGTACACGGTAACCTCGTGAATGCGCAGAATATCCCAACATAAGTCCATCAACGGAGCGAGATTCAAATTTGTCCAAATTTTCAGATTTGAGCACAAAACATTTACATCCAAAAACACGCAAGTGAGAAATCTTCGGTGAATGTCCAAAGCGAAGCTCATAAGAAGTTTTTCCAAGTTTAGATCTCAAGAAAACACGATTGGAAATATAACAAGCAGTGTTAATAGCTTCAGCCCAAAATTTTCTAGGAGTTGAATATTCATCAAGCATAGTCCTAGCCATTTCAACCAAAGAACGATTTTTTCTTTCAACAACACCGTTTTGTTGAGGAACCCGAGGAGATGAAAATTAATGTTCAAGACCCTTTTCAGCACAGAACTTTTCAAAAGAAGCGTTTTTGAACTCACCACCATTGTCACTTCGAATAGTTCTCAAAATTTTTGGAAATTCAAGAGCCAAACGAAGATATAAAGTTTTGAAGTGTTCGAAAGCTTCATCCTTAGTTGCCATAAAATAAACCCAAGAATATCGAGAAAAATCGTCAACAATAACCAAAACATACCACTTTCCTCCAACGGATTGCACTCTATTGGACCAATAGTGTCCATGTGTAACAGCTGTCTGGTGCATCCGTCATCACGAAAAATATCGGGGTATGAGAAGAAGCAACCATCTTAGCATGACGACATGGCGAACAAACCAAATCAAGATCTTTCTTAAGTTTAGGCAAACCTCGAATAAGATCCGAACCACTAATCCTAGTGAGATGATCAAAGCCAATATGTCCAAGTCTATGATGCCAAAACATCACATCTTTTGAAAATTTTGCAATAAGACATGTAACTTCAGAAGAAATGCTATTTTCAAAATCCGCTTTAAGAACTCTTCCGTATCGAGAAACATTAAGCACCACATCACCGGAAGAATCAAAAACTTTACTTCCACTTTTCTTAAAAAACACATCAAAGTCTTCATCCACAATTTGAGAAACGGAAAGCAAGTTGTACTTCAAATTTTCAACCAAAGCGACATTATTCAATGTAAACTTGTCACTTACCTTGACAGATCTAGTTGCAGTGATCGTGCTAGTAGAAGCATCGCCAAAGATGATTGAGTCCTTCCTTGATGCCTTAACGAGGGAGGAGAACCAACTTTTATCACCAGTCATGTGTCGCGAACAACCGGAATCAATGATCCACACGTTCTCCTTCCTCGCCAAAAGAGCCTATACATAAGCAAATGTCGAAGTCTCGATCGGGGTTAGATAATAAAAATTTGGGAATCCAGATCTTGAGACACACGACCTGAACCAACAGGAATATAACCAGTAGAAAATTCAACCCGTTTTCCGTTAGAAAAGTTAGCCCGAGGCCGGTCATTGCGTTGTACCGGCGGTTTGACCGCTTGCCTCGAGGAAAAGCCGGTTTTGCCATTTTAGTTTTGCAAAAGCTACCTCCCGTTCCTTTTTCTATTTTCTAGCAAGTCTAAAGCAGAAACCAACAAGATGTCCATGTTTACCACAGAAAGTACAAACATATTTTTCACGATGAGTTGAAGAACAAGTTGAGACAACAGGCTTAGTATTAATAGTGTTTTTAGTACTAACAACAGATTGTGCAACAAACACTGGTTTAGTACTAACATCAGGCTTGGTAGAACATGAAGCATTCAAAGAGGTCATAATGCCAGCAGATTTGAAAACAATGGGTTTTGGATCTGGTTTAGTCAAAATTTCACCTCTCTCAGTTATACCCAAAACAGCAGGAGGATGCTTAGAAAAGTGAGTATAGGGATCAAAACCTAAACCACGGTTGTCTGTGCTAACCTTTGATTGATCCAAAATCATGTTGAGATTCTTTTTACCCTCAGAAAAACGTTGCAAAGAACTTTTTAAGTAAGAAACCTCTTGAGTCAAGGTAGCACAATTTTTGCAAGCATCCAAAAGACCTTTTTTTCTACAAGTTTGACAAGAAAGCACTTCATCTTGCTTAACAGTTTCTTCCATATGCCTAACACGACCTAAGGCATCTTTTAATCTCAAATCATAAGCAAGACAAGATGAGCGGGTTTTGCACTAGATTGTTTTAACTTTTTAGCACTAATTGCATTAAACATAGAGCTAGCAAACAAGACAATTTGATATTTCTTTAAAGTTCCTTTTGTTAAAAATAACTCATCAGTCAATCTAGTGTTCATGGCAAAGCTAAGAGCAAGACAAGATTCAAGCTTTCTAGATTTCTTAGATTCAACATCAAACTTTTTGCAAGTAGTTAAATTAACTTCTCTAACAGAATTAATCTCAGCAAATAAAACTTCACAGGATTTGCAATCATCATCGAAGCAAGAGATTTTAGTCTATTATTTTTAGTTTTAAGAGAATCAATAACGCTTCATGTTGATTAATCTTCTTTTCAAATTTAGAAATCTTGTAACCAAGTCTAGCAATCACATCTTGAAGATATTCAACACTAGGAACATTTATTACCTCATTTTCTTCATCGAATCTTCGTACTCTTTGCCATGAGACAAACACCGCGATGCTCTTTCCTTTGTCTTCCTCATCATCATGTGAGTACTCAACATCATTGGATCCTGTACGGCGCAAAGGCTTCATCCAAGGCCTTCGGTAGTACTTCCTCATCTTCATGTTTTTGGCCTGCTTCTTGCTCGCTTGGCTTCCTTAGATCCATCTTGAGCTTTTTCTTCCTGTGTACCTTTTCCAGCCTTGGGACATTGGGAACGGATGTGTCCTGGTTGACCACAACCAAAACATCTAATTGGTCCTCCTCTTCTCTTGGACTCGATATTATTCACGCTCGAGAAATTCGATTAGCAAGCGATACCAAGTCCTCCTCACCGATTTCTTCCAGTTGATCATCGGACATGGCAGAGAAAGAAGCAAACATTGATGTGAAGAAGAATCGAAGATGCGAAGTAGACACCAAGGCGAAGATTTTGAATCAGTCCTTTTAGAAAGAATGTTCATCTCATAGGTTTTAAATTTAGTATAAAGAACATCCAAAGTCAAGGTATTCATATCAACCGATTCTTGAATTGAGGTAACCTTAACTTTCCAAACTTTCATATCAAGACCATTCAAAAAATAACGAGCAACCTCAGATTGAGAATAATTAGCATTGTAAGTAGAATCAACGGATCTAAGATTGCTCAAAATTTTGTTAAAACGGCCCAAATAGTCATCCAAAGACTCCCATGTGTCATCTCAAATTTTATGTATTCCTTTTTGAAAACATCTTTTCGTAATTCTTTAATGTTTGAAGATCCAAGATGAAAATCATTTAAAGCTTTCCAAATTTCATTAGCGGTTGAAAGATGCGAAACACGATCAAAATCGGAGCGAGAAATTGCATTAAGAATGATGTTCCGAGCTTTGCAATTATTTTCATAATCTAATTTGAGAGCAGGAGTATCAATGCGTTCGGGGATGTCATAAGATTGGGAAACTTTTAGCCAAATATCATAACCTTGAGATGTGATATAAGATTCCATTTTTTTCTTCCAATAGTCAAAGTCGGTTCCATTGAAAATATGAGGTTTGTTTGAAAACTTTTCAGCCATTGTAAAAAGATCGAAAAGCGAATCAAGAACGAGGCTCGATACCACTTGTAGGATCGAATAAGACCAAACAAACCTACCGAGGGGGTGAATGGTAGGGAAACAAAAAACCAAATCTTTTGCGAATTAAAAGATTTACCTCTTACCGATGAAACCAACCTACAAAGTGACAATGAACAGAACCGTTGAAGCCGCCGCCGGTCACACCGCCTTACTCGCCCGGCCGGACCGCGCCCCCCGGCCGGTCGATCGCTGCCTAGCCTCCGGTTGGACCGCCACCACAACCCGTCAGTCAGACCACACGTACACTGCGGTCGGACCGTCGAGATCCAAAAACACCGAAAGATGAACTCTCGAAGAAGTAGATCAAACTATTTCAACTTTATTGCATCTAAAGTGTTTACAAAGTGCAACAACAAGCACTCCTCACCAAAATCTCGACCCAACTCAAAAACCCTAGCTATACTCTCAAGTTTCGCTCTTGAAAATCGATATCTAGGAGACACACCCTCCCTCTCAATTTATACCACAAAATCTCCTACTCAAAGTAGGTGTAGAACTCCTATTAAGAATAGGACTCCATGACTCTCTTTCTAAATCAAATTACAATTTACCTAAATTGTAATCTCTCATAGTATCGGACTCCTTCTTGCGTCAATCCTCCATCGGCACGTTTCTGTCCGTTCCTCATCGCTTGCTTGCCGCGTGCCGTCTCCAGTCGGCCTAGCACGCCTACCCGCCCCAATCACCGAGCACACATGTACAGCATACATGCATGCATGCACTTGTCCTAGCCGACTCGGAGTGCGCCAAGCAACGCACACGACCCACATGCATGCATGCTGCATGCTGCATGCTACATGCTACGGTGCCGCTTGCATATATGCATGCTACGATCGCTGCATGCCATAGTGTCGATTATACATGCAAACTATGTCCATGCAAGCTAGCAGCAATCAAACAGCAACCATGCTGTTCTCCTTTTTCCTTTTCCTGATTTTTCTCAACCAATTTCCGTCACAAACACCGATGCTTACACATATACCACGTAAAGCTCGTTGCGAAGATCTCTCCGACACGATGTTCATCCATCGTGTGCCATCTCGTATCCAACTTCGTCACCCGGCATCCTTGATCGTCTGGACCTCAACTCCTCCCTGAATCTAGTCCCGATCCCCACCGTTGACCGAAGTTGGCCTCCAAGAATCCTGCACACAATCAGACAAAACAACCGTTTTTGGGCACAGATATCACAACCTGACCCACATTAGTCACACACACTCACACCAAAATCCACACATATTCTCAAACCAATTCATTAAATAAATTATTTGCGCAACCAATTGTTCATCATAAATATTTATCATGACAATGATTTCACAAACAGAGCAGTCTACCACTTAAACGAGCCCAGGAACTGTTCCCACTGTGGACTGGTGGGGAGGATTTAGATCCAGAGAGGTAAAGGAGAAGGTGAAGGTGAAGGGATCTGACTCGATTATCATGCTAACCATGTGAGTGACTTGGAAAGAACGCAATGCGAGGGTCTTGAGAGATGAAGGGTCCATTTGGATTGTTACCCTGTCAAAACCTAGGTAAGTTTTGGCACTATCAAAGGTTGCATTTGGTTATATTTGGTTTGCTACCAACATAGAGCCAAAATGTGAAATTATAGTGAAGAATGTTCCAATTCTAGCCTAGGTAGGCTTCAATCCAAACCAAGCACAAGTACTGTTCAAATTACCAAAATATTGATAGGGCATGTTTTGGTAGCAATCCAAAAGGGCCTGAAAATTTCACTCCAACGAGTAGCAGTAAAAATCATTAATGAGGTTTCACGTATAGTGCCAAATAAGAAATCGTATATAGCCTGCGGGAAAAAAAGAGCTTGGTGAGAGTACTTGTGCTGCAGCACTGTTCCGAGGCTTCGAGCTATAGTAGTTGTCTTTTCAGTTTTGTTGCTCTGTATATACTGTTGGCTTGTTACAACTTTAGGCGTGTTCGGCTGGTCTTATAAGCCAGCTGATAAGACAAGCCGGCTGATTTGCTGTGAGAGAAAAATACTGCTGATAAGCCGACTGATAAGACAAGCGAACATGGCCTTTCTGTTTCTTAATATATGCAAGTCTTGTGCATATCTGCGAACAAAAAAAAAAGTTTGCCAGCTTTTTCTCATCCGAGCTGAGCTCTTGAGCCCTTCTTAACGATGGAGGACACAAACCAAGCATAAGAGGGAGATGAAGACCTCCTGGTTGACATGGCTCTAACTCATGGTTTTTTTCCCTTATTAATGTTACAACGTCCAACGTAAGAATCCTGAAGAAAAAGAAAGTTGATATGAAACAGTTCACTTGATTTTACGAAAAAACATGAAACACTAGGCATAATTCTCTCCGTTTGTAAGCTGTTATGCCGTTTTTTGCAACAATAGGAAGAAAGGCAGCATTCTTGTCATTTTCCTCATGCTTCGTGGCCAATACGCACGTCACACAATGAAGGCATATGCTTTAAGGGCATCCACAGTATTGACAAAAAGATAGCATTAAGCATTTAAAACTACTATGCACCATTGTCATTGTAGAGGCATACCACAAGCATCATCCAATAAAAATGTGGCCACAAAATAATAAAATACGATAATACAAATAAAACACGCATTTCAATGAATCCGTGTTGGCCATAGGACAATAAAATAATTTACTGTTCACACAAATAAAATAACATTTTAGTGAATGTTTTTTCCTAGCTATTGGTCTCTCCTGCGGTACCTTTACCATTTTTTTTCTTCATGTGATCTAACTGGACCCACTTTATTTTCTCATTCGGACATAAACATTATAGAGATTACTATAATCTTGCTTCTTTCAATGAGTCTCACTCCTATTGTCTATGGTGCCACCAACGTTGGTCTTACCCTAATATATTTGTAACTCCTCGACTTACGTTAAGTAGCCCAAGGTATGTATAAAGCTTCCTGTTTACACTTTTATCTTTTATGTAAAAAAGGTTAACACGGAGTATCATTAGTGAAACATAAGACTTCTTATTTACCTAAATTTTTGAGGTGATACTAAAGCGCTTTTGGGTCACTTGAGACTAACCCACATCATTATTTTAGGCTTTACTAGAAAAATGTATGTGCATTACAACAGGTAAATATAATTTTAATAGAACATATTAAATCAATTTGTATGGACGATTATAAGAAATATGTTGTGACACATTTATATATATATATATAACTATGTTGTATATATTGTCAATTTTGTAGCCATAATAAATATATTTTTCGAACTTAGTTAGGTCTTGTAATGCACTTTTTATTTGTTAAATATTTTATTCAAAATTTTTAGTTATTTAAAAACTTTAGTTTTAAATTTGTCTCCAAATTCACAAAGGCTATGAAGTGTACTTTTGGGTCTACCACAAACAAATATGTTCATATATTTCAATTTTGGGCTAACATTTTAACATTTAGTTAGAGATAAGCTGGTGAATCCAACCCTTGAACCCAGAAAACCTAGTGCCATCGAAAACCTTGCACCGCCATCCGGTCCACCTTCGTCTTCCTCTTCGATAAGCCACTGGTAGAGAGGGAAAGCGGGATCCACCATTTTAGACTCTAGTAGATATAGTGGTCTACTTAGGTTTTTCTTCAAATAAAGTCTTTGTTCGTATGATAAAGTATCTTCTAGAATTGGTCCCATGGCCATCCTGTCTCGGTGGTTTCTTCCATGGTGTCATGATTTGCTATGGGCTTTGTGTCCATGACATCATTGCATGTGCGGAGATGATAACAACATTCTTTAGAATAACGGTCCACCATCGGTGCTCAATCTAGCACTGGTGAAGGGCTTGTGAGGATTATGGTTGTGTTGATGGATGATGATGCATAAGCAGATCTTGTTCGGGATTGTGGCATGATGTTGCCAATATTTTTAGCTGTTATATGTATCTGTTCTTCGAAACAAAAGATTATAGTTCGATCTTCAAAAGCCACTTTACAATTATGTTTTGTCCAGATTTTGCTCGGTTTTTTGTTTGTCTTTTCTTCCATCTGCGATAGGATCACGTGGGAAAGTGGAGCAACATACGGTGGCCATGGTTACGATGGGTGGCCTTGTCAAATTTGATTGTAATATTTTTTCTTTGGCATGATCTTTTCCGTGCTTGTTTTTGTTTTTTTATTAATATAAGTTAGGTATAATATGCTTTAGAGCGTCTTTGTTAATTAAAAAGAAGAAGAAAAGAAATAGGCCGACAAAGAATACTCAACAAATAATACGTAAAATTAGAAAAGTTTCTCCTTCAAATCAAAACTTCCACTAGTCATTTGCATGCATGCACAGGTAATAATAAATAGATAATTGACCTTTAAAACCATAGGTAAAAAGGTATAGGGTATACACTAATAACCCCCTTAATCTCTCCTCATTTGCCATCAAGATCGTCATGTCATATCGATGCTTGTTCTCGATGAAGGATGCGGTGGGCAGCGACGGCCCATTTAATTAGGGTCGTCATATCATACAATGAGAGTGTTGATATATGTTTCCATCCCATAATCGGCGAAGCAGAAGCTACTATCACGCTCTGCTTTTTCCTCTAGCAGTAAATCACCCGGAAAATCGTGCAAAAGAAATCGTTGGAAAAAGCTAAAGCAAGACGAATCTGGAATTTTAAAATCCATTTAATAAATGGAAAGGGCTTGGTGGAATTTTCTTGGATTCCTCGTGTCAAAATACGCTAACAGGATTTTTATCAGAATTTTCAAAGCACCAGAGATAATTTTAAAAATCAAATTAGGTTAATTGGAATTTAATCCCTAAAGGAAAAGGGTTTTCCTTTTTCCTTTTTCTTTTTCCTCCCTTTTTCTCCTTTTTCTGCCCATGGGCCTTTGGCCCACTTCCCTCCTCTTTTTCGGCCCAGCCCAGCCGGTCGCCCTCCCTTTCCTCTCTCCTCCCTGGGCCAGCCCAAACTCTCTTCAACGCGCGCAAAAGAAGTTTGGGGCTCCTTCCCCTCGGGTCCGAGCGATAACAAGCGGGCCCCACTTGTCATCCCCGACCTCCGGATGAACCGGCCATTTTCCGCGCCCGCGCGTGTGCACGATCGCGTCGCGCCGCCTTCTCGGCCACGTTTCGATCCCCCTGGCCGCGTCACTCGGTGTCCCCACTTCCACCGCACCTCGCGCTCCACTTTTCCCTCTCTCTCCCGTCCCGCATGCGCAACGAATCACACGTTTTCGAATTTCGGGTGCCGAACCCGAGCCACGTCGCGTCCCTAATCCCGCGCATCCCGGCCATGCCGCACCACCTCGAGCCCCTATAAAGCTTCGACGCACCCCATAGCGCCGATCCCCCGTTCCATTTGCTCGCATCCGCGCCTTCCGAGCTCTCGCACCGTGCAAGCACCGCCGCCGCCACCGCAGAGCACCGCCTCCGGCCGCCGTTCCGGCCAACCCACCGCACCCCGCGCACAACCACCGTCGCCATCACCTTAGCTGCTCTCGGGAACACATTTCCCCGCGTTTTTCCCCAAAATCCCGTCGCCGTCGTCCCTTTCGCTTCGTTGTCGGTGAGCTTCACCCCTCTTCCGCTCTTTTGTTTTCCCGTGCCGTTACAATTTTCCCGTTTGGATTCGTGGTCGCCGCACCTCACCTTCGTACGTGAACGTGCGCGCATCGCCGCCGGTGCGTCTAGAACCTGTGCGCAACCGGTTGTACGCCGGCCGGCGTTGCCCTTCGTCGCCATGTGCGCCTAGCGCCGCTTCTCTCGTGAACCCGTGTGCCCTTTAGTCGTTCCATCGCGTGCGCCGTTGTCCGTTGTCCTCTGTCGCTCGCCGGTGACCGTTTGGTCGCGTGCGCCGCCGTCCCGTGCCAAACCGCCGCTCGCCGCCGGTTGCATCCGCCCGTGCCCCCTCAGCTGTTGGATCTGCCCGCGAGCCATCTGGGCCGTCCATCTTGAACCGCCGCCGCCCGCCGCCCACGTGGCCGCGCACGTGGCTACCACGTAGGCGCCATGCAAGCGCCACGTGGTGCGTCCCTTCCCAAGCTTTGTGGACTGAGTCCACCATGAGCCGTCCTCTCCCGTGTGTCGCTGTGCTGCCGCCCGGCCGTGACGTCAGCCCTAGGGCGCTTGCGCCATAAATTGTTGTTCTTTTGTTTTAAATAGTAAAGAAAACTGAAAACTTGTAAAATTCACAGAAAATTCATCCGAACTCCGTTTGAGTCCGTTCAAGTTGCAGCAGATTCATAAAAATGTCTAGAAAACATTAAAAATGGTTTAATTGCCTGTTTCAGTAGTTTAATAGCATGTTTTTGATGTGCTTTGTTTGTTGGTAGATTCCGGTTTCGAGGGCACTCCTATTTATCTCGAGGTAGTCGCTGAAGTTCCGTCGGAACAAGACCAAGGCAAGTCATTTTCCATTGATCATGTTGTACCCATGTTATAAATTATTCTCGCTTTATCTGTTAAATCGCATTGTTTTATAATGTAATCGGGATGTGACCTATAGTACTCAGCCTAGGCCGTCTACCCATTTTATTTGATCACCTGGGAATTAAATTGACTAGTTTCAGGTTTAGGACATGCTTAGCTTGCTTAGTAACTAGGTCACTAATGGGAGAACTATTTTACTAGAATTATTTCACATGAAAGGACGGTCTCAGACCGGAGGTGCCGTTGGCAAATGATAACGATTAACTAAAACTGAACTAAATGGTGGGCTGTGGGTGCACGGTTTTGTAAGACGCACCCATGGCAGTTAAGGACCGGTTCGCGAGAAACCCTGGAAGAATCATTCGTGCGTACTACAAGCCAGCGTGGGCAACGGCTGGGCTTGTAGTGTAGCTTTCTTTGACCGACGCACCCAGGAAAGGGTGAGCGTGATGGAGTGCGGATGGACCGAGGAAGGTCTATGCAGCTGTCGGATTCACCTAGGCACGAGAGGGGGCTGCCTACCTTGGATATAAAGGTAGGGGCGAAACCTGAGGTGTGGTGTCGCTTGGTTAGGGAGGGTTATGCGAATGGTCTTGTCACAGACCCCTTTTCGATATGTCGTGGTGGCATGTCGACGCACGGGAACGTGTTGTGGGGCTGTGTCTTGTGGGTACAGACGTACACCTCTGATCAGAGTTAGAAACTATTCGAATAGCCGCGCCCGCGGTTATGGGCTGTCGACCAAATTCCCCGTGATTAGTCCCACTAATGGTAATAATATGATTTAATGGAACTGGATAGCATAGTTGGATGGATTGGGCCTGACTCAATGTGGTTTAGCGTTGAGCAGAGATGATTAATATTGTTTAATTATATTTAATTATTGTTTTTGCCGTATTCAACTTAGACTTGTGAAATGCCGCTTTGAGCAAAAGTGAACCCTAGTTTTCCTTTGGAACTACCCTGCATTCATACCTCCCTTCGGTATGACTTGCTGAGTACAGTGGTGGTACTCAGTCTTGCTTCCTTTTCCCCCACCTCAGAGTTGGAGGATAAAGCTGCAGATGGGTTCGACGATGAGTAGGCTCGTCGCTGCCGTCAAGGGATGCCTGTGGAGTGGAGTTTCCGCGCCGCAAGTGTCGAAGCCTAATTCATAGGGTTTATTTTTCCTTTCTGCTGTATTGTAAGACTTTTATATGTTTTAAGACGTGGATCTGTATATACAATTTGTCGTTTGTGTATCCCTGGCTGGTCCTGGATAGGGCGTTTAATGCACATTCAGCTGCGGAAATTCCGATGGGAATTTCTGGGCATGACAGCTATCATCCAGCCGGCTGATGCTATCAGCTGTCTCTATATCTATAGTCGATCTATGCCAGCAAGCAGTATAGTTGGCCAAACGGGCCTGGCCCGTTGCGCCAGCCCTGGCCCGGTCCGAGAAAGCACGGCCCTAGCACGGCCCGGCTCGGTATGGATCGTGCCCGTGCCTAGCCCGGCCCGACGGTGTGCCCGTGCCTGGGCCTGGGAACCGGCTCGTAGTGCCGGCACGGGCACGACCCGTTCCAACGGGCGGCACGGTGTCGGCACGGCCGTTCGATCAGCTAGGGTTTTTGTTAGCCGTTGGATCGTCGATCGGATTGGGGTATATAAGCTGTCGCATCGCCGCCACTCCACTCACCCGTAAACCCTAGAACATTCTCATCCCCTCGGCTGCCGAATTGCGATCTGGATCTAACACCTCCTCTCTCCTAAAAACCCTAGCTTCTCGCCGTACGCCATCGTCGGCAGGCCGGTCGGCTTCCGGTGGCTAGCTGGTGTACTGCCGATGTCCTCTCCTTTCTCTATCTTCTTCTTGGTTGTGGTTGAGCGCAGGCGCCGCTTCGCTTTCTCTCGACTTCGCCGTCCTTTCTTCTTCTCCAGATCCGGTGGCCTCTTGAGCCACCGGTGACCGGCACGAGCACACGACATGTCACTGTAACCCCCTCTTCTTGATCTCGCATCATCCATGTAGGCTAGTCCTTGCCTTGTTGTCCTCCTCTCTGTCTTTGTCTCCCTCAACTTCACCGCTGTCACGGATCTCCTTTGGATCTAGTGCTCCGGAGTCAAATCCATTGAGGAACCGGAGGTGCGGATCTGGGTGTCGTCCATGTCATCGCCGGCGGCGATTGCGGTGCTCCGGCTGCAAAGGTAACCCAAAGTCCTAACCCCTCTCTTCTCTGATCTATCTCTTTCTTTTTTTGTCTTTGTGACTTTGTCTAACTCTCTCTGTTTTGTTTCTTTCTTGTGTTGTTTGGCAGCTGTTGAGGAAGCCAGTTGCCCCAGTGACCGTGTGACGATGTCTGTCTCCACGACGACACAGTTGAGGTCGGTGGCAATGATGAGAGGCGGATGTGTGGGATGGTCGGAGATGATGAGGAGGACGACATGCGCGAGGACGCCGAGGAGCTCTTCGGCCATAGCGCGCAAGCTCCCATTAATGTCGGCGATGGTCAAGAGGGCGGGGATGCAAACGATGAGGGGGACGAGAACAGCGCCAAGCGCTCTCGTCCCTCTACCTCGGTTGTGTGGGAAGATTTTGAGAAAATCTTTAAGTTGGTAAATGGTAAAAACGTGAGGTACGCAGCTAAGTGCATCCATTGCTCTAAGCAATATTCTGCTCTCTCTAGTGGTGGCACTGGGCATCTCACCCGGCATAGGGACAAATGTCCCTAGCGGCGAGAAAAAAAATCATATGTCTCAGTCTCAAATCTCTTTTAATCCCGATGGTAGTATGCGCAATTGGGAGTATTGTCCTGCTGTTGCTCGTAGAGAACTTGTTCGATTGCTTGCTATACTTGATGTTCCTATATGTTTGGGTGAAACTGATGCATTTGAGAACTACATTAGGACTGTTCATAACCCTAAATTTGTCTCTATATCTAGGCAGACCACCACTAGAGATATTCAGAAATTTTATACTGATGCTAAGGCTAAGCTTGTTGATTGTTTTAGCAATGGCGGTGTTAATTGTGTTTGCCTCACTTCTGATATCTGGTCTGGTAATGCAAAAGAGGACTATCTTTCTGTAATTGCACATTATGTTAACTCTGATTGGCAGTTAGAGAAGAGAGTACTTGGTCTTAGGCTAATTGATGTGTCCCATAGTGGATAAAATATTGCTGAGCGTGTTGCTTCTGTTCTGACTAATTATGGCTTGTCTGATAAAGTGTTCTCCATTACTTTAGACAATGCATCATCTAATGCTTCTGCCATCCAAAGACTTAGACCTTTATTGTGCACATATTTTGATAGTGATGCCACTGTTGATGATTATGATGCCTCTAGTTCTAACTCATTGTTCTTGCATCAAAGATGTGCATGCCATATTATCAATCTTATTGTTAAGGAAGCTCTTACTTCTCTTAAGCCATTGATTGAAACATTTAGAACTGCCATTTCATTTCTTAATTCATCCAATCAGAGAATTGCTGCATATACAAGTTATTGCATTGCCACTGGTGCTAGGCCAAGAAAATTTCAGCTTGACATGGATGTTAGGTGGAATTCTACTTATCTCATGCTTAAACATTTGTTTCCTCATAAGCAACCATTTAGTACTTTCATCCATGCTGAGTATCCTAGGATTGAAGGTTCTCAGTTGCTTTTAACTGATGAACATTGGTCTATGGCTGAAAATGTCTTATGCTTTCTTGAACTGTTTTATGATGCTACTGTTGCATTGTCTGGTGTGTACTATCCTACCTCTCCACTTATGATTCGTTATCTAGTTAAGATTGCTATACACCTGAAGAACTATGCTAATGACACTCACATTAGGTCTGTGGTTCAACCCATGATTGATAAGTATAATAAATACTGGAGGGACATTCCTTTGCTATATTCATTTGCATTCATCTTAGACCCTAGAGCTAAAATGAAAGGTTTTACTAGGGTGCTTAGGAGGTTGGGTTCCCTCACCAGTACTGATTACAGTGCATACTTGATTAGCACTAGAGCTAAACTAACGGAAGTTTATAACAAATATGAGGATAAGTATGGCTCTGTTAGGTTAAGGAGGTCTGCCCCTCCTAACCTATCTGGTAGAAAAAGGTTTGCATGTGATGAAATTTATGATGATGATGATGATGATTGTGCTGGGTCTTTAGGTCTTCATCCCTTAGCTGCTACACTTAGTACTTCTGCAACTGCCCTGATGCAGGCTGCAAGTTCTTTAGTCTCTAATGCTTCTGAACTTGCATCCTACTTGGATTGTGACATTGTCAGCTAGCTAAATGATGATTTCAACATCCTTAGCTGGTGGCATCAACACAAGCTCACATATCAAGTACTTTCAGTCATGGCTAAAGATATTTTAACTGTGTCTGTTTCTACCATTTCTTCAGAATCTACTTTTAGTATGACTGGCAGGATAATTGAGGAGAGGAGGAGGAGGCTGAAACCTGAAATGGTGGAGATGCTTACATGCATCAAGAACTGGGAGAGCTGAAGCAAGGCTACAACAAATGGTGGAGGACAAGGAGCTTGAAGCATCTTTTGAAGACCTATATCTTGATTAGTACTTTCATCCATCTCTGATCTCTCTTAATATTCTGCTCTGCCTCTGTAATGAGACTGTAATGTGGACAGACATTGAAACTTATATTAATCTAAGGAGCTAGGTTGTACTCTTTTCCTGTATAGGGTTTTTTCTCACAAGGATGAGTTTTACCTAAACAGGTTTTTAATGAGGCAACCATTGCACAAGCTCCATTTAACTTATGATCTGTGAAGTTGTTTGATTGAGATGATCTGTGAAGTTTCATTGAGATGATCTGATATGTGAAGTATATGTGAAGTTCTGATTTGTGTAGTATATATGATATGTGAAGTTGTTTGATTGAGATCAGATGAAGTTGTGTAGTATGTTAGGTATATATGTGAAGTTTGAAGTTGTGTATTATATATGATCTGTGAAGTAGTTTGATTGAGATTAGATGAAGTTGTATAGTATGTTAAGTATATATGTGAAGTTTGAAGTTGTGTAGTATATATGATCTGTGAAGTTGTTTGATTGAGATCTGTAATTATAACTTGAACAATGTAAAGTATATATGTAAAGTTTAAAGTTGTTTGATTGAGATCTGTAATTGTAACTTGAACAATGTGAAGTATATATGTGAAGTATGATCTGTGAAGTTTGATTGCACAATGCTAGTTTGTGAAGTTTGATCTGTGAAGTTTGAACCTTAGTGCCAGTGCCGGCACTGGCACTGACACTGGCGTGTCATCGTGCCTTGTGGCCCGGCACTGTCGTGCCTGAGCCTGTGACTTGGCACGGCGGCACTACACGGCACGGCATGGCTTACCCATCGTGCCTGGCCGGGCCGTGCCTAACCATGCCGTGCCTAGCCGTGCTAGTGCCCGTGCCGTGTCAGGCGGCCCGTTTGGCCACCTATAGCAAGCAGCATGTCATTTGGATATGGGCCGGTAAGCAGCTGCCGGCATTGCTAGATCTTTGCGGCACTTCCCGGCGCGTGGCTAGATGATCATGTGATCCATCTTTAATCCCTACATATCCTACTCATGATTGGTTGAGGTAACCAAACAGAAATCAGGCCGGGATAGAATCCTATGAAATCCCCATGTATATATGCTACCGATCGATGACGGAGGAATGGCGAAAGCGGACGCCCAACGTACGAAAGCGTAAAAGAACGATAAGAAAATTATGAATCTTTTAAATAGGTTAGATAAACGGGATAGAGTGTTACAGTCAGCTGGTCGGTAAAAGTGGTCGCATCTTAATTTATTGATCCGCTAGAAATGAATTTGCTTGATTTGTACAATCAAATTTTGCTCTATTTGATTTCTACCTTCGGTTTACAATAATAACACAGTCGCGACCTATCGCCGCGGTCGGTTACTTTGGTGGGTTTAAACCGTACGTGTCGGAATTCGTAATAACCAGCACAGCCGACTGCAGTGCAGGCAGGGAGGCATCTCACATCTCCGTATTTTTGTGACTTCTGTCCGATTCCTGAATGTTGGTTTTTCTAAACTTCCTAGGGGTGCGAGTCTTGATCCCGGGTGCCTTTGCCTCGGATCTTGTGTCTTTTTAACAGTGTCAGTACCCGTAGAAATCGCTCTACAACTTCCCTCTTTTAAAAACGAAAAAAAAAACCTGCCGCCGCGCAGGCGCGTCACGTGAGAAGTCGCCTATGGCCGCGTGGTTGCCCAGTCACACGCTCACACACAGTCTCATCGCCTATGGCGATCGAATTGGCGATCGATGTGGATGGTGTTGTGGCTTCACCAACAGTGAGGCCAGCTACCAGTGGCCAGGCCACTGCTCGATCTCGGCAGAAGGCACGGCACCGGCACGCATGGTTTGCAGAGCCCACACGTGGTGCATCAGTGCGTGCACGGTGCGTGGTGGCATGCATGGTGCAACTAGGACCAAGCTGTGAAAAAAACTACGCCTAGGGCTTGTTAAACAAGGGTAGAAACAGGAGTACGGGCAGATCAGATGTTTTATACTCGCATATAATAACAGTGTGTGTAAGAAATCTGAGATGAGAGTTTAGAGCTAAGCCTTTGACCACGCCTCCCTCTTAGCTGACTGATAACCAAAGCAGCTAGCACTTGCCTTTGCTATAAAGATCGATCTCACTACTCGATCTAATTCTAACCTCTCCTTCGTCCACTGTTAATTTTCTCTCTCACTGGCTGACCAAGCTAGCTTAGCTAGAGCAGAAGAGCGTATAGTAGCGCATCCAGAGAAAAGCACGCCAAAATTGGAGTTCAGTTCATCATGAGTTGCCCAAGGACTTCGAGTCTTCTTGTGATCGTCTTGGTCATCTCCTTGCTCTTACTTGACCGTCCCATTGCTCACGCGCGCCATTGTAAGTTCATATTCATCTTTGCAGCAATTGTTACCATAGTTTTTCTGTGAGAAAGCACCGAGTGTTACTATGACCATGAAATTTGTGGCAGCAGCTTTTCCTTTTTATTTCTTCGTATGTTCAACTATTGTTGATTTAATCAGTATTACTATCTTTTTTTACAGTGAAGAACACGTCCATGTCGCGCCGTGGTTCATCAACAGAAAGAGGATTAAAAGATTCAAAGAAGATCGATGAGGAGAAGACCAAGAAGGTTGAAACCGTGCAAGTTGGATCAAACTCTGTCCATGGAGGGAGCCCGGATGTTCATCAGTTTGCGAAGATAACAGTGGTTGAACGCCGGGGACCAACGCCTCACCCTAAAAAGCACAACCTATAAGTATAGATAGCCAAGATAGATGGATATATAGCTGCCAAGTTCATCTCGTTGTATCTATTTTGATTTAGACTAGCTTTTCTTTTTCTCAGTTTTATTTTTCTCTCCCTAGGCTTAGATAGGAGAGGAGTGACCAAACTCCATAGATCATAGCTAGTAGTGTACTTTCCAGAAGCACGTCGTTGAGATATTAACCTCAATAAAGATGTCACATATAGCATCTTTAATTATTTAACTACTAATTTTTCAATTGATTTAGACTTTTTTTGAAGAATTGAGGGGTATCCAATCCATGGCGTTCTCTAGTCCATGTTGAGAGGGAGAGAGTATTTGACTACTGATTTCTCAATTAATTTAGAAAATTCTTGAACATGCTAATAGGGAGAGAGAAAACGTTTTGAGGGAGAGAGAATTTGACCACTGATTTCTCAATTTATTTAACAAATTCTTGAAAACCTCGTCTATTCCACCTGCTTTGTGTAACCTACTGCGTGGTCGCCGCCTTCAACGCCCCCATCTCCGGCCGCTCCGGCCGCTATGTCGCCACCACCGCCCACGGTCGAACACCTTGCCGGCACACCGAGGCAACCAAGCCTGCTCATGGCCAGGCTCCCGGGCCTTGCGCCTCACCATCTCGCCCGGCGCGCGGCCGACCTGACTACCGCGGAGGCGAAGGTGGAGGCGGTGACGCGGCAGAAAGATGCCAGCTGGTTCTTTCTCCCCTTCGGCCGTTTGCTGCGGACGGCAATCGGGGAAGGAAGCGCCGATGTCCAAAACTGGGCCTGCTTTTATTGGGCCTTAACTAGATCGCGGCGCACATGCAACCATTTAAATTGGCCCTTTGGGCGGCCCATATGTACAATGGGCCAGAACATCAATGCGGGCACCGTGCGGCCTATATACTCCAAACCTACGTGCCTCACAAGGCCGATGGTGGCAAACCCGCTGCGGGCCGCCTGGCCCAATATTTGGAGTTGGCATCCTTTTAAATGACACATAGCCTAGATTTTATCTCCTGGAATGTGAGGGACCTAAAGTGTTGCAACGTGGTCCATGAGCTCATGCTTGACACAAAGTGCAGTATGACCTACTTCCAAGAGACAAAGTTACAGAATATAGATGACGACCTCGCCTGCTTCTTGGAAGGATACAAGCTCGATAAATTTGCCTTTAAGCCGGCTAGGGGCACGAGGAGAGAGGGGAATCCTCCTCCTGTGGAATAGTGGGGTTTTCGATGTTCAAGAGGTTCGAGTCGGTCGCTTCTCGATCTTTGTGCAAGTGATGGTTACACTCACAAGAGTCGTGTTCCTCTTGACTGGGGTCTATGGGCCCACGAGGCATCGCCTCAACACCGAGGTTCGAAAACTCGTCGGTTTCCTAATCCCCGTTGAGGCGAGCCTAACTCCATCGCTCAACCACGAAGCCACCGCACGCCCCCTTCGTCAAGGGGTGGGCAAGATGGGAGCCGGCCCACGGAGAGGACTATCCAAGCCTCGATCACTAGGGGTAGTTCTTCCTTCGCTCCGAAGGTGGTGAACTCCAAACCACTCACAAAACCGACGCCAGGCCTCCTCCACAATCTTCTCAGAGAGGTCAGTGGGCAACTCCTCCACAAGCCGTCTAGGAGGCGGCAACCTCCAAGAGTAAAAAGCAATGACGCGGCTCGGAGATGATCAAGTGTCACACTAGCTCTACAATAAAGCAATGCACTTGGCTCTTGGCTAAATCAACCCTCAACCACAACAAATGGATGAACACTAGCTCAAGTGAGTGTGGGAGAGATGTAAGGGGTGTATGCAAATGAAGTGAGTGCCAAGAGTTCCCCTTTGCAGCCAATGAGGGGTTATTTATACCTCAACTCACAAAAACTAGCCGTTGAAGGCGAAATACCCCAACTCTATGCACCGCCGGTCAGACCGCCATAGGGTGGCCGGTCAGACCAGACTACTTTGTAACGGTTAGAAAACTAACCGTTACAGCGCAATCATTGAGCCCACTCAGCCTGGCCAGTCAAACCGTAGTGTAGCAGACCGTCAGATCGGCCTCGGCTCGGTCAGACCGTTAGGGGCTCGGTCAGACCGGTCTCGGCTCAGGCGGCTCTGGATCAAGCGCACAACCGGCATCCACCCGGCTGGTCAGACCGGCGGGTAACGTCCGGTCAGACCTCCCTATAGCCCCGGTCAGACCGTCATAATACCTGCGGTCAGACCGTAGGTCACTTTTCAGCACAGCCCACCGTCAGTAAAACGACAATATCTCTTGACTCGGGTATCGGAATTTGACGTTCTTGGACTCTATGAAAAGCTTATTCAAAGGGCTATACAACCCATAAACAATCCATCCAAGAAACACAATTTAAAATAGGGATAAAGGGCTCACACTCCAAAGGATACTTCACCCGATAAAACCCATAAACAATCCATCCAAGAAACACAATTTAAAACAGGGATAAAGGGCTCACACTCCAAAGGATACTATCAAAAGGTTGTAGAGTTAGAATGGTTGGTCTTTTGGGAAAAATTTGAACTAGAGAAATGTTTGAAATGATTAACTCTAAAAATTTTATATAGACAACTTTTCCAAAAACTCGATATATATTGATTTAGGGAAATAAAACATTTTTAACAAAAACGAGATCTAAAAAATCCTATTGAGACCAATTTTGTTATTTTGTTTCACAAATGAAAGTTTTTACTTCAAAAGCCTTGCAAAACACTTGAAATACATATTGGAATACTTTTGAAAGGATTTTCATAAATTTGAGCCATTTAAATAAGATTTTTTTTGACTTTTGACCAAAATAGGCTCTTTTGAAAGGCTATAAATGCAACTTTTTGGAAAATTCAAATTTGAGGGCAAGAAGAATATGGATATGATTCATATTTGCTCTCCTATGATGTATATCTCATTTTTGCTCCATGAATTCAAGATTTGATAGTAAAGGCCAAGTTTTAGCAAAAGGCTACAAAGACTCTCTTTTCAAATGCCTTTCTCTACAAATGCGAAAAGAAGCAAATGAGATGATATTTGAGAGAAACTAATATGCATGATGTTCAAATATGATTTTGAGCCAAAATGATGCAATTAATCAGTTTTAAGAATTAAACTCAACCAAGTGATAGAAAGTGACCATATATGGTCAAGATTTTTGGTGAGTTTTGGCATCAAATTTCTTTTAATAGGTTGGTATCTTGAACAAGATACAAAAACCAAAAACATTTGAATGACCAACTCTATCTAATTTGTTTTGGGCTCTATTTTAAATTCCCTTCAGAAATACTTGTAGAGAGAAAAAAGTTTTGCTCAAAAACAAGATCCTATAAACTAGAATTTTGGCCAAAAAAACATTTTCACTTTACCAATAGTTTTTCTTGCAAACTAAAGTTTTTTTAAAAAAATATTAGACACCTTTTGAAACATTTCCAAGTAGTAGTTTTCAAGAATTATAATTTTTCTTAAAAAAATAACTTTTAGTCAAAAAAGGCATTTTGAAAACCTTTCTAGCACTTTAGCACTTTGATTACTTTGTTCACATTCTGAGAGTTGTAGTGCATATGTAAGAAATGCAATACTTTCTCGTAATGTGATATTTTCTTCATCTCAACAAAGATAGGAAAATAAACACAAGATCGAACTAAGATCAAATATAATTGACAATAAGCACAAAAGCAACAAGAGACAAATATGATGTATGAATATGATCAAACCTATAGCATTATATGCCACATTTATTATGCTCAACATGCATATGTGATGATTTTCATAAGAGAGAGGAACTTAATTTTGGAAATTGCAATGCAACATACACAAGACTAGATATATATGTAATTTACAAACCAAAAGTATGTTACCGAGATGGCATTGGTCCTTGATGTGAATTCTCCATCCTCATTCTTGGCTCCAATTTTTAAACTTGGTGAGAATCACAATTTCTTGCATAGGCCAAACTTCCAATGCCTCTCCATGTTCCTACATTCTCATTTGAGTATATTTTGGTCCCCAACATAATTGGGTCCATCAATGTTAGTTACCAAATTGCGAGGCACCCAAATAGTCCTCCTTCTAGGTGCAAGTCTAGGTAAACCAACATATCTAGCAAACACATTGTCTTGCCTATTTTTCCTAAGCATATAATCATAAAAAATAATAGTAGGCTTAGGAACATTACCTATGGGACAATTTTTACCAATATGTCCCTTTTCGCGGCAATTGTAGCAAGTTAGCCTTTACCTCTATGACTTGTCTTCTTGTCTTGCTTCTTACCGGTTTGCCTCAATTTGGAGTAGCACTTCTCATCCTTCATGTTTGGGCATACGGAGGCAAAGTGTCCCTTCTCATGACAACCAAAACATGTAATGTGAGGAAGATTATTACTCATATTTTTCTTTCCATTCTTTCTTAAGTATGCATGCTTCCTTGCATATCTAGGCATGTGCCTTGTCTTCTTAGCATTCTCCTTGCGGTGAAAGCCAAGTCCACACTTGTCATTTGAGCTCTTTTGTTTGCTTAGGATTTCGTCAAGTGTGATCTTCCCTTTGTAGCTTCTATCCAAGTCTTCCTTTAAATCTTTGACTTGATCTTGTAATTGCTTGTTTTCCTCTACAAGGTTAGCAACAAACATACACAGAGGAGGAAGAACAAGATTTTTTATCTATGTTTTAGTTACAAGGTACATCTAACAAGTCATTACAAGAGGTAGACACACTAGCCTTAGATTTAATATATGAGCTAGCTACACATGGCATATCATCATCAATTAAATTACACATAATGCCTATGTCCACCTTTGGCATACTAAATGCATTGCCAATTAGAAGAGACTCATAAGCTTCTTTTATCTTCCTATAAGAATCACAAAGTTCCTTATAAGAATTTATTAGCTCCACATTTGAGTCTTTCAAAGAGAGAAGAGTTTTCTCTAAAATTTGATTTTTCTTCTTCTCTTTGGCAATGTATTTACTAGCCTTCCTAAGCATGTCAAAAGGATCATCATAGGAAGGCTCATCATCATCACCAATATCATGATCATCATCATCACAAGTACTTTCAATACTACTATCAAGAGAATTTTTAATTACCTCATTCTTACCATTTGTCATTAAGCAATGAGGTGATGTGGATGGTGTTGGGAGCTCCTCATCATCACTTGAGGAGGTGGAGTCTTCATCCGACATCCATTCTTGTGTGCAACCATTCTCAACAAGTGTGGGCACTTCATATTTTTCTTTAAGCTTTACCCACATAGCATGTGCACTCTTGAGATTGCATACTTCATTAAACATGTCATCACTCAAAGCAAAAAATAAAGCATTAGTAGCTTGAGCGTCGAGATGTAGGCATTTCTCTTGCCCACTAGTTGGAGCACGGTCATCCAAAGCATGAGAAAAACCCACATCTACAATCCACCATATTTTTGGGCTCATGGCCCTAAAATGAGAAATCATGTGGATTCTCCATTGTGCATAATTTGTGCCATCAAATATAGGAGGGTCACCAGCCGGGTGCACTATATCTCTAAAAGCCATCCTTTTCTCTCGGAACGGTTAAGTCCACAAAATGAGAGACCAAGCTCTGATACCACTTGTAGGATCGAGACGTCGACTAGAGGGGGGTGAATAGGCGATTTAAAACTAAGTGGCACTAAATCAAAACTAACCTAAGTTGCTAGGCTTCGTGAGGAACAAGTCTAACTAAGCAACTAAGTTATGTTTTGCAAACCTAGGGTGATAATGGCTCAAGTAAAACGACGATATCTCTTGACTCGGGTATCATAATTTGACGTTCTTGGACTCTATGGAAAGCTTATTGAAAGGGCTATACAACCCATAAACAATCCATCCAAGAAACATAACTTAAAACAGGGATAAAGGGCTCACACTCAAAAGGATACTTCACCCGATAAAACCACATGAGGCTACCCAAACCTATAGGATATACCCACTTATCTTTTTGTTTGGAACTTGAGAAAACTCATCATACTTGGCTAGACAAGCCCAAAAAATGCACCTATATGCATATGAACTAGTATGGCACAAGATCATCCACATGCTCGCTTCATAGACCCCTCTTGATAGTACGGTGCCTATCTAGCAAATCCGGTCTACACCAAACACCAAGACCGGGAAAAGATTAAGAAAACATTCTTAGCTCCATTATACCTTTGCCTTGCGCCATCCAACTTGGGGTCAAGCTTGAGCCGAGATCAACACTTGTGACCATTCGGTTGAACCATGTTTATGCCGAGGTCTTCGTCCATTCTTTATCATGACTTTCTTCTCATCACAAGCTTGACTTTATTCTTGTCAACAAGGCGATGTCCTTGGTTTGGTGACCATCAACCAATGGTGTCATCCATTTGCCTCATCACAATTAGACCTATTTCTTTGTCATCCTTCACTTGATGATCAACTGGTGCATATGAAAGATATGGATATGTTTGTTGAGAATTCATTAACACCACAAGTATCATATACTCGTATGCAAACTCAAGTGCAAAGATCCTATATCAATAATAGGTGAACAACATGGATCTATAACATGTACAATAAATATATAGGATTTGCTCCCCCTAAGTATATGCATACAAAGAAATATACAAAAGAGACAAGTGTATGCATAAGTAAAGAAGAACCAATGTGGTTTATCCTATACACATGGAGAAGGCATGTAGCAATGATAAAGACAAACAAAAATACATACCTTCATGATCTCCATGTTCTCAAAGTAAAGGAGACTAAATAAGATAAGGCCCCCGGTGCTACGGTTAAAAACGCCCTTCCGAAGGCGGAAAGGGCGCCGCCGCAAAAAAGCCGTGCTACGCTTAAAAATCGTCCTTCCAAAGGGCGGGAAGGGCTTTTTGCAAAAAACCAATGACGCGGCAGATGACGCCCAACGACCGTCTGTCACGTCGAAAAACGCCTCTCGAGAGAGCCTTTTTAAATCTCGTCCTCCGAGAGGCGGGAGACGACTAGAATTGCAAATTTTCGAAACAGAAATTATTTTTATAAATCTTTAAAAAATAAAATTAAAAATACTAAATTCGAGAATTACAAATTTTCGAAACCGGAAATTATTTTTGTAAATCTTAAAAAAATAAAATTAAAAATGCTAAAAATTCGCAAAAACCCCACCACGGGTAACCGACCTGCCATCCAGTTGAAGCTGGAATTACAGGCCCACCCTAGCAGACCCGGCGCTGGCGAGGCCGGGGCACACTATTTTATCCTGGGGGACGCGCTCCTCGGCGAGCGATATGGTACTAAAATAATAGTATCGGCGTCAACAGTAAACGGCACCAACAGAACGGCAACACGCGAGAGAAATCGCCCACACACACACCCAAAACACCCCTCCCCTCACGGCTCGCGTGATGATGAACTGGTGATTGATCGATCGGGTTGGTAACTGAAAAGAAGGGGAGAAACAAGTGATTTCCTGCACGTCCCAGTTTTCAGATTCCAGCACTTGATCACAGATTCAGAAAACCAGAAATCAGTTCAGACGTCAGAATTCTGACCGAAAGACGAACAGTGGTATGAAGGGAAACAAAAATACATTCTCGAGCTCAAACCAGCAACACCAACATGAACTACCTTTTTTACAGACAGCAATGCAATCCAATGATCCATCATCCTATAGGCTACACGCTATCTATACACCTCTTCACTCCTCTTCTCGCTCAAGGTACAGAGTTACAAGCCACTGACAAACCCGACAAGCCATCTTACCTGCTACAGGACCAACAAAAAAGAAGAAGCAGGGTATACATATATGGCGTACAGATAGATTTCGACCGATTTCAGCAGCACATCTGAATTACAGAAAAAAACAAAGCATTTCGAGGGCCAAACGTGCTCAGAATTTCCAGCAGAGGAAACCCTTTTTCCAGCCATGGCGCCGCCTCATTCGCCTCCGCTCCGCTTTCGCCATCCTCACCGGGCTGCTGGTCCAGTCCCACTGTAACCTGTTCATCCATCACAGCAGCACATTCCTCCGAGCTTTCAGATTTGAATCAAAGTTGTTCATGAACACAAACAGAGTGGATGAGCATGGATGCTTACACTGGAAATGCGAAGGACCGGGTGCTTGTCGTGCTACTATCTGACCGGATGGAGACGTTGCCAATATGACCAGAGGTAGACACTGGATTGCACAAGATGCTAGGCCCAAGGGAGCACGGCTCAAGGGGATACCCATTCCCAATCAGACATTTTCCCTTTGCATTATTATCAGGCACATCTAGTTCACCCACATGAGTGGAATCCTTCTGCACATCGGTAGAACTCTTGCTAATTTTGCTGTCACTTGTTGCGTCTGCGCAGCTCTCTGAATCTGTCTGGTTGAAATCATGCACATCAGTAGCACCATCGTTGTCAGAGTTCTTATTGTTCATCTGCATGTTTGCATCACTGGACTCCATGACATGAGGTGATGAGGATGAGACAACTGCATTATCATCCTGTGCATCAGTTATCGGCTCGCTGATGAAGCTTTCGCGGTGATCGTTACTCTTTTCAGACTGTTGGACTTCTGAAGAACTACTTGATGTCAGAGCATCAGGCCTGCCTTCAGCTGTTCCAACTTCGTTAAGTTCTTTGGAGCCACTTAAACTGTCAATAATCTCAACAGTGGACTTGGGTTTATCAAATGTTGCAGTTGCATCATGTCTGTCAGATATTGTTGCCGGTGAACCACTGGTGTTATCGATGCTTGATAGGTCGCTAGTAATAAGTTCGTCAGTTTTGGATGCAGTTGCTGCATCATGGCAGTCATTTATAGAAACCTGCAATGTGGTATGAAAACCTGGTTTGTCAGTCTAAAACCAATCTAAGAATGATTAAACTTCAGAGAACTATATAGTTCAAGTCATCGCCAAATAGAGTAGGGCCAGGTAATAAAAAAATTATGAGAATTTGTCTATGCCTAGTGATAGTAGTAATAAGAAAAATTTGAATTACATATTAAGCCAGTAATTATGTGGTTTACCTGTGCAACAGCCTCTCCATGAACAGGAGGCATATTGCTTTCACATATCACAGAAGTTGTGCTTTGATGCTGGGTCTGGGATTCTTCTGCACTTTCAAGTTTAAGTCTTTCCTGGGATTCTTCTGCACTTTCAAGCTTAAGTAACTCTTTCAAACTTATCTTCTTCTCAGTGATATCATCAGCAAAGCTAGCAGTATTCCTGCCTTCAAGATCACATTGTTTCTCGGTGTTATTGTCAGCAGCTGATCCAACAGGTAGGAGAACAGTTTCTGGTTTCTGTTCATGTGCATATTTTTTAGCATCACCTTTCCCCCCATATGTTGGATCACTATTTGCGTCTACCATTAGGAAATCAAAATTTGGAGGTGACTTCTCATCTAACTTTTTTTCTGCTGAAATCTTCCAATGCGGAAGTACTCCTTCATCGATGCAGACATCCTTGACAAAATTGCCACCATAATCAGAAGTAACAACAGTATCTGGCAATTTTATCTCCAAAACATCCTTGTCGTAAGAAACATCATCATGTACTACATGTCCAGTTATATCTATCATATCTTGTGTTGGATTTGAGGCTTCTACCATTTTCCCTATCAAACTCCAGCCAATCACTTCTTCAGTATACTTCTGTGTCTAGTTTCAGACCAAACGTAGCTATCCAGCTAACTCCATCAGAAATTTTACCGTCGTCAATATTTTCATCACCTGGCATGTCAATACAAAAATATCAAAACTTTCACAAGGTAAAAAACAAAATTTTTAAATAAATGTTATGATAGCATGCCAAGTTATCCTTTTGACATACATTCCAAGACCGACTACTAACGACAAATACACGACATAAGATCATTTAACCTAATGAAGATCTTTAACGTTGTCCTCCTTCATTTTGGTTGCTACATCACTTTTAATCAGTTATAAGCATTAATTTTTCCTGTTGTGACTGCAAACTGCCATCTTCCTAAATATATGATGACCATGATAGAGACAATTCTCCCCACAGTCTGAACTGTGAACAAAGAAGCTGGTGGACTTGTGGTAGTCTTGGTGGAACCAACATATAAGCATAAGACCACGTCAAGACATTGATTTTTCATTATGAGTATCTTCATTATGAGTATCATGCCTTCCCACTTAAACAAATCAATTTGGACAGGTAGAGCTGCAAGGCCTGCAACCGAGACTGATCGAGACCCCGAATACACACAATTGGATCCTTTTCTCACTATCATGAAAAGGCCACTTTCAGTGTTCCCAAGTTGCTGAAAACAAAATAGACATTTCATTTTGATTTGGGTCAAGTTGAATATCTGCATTATTATTACTAAAAGTGGTTTTCAGTTCTTGTGAACAAGCTACACCTATGGAGTCAATAGAGTAGGTTTTAGGTAGTGAATCATCAGCGCTCGCAACTAACGATGAATCACTTGCTGGATATTCAAAATTAATTTCAAGTAGCAGTTGACTACCCTAGCTACTCTCAACACAGAAGTTGACTGCACCATTTCTTACAGTTTACAAGAACAAAGAATATTGGCAACCTTACTAATCAAGTAAAGTTAACTAGTAGAAAGTAAAAAATTAATCCTAGATTTCATTATTTCATCCCAGCCGCAGTGATGCATTGACCGTACTAGAAAATAATTGGTGTTCTTACCGCTACTATAAATTGGCACAAAAGCACAAGAATCAGGTATAAAATAGGCAGAAGTGCAACTGAAATATCTGTCACCTAGCTTCACGAAGGATGCCGATCTTCAGGAGAAAAAGAATTGTGTATATCCTGCGAAAGAGGTAATAAGATGGAATCGACGATTAAGCAGCAGTGACATTAGTTTAATAATTACAGGATAGATAACTCGATCAACTTAATATAACCATAAAAGCTACTGAAAATATCATTTTTTTCCAGTGGGTATTGCCAAAATTACTAGCAACAAGAAATGCTGAATTTTTCTGTAAATTCCGTGCTCTCGATAATGTTAGTAAATTCCGTGCTCTGGCATAACGTTAACAAACCCGGTCAAAGAAAAGGAAGAAAAATTTAACATGAACTGTGTCCTGACGACAAACCGAAGCATCTCACGTCCTTTGCATGAGCTAGTCCTAGTACATACTCTAAAACAAGCATACTCTCCAAAACAAAATGAAGAAACGTGCGGTTTAAGCATCTGTTTCATATTGCGGCAAAATCACGGCGCTTCAATCTATAATCCAAAATCTTCTATATTTAAACTTCCTGACCAATTATTCAAACATATATATTTTTAACATAAATCTGTCGGTTTATTTGCATGATACGGAGTACGGAGATGCACCAGATCAACTGGTGCTTCTCGTCCTAGACATACGGTACAATACAACACAAACACTGTCTCCTCCTTCCTCCTCCTCCTCGTCGTCAAGATCACGCAGAACGGCAAGAACAGTATAGAACACATTGCAATATACGCGGAAAAACAAAACAAAACAAAACAAGAAGCTATGTACGTACTACATCGGGTCTACGGTAACAGATTCAAGAAGCTGGCAGAAAACGAGAGGAAAATTAATGGACATTAACTACATGGAGCAGGCGTTGTCTGCAGCTAGGTGGCGCCCTCCCTCCCCACACAGCAGTAACTACGGCACAGGCAGGCAGGAAAGGGAGAGCTTAACTAGCAAGCAGCCAGCAGGAGACGCAGGAAAATTGCTGCTTTGATCTTCAAGAAATTCAGATGAGATGCTCATGAACAAGAAGAAAAATTATCGAACCGTGTCGACTCTTACTCTGTCCAAGCTCACATCAGGTTTTCTTCTTTTTTAAAAAAAATCAGAGTGGAGTAAGAAAACTAGACAAGAGGAAGAAATTTATAGTGGGTGATGAGAAAAGAAGAAAGCTCTCGCGAATCAAGAACACCAAGAACTCATGTAAAGAAGATTAGAACTTCAGGAAAGATATGAGCATAGCAATCAAAGAAACGACGATAAACAAAAAAGCGAGGAAATGAGGTGGAGTAAACAGACAGAAAAGATCGAGAGCAAGAACTCACCTCAAGTTCAGATAAACTCGGCAACTAATTCTCTTCTCCTCCCTCTCCTTCCAAAATCGAATGAAATTTCAAGGAGAGAGTTTGCAAGCAGCAGAGGGAGAGGAAGGTATGAGTGAACCTATGGTGGCCGGATCACAGGAATCCCAACGAACAAGGAATTCTTCGGAACTGAAGGAGAAAAAAATCTGAACGGAAGCATGGACACTTAAATAAAAGGCATGAGGGGCAGAGCTGTGCAATAAATTCGATCGATGCTCTCTCTCCTTCCCTCCCTGTGTGGATGATGGATGTGTTGTGATTGTGTGTATTTACAGACAAGTCCTTGGATTGCTTACAACACAAGTTGCTGGGACAGTTTGTTACAAGTGTTCCAACATTGTGGTTTGGTTCTGGTGTGTATTTTTTTCATGAGTTCAGGTCCTTCCCCTTTTTTTTCAGACCAAGCCCTTTTCAGTTACATACTTGCGTGTTCATGTTGCAATTCAGGTGTCAAAACCTTATGACCTGGTTGTTGCAATTCTTGTGATGAACAAAGTTTGCTAAGTGTTGAACATTGTTGTTCTGTTTTCGTGGCCTTATAGTTTATATTTGTTAGTTGAGTTTGTTAGTTGTGGTTTTCGTATGCACTTTTCTAATTAACTGTGTGCACTGTACTACAAGGTTTGGTTTCTTTATTTCTTAAAATAAAATATCTTCTTTTTCTTTATATAAAACATTGGCAACGGTCTGAACAAAAAAAAGAGTGTGTGACCTAAAATGTTTTGGAAGTATACTCAACAAATGACTTTAAAGATTAGAGGTGTTTTACAGTGGTTGTCCGGTTCCTTCGGTTTCTTTGGTTCCTTTATGTACGAAAATTATTTAATAAATTTAAGTTAAAATAATGTGTGGAAGGGTATTGGAGTAATTATCCATTTTTATTTGATACAAGACCGATCACGTTGTTTTCCTCATCTTCCTCGCGCAAGCTTCGATTCGCCGAGCACAAAATTCACACGAAAAAAATCTAAACATCAACACAAAGCTCTCATCAGAAACTAATCAAACAAGCAATCGAGTAATCTCAATCCTGATCTTGCGCGCAATCGTATGCATGTTAGAAACTGGATGATCGATTTGCCCAAATATTTTTCTTCATCATCAGATCGATGCTGCAAACACCATACGCGGGGCCCCGTCTCAGCGACCGGCGTAGGCCTTACGCGACGTGTACCGGATCGTCTTCTCGAACCGCCGGTTCTTCTGCTTCTCCCGGTATCGCATCAGCCGCGCCGCTCTCCCCTCCCCGGCCGTGGCGTATGCCCTCCCGGCAGCCACGCCGTTGTCGCCGCTCATCTCCGGCGCCATGCCCACATCCATCGATGAGGACATCTGCTTACAGGAAAAAGAACACTAGTTACATGCTTGGATCATTGATAAAAATTGATGTCTTGTTCATGGCGTGCACGCGCTTACGCTATGGCTAGGGGTCGAGGCGTATGGCAGGTAGGCCGCCTGGGACTGCGCGAAGTCCAGCTCGATGATGCCGTCGCCACCGCAGATGGCGTCCGGCACCAGCCCGACCTCCGACAACGAGCCCTGCTTGATCAAAAGAATTATAAATTGAAGATAAGTGATCGAGTATGCAAGCGCAAGGTCGCAAGATTCTTGACGCGAGGAAGAGAAGAGCAAGCGCTTACGCTGTTGCCGAGGGAAGCCACTGTGTAGGAGCTGTACAATGGTTTGACGACGGGGGTGGCGCCGCCGGCGAAGCCCAGCTCCATCGCGGGACCGGTCGATCTGTTGTCGTTGGGCACCACGCTGTCGGCATGAGGGAAGCGCGCGAGCTTGGGGGAGCCGCCGAGGTACAGGTCCATGAAGTCGGCGAACAGGAAGTCCATCTTCATCTCCTTGCCATCGCCACCGACGCCGGTGGTAAGGTCGACAGCAGCGGCGTCCTTCTCCCCGCACGGCTGCAAACGCCGCCGCCGACTCCGGGATGGGGAACACGGTGTCGCCGCCCCCACCCGCACGGCCGCAAACGCCACCTCCTCATCCGACCGGATTTATATGTGATTTTATGATATTGTCCATTACTTCTCGGTTCCTCCTAGTTCCTCCTGGTTCTTTCTCTTGGGTTCACTCCTAATTTTTTACCGTTGGATCTAAAGCGATGGACGGTCATCATTTCTTCTAACCACTGTAAAATCTCTATAAAGATTATGTTGTAAAAAGAACTTTTTTGTTGTGTTGGAGTATTGATAACTAAATACATTCAGATTTCTTGTGAAATAAGTTTATGTGACCACGGAGATGTTTTGAATTTAACTTTAAATAACTATTCTTTTATGCAGTCTAATACTTTTTTACCATACAAAATTTTATCTAGGTTATGTATACTCTACAGTGCATGTGAAAATATTAACATGGAACTTTTGAGTTTATTTTCTAATTTCTAAGGCCATTTTTGTTTAAGTTTAGATTTATTGGTTTATACTTTTAAGTCAGCTTTTTCTTATATGATTTATATGCCGGTTGATTTAAAGTCCTAAGTTTAATGATGAAGTTATTCTTGCACTCCCATAAGTAAAAAAAGCTTTTTCGACCTAGCTTTTTTCTTAACAATGTAAGAGTGGCTTATGGTTTTAAAAAGGCAAATAAAAAAGTTGTTTGTTTGTTTAGGCTTAGACTTTTCAGCTTATAAGCTGGCTTATAAACCTAAACAAAAGGACCTAAATGCAAAAAGAATGGCATTAGGTCACCCTGAAACTCCCTAAATTAGGATCCATGCTGCAAATTGGACAACGATGATAGTTTAGGCTGAATTTAGAGCACATAAATGCCGCGGAATTTTCTCTTAGAAATATGTGGCGAACTCTAGATTACATGATGGATGTTTTTTCTAGCATGTTCTTGAGTGCCATATAATCCTATTACTGTTTAATTATATGCATTTCCATTTAGTGGATCTTCATCTTACAGTAGTAGGCAGAAAATAAGACGATGCATGTGACATGTTTGCTTTGACTACTATACATCATGAATGTATAATGTAAGAATGTTCATAGCCAAAAAAAATCGAATGTTCATAGCATAGCAACTTTGTTGGGATTTCAAATATATTACAATATACAAAAAGCCAACTCACAAATCTGAAATTCAGAATTTGGAGAGTCATTGTTTCTGATACCATCTTCATCCTAAAATATAAAATATAAAAGACAACAAGCACTAATGCATAAACCTAAAAAGAATTATTATCATCTTCTCATTTGGATCATCTTAATAAATAGCATGCATCCAATACAATTAGAGATTTTGAGGGTGAAAGATTTTAAAAATACAAATTTAGAGAAGAGGATGGGTTAGTTTATTGCATATATGTATACACGCTTTGTATTATGAAATATGACAAAAAGTTATACATTTTATTTTTAATAAGAGGGAGTATATTCGATAACATCTCGCATATATCGAATGAATATTTCACTTTAATAAATGAAACTATATCCAGTGAATGTTTGCTAATAATAACATATTATGAGTAGGGCATTATTGAGAAATAGTAGAGAAGTCAAAGGAGAGAAGCATTAAATAGAGGAGGAAATGGCGAAATCAAACCAGCAGTAGAGGACAGCTCTCCCACATTTAAGTGCTCCAAATTCCAAACCACCTTTACGGACCCAAAATTTATTAGACATACTGGTACCAACAAGGCATTTTTAGAGAGGAAAAAACTTTTAAAATTAAATAAAAAAGTACCAATTTGATTTTCGTTTCAATTTCATAGTAAATGATGTAGCCTTTTCACGTAAAATCAACTTTCTTCGTTGAGCTAAACTAATGACCTTTGCCATGAAAATAACTTTTTTTGTTCGAACTAAACTAGTCTGAAGTCCTTTTCATCGTAATTAAGGGTGGCAAAACAAGAGTGGGGCAGATGTACTACTGACTGTACTAAATGAATAAGAACTTTGTGTCACTTGATAAGATGTTTGCGTGCGAAATAATATACACATAACAACATGTCATACTACTACTCTTACATGTTTTTCATCATGGTACAGGGTAGTAAATGTGGTACTAGAAAAGTACATTTATTAGTTTCTCGAACAGTCTGTTTTTGGACAAAGTTTTCTTTTTCAGTCTCCAAAATGTGTTGCTTTCTGTAACTGTATGCCACTAAAACCTACTATCAAAATTGTCATCTGAAAAAGACAAAAAATTGCAATACTCCGTTTTGTAAACAAATATAACAATCATGTAGTCTTTTTATTATAAGGAATAATGATGTCGCTTTAGTATATTTTGACGAAAGTTTGGAATTTTTAACCACATAACGACTTGCTGCAGTAGCTGGAAGTAATTTGTAAATTATCTGAAATTCTATTGGAAGCCGTACTTATTTAAGGTGGGAAAAAGAAATTCAACTCGACAAGTTCATTTCCAGTATTTGATTCAGTATGTACCTTGGCTTCTTTTCAAGGATTTTACACCCCAATTCATGCACACATCTAATGAACACCTATAATTTTCAGAGAGAAAATTTGGTCTTAGATTGATTTGGCAATATTTCATCGTATGAAATTTTGATTGACGAAAGCCGTATAAAGAATCTCTGCCAAAAGAAGAAGGTTTTGCTAGCTATATGGATCTCATTATATTACTACAAGATAGAGACACGACGTCACCAAAGCCAAGCAAGTAATTGTACTGCGCGCATTGTGCTCTCTTGGCAACTCGTCTGCTAAATTTTAGGCCCAACCAAAATTTAAATTTTGAAATATTTGATAATTTTTTTGAAATGCAATTTTACATTTATCTAAGTATTTTTCATCACTTTTCTATTCTTCAGTCTTGTTTCTACAACGCTAAGAGTAGAAGTATAAAATTTCTGCCTTAAAATCGTTTTTGGCTGTTTCGTGGACAATACTAGAAATGCAGACTCTTGAAATTATCAGAGACACGACACATATCGGCGACCCCTCGAGCACAAACATGCATAAAAATTAAGTGTTTTATGTGCTGTTAAAATTAGTGAGCCTCAATGTCAAATCAATAATTTAACCCTTAATGAAATAGATATACTGATATACACAACACCATCTAGCTAGCCATCTAAACCATAGCCTGCCTTCCGTTAGGTTTCGTCCGATGCTGACCAACACTTGATGGCTCATAAGTTTCAGGAATAGACTGCCCAACTAATCGAAACATTGAACCGAAATATTTCAGCTTAGCTTGCACACTGACGACCTGACAGGGATGGAGTCAATTCGGCAAGTAAAAGATATGTTTAATTCAATCAGCCAAGTCATATGATCTGACTTGTGTTTTCTTATACAACATGAATATGTAATACACGAATGTTAAAATATTGTCAAGGGACAAACCCTAGAAAGCTGGCCTGAGCTCCCTAGGTTTCAGTGACAGTGCTACCATATTACTATATTCTTATGCTAACTATGTTCTGTTTCATCCGATAGATCTTCCTTTTTGAATACGCATATCTGAATTCTGCAACACTGCCGACTCTTGGTTAGGAAAGCAAAGAAAAGAGGAGATAGTATTAGTATTAGAAGGATCTTTCCATGTGCGAGAGCCATTTGACCGACCTTAATTAAGAGAGCCTTTTTTTTTTGGAGAACAGAGAGCCATTTGGCCAAACTTGCAGAGTGCATGTTCTGATGAACATGGGATGCGCTTCTTGTTAGCTAAAGTAAGATACATATAAGTGCAAGTAATTGATTATTGCATTGATTGTGGTTGGCCAGTGACAACTCTTGTATGATATCTGATCTTGGGCTTTGTTCATTCAATAGGGCAATCTGTATATTTTGCATTGCATGAAAAGAGATTCAGTACTCAGTTTTTGCAAACCACGGGCAAAAGCAATAATGCCACATGGCATGGGTTGAGCAGATCTAAATGTAGAGATGTCATTGTTGAATGCTTAATGAGCCTTAAGTAGTTTGGAGAAAGAATGACATTACACAGCCGTGTCTGCAGACCGAAAACCTGTACAACACCTTGAGTATCAAGATCTCCATTAATTCATCTATCCTAGTACTAGCAGCTGGGGAAAAATTAAAGGATATCCTTTTTGATATCAAAGTGCCAAAAACTGAAAAGGAAGCAAATCAACCTAATATTACGATGACCGAAAAGAAAGACGCCAATCAACCTAACATTCTGAAAATATCCTAGGAAAATGTTCAGCATCGCTGAAAGTTCTTCTCCTGCAACTCCCCTGGTCAATGGAGCAGGGATCCAACTTCTGCTCCTTGCAGCAACGTGACTATGTTTAAGATCTTACAGGATGTTGGGCACTTGAGTTGAGAACTTCTCCTGCAATTCCCTTATCTTCGAAGAGAGCTCCACCTTCTGCTCCTTGTAGCTCTGAAGCAGGAAGTCCTTTCCTGCGATAACTTCCTTTAGCTCACCGACCTCCTTCTTGAGCATCTCCACCCTTTCTACCTCTCCTTTCCTCTTGTCGAGGCCAATAAAATGCAGCTCAGGGTCATCAACACTGCTGCTATCAGCATAGCCATTGGCATGCCCATTGGTGACACCTGACTGCCAATGCCCAGCCAGCAAAGGTTTATCATGAGAGAGTGCTTCTGCAACACAATGATCTGCAATGATCTTCCTCAGGTGCTGAATCTCTCGCTCAGATTCGAACAGGTCACGGTTAGCAGAATCCAGCTGAGACTGCAAACTGGTGGAGTGTGTCTCCTGGATGTTAAGAGAACTCTTAAGATCAGCAATCTGAGCTTGCATCTCCATGATCATCTCATCACGTTTCTTGAGATGCTGCCTCAGCTTCTGTATAACCTCTCTCTTGCTATAGATGTCAGATCCTGATTCTGAAACACAGGGAGAGCCAGAACTGTTCGAGTACTGAAATGGTTTACGAGGATCCTCAAGTCGGTCAGGTGATGATATCCACATAACGCCATTATTCTCTTTGCTTGATTCTGGTCCTGGTATCTTCACAAGTGGAAGGGAGGGTTCCATCTGTTTTGATGCAGGACTTGCAGGTGCCTGCTTTACTCCTACTCCATTGCCTGAAAACCCTGCAAAAAATAGCAAAGAATAAATACTTCCCATATGTTGAAAAAGTACTATGCCAACAAAAAAATAAAAAAAGTTTGAGTTTAAACACATTTTACAATGTGAAAACTACAACACAATACAATGTAACTTAGTTATATTAATTCAAGGAACATAACTGTAGGAACAGATAAGAAACATGAAAATTGCATAATTGTCTGTAAATGATTAACAGCCAGAAAGACAGAAATAAAGTAAAGCTATCACCAGCACTTTCTGTGTATTACAGTGCTCGATGAGGAAGTGGAAAAATGTGACAATGATAATAGTACTCCACTCATATAAAACATGATCTTGTTTTCTTTCTCTCTGCATAAACATCCTTCTGTACAGCAGCGCAATTATGGTCTTGACTAATGACTAAAGCCGGTAACAGGCAGTGCAAGATTAGGTCTTAGATGTTATAACAAACTTTCATATCAACAGATAATTTCTGTATGAACCAGAAAAATCGAGCAAGATGCAATTTTCTCAACACTGCTATTTAGTTCTCATTTCTGGGGATGTTGTTATTCTACCATTCAAATCAAGCAAGTTACAATTTTCTCAACAGTGCCATTTAGTTCTCATTTCTGGGGATGTTGTTACTTCACCATTTTGCACGAAAGCATCTTCGTCGAGACAATCCTAGTGGACTTAAATCGATCAATCAACACACATAGTTAATCTATCTGTGTGATAAGCATAGTTATCAAGGCGTCGCTATGGCGTCGCCATAGCGGTAAGGCGGTCGCGGGGAGCAAGGCGTCCTTCCGCCTTAGGCTAACTCCGCCTTACAGGCATAAACTGAAGGAAAGAGGGTAAGAGCAGAGGGGAAAAGTCTGTTTTCTTGCTGCCGGTCCTCCCTGGCATCGCCCTCTCCCCTTGTGCTGATGGGGAGTAGAGGGAGATCAAAAGAGGCACCACCTGCTGCTGCTGTGCCATATGGGAGAGAAAAGGTGGAGGAGAGGAGGCTGCTGGCTGTAAGAGGGGAGACAAAGGATAGGATGATGGTATATGCTTATTGCATCTTACACGAGGAGAGAGAAGAGAAGGTGGAGGAGAGGGGCTTGCGGTAGTGCTGCACAATGGGGGAGAGAAATCTAGATGAAGGTGAGGCGGTGGCTGCTGGGAGGAAGCTGTTGGGTAGGGTTAAACTGCTGCCTGCTAGGTCAAGAGAGGAACGTATTTGGACTAGGCTGGGTAAGTGCTTGAATGGGCTACTATTGGGCTGTGTTGTGATGAATAGAGTACCCTATTAGTGTATTTACAGCTCATATTACTTATAGTTTCTATTTTTTTCACTGCATGTAAGGCGTCGCCACGCCATACGCCTTATCGCTATGGCGGTAAGGCGGTGGTGGGTCGCCATACTTCGCCATACCGCCTTAATAACTTTGGTGATAAGTTCTCAAAAGAATATGATCAAGTGCGCTTTCATTTCATGGAACTAATCACACTATGAGCTTTAATGAGAGGCAAACCTGATGGTAGCCTGGGCCGCTATGGTATAGATTATAGAAGGTAGCGTGGTTATTCCACGGACAAAATTTTTCATCCCACTAGTTAGTGATTTTGAAAAAAATGTGCCTTGGTTTTTGGAAATTTCTAAGTATAAAACTTAATCTTTTCCCCAGCAATTTGCTACAACTCTTAGTTATTTTTATGAGTTCAGATCGTGCCTTCAAAGTGAGGGAAGAAGGGTATTCAACAAGTTTGAAGTTCTGAAACCCAATGTTATGAATGCTGCAGAAAGCCAGAAAGTAATATGCCTAACGTTTTATTCCATTGAAGCTATATAGAGATAATACTGCAAATTATTCTAAAATGCAAATAGCAGATATGCATATCTTATGATACTGTAACTACAATACTTTTGCACAATCAAAACCACATAGACTGGCATGTACAGCACACAGTGATAGAAAGGCAATAGATCATATTAAGTTACAGAAGAAGCACCTGCATTACAATGGTAGCAGCTAAGGTGATCACTAAACCGGTAGAGGTTTGAGTGTAACTCACATGTTCCTGGCCTTCTTTGGGCTGCAATTTTGCAAAGTCAGCAGTGAACATTTAAAACAATACAGACAAGGAATCAAGGTTACAACAGCAAAATGGAAGCATTAGACCTTTGGAAGTATTACTATTTCGCTGCTTCGCATCAAATAGTTGTTTCAATTTGCACCCAAGTTTAACTGAGAGTGTGCTCAGCAAAACTCCTCCAGCAACAAGAACCCAGTTTGGTCCTCCTTGGACATTATCTGTTTTTCTTGCCTTCTGTATGCTCCTGTTAGTCTTGGACTTCATCCCAACTTGTACGAATTACCAATCTTCAGTGAACTGTACAAATGTAGTAGCTTGACCTAGAAGACATGTATAAAAATGTGACAAGCACAACAGCTCCCATATCAGTACAGAATTTTCAGTTTTAAAGACATGCATAGTAAGAGTTCAAGAAAATTTATGTTCCATAAAAAAGTACAGTTAAAAAACGAAGCTGAACCATATGACTTCATTGTCCTTGCAAATGAAAAAATATCAGAACGAATCAGTAGATAACATAAAAAATCTGGCTTTTGAATATACAAGCGACACCTTCATATTCAAGTATACAGAGGAATTATCTTTAGAAATAGTATACCAAGGAAAAGGACAGTAACAATACGCTACTACCCCTAAAATGACTTTGCACTGTGCTGGCGATTTAGGATGCAGTTTAGGTTGCCTTCTAAACATCTACACCATGATACATTGATAGTCTAACAAACCCTGAACTCACAAAGGAATCAGCTAGAGTTCTTCTTTTAAGGAAAAGAAAAGAAAAACAACTAGAGTTTACTATCATGTTGACAATTTTTTTCCTGAAAAGTGAAAAATATGGGTTCTCCCTTTCTCCAGGAGACATGAGAACATAGCAATGTGAATTAGAGATTCAGTAGATGTAAACCATTTTTCATGGTAGGACAATTCACAGAATGTCCATGAACCAAGTCTGCGAATCTACCGAGTCTTTCCTCCCTCCCTCCGACACCAGCCGATTGGATTCAGCCGGGGCGGCGGCGGCGTCCTGGTACTACGGAAAGGGACACCAGAAATGCCACGAAACCCAGCGCCTCCGCCCGTCCCCGTCCACCGTCGGGGTCGCCGGGGAACCCTCCCCGGCGACGAGACGAGTCAGCTTCACCGATTACCCTCAAGGACGAGCACACAGAAGCCAAATCGAGGAAACCCCATACCAGTGAGGAGGCCGGACCAGAGTCGTCGTCGACGGCGGCGGCGCTGCTCCCGCCCGTCGCAGCGTCCTCCCCCCAGCTCCCGCTCCACGCCCGCCTCTGGCTCGTCCGGCTCCCAGCAGGTGAATTCACCGTCGGGGATCGGTGACCGGCGGGGCCATCGCCATCCCTACTATACTTCGACGGCGGCGGAGGCCAACGGCGGGCACAGCTCCGGCGCCGCCGCGGCGAGGAGAGGAGCGGAGAAGAGATGCGAAGGAAGGGGGCAACGAGAGAGTGGGAAGCGGATGTGTTTGGGGACTCGGAAAAAATGGTAAATCCGTTTTTATCCACTCTTCTTTTTTCACACCGGCTTTTTTTTCCCCTTTGGTTATTTTTCACTTTTACCTTTTCCTTTTTGGAGATTGCTCTCTGCTTTATTTATACTATTTTCGCAAAATTCATTTTCTTTTTTCCATCATATTTATGGATACAATATGTCCTTAGATGATTTCACTATCAGTATTGTTGCGAATACTTTGGTCAATCACTGGAAAACGACATTGATGGAGAATATAGAAATGACGTGATATAAATGCACTAATGAAGTACTCTTTTTCTTAACCCCATAATATTGTTATGTTCTATAAATATTTTTTACATAAGTTATGTTTTAAAGTACTACATCTCAATGTCTAAGACATTAATTTGCTGTTGAAAACATTGTAATTTCTAAAAATGCGTGCATGTTTGAGCTTAACGCTCTGGCTTATAAACCGATGACGCCTGCCCAAAGCAACGGAAAGTAATTTCAAGCTAACATTTTAATATTTTTTTTATTTTTAGCGGTACTATAGAGTAGAACTATCCTTAGTTAATTCTAAAATTCAAAATTAGTTTGGCTTATAAGGACATGTATAATCTATGTACAACTTTTTGTCTATAAGCTATCATATTATCATACGATAGGTAAAAAAACATATCATACAACCCATAGACAAAAACTGTCTATAACTAACTCAGATTAACTATAAAATTTTTTTATATACCATTATATAGAAAATGTATTAATCATAAAGAAGTCCATAATAAAGTGCATCAGCCAGTTCTACAGATCGCAACCCATGGATTTAAATCAACACGTAGCCATCAATTCCGAATTACTTTGATAGACGAAGCAAAGTTGGAAAATACATATCTCTCCAAAGTACAACTTTGTTTCGCCTGGTTTCATTTCAGCTGAAGTAAAAGATCATAAGATTACATGATCATATTAGATTAGAAAAAAAGCTCAGCTTCAGCTATGATATCTAAAATTTCTTGCACGTCTCTGCTCCCACGTCTTTGCTTCCTTGTAAAATGAGACAAAATTTTCAACCATTGATATCAACCAAAAGATCGAAGGTAGAATACATCATACTATCACAGATCCTTTTATCTATGACAAGCTCGTAACATGCTCGAGTTTTACGGGTTGTCACAACTAACTCATCTCAAACGGATCTAAGAAGAGACTGATAAAAATATAATCACACAGACATGTCATATGTGCATAATTATAGAGCCCGTCACGGATGACACACATCCATGACGGGCCAAATTAACGTCCCGATAACAAATGTTATCTTTGTCGGGCCCGAATATAAACCCGTCACCGATGTTTGTCATCGATGACAGGCTATAGCTCATGGCTCGATTGAGATAATAATTAGGTCCGTCACTGATGAGTGTCTTCGGTGACGGGCTTGAAGTTAGGCATGACAAAGATAACTGTAAAACCTGTCACAGTTGTTGGTCGTTGGCCATTATAGATATTTATTCCGCTCTATAAATACCCTAACCAGACAGTTGAGTAGTTATCCCACTGTTCACTGTCTTGGTGGGAGAAGGAAGAGGATGATTTTTTGTCATTTTTTCCAAGAAATCAAAAGGTACAAAAGTAATTGAAAAATAGTAGTCATTTCTCATAAATCTAGTAGATACTTATATACAAAATGTTAATCTAAAACCTTTTTTTATTTTTTTTAGCTCGGCGATGGATCGAAGTTGGATGTATGGGAAAAAGTGCGGCGTTATAGCGAAGAGTATCAAAATGATGTGTTAAATGTTATAAACGCCGTGAGGAGGATAGGAAAAGAAAAAGAGCGATTACATATGTTATCCATGTGCAGATTGCAAAAATGAGAATATACTTCGTAGTAGAGTGGACGTACACGCTCATCTGCTACAATGAAGATTTATGGAGGGGTACACATGTTGGGTGAAACATGGAGAGCAAGAATCAGGCAGTGGTGTAGCTGCAGACAGAAGTGATGCACAAAATCAAAAAGATGAAGATGAACATGACATGTTTGTACCTTCTCCACTAGGCGGTGAAAGGGTTGATGTGGATCACGATATGCCGCAAGACATGTTATGTGACGTTGAGGACAAAAACTACAACGAGAGAGATTCTCTGAAGTTCAGCAGGTTGGTCAGTGATTCGAAGAAGCCTCTATACGCCGAATGTGAGGAAAATCAGACAAAATTGTCAGCTACCTCAGAGCTAATGAAGCGAAGGCAAGCAGTGAATGGACAGACAAAAGTTTCACACAGCTTTTGAGAATTCTGAAGACCATGCTTCCAGATGAGAACACATTGCCCGAGACGACATATGAAGCAAAGCAGGTTTTGTGTCCTCTGGTGTTAGAGGTCCGTAGAATTCACGTTTGTCCAAACAACTGCATATTGTATCACAAGCAATATGCGGACCTAGATGTTTGTCCTGTCTGTAAAAGCAGTCAAAAGGATGATCCGAAGGTCATGTGGTACCTACCTATCATCAATCGTTTCAAAGCATATGGAAAGAAAAAGACCATCCTAAATTCCTAGGACAGTTCCAGCGTATGGAAGGCCATTTACAAAATAATCTGCATAATCCAAATAACCCAAGACAGTTTTGACACACAATCAGTCACAAAGCATTTCTTATATATCCATTGTTGTTTGCAAGTTATACAAGGCCAGGATAGAAAGTAGTATCCGAATCTCACGAAATGATTCTTGGCAGCGGAAGCATGCACAAATCAATAGGAAAAGCATGCATAAATATGTGAATCTGTGCATATATTGAGCAAAGAAAAGCATGCACAAATCAAATGGAAGAAGAACAATGCTAGCTTACTAGCTAAATCACAAATCTTATAGTATGGTATATGATGCGGCACAATACATAACCTCTTTGGTGCCGGGCGTGGAGGTGGCGGAGGAGACTGAAGCTGTCACCCTTGGCGAGGCGTTGCAGGCGGCGGGGATGACCTCGGCGGGATCCAAGCCCGTCGACCTCGCCGATGCCGCGGCGGTGCAGGCCACCGAGATGCGCGCCACGGGGCTGGCCGGGGTCATCCCCAGCGGCATCGCGGCCATGGCACAGCAGGCCGCTAAGGCAAACATGAGGCCGCTGAGGCCATGGCGACGGTGCATGCCGACAGCGGCTGTGGCCATGCCGCGTGGGCCAATGGTGGCTGGGCGGGCTCCGACGCCCGCGCCGCTGACGGAGGACTGAGACTGGAAGGAGTAGCAGGCCATGGAGATCGGGATCTATGGGATTGCAGTGCACGGGTGGGGATGCATGGTCGCCGCCGCCGCCGATTTGGCACGCAAAAAAACAACTCCCACGCACCAGAGCACGGAGAGCACACCGGATTGAGGTGGCGAGGAGACGGGGCGTCGAGTAGCTATACAACGCGAGCAACAGTCATCTTCTCGCCTGGGAGAACAGGCCAAAGGCCGTTGTCTCGCGAGACAATGAGCCTCACGTCTACACGCCTCGTCGGAGGGTTTTCTGCAAAAAGGACATCACATAGACAGGGTTTATCAACGCGTTGTATATGTCTTAAGCGAAGGAAACATATCCGTCTATCTATAACACCTAAGATTTGGTGCACACTTCATGCATATCAACTAATAAATATAAAAAATCTTTAAAAAATCCATACATATACTTTTAATAGTATTTACACCTATATATAAAAAGTCTTGACCTCAAATTCATCATACACAGATAGATAAATTTTTAACAAATATACCTCAAGACTTTTAGATTTTTTGTTCTTTTGTTAAGGCTAAAATACAATAAATCCGATGTTGAGACTTTACCATATAGGTTTAACGCTATTAGAGGTACATATATTGTTTTCTTTAGATTTGTTGGTAATAGTTGTTCTTTGGTTTACAAGTGTGCACTCGAAACTTTGTTGCACATAATACATTCCCTATAAGCCAAACTACAAATAGACTTTTATCTCTTTTGTGAAACCCGGAGAGAGCAATGCAAGTCACTTTTGCAAATAATAAGGATTTAATGCGATTGAAAAATGTCTAAAACTACCTACACTACCGCAGAAAGCATAATTTTGCATGCGCCTAGAATAGATTTTTGTAAGCGGGCACAGAATTGTCCGCCACTGTGTGTCTATAAAAACTAATATTTTTCATGCATGAAGACAACCGCATACAAAAAGTAAATTTTCACAGTGGTGAGTTATGCCGTCCGCCTGAAAAAACAAAAATCGCAAAAAAAAATCAAAAAATCAAAACCCTAGCCCAAATCCGCTCTAGCCACCGTTGACGTCGATGTAGTCCACTGCCACCATCGTCATCGTCAAGACTCCGTCGCACCCAAGGCCGGTGAGGACGGATCCACCCTCCCGGGGTTGGGGCCAACGGATCTGCCGCCGGATGGCTTGCCGCTGTCGTTGTCGTCGTCGGATTCATGCCTCCCCGTGTTGCCATCGTCGGATTAGTGAGGAGGGGGAGGCCGGCGATAGTGGAAACATGCCTCCCCTTGTTGTCATTGCCGGATCCGTGAGGGAGGGGGCCGGCGACGGCGGATTGGTGCCTCTTCCTGTCGCTGTCACCGGATCCGTGAGGAGTGGGAGATCAGTGACGAAGGATATATGCCTCCCCCTATCACCGCCACCGGATCTGTGAGGAGGGAATGGTCGGTGATGGTGGATCCACGCCTCCCCCTGGTGTTGCAGCCGGATCCATGAGGAGGGGGAGGGCGGCGACGGTGGATCTATGCCTCCCCATATGGTCGCCACCAGATCCATGAGGGAGAGGGAGGCCGGCGACGGCAGATATGCGCCTTCCCTGTTATCACCACCAGATCCGTGAAGGAGGGGGAGGCCGGCGATGGCGGATCCGCACCTACCCTTGCCGCTTCGTTGGATCCACTTGAGACCGGTGGCCGCCCTCGTCATCGTCCACCTACCACACCTCTCCTGATTGTCGTCGTTGCCCGTTGGGCTCTCCCGTCGGGTGTGAGATTGAGAGGGAGGTGTGAGGAGGGGAGGTGGTGTGAGGAGTGAGAGGAAAGAGGAGGAGAAGAGACTAAGAGATAGGAGAGACATGTTAGGATGGAGATGGAGAGAGAAGGGGAAGGAATAGAGCTGAGAGAAAAAATGCATGCATGCCTCTTAACAGGCCTGCTTGCGAAAATAAGCTTACTTTCGCTATGAAAATTCAGTTTCACATGTGGGTCTTTATTGAACAGTTCCCAACTCTTTTTACATGCGAGCAAGAACTCCTTTTAGTCCACTAGCAAAAAGGGGGGTTCATCCGCAAAAATTGTTTTGTGATAATGCGAAGGTCTACGTGAAGGAACACTATATAGATATTAATCATGTCAAACAATTTGCTAGATACCACTACTTTTGCTCCAATGCAACATTTATCTACATCTATATTCTAGACTTGCTAAATAGATCGATGTCTTATTCTCCCATAAAAATGTTAATTGTTAGAGAACATGGACATTTTACAATGGAAAAGTATGATTACCCCACTTTTAGAACAGCTTGAATTACCTCCACTCAATTTAAATACCACACATTTCATATCCCAAACTCTTCAAATAACCGCCCTGAATCCGGAGCGGTTTTTATCCTATGGGGAGTAGTCCAGTCAACCCAAAAATATCTTTAAAATCAGTGGAGCCCATTTGTTAGTACATCTCCCCTCTTCCTCTCTTTTCTTAGCTCGACCTTGATAGATGACATCGACAACAATGAGGTAGACTTTAGCTGCTACCGCCTCTCTTCCTAGGATCAACCTCGGCAGGGGAACACCGATAACGACGAGGTGGGCCTTAACTGCCGCCACTTTATCTCCTCCCAAGGCGATGAGGAGGTGTAGAAAACACTAGCGAGGGGTGGGAGGTGGCATGGGGACAAATTTGGATTGGGGAAAGCCAAAGGGAAGATGGTCTCCTTGAGTTGCAATGGTGGAGACATAACTCATGGTGATGTAGCGGTGGAGACCATGGAGTTGAGTGCCAGCCCAAGGTGCTCGCTGTCCTTGGTTGCCTCAATGTCTTCCCTTGGTCGAGTTCGGGCAGCGGAGCATTGGGGAGCAGGAGAGTCTCGAGCTCAGCATCCATCCAACATTGCCCTAAGGTATGTATTGGCCTGCCATTACCCTAAGGCCCAGCTTCACCTGCCTCTTCCATCCGACCGAGCTTGAGGAGGCGATGGTTGGACGAGGTATGGCCGATCTAAGATAGAAAAGAGATGGAGAGAGCTCGAGCTCCACCACTACACACCACCTCGAGGGTCCTTTGTGAGGAGTAGGGTTCGCGATTCCGCGAAAACCGCCACGGCCGCGGTTTCGCGCGCATCGAGGGTACGGTACGGCATCCCCTTGGTCTCGTTTCAATAATTTCGTGCGAATTCAAAAAATTTGAAAAAATTCATTTTATCACAAATATACATATATATATATATTATCACAAAAAATAAATTCGGCGTGGTTTGTCGCGGAAACCGCGGTATGTGGCGCGGTTTGACCGAAAACCGCGGCACGACACAGATTTGGATTTGGTTCAAATATAAATTATGGTTTTTCACGGTTTTTTCGCGGTTTGCGCGGTTTTTGGCGTGGTTTTTGCGGTACGCACAAAATCGTCCAAATTCAAATTTGGTAATGTTCATCGCTAGCCGGTTTTCGCGGTTTTCATGGTTTTCGCGCGAAAATCGCCTTACCGGCGAGGGGCAGCATGGGTGAGGAGAGCTTGAGCTCTACTGCTGTGGCCACTGTCTGCAGTGGCCTCCACTTGGGGAGCCTGGGGACCTCAATGTGAGAGATATGATATGCTGACTTATGATTTTATTTATTTATTATGCTAATTAGATTGTCTTATCGGCATCACGTGTGTCAACTCAAACCGAATCTATCCAAACAATGCTCATGGAGTTATTGTTCATCTAGTTTTAAAAGTTGACGATTCGAACGAGTTTTTTAAATTTAGTAGTAATTCAGGTTGTAAAAAAATTTAGGGGTAATTTAAACTTTTTTTCTTTTATAATAGCCCTCGACAAAACCTTTCAACACACCAAACGGCCCGGTAGTATTTACCATAGCAACACCCATCGATGTGCTCTGATCTATGGTTTAAACTCACACATTTTACTAGTGGTAAAACCCGACATTGGTAATTGAATATACCGTATACATCCAACAAATAATCCGGAGCCATTAATCACCATTTCACAAACGCAGCCGTACAAGATTTGAGCAGGCTAACATTAACCCTGGGGGTAGGCCAGTAGATCAGGGGGACCACTAGCCCACAGCCTGCTTCCGGATTGGGAGCTCGTGCGTACGAGTACCCACGTCGAGCGATTTTGCTCTTCACGTGCGAGGCCACCGATTCCGTGGGCCCCTGCTGACAGTGACCGTTGTTTGTTCTCTCCTTGGGAGCTTGGGGCGACGACGACGACCGTGCCTTGGCTGCCTCTACCCCAGCTGAGCTGGCGACCTGACGTGGACAGGAATAGTGGCTAGCCACACGCGTGGCCGGCGGTGAGACGCTGGCTGACACGTGGGAAGATGGCTTTCTGGGCCCAGTTGTCACAGACGTGTCTCTGATTGACTAGGATTCTGGGACTTCAAAGTCACATGACGTACATGATATAACTTGGAAACGTACATGTTTCTTCGGATTCAATCTTAAAAGTTTTTTTTTTCTGGAACGAGATTTTTTCTGCAACCAGAGGGAGAATGTCTAAGATAAGTGAAGCAGAAGTGTGACAAGCCACGGTTATTACAATAAATCAAACACTCACCAAACAAACTGTAACATATGCTTAATATTTAGCGTGACAGCAATGGCTGCAGCGTGGCTTTGGTTTATAACGCTGTCTTTCCTATCTGGCTGGGCATTCAGCCTGGAAGCTCGATTGTTTAGAGCCCACGTCCGTGACAGCCTGTCAGACGGCGACGGTGAGAGAGTGCCTTTGAGCTGGCTCAACCCTGGGTGGGAATAAAAAAAATTTAGTCCTCTCGTATCAAATTATTACATACTATTTCAAATTATTAGATACTATTTTAGTATATTAAATATAAAAACTTATTTATAATTAATGAATAATTTATAAGACAAATCTAATGAGTCTAATTACGTTATGGTTTGATGCTATAGTAAATATTTGTTAATCGTAAATTAATTAGATTTAATAGATTTGTCTCGTGAATTAGCCATCGATTCTATAATTATTTTTATAATTAGTTCACGTTTATAAATTTGACGTGACGTGATGAGTGGGCTAGGGAATCTTGGCCGTCCGTTAATAGATTCCATTTTTTTCCAGATTGTGACCTGGCACCATCCAGATGGACCATTCAGTACATAAATGTTCTAAGATGGAATGCACAGTTGAGCATATGACAGAATAACATATACCAATAGCATGGAACTATGTAAGTAGTGTCATATGCTTTCTATATGTCGGTCTTGAACAGAAGAAATGAGAGGAAATTCTGTAGATTGTCACTATGCTCGAGTCAGCGATCCCTTTGCTTCCAGACATCAAATAGAGAGATAAAACAGTACCGATGTCGTGGCGTCAACTCAAGATTTGTTTTTACAGTGCCAAAGTACTGCAATATTATGCGAGTTGCGCACACAACTGCTGCTTATTTCAATATTACTGGCAGTTCTCTTGGAACATTTTTCAGTCAATTACAGATGAATCTACCTATATTGCACTTGGCATTAGAACAGAAGAATCATTATGCAAAAGTTGAAAGAGGCTTACTAGTAATTCCTATGTTAATGATTTATTGAAACTGGTTGCTGAGTGCATTTCCAAGTCTTTCGGCCCTTCCACATATTTTACCGGCAGCAATACTTGCCAACAAAAAAAAAATCAGATCACTCATTGGTTCCACAACCAGCATTAGAAGTTGTGCCACACAGAAACTCAGAAGATCCGTGACAAAATCGTGGAATCAAACTTGTCCATCTCTCTTCAGATCAATAAAATAATAAAATAATGGAGCCTACCATAGCGGCACGGGACTTTTGGCTCCGACAAATCTGTAAACACTGCAAACCACGTTGGAAGCGGTCAATCTGTTATAGTACAGACACACACAATCTGGATTCGAATGCTTTGCGCTCATATCAGTCTTCAAAAATCTGATAATCACTGCTCTAAAAAGAAAAGAAACACAGTATTAGCTTTACGATCATATGGTGATATCCTTTTGCTGTTAAGCTTCAAACTCAAGTTATCTTTTGAGTACAGCGCTACAGCTTTATCAAAAGGGATGTTTCTACTCAGAAAATCTATACATTACACATGGAAAAGGAAATCCAAGGAATGGTCTAGAGAACTCAAGGAACATATAACAAAACAAAGCCATTTTTTTCAAGAAATTACAGAATTCATGATTTTCCTGATGGCCTGTCAATTTAGTGACACATTTATGAATGCTTTCTCTGAACACCTCAGATATATGTCAATGTTTGTTTCCCTTGATAATCCAAGCAATTAAACAACCTTGCCAAGTACAGCAAGTTGTTTGGTATAGCTCAAAAATCTTCCTTTGCCAATAAAAGTAGTTCACATGGGTAAATGTCAAAGTTACACTCTATGGACCTTATATGTGGATATCCAGGTACAATGTTCCAAAAAAGATGAATTGTAAACACATAGCATCAAGTCGTTAGATGCGCTTCCACCATTATCTAGAGTTCTTTTATTTTCTTAGTTCAGGAGCTACGGATTCTCATGGGGTGCCATACATTATTCTGTGAAAACACTGAAGGCTAGAGAACTTAGTGCCAATTCAGTATGTAAAGTTAAGGTTAGTATTGATCAAGTGGAATGAGGAAATTTATATTTGTACACTTTGGCCAAAAGCTTCACGGAAAGCAACACATATAGTCATGTACTATAATAAGAGAGTAACAAATAAATAGCCAGAAGTCATAATAGCAAGAACCAGTTTTGTACCTTCCAGAGAGCAAATAGAGCATATGAACTCATTTTGTGTGTGAGAGAATATGTTGGATGATCCATTTCACATCACTTGGTACACCTTGCGCTTGAACAGCACCTAATGAGATGCCAGTTTGCACAGATGATGGAGACTTTGCTTCGAGTGATGAATGAGATTTGAGCCGCATATATTCCCTGTCAGGTAACTCCTCAGTCAGCATTGCATAGGTTTTATGACTTGGTCTGCAGTTCATATGCTCTAACATGGTAATCATGTCATGCGATGTATCCGAGTGACCTTTTTTTATCAGGCCATCAATAATCACTTTCCACACAATCTCATCCGGATTATAGTCTTTCCATCTAGAATTCATGAATATTTCTTTAGCCTTATCTGTTTGTCCTTCACAAATAAGCCCAGAAAGCAGATGCTGGTAGGACATCAAGTGTGGTGTAAAACCATGTTGAATCATAGAGCAAAACAACACCCATGCATCTGAATACCTTTTGGATTTGCAAAAACAAATAATGAGAGCAGTATAGATGTCTTCGTTCAGAGATATAGCATCTTCTTTCATACGAGAAACCAACAATGTCGCCTCTTCCGTTCTTCCATCTTCAGAAAACCCCTCTAGAATGGCAGAATAAGTTCCTGAATTAGAAAGAACACCGTTCTTCTTCATTACATCAAACAACCCAAAGACATCGGTAAGCTCTATGGCTTTCCACACACCAGCTGGGGTCAAAGGCAACACATCCTCCACTAATCTCATTCGTACAAGATGTCTAAGCAAGATAAAATAAGTGAACTGGTTTGGCACAGAAGCAACACTTGTCATGTGTTTCAAGATTGAGACTGCATGATCTGTCTGTCCAATACTTGCATGTCCATTCATCAGAGTATTGTATGCCATTGCATCTACAGTGACCCCATTTTTGCTCATCTCCGTTAAAACATTTTCTGCTTCATTTAGTCTTCCTTCAATGCAGTAAGCACGCATAGACGTGGTATAAGTGACTACATCAGGATTGCAACCCAATGAAATCATTTCGCCCCAGGTTCTCGCAACCAATCCATAGTTTCTCTCCTTTAAAAGCTTGTCAATCACAATTGTATAATTGACTGTTGAGGGCTTCACATCCTTTTGTAGCATCTCCCCTATAAAGGACAGACCTTCTTGTGACCCCTTCATCTTGCATATGTGTTCAATAAATGGACTGTATGTGTAAGTATCGGGTGTGCAACCTGCAGAAACCATCTTTTCCAAAAATTTCCATGCAATGTCAAGTTTACTAGACTTGCATAACCCATCTATCAACGAATTGAATGTCACGGCATTAGGTTTTATGCCTCTAGTTTCTAGACTATCAAAAAGGGAGCAAGCTTGATCAGTTCTTCCATCCTTGCAGAGAGCATTGATCAACGCATTATATGCGTACTGATCAGCAATTAAACCATCTCCTTCCATCAAATGTAGCAATCGGAAAGCACTCTCTATATGCCCATCAATGCATTGGCCCCGAATCAACAAATTATATGTCACAACATCTGGGTTTACTCCACATGTTCTCATCTTGTTCAACAAAGCCATCGCCTTGTGCACCTTTCCTTCATTACAGAACCCTTGGACCAATGCATTATATGTCCACACATTTGGCTTGCACCCCCTCAACTTCATCAAATCCAACATCCTCAATGCATCGCTCATCCTTCCCTCCTTACAATAGGCATTTATCACCGCTGTGCATGTCAAAACACATGGTGCCAATCCCTTTTCAAACATCTCCTCAAGCATTTCCTCAGCCTCCTTGGCCTTACGCTCCCTACACTGGAAATTAACCACAGCTGCATAAGCACCGGTGCTTGGCCGCCACCCCAATTCCTTCATCCTACGCAGCATGAGAAGCCCATCCTCCCCCCGCCCCGCCTTACACAACCCCTTCACCAGGGCTGCATACATGTGCACGTCTGGCTGGTCCATCTCCCTGAACAACTCCACTGCCTCGTCAATCCTCCCCGTCTCACAGAAACCCTCAATCAGCGCAGCGTAAGAGACCACGTCCTGCGTGAATCCTCTCAGGGGCATTTTGTCGAACAGATCGCGGGCAACGTCCACCTGGTTGGTGCGGCAATACCCAACGATGAGGGAGTTGAATGTGTAGGCGTCAGGGCGCCAGCCGGAGCGGACCATGAGGCTGAGGTACCGGAGGGCGCGGGCGAGGTCCGCGCGGCGGCAGAGCGAGCGAATGACGGCGTTGTATGTGGGGCCAGTCGGGGAGGGCGGGGCGTGGCAGTGCATGTGGGCGAAGAGGCGCAGGACGAGCGGCGTGAGAGCGAAGCGGGAGAGGTGGGCGAGGAGGGAGCCGAAGGCGCGGTCGAAGAGCGGGCGGAGCGGGGGAGGTGAGAGGGAGTGGAGGCGGAGGACGACCGGGAGCGAGACGGCGAGGAGTTGGCGGGAGGGCGCGGCCGCCCGGGCCGCCGCGGCGGCGAGGCGGACGGGGAGCGGGACGGGGAGCGCCTGGGGCAGGGACGGCGCGAGCAGGGCGGGGAGGTGGGGCAGGGAAGGGTTGAGGAACCAGTCGGGTGAGGAGAGGACGGCGGCGAGGTGCGCCAGGAGCGCCGCCGGGTTGGTGGAGCGCGGCAATTGTGGAGACGAGTCCACGTGAGACGTTCCTGGATACGCCCGAGCAGGAGACGCGGCGGCGGCGGCGAGGCTGGCGGCCTCGCCCTCATGTTGGCAATCGGCGACGGGCTCACTGCGCCGCCGCCATTGATGGGGATCTCGCCTTGCTCCTTTGTTCGTTTCGTTTGCACAGGGCACCGGGTTGACGCTGTCCCTGCTTCGAGATTTGCGCTAGGGATCAGCGGCAAGCCACCAACGGAAGCGATTTTCAGATTCCAATTTCGGGAGCAATAATTTTGTGCCGTTGGTGCTGTAGTGCTTTCTCGTCCCAAAATAAATTAACCTAACTCAAACAAACAATGTATATTTATTTTTTTAAAAAAGTAAAACCCACATTGCTAAATCAATGTATTGCTTTGACTAATAATGTAAAGTACAGTATAAATTAAATTATGAATGGAGGCTTTACAGCTTGCTTATGAATGTTCTTGGTGAAAAGACAGAATGAATATGGTGATATCAAGGGTTAAATCTGGTTTCGATTAGTACTAATTACATTCGAAATTCTAGTTCCAGTCTTTTCCCTTGATCAAATAAATATTCCTCAAAACAGCCTTCAGTAACGATCTGATCTTCCAAGTTCATGATCCTCTTGTGACATCTCAAGAGCAAATTAGAATTGGTCTCTTATTACGAGAGCACACATGAAGTACCTTGTTCTCTCTCGCATTGAAGTAAATTACCTTTCCGAAATTGTGATCAAACAATAAATATGAAAAATTCCGTTCTAAAATGTCCACAGTAATGATAACAGTAATATCTGCACAGTGCAGATATCATCAACCAAGCAAGTGATGAAACTTCAGGGGCACTAATCTATACTCCTTGAAAAAGCTAATGATGATGACGACAGTGAATCTGCTACCTCATCTACTTTTATTCCTCATCTACTTTTATTGTCAATTGTATAAATTAGCCCTTGAACATCTTATATTATTAAAAAACAAGCAAATCTAAATGATGCACACGTATAAAATCAAATTAGGGTCAGTATTCCCTATAGCAAAAGGATTGTTAACACAATTAATAGAAAACATATTTTAGTTTATTTTAGACAATACTGTAATATCCTTTTTATTATCCATAGCAAAGCGCACAGGCATTCAGCTAGTTCCAGTAATACACGCTCAAGTCAAACAACCAACCTTTGGAAAAATTAGGATTGCCAGAGGACCAGATTGACCAATCCAGCGGTTTCTTCTATAAAATTATAGGAGCTTTGCTCTAGGGTGGCAGCGAGGAATGAGAAGCAGTTTATCAAGATGGAAGTGAAAAGAAGCAAACTGAGCGTCATATCACACACCCTTTGACAGAACAGACACGCCGTTCCGGTACACCGCACTAGCCCAACATGTAAAGCCTACAAAGCTAAAATCAGAGGGTGTTGGCATGCCAGAATTTTGTCACCGGTACAGTTCACGCCATGGTTCCTGAAAGACCGGTGGTTTTTCGATCCCTCTCTCAAGAACAGTTTCTTTGCTGAACTCCAAGTTGATGTGCCTAGCCAAGTGATCACCTACACATTGCAGCACCTGAAACACAACAGGTAGGGGTCGGGTGAGCCAACAATTGCAAGTATAAAAACTGCAGATATTTTTTCTAAGATAGCGATAACTTGTATAGAGAAGTTGAAGTTCCTTGGTGTGAGTGTGGGACAAACAAAAATATGCAAGAATCCTTATATAATTACCAAAAGACTAGCTCCTTGCCTCATTCACAGTTCTAATTACTATTTCCATCATGAAATGGAAGTACTGAAAGTTCAGAATTCTCTAACCATTATGATATTATTCTCAACATCAAAATGATATGCATACAATTATTTGGAAACATCATCGTTTCTAGATTTCTATTTGGAAAGAAGAGAACATAGAGCACCTTATCCTATTACCGGACACATCTTTTATAGTTCAATTTCAATCTTGGTTCCAACCTAATATTTTCAAGATACCAAGTCTACAGGTCAACCTTTTCTCAATTGCTATATTACCATAAAGTTAACTTCAAGTTTAGCTATTAAAACTGTAGTGGTTTCCTATTCTGCACGTATCTTCATTTAAAACAAAGAAGAGAAAGAAGAAATACAGGACATTGTCCATGCTCGAAGAACTGCAAAGCAAAATTTAATTGGAACTTAGCAGCCAGTGAATATGTACCTCAAGGTCTACATCTGTAGAGCTTTTGCCTTGGTGCTGCCCTCCGGACGCAAAAAGAATAACCGTCGGTATATTCAACACATGGACCATTTCCAGCAAACAGAGTATTGACTCACTTCGCACTTGTAAAGATTGAGGAAGTTTAGTAGTTCCGTCAACTAACATCTGAGTAAACTCAGTTGCTCCTATTTCAGCACTATAGAGTGTAGCTAACTGTCCTGTTTTTGCTCCATGATAAAAGTTTGCTGATCTTGTGATAAATGGGACAATGAGGGTTGGCTGAGTGGAGCGAGCTTCCGAAGAAACCAAAGCTAAAATCTCATTCATAGCACATGCTGCAACAGGGGGCTTATAGTCTGGTAGGATGAAAAAGGACACCTGGCAAAAGTTAACAGAACTTAAATGCAGCTCGGGTGTGGTATACATGTGGAACTTATTTGCAACTTTAGCTATCAGAAAGAGAAATGAACACTCTCAAGTAAAAAGAAACAGGTAAAAAAACTTTTATATAGTGGTCGGTTAGTCATTCGGTATCAATTGGTCATCAAAGAACTGTTGAACTGTATACAGTGACATTGAAAGAGAGAGTGCATGACAACAGTTCCATGACCTTACAATTGTGTAATGTGAAAACTGCAAAAGCTATCAGGTGCCAGCTGACTAGCAGTTAACCATGAGACATGAAAATCAACCTTTGCTAAGAGAACCAAGCAACATGAAATCAATATATATATGGCACAAAGTAAACCTCCCGATATTAAAAGAAGTATGAGAACCAGTCAACCACAAAAGGGTAGCTTTTTGCACCTGGATTGCCTCAGGTTGTTCCACCATAATATGAGGTAAAATTTAATCAACTGTAATATATGTAATTTTCATGCTGACCAAATGCAACAAGATAATCTAGAGCACTAAACCCATGACCATGAAAACAGCTACTCTATGTTTGCTAGACATGAAGTACAGAGATCTTCAGTAACAGAAATAAGCCCAGCATACATGAACGCCAATACTTATATAAGTCAATTCAAAATAAAGGGTAATACGCTTGCAGCAACCAAATAGTGTCAACTAACAAATACAACTCAGGCTTAATATATCAAGTGCTCAAACTGAATCCTGATGAATTGATGATAATCAGTTCAAAATTTCAACACAATTTTCATACTGAAACCATCAGTCTCTCTTTCTCAGCAACAAAGTTTTTTGTGTCTCCAAAACACACTCGCCAGTAGTTCATTGGTGCATACCGTATCAAACACCAAGACACCAGATTTAGTTATAGTATGCAGTTCAGTAAATTGCGACATATAGGCCATTTTGGTTTGAAGCGTACCAAAATTTTGCTAGGGCAAGATTGGCATCAAACAAAACAACCCATAGATTGGCATCAACCCTATAGATTGGCAAATTTTGGTTCCAATCCAAATGGCTACAAAGTACTAATCGGAGCTACCAAATAATTGGTAGGGCAAGAATTGGCATCAAACAAAACAACCCATCCTAAAAAAATTCTAACTACAATCTTAAAACAAAACAGAAATATCCTAGTATGCAGCTAAAAAGAGACTAATCTGCCAGCTCAACAGGGTATATTTGTGCATGATAATTAATTTCCCATACAATTGGTTATTCCAGGAAGCGTGTGGTTCATTTACCCAAAAAGAAAAAAAGACTTTCCATTTAGCTAAAGCAGCTAATTGTTGATTCACACCTTCACACCAAGCAAATTGGACCTATCATACGGCCCAGAAGCCAAAAAAGGCACGCTTACCAGCGGAGCGCCACTAGAATCGGAGAAGTTCACGAGCTCGCCGGAGGCCTTCTCCCCGTCGAGGCCGTACTTGGCGAGGGGGAGCTCCAGGGGCGCGGACTCCCTGCAACAACATCCATCCAACGATGACTGGTCAGCAACCCTCAGGCTTTGATCCTCTTGGGGACAAAAGAAAATGGCTAGGGTTTTAGGGGGGACCTCGTGAGCCCCGGCGTTGGGCGGAGAGCGTCGGCGAGGGCGGCGCCGTAGCCGGCGGCTTCGCGGACGAGGATAATGACCTTGGGTGCCACCCGCATGGCCGCCGGTCGCCGCCGCCGTGGATGATCGGAGGGGAGAGAGAAGGGGATCAGCGCTTAAGCACGCGACGAACCTGTTGTGAAGCGGAAAGAAAAGAGAAAGTTTTACCAATTTTTATTAATCTTAATATGTCCCTTTTTATAGTGAGAATTTGTATGTGTGCAAGCCAATTCTTATAGGATTTAAAGGATTTAAGAGAGAATTATGCCTCTAAATATGACTATTTATGTGATACAAATACTCAATTATATGGTTGTTACAAATGCTCTTAGATAAGCCTTTGATGAGATCAAATAGGCCTCATGATGATTTTGTAACACTCTTCCTTTTGATCGAGTCCATGTTAAGATCAACTTGTTCTTTAATTCCTTTAAAAAACCCTGCGGAAAAAAGAATAATATAACTGATGATTGTTCTATCAACCTGCAAGGTTAAAGGAATAATCCATGTCGTGTTTTATCTCTAAAAAAACTCCTGTGGGAGAAAACATGAGATAAGACATAAGCTTGCATCTATCATTGCCTCATTAAAAACTTTATATGAGAAAACCCGGATGATAAAAACTCATAAAAGGAAAAAAAGTACAATATAAAGCGTTTTAACAAGGTCCATCATTCGGAGAGTCTCCCTCTGAAGCTTGTAAGTTTCTGAGTAGTCTCATACCAATTCCCTTAACACATCTCTCGAACGAGAAAGTGGGTAGGGATTTTGTGAAGAGATCTGCCAGATTATCGCAAGACTTTGTCGGTAAGATGTTTATTTCTCCATTTTGCTGTAGCTCATGGGGATAAAACAACTTAGGGGCAATATGCTTGGTGATATTGTTCTTAATGTAGCATGTTTGCATCTGTGTAATACAAGCAGCATTGTCTTCATAGATAATGGTAGGTGATTCTGAGGAACCAATATCACAAAATTGTTCAATGTGGTTTATCATCCTGCGAAGCCACACACATTCACGTGATGCCTCAAACAGTACGATGATTTCAGAATGATTTGTGGAAGTAGTCACTAATGTTTGTTTAGATGACTTCCACGATATGGTTGTTCCTCCATGGAGGAATACAAAACCTGTTTATAATCTGGCGTTGTGGGGATCAGACATATAGCCAACATCATTGTACCCAATCAAGGTAGGATCAGCAGTTTTCTGAAAGAACAAGCCAAGATCCCTAGTGCCATTTAGGTACCTGAGGATTTGTTTTCCTCCGGTCCAATGACGCTTAGTTGGGGCAGCACTATGCCTTGCCAATAGATTTACCACAAATGCAATATCTGGCCTGGTACTATTTGCAAGATACATAAGTGCTCCAATGAGACTAAGATAGGGATATTCTGGTCCTAATATCTCCTCTCCTTCCTCCCGTGATCGGAAAATATCCTTTTCTTTATCGAGAGATCGAACAACCATGGGAGTTTTATTTGGATGTGCTTTGTCCATATTGAATTTCTCCAATAATTTCTGAATATAGACAGATTGATGCACAAAAATTCCTAAATGAAGGTGCTCGATTTGCAAACCTAAGCAAAATCTGGTTTTACCCAAATCCTTCATCTCAAATTCCGCCTTAAGTTGGTGGCGGGCTTCATTAATATCTTGTGTGTGGCCAATGATATTCAAATCATCTATATACACTGATATAATGCAAAATCGTATAAAGGATTTTTTGATGAATATGCATGGGAAGAAGGTACTCACTCAGTCGGTTGTACCACATTCTACCCGACTATTTGAGACCATAGAGTGATCTTTTGAGCTTTACACAATACATTTTTCGATTTGCGCTTCCATTCGGTATAGAGATCCCATCGGGGACCTTCATATATATGTCCGAATCTAGTGACCCATATAAATATGTTGTCACGACATCCATCAACTGCATAGATAGACGCTTTTGTATTGCCAGTGATATCAAATATCAGAACGTAATTCCGCTCATGACTGGAGAATATGTTTCATTGGAATCAATGCCGGGTCTCTGCGTGAACCCTTGTGCTACAAGCCTCGCTTTATATCTCACCACCTCATTTTTCTCATTTCGCTTCCAGATGAAAACCCATTTAAAACCCACGGGGAAGGTTTTTGGAGGTGTAGGTATTACTTGTGAGAATACCTCTCTTTTATTGAGGGAGGCTAACTCTGCTTCAATTGTTTCCTTCCATTTGTTCCAGTCCGAGCGCTTTTTGCACTCTACCATGAATTTTGGATCTGGATCATTTTGGATGGTTTTTGCAACTGATGAGGCAAAGTATATGTCGACAATTGTAGTCTTTCGGTTGAATGATTCTCCAGACTCAACATAGTTTACGGATATTTCATTTACCCTAGTTGACGGCTCAGTATTTCCAAATATGACTGCGTCGGGGCGTTCCAATGTCCCATCATCAGAAATTGAGTGCACTGTTGATGTGGGAAGTGAATTGAGTGAATTCACTTGGTGTCTCTCAACTTGAGGTTGAGTTTCATTTACTGTGTCAGAGGATTCTTTCCTCTGTTTCCTCGTGCGCTTGCGAGGATTTGCCGTACTTCTCCCACTTTCTTTTGAGGAAGGGAGTTGAATAGTTTTATTTGGTACATCTATTCTTTCTGGCACATTCCTTGCAGGAATGTATGATTTTGTGACACTTTTACTCACAGTAAATTAGTTTGGCAAATTGTTTGCAGCAACCTGCAAATCAATGATCCTTTTAACCTGAAGGTCAGATTCTGTGGTACGAGGATCCTCCTTTAGGGTGTCTATGGCATCCCAATTTATTTTCGGGCATTCAGTGTGATACTTAAACTCTCCCCCTAATGGTGAAAAATGTTCTTCATTGAAGATACAATCAGCGTACCGGGCCGTGAGTAAATCCTCTGTAAGGGGCTCCAGGTATTTAATAATCGACAGAGATAAATATCCCACGTAGATCCCCATTTTCCTGTGAGGGTCCATTGATGTATGCTTTGGTGGTGAGATCGGTACATATACAATGCAACCAAAATTCTGCAGATGGGAAATACTAGGAGGATCACCACGAACCAATTGCAGTGGGAGGTTGTATGGTATGCAGTTGGGCGCAATTGTACTAAGTCACCAGCGTGTAGGACTGCGTGACCCCAACATGAAGTTGGGAGGTTACAATTTTGCAATAATGGTCTGGCTATGAGTTTTATTCTCTTGATAAGAGATTCGGCTAAACCATTTTGTGTGTGAACATACGGTACATAATGTTGAACTTCAATTCCTAAAGCCATACAATAATCATTGAAAGCTTTGAAAGAAAATTCTGCAGCGTTGTCTAATCTGATTGATTCTATCTGGTGTTCAGGTTGACTTGCTCTAAGTCTGATGACTTGTGTAATCAATTTTGCAAATGCATGGTTCCGTGTCGATAAGAGACACACATGGGACCATCTTGTGGATGCGTCTATTAGAACCATGAAATACCTGAATGGTCCAGACAATGGTTGAATAGGGCCACAAATGTCTCCTTGAATGCGTTCAAGAAACTTTAGTGGTTAAGCCATTATTTTAAGATGTGAGGGTCTAAAAATTAATTTCCTAGTTGCACATGAGGTGCACACAAAAATCTGAGGATTCTGAGAATTTTCTATTGCTCATACCATGTCCACTTGAATTGCTCATGATTTTTCTCATCATTCCAATGCCTTCCCGATGCCGAGGTGGCCAAGGCGATCATGCCAAGTTTTAAATGCATCCACATTTTGAAAAATCACTTTGTATGCAACATGTGGTACAGGTTTGATGTATGTGTAGTACAATCCAGACGGGAGAGAAGGCACCTTTTCAATTGTTTGCTTACCATATCTAGTATCTTTGGTCAAGAGGAGAAACTCCTCATTGTTTTCTTCATATGTTTCCACATGAATACCATTTTTCCGGATATCTCTATAACTTAGTAGGGTACGTGTTGAAACGGGATACAATAATGCCTCCTCGATGTTTATTTGTGTACCCATTGGAAGTATGATAGTGGTCCTACCGAACCGACAATCATAGCATTGCGTCCCGCGATGGTCAAAACTTGTCCTTCCTCTTTGTGAGAGTTTGGAAAATTTGACTTCCCTAAGTATAGTGTTAGTGGTACAACTGTCCACGAGGCACATCTCTTCTTCCATCGGACTGATTCCCGTAATAATCTATATAATGTATAATGTAATTTCATGAAAACAAAATATAGAAAATCACATAGGAATATATTAAGATAATTTGGGTGGTGGGCCGAAATAGTGAGTATTTTGGCCCACCACCACTGTAGGTCCACGAGGATGGTGTGGGCGAGGCCTGGCCCGTGGCTGGCGCGGGAGGGGGGCCCATTAGCGTGGCCGGCTAATGGGCTGGCCTGGCCCAGCCGACATAAGGGAGGGAGGGGGTGTGGTTAGGGCAAAAACCCTAACTCCCCCTCCACAGCAGCCGCCCCTGTCATGGTCGGGTGCCGCCGCCTCCATCCGGGTGCGCCGCCGCCGATGGAGAGGCCGGCCGGGCGTTGCCGTCGCCATCGATGGAGAAGCACCGGCGGCGCGCCGCCATCGATGGAGAAGCCCCGGGCGGGTGCCGTCGCCGCCGCCAACGGAGAGGCGTCGGGCGCCGCCGCCTGCCATGGAGGGGCCGACGCGCCGCGCGCCGCCGCCGCCTGCCGGGTGCCGTCGCACCGATGGAGAGGCCCACGCGCCCTGCGCCGCCGCGGCTAGGGCGCGCGCCGTCGTCGCCCGGCACCCCCTGGACCTCGTTTCCCCCTTCTACTCAAGCCTCCCCCTCACCCGAGGGTGGAGGATGGCTCGGCTTGCCGCCACCACTAGTCTTGGCCGGACATGCCCGGTCTTGATGATGCGGCGTGGTTCGGGGAACGGAGGGATTGGCGGGCGAGCTTTCGCCGTGGATCCCCGCTGCCATGTAGAATGGCGGGGCTCCACGGCGTGCGGCGAGGTTCCTCCGAGGAGGAACTCCGGTGGATTGGCTGGTGTTGGTGTGTGTAGCGGCGTCTCCAGTGTATAGTCCGGCGATGGTGGTGGAGAAATAACGCGGCGAAGATGATGTGTCCAACCATGGTTCGGGCAAAAAGCCGTCACCACATCGGGCATCTCCTGCTGCTTTCGCACCCGTGCAGTCCACCCATGGGACTCACAGTGGTGTGGTGCCTCCACCAGAATTCGTTCTGGTGCTGTGCACATGTCCGGCATCACCGGATACCCTCGACGAGTCGCGAGGGTGCTCGAGACGGTGTTGTCGGCTCCCGTGTTCCTGCGGGAAACGACGTCGTCGTCGCGGCGTCGTCCTCCATGTCTGGCGAAGCCAGGAGGAGGAGACAGGGGACAACGGCCGGCAATGCCGGCACCACGGCCCCTGCCACGTCGAGGACGGCGTGTCAGAGCTCGGAGGATCCTCTCAAGCTGCTGCAAGAGACGACAAAGGTGGCGTGCATGGAGATTGCGTGGAAGGGAGGAGTCGGCAGTGAGAAGACGAGCCATTCTTACCCTACACGTGTCGGTGAGTCTCTTCACTACTCTAGCTTGGTAGAGCGTGCGGATAACGTGTTGTGAAGCGGAAAGATGAACAATGAAAAGAGAAAGTTTCACCACCTTTTATTGATCTCAATATGTCCCCTTTTATAGTGAGGATTTGTATGTGTACAAGCCTAGGATTCTCCTAGGATTTAAGGGAGAATTATGCCTCTAAATGTGGCTATTTATGTGATACAAATGCTCAATTATATGGTTGTTACAAGTGCTCTTAGATGAGCCTTTGATGAGATCAAATAGGCCTCATGATGATTTTGTAACAGAACCAACGGCAACACGGAGGGAGTTCTGTTACTGAAGTTTAGAACTTCCATCTAATTTGTAGTCTCTTCAATTTGTATTCATATTCGTATTCGTATGTGACAAAAATTAGGATTCTTAAATGTTTTTCTAATAGTGTTATTGTATTGTACCACTGATCTACAGTATATACTATTTAACTGCGATAAACAAAACAAAAAAGTAAAAAAGAACTAAAGGAAAAATTGGTTAGTAACGTTCACATTTCGGTTTCTACTATTAGAGCATAAACAAAAGTTAATCCTACAAAAATTATGAGTTTTATGGCATTACGTCTATGATTGTGTTATTGTGTTGGATAGTTCAATATAACACTTTTACAAGTTGAATAATTGAAACGGAAAGTCAATATTGTGTATTCTTGTCAGAGAAACGGGAATGGGGTTCCTTTCCCCCGAGAACACTAGAGTTCGGTGACATGTGTCGAAAGGAATAGGATCTGTGACTTCAAGTATCGGGGTTTTTCCACGTCCCTAGAACACCCTATCCCATGGCTGTGCCCCGGAACACACCGTCTTCAGGCCCTGAATATGGGCCCGAGCACGCTTGGTACCCTAGGCAAGGGTCCGACCATGCCTCCTGCCCCATGTTAACGGTGAAATTTGAAATTTCTATTGGTTAATTCGATTAGAAAGTTTGGGTTTTGTATAAGCTTTCATGATAAAAAAAGATTTAGTTTAATTTCTATTCCAATAGATAGAGTCCTTTTCCTATAAGATAGCCGATAGGAGTCATTTGATAGCCGATAGGAGTCATTTTTGAGTCAGACTTTTATCAACATGAAGGTATAAATTGTGTGCCCGAGGTCTTTTGTAAACAACAATAATTCAATACACAACTTCCAGCGCATCGTCACTCTAGTTTTAGTTTCGACGAGTTCTTGTTTTCAACTCTGGGTTGCATCGGTTTCGATCTCCGATGAGAAAGTAAGTCTTCTCAACTTCGCTTGTATCGACATAATTAGTATTTTCTCGTTTAAGTCCGATATACTAGTTAAGTTTTTTACTTGCATCGCTTATCCAATATATCGACTTTTTCTTGGATTGCTTTGCTGGCTTAGTTAGACTTGATATATCAATCACTTTAAATAATATTGATCGACTGGTTTAAATTTATCAAGCCTATTAGTAATCTTGAATGTCTTGGTTGAGTCCAATCTTTCATGTTATAATTTGTTAGTTAGATATGCTCAAGTCGATAGGTTTTAATCATTGTTTCATCAAAGTTTCAGCCGATGAGTTATCTGTTTATCATAGTTTAATTTGTTTATCAGTTGGCATACAAGATTAAATATAATCAACTGGTTGATGTCTTTATTAGCTTTAATCAGTTTGATCAGATCTATCAAGATTATAATTAATAATCGTGGATTGCTAGTGATTATATTTTAACTTGTTACAATTGGTATTTGATTATTTTCTTTCACATAAATTAATAATAAATATTAACTATTTTGATGCATCAAGTTATATCTAGGTCATTATATAATTGTTTGATCTAGAATTACATTATATATAAATTCCATCGGTTATAGCTATTGACCCAAAATCCATCGGCATCGGCTGCGCACACGATACTATATCGGCCCCTTAGGCCGATTGGCCATCGTAATCTAACCTATTTTATTTCACTATCTTGTTAGTTGCAGGATCAAACTAACTGATACATATTGAATCCTATTTGATAATATCTGTACTAGAGCTAAGCAGAACTCTCAGACCTTCGTGTGAACGATGAATTTCACGTCACCCGGGCTCTCAAAGGCGTGTATGGTTCCATCAAGCAAGACTTGACTGGGCGAGAGAGGTTGCCCAACCACTCCCCCGCATTAATGGCGATATGGCGCATCCCTTCCATCTGTCTCGTCCAGAATGTGGAGAGCGTGAGGTGCCTGTGCCGAGCGTCATCAGGGAACACACAAACAATGGCATGGAGGTGTTGCGCCTCTCGTCCGTCTCCCAACAGGGGAAAACATCATTTCCCATCCAGTCCGAAAGACTCTAACGAGACTAACCATACCCAATTTAGTGACGTAGGCCCTACTCCAGTATTATGTAATGGCTCTGTGGACTCTCCTTAGACTATATGAGGATCTAGGCCAACGATAAAGGGTTCAATTCTTGATAGCTAAAACACTCCCAGCAGAGCTCAAGCTCCTCGGTTTGTAACGTCCACACATAGGAGTAGCGTATTACGTATCCGTGTGGCCCGAACTTATATAACCTCTTCTGTGTTCATCCTCCACGTGATCGACACTCGGACTCAAACTTGCCCCTTGGCCGAATCTCAAAGAGGGAGTAGTTGCTTCTTCGCAAGAGGAGTTTCATACTATAATTGTCCATCAACACTAAGATCGAACGGTTTTATTGGTTTGAAGGTCACGATCCTGTGTCATCCTCCAAATTTGCTTCACTATGTTGAGGACCCAATTGAAATGTAGGTTTTACATTGGCTTTCTAATTAGTGAGATTTAGTTTTTATTGGTTGAATTTAGCGATATGGTCTTTACGAATAGAATATAGCGATAAGGCCACGCCGAGGCAGTCATTTTTATTGTAACCGTTAATACAGGTAGAATACTTCGATTGAAATTTAAGATTCCTATTATAAATAATTTATCAAATGCTTAGATTAAAAATAAAATAAATAGTAAATTTGTCTCAAAAATATAATCATCGGCATAGTTATTAAATCTTATTCTAATATAAATTGGTGGTCATCAAATATTTTTGACTGGACGAAGTATGTATTATATTATAAAACATAAAATTATAACCGATAATTTAATTTTTCTATTTATATTACTATAAGTATAAAAAAATGTATAATGCTAAAGTCGTCGACCATAATAAAAACAACAATTTCTATTGTTATCATTTATATAATGTAATGTATACAATTTCTATTGTTATCATTTATATAATGTAATGTAATAGTAGAGTACAGTCATTGATAATTATGTTGGGGATAGAGCCACAAATATGCAGGCAATGACCTCATGCTTATGATAATTATCTTGGGGACAGAGCCACGAACATGCAGGCAATGATCTCATGCCTAGCTTGTTTTTTAAGTTGTTTGATTGGTTAATTAAACACAATACACAATTAAATTGTTATTACACACTAACTGAACCTACCTACCTAAGTATTGTCAGTATGAGGCCCTCAGCTTGGCGAGGCCAACTAAACCTACCTAAGTAGTGTAGTACGGGGTCCTCGGCTTGACGGGGCCAGTGCGGCCGCACCGTCCGTCCTGTCTTAGCGCCGGGCCTGAGAACGGTAGCATCAATATTGGATGTACTTGGATTACAAGTCGATAAGTGAGCGCAGAACCAAAATTTTGAGGTTCCTATGGAACATAACTAGCACAAAACTATTGACAAATTGATTATATATGCATATATGTTTTTTAAATCATGATCGATCATGTCACATGGAGATTGAAATCCATCTTAACCTTTATTCGTTAAATCATTTTTCTCATTTTTTAGTGCATAAAAAGTACCACTTAATTATATCACTAAAAAAGTAAAGAAAATGTTTTGTTCACTAATTTTAACAAATCTATGATAGATGAATATAAAAAATACGACAGTAATCAATAGATGATTCTAACCTGCTACACGCTACAATTGTGAAAATTTACTACACGAGGACTAAGGATTAAGGAAAATAAAATTATCTATAGCTTAAGTACTGTGATATGTTGGTATCATGAATTATGGAAATGCTCGCTAATGACCAGCGCGCAACCAATGTACTGCATCCTGTATTTTGGTGTTAACGATTGAATTTGTAGGCTTTTACTGATCGAATCAGTTACGTGATAAAAAGTCCATGTAAAATAGCCAGATAGCTGCCACGGCCAAGCCACTAACGAAGGATGCGCTAATGGTAGAAGTGTAGTACATAGTGGAGCACACGCACACGTAGGGAGTGCTCCCGTCAGGGTTTCCCAAATCGTTTTTTGGAGGTTATCGTCACCGTGCGGTAAAGCGGTTACCGCGATAATCGTGTCGTTACTGGTTTGAAAAACTAAAACCGTTACCGCATATGATAACCGCATGGTTACCGCACGGTTTAGAAAATTCTGCTCGGATCCCTTTGACCCTAATGTGTTTGTCCCTGTTCAAGATATTGTTGTCTTTGTATAGAGAATTGGTAGGTGAAAATATTTAATATAATTTTGTACCAATTTGATGACTATGGTATCGGTTGTACCTTTCAAGATTTCTCGAAAATGTTACTAAGACTGAAGCTAGAAATATCTTCTCGCAGCGGAACTATTTTGATTTTGTGCTTGGTTTCCTACAGCTTTTTTAAATGAAAATCGACACGAGACTGTGTCACTTTCATTAAATATAGCAGAAAAAAATATAACCCCTAAAGACAAAAGAGAACAGTAAGATGTGGTATAAGCTCACGCAACGCTTAGCCCCTGCCATGGCCCACACACGGGTCTCTCCTCACGCAGGTGTTTCCTACTGCTTCAATAACAGGTTCACATTTTTTTTATCGGACCAGTCTTAACATCGACAAGTTTTTATCGTGTTGTGTTTTTAGTCTTTTAAGTCTTAACGTTTAGCTAATGTAATAGTTATGTGCATGCTTAGTTGATGTGAGATGCAAATGGCAAGGATTTATACTTTTCTTTTTTTAGACAAATTACTTTTTTAGTTTGAAAATGGGAACTCTCATGTGTTATAGAAAAGGGGCGAGACTGTAATGTGTCTTTTACTTGTACTAGTAATATGTCAGTGCTAACGCTACGACAATATTTAATAATTTAATTGTCATGATCAAACAATCATATATCTTTTATCAATCAAATATTAAATAAGATAGATTTAAGATTTAAATGGTAGAAAAATTATATGGTTGATTACAAAGCTATGCGTTAAATAGTTGTAACTTGTAATTCACGATCACTTTGCTAGTAATTAAAATTAGTAGCATGTATGTCATCATCCCTAGACTTCAGGTTTTTCTGAAACGCAAGATTGAAGAATAGATGTATATGAAAAGACATGATTTTGATAGAAATGCATGTGCAAAGTACAGAACTGCAAAATATAAGAAAAACACAGAAATAACCATGGTTGGATCTCTTGTTAAGTTTTATTCAAAATTTACAGGCAGTGTGTTAATCCATAGGAATTATATAGGATTTGAAAATCTATAATCCTTTATATGAAAGGACCAAATATGAAATTTTCCTATAGGATTTGAATTAAAAAATTGATTCAAAGGGGCCTTCATCTATTATTCCGCTTTCCAATTATGTTTTCAAATCACGAATAACCAAAGGTGACACCACGCGTTGGGTCTCCACCCACGTCGCACCAACCAGACATGCATAAAACCAGTAATGTCATGCTCCGTTACACCCAAATAGTATGATGCCATACGTTGGGTCTCCACGCACATTAGTTGCACCCAAATACTACACATGCAAGTGAGCCAGGAACAGGCATGCGCCTGAACAAGACAAACAAGTGGGTCACTGCACATTAGTTGCACCCAAATACTATAGATGCAAGTAAGCCGGGAACATGTGTCCGAACAAGACAAACAAGTGGGTCACGAACCGTGCGTGCACAGTAGACTCCCCTAGGCACATTTGACATCACACAATTTTTAAGCAACCCAATATGATTATCCAAAACAGTTAGAATGATTCAACCCCGACTGCACTTGTTAAACATTATCACCATGGCATAATATTTGATAAATAAACCATCAAAATTACATTATCATTCATAAACAAAATGAGTTTAGGTAAAAAGGAAAGAAAAAACTAAGTATTATGATTAATTAGGCTTTATAACTTTCTATTTAATTTCATAGGAATATCACCAACCCAACCTAGCAAAACTGCTATCACATTTCACCAGATTCAAAGGGAAACCTAAATCCACGCTAGGACTTGAAAAGGGCATTTGTAGCACCAAACACCGAGAAGGATGTTTGCACAATCCCAACGTGGAGGAGAATGCGCCTTTGACGGTGTTGGTCTCCTAGGATCAAGGCCGACGGGTTGAAATTGACGAGCAAAGAAACTTCTTCATGTCACATATTTTAGAATTTAAATGGCAACAACAAAAGGCAATTGGTGTAATAATCATCACTAATAACAACCTGCAATGAAAATTTCATCCAAAAGGCTTGCTCAAATGTTTAACTATCTTACATGTTTCCATACTCACAATAGTTCTCTGCCTCCAATGATTCATATTACTATTTTGCTGCTACCAAATTTCCTTGGAGCGAATTGTATCCTGCTGCCTCATCATGTCCATTGGTACTGCCATGCAAAATCAATCGGAAGCAAGATCTACTACAAAAAAAGAAAATGAAATTATAGGAGAAAAAAGATTGGCCAACTCACAGTGTTGGTCTCTTGGTCCTTGATTGGGTACATAATATTATCCTCCATCCTCTGATTGAACCAAAACAAAAATTCCCACACAAATATAAGAAACATAACCGCATAATAACCCCAAATCGAACAAAGTCTTAAATCCAACTATACAAGAGCAGCACAAATTTGTTGGATATGGAGAACTAACATCTAAGGTCATTGTGTTGGTTTTGGAGAAGAAAAAATTCTAGATAATATGCGTATGTGCAATTGTAGATAGCGATAGTACCTAGCCCCAAGGTCCACACTCACCAGGCCGACCACAGCTCCTCCCTTTATATGGTTGTGCTGTTCTAGTATGCACTTAGCAAAATTATTTTTTGAATTCCTCATAAAACAGAGAAATGACAATCTCTGGACCATAGGACCAGAGATGAGGAACCAAACGCACTGTAAATTAAGGAACCATCTGTTTTAACTATTTAGATAGATAAAAAATAGATAAACTTCATAAATGTTGTCGAGGAAATATCATAAATAAATCCAAATTAAAGATCATCATATCGACACTGAACTTGACTATAGCAAATTCATTAACCAGCTCGCTAGAAAAATTTGAGATTAATTTGGTCGCAACCGCACAACAAAGTGCAATGAACGCATGGGCATACAAGCACCTAAAGGAACTGATTTCAGATAAGTTTGCAAACACCTGAACAAAGCACCTAGAGGAACCAATTTTACATAATGCATGGTATATAATACAAGTGCTTCTGACCACCATATTCTAGGTAATCATGACTCCTTGTTCAGAAGGGCTTTTGACCATAGTTTTCAGGTCTCCACTGATTTAAAATTCAGAAATTTTTTTTGATGGATTATTAGGAAGGAAAGCAACAACTACCAAAATTGGGAGAAAGCTAGCAAATTTCACCAATGGAACTCTATGGAAGCTAGCAAATTTCACCATATGGAACTCTTACCATATGATGAGTTAAACATCTTCCCAGTTGATGGTCTTAGCATTGAGGGTGATTTTGGCCACATGCAAGGCTGAAATTTTGTCTCCTTTGCCTTCCAAAGTATAAGCACTTGTGAACCAATAAAAATATTTGTATAAGCAAGATGCGTTTAGTCTGACAGTAAAATATTGATTATTGCTCAACCACAATATTGATCACTGTGGTTTTAGTTTCAGCCTTTCAGGTACTATGATGTACTAAAAACTTCAATAGGTACTGATTATGCCAGGTGGTCAGTATAGCATTATAGGATCCAATCAAACAAAGTAAAAATACAGAAAACTCAACATGTATAAATTTGAAAAAGGATAAACTAACCTTGCAATAAATTAAAAGCACCTCAATTTCTTAAACTTCTTTTGTTATCTCGTAGCTCATTGTAAGCAAAAATTATTTCAGAATATGTGCCTCTAGTCTGCACAAGTTAAAAAAGGGACCGGATAAGCATTAGCACTAATCACACGAAATTAAACAACTACCAATCAATCAGAAAGTGTTGACAGTACTTCTAGGACAATGATTCCTAAAGATTAACAATTAAGATTCATCGCAATCGGGAATTCAGAATGAACGAAAGCACGAACCTGCTTGAGCGAGATGGGGAAGGTGAGCTTGCTGGACTCTCTGGGACGCGCACGATCTCCTTGGTGATCCCCCTCCAGCTCCGACAGACGCCAGCGCACGCCACGACGTCCCTCCTCAATGGCCACCACACCTCCAACTCCTCGATCCTCACCAGCACCTCCCTGAGCAGCTTGGGCAGCAACTACGCCCAGCAGCTCTGCTGCATCGCCGCCTCCGCTGGCCCCATCGCCGCCACCCGCAACACGTGCCCGCCGCCGGGGACGGCGACCGCAGGCTGTGTTGCGAGATGCTCCCGAACTCCCCTCATCTCCTGGATCAGGCTCCTGAACGACATCCTTCCTCCTAATTCCCCTCCTAATCCACACCTCTCCTCCACCAAAAAAAAATAATAATTCTCAAATTTGCAAGCTATAACCGCACCAAGAAAACCTGGTCACAAAATTTACCACCACCATTTCGATCAAATCTTCGCCAAACGGAACGAAAGAATCGCAAGAACAGGTGAGGAATTTCACCGTACTAACCGAGAGACGGGCCGAGCTAATGGTGCCTTGGGCGTGATGACTCCATAGCGTCGCCGCCCATGCCGGAATCCATCGATTAACACAATAAGGCACCGAACTAAGCTGGAAGCAGGGGACCAAATCCCTCGCGCAGCAAGCAAGAAATGGCAGAAAGCCTCACGCAAACTCATCCTCTCCCTGCCACCACCGCCGCATCCTCATCCTCTCCCTACGGGCGCGGGAGGCGGCGAGGGTCGATCGATCCCGCCACAGCCGCCTCATCCTCATCCTCTCCCTGCGGGCGTGGCAGGCGACGAGGCCCGATCGATCCCGCCACCGCCGCCGCATCCTTCTCCTCTCTCTGCGACGCCCGCTCGTTGTTGCTGGTCGCCATCCTTCGGGCGGCGCGGCCTCGTGCGCGGCTGGGCGCAGCGGCGGATGGGCGCGGGCAGCTTGGCGTGGCTGGATCGGGAGGGAGGCGCGCGACGACGGATGGAGATGGCACCCGAGCGTGATGGGGAGAGCGATGGCGCCCGCGCGTGAAGGGGGCGGAGCGGCGGCGGCGACGAATGGGGACGAGATCGGCGCGCACGGCGGTGGATGGAGGCGGCGGCGCGAGCGGCGGATGGGGATGGCGCCCGCGCATGATTGGGATAGCACGCGTGATTTCATCCCACGCGTTATTTCGTCCGTTGGATGATGAGTGAGTAAGAGAAAAAAGGATGTATTTGAACGGTTAATAAGGTGAATTATAAGTAGTAGAGATAGAGATAGAGATAATTCTTCATTCAAAATACTTAGAAACAAGTTCAAACAGTGGCAAGAATTCCAACAATCATGTTGTCCAAGTTTGTTCTAGAGAGAATATATCAAGGAGATTCGAGAGTGTGTGGTCGCTCACTAATCGCTACTGTTGTCATTTGGTGACATGATCATGCTTGATGGATACAGCTATCCTATTTGTCAACAAAATAAACCCAATTTCCCGGTGGTCCATCTCACTATGTTGAAAAATGAACGTGTGAAACCGTCCTAATAACCTAGGTGTTCAATTGGCTCTTGGAGCAAACAGACAAACACCCTTGACTTGACTTCATTCATGGAACGACAGTTTGCACTGATGCACTGATCGCTAGCCCAATAAGGATTGAAAAGTGTTAATTTTGTTTAAACCAACGTTCAATAAGGATTGAAATGTTCAGAAAAATCTATTAGACAGCACACTGAAAATACTAGATGGTTTGTGTTAAGAGTTAATTGTACCAGCGACATACGAACTTAAGAGATGGATACAATCTAGTATATGAACTTATAAGACATTCGTTTTGGTGTATAAGCTTGTATAGTGCGTGCAAATAATGTGTTAAATTTGACATGAAGCTTATGATCACCCAATAGTTTAACTAGGGTGGTTTTTGTTTTGTACTACCTTACTACTTGCAATCACCATTTGACAATTCCCCATTTGGAAATCAGCAACGGAGCCTGCACCGATCGGGACTCAACTCTAACTAAAACGTGGAAGGTGCAGAAAGTGCAGAAAAAAATTTTGAAGTCCAGCCAAGAAGCAATGTCAGTTAACAATCCCTTTTTTCGTCTGGCATCATCTAAAGGAATTAAAATAGTTCAGAAATGGAGTGACGATGACGATCGATTGCTATGTTTAATCGATGTCGAGTGAGTGCTGATTGGATTCTCGTGATGCTTCGATATCTATCTTCTCCGACTCTCTGTACTGATGGTGACTTGCTACAAGAAATTTTGTTTAAGCTTCTGAAACTGCAATTTGGCTTCCACAAACTAATTCAAACAATTAACGGCGTGCGTATCTAGCCAGTCAGCTTCTACTTCTGTAGTTCTGTTCCTTGATCTTTATCGGTTATTCAATTTACTGTCTTTTGCAGTTCCCTGTTCCTTTGATCGGTTACTGTAATCTGCAACCGAGGTGAATTGTGTGAATCTCGGAGTAGTTTTGCATCTCAATCTTTTTAATACATGGCTAAGCTAACACTCTTCTCTAAATTTGGAGATGTTTTTTTCTTGCGAGAACTTCAGATAATCTCTGAAAAATCCAAGCAGTAACAGAGTTTTACAAGGTACAGTTTTACAATATACAGTTATTACATGGTTAATTCACTAGGTTGAGCAGCAAAGCTGTCAAATTAACCGCAAAAAACAGCAAAAGGTTGACCTTCAAAAACGGAAAAGAACAAGGCAAGAAAACACAAGCAAAGTCACATATGTACATGCACATATATAGGTAATTTTATGGAGCTAGATTTGGTGCTAGAGAATGCAGCAGCCGTTGCTGTCGCTCTCGTGGCGGCGGGAGCGGGGCACCGCCTTGAAGCTGTTGCTGGCGCCGCCGGCGCCGGCGCCGGTGCTGGTGGTGCTGGTCTTCTTCTTGGTTGCGGAGGAGGAGTGGTCCATGGGGTGGTAGTCGTGCTTCTCCACCAGCGGCGAGTAGTTGGCCGGGTGGCTGAGCGCCACCGCGCGGGAGTAGCTGCTGCCGCCGTAGCCGGCGCCGGCGGCCATCGCCATCGGCGACGGGTGGTACTGGTACGGATACGCGTACGGGCTGGGCGCCATGGCGTACTGCTGCCACTGCTGCTGCTGGTGGTGGTACGGCGACGGCTGGTACTGGTACTGGTACGGCGACGCCCTCGCCGCCGCCGCCGCCGCCATCGCCCTAGCGGCGTCCTTGCTCCCGGCCGCCGGCATGATCATCCCGCCCGGGAACATCGCCGCCGCCGCCTCGAACGTGTCGACGGTCCTCAGCTCGACGATCTCCCCCGAGCCCACCTCCTTCTTGAGCTTCTTGGTCAGCTTGTTGGTGTCAACGCCGTCGCCGATCACCAGCAGCAGGTTCTTGTCGCCGCCGGCAAGCGTCACCGACTGCACCCCTGCTCGATCGGAACCAACCATGAATCAACAAAAAAACCGAACTTTTCCGAGTCCAGAAACAACCACGATTTTGCATGCAAAACAACATGAAAGCGAGCATAATCGCAAAGATAATTAGATGATTACCGCTGACAGTAGCTGCCACTTTCATGGCCTTTTTCTGGCATTTGTCGGTTTTCACAGAAATCCTGATAATAATCTCCTTCTGAAATTTTCAAACGCATGGATTTCACAGATAAGTTCTTCCGAACACATGGATTAACTAAAATCTCTGCAAACCTCCATAAAACACGCACCAATTCGTGTGCAACTCGTAGAAAACGCACCAAATTCAAACTCAAACTTGCAGAAACACGAAAATCATGAGAGAAAGGGACCATGTTAATTACCTTCATGGTTTTTGCTTCGTTAACTGAATGTGCTCAGTAAAAAAAAGTTTGCTAGCTCCAATGAAGGAGAGGGCTATGGAGATTAACAACCGGGTGTTGCGTGCTTCACTCTCTTAAGTACTGACAGATAAAGGCCTGTGAGCTACTGTGGTTAGTTCAGTGGTTTGTACCTGCCAATCTGTGATGGTCTCATAATCAATATCTTGTTTATTTGGTAGTACTTGGTAACCAAGCAAAAGAAACACACTGATTAAATAAACCTTGAGAACAATGCATATTTAACTGTTGACTTTGACCTAGAGACTTTGGCTCGGCTTTTGTGTGTAGTTATCGCGAAGAGGAGGATTATTATACAGCGCATGTCTCACTGTTGGGCCTCTAGAACAAATCCATAAACAAAAGGTTCATCCAGTCACAAATATCGGACGAGATACCAGCCAAACATGCCAAGATTTTCTTGCTGACAGGAGCAAACGTCCTACACCTCACGTGCCTTTTACTTCTTGATTTTCGTAGTATTCTTTTGGTTACATGGAATTATTTTAGCAAAAAGAATCATCTTGATCAATAAAATTTCCATGTACCAGAAAAACTAGTAGACAAGTAACTGTGACAGCTCTTACTTAGTTACTTCCAAAGGCAGCTCAAAATTAATCTTGCACCCATGGTTCAAAAGTATTGGTTTAAAATGGACGACCAAACTGGAAGTGGATTGACTAAGGTGGTGCTTTTTTCAATAAAATATAAATTTCATATCAATTTTTGTTAATATGTTTTTTAAACTGCTAAACGATCACTACAGGAAAGCCTTTGTTTGTGAGTGTAAAATTGTTTGCCGAGAGCTTTCCTTCGGACACTCGATGAACTACATGTTTGTCGAGTGTGCTCTCGGCAAAAATAAATTTTTAATATAGAAATTTCTTTTAAATATAAAATAAATTTATTTTTAAGTTTATAATAATCCAAACTTATTAACCATGTGTTAATGTTTTTTTCTGCGTGTCATATTTTTATCTTCAAAAGAACAATCCCCCTCAAGTAGTTCATGGACATTGCATGCATCATGTAGTTGTTAAAAGGGCAGCCAGCTTCTGCACGGCGGAATGAAGCATTTGTAGACCAATAGTCAAGCAGTTGCAATAAACAAAAAGAAAAAAAGGATCATCTTCCGATATGATCTGTCATACGAAAATTGATGTCATGGTTATCGGTTTCTCTCTGCATGAAAACCAATTATTTCACGTGCTCGACGTGCCAATATTGCCTTTACCACCACGCACTATGGCAAGTTGTGGAGCAATCCCGAGTGTCACACGCACGCAGGACACATACACGATCGATCTAGCTCTGGCTGGATTTTGCCTTACCACCACTATTGCCACTTGATCCTACTGATGTAATATGGGGTTTGGCAGATACAGGAGGAAAAAAAACCAGAGTACTGCAATGCTTGGAACCCCTCCCCTCCAACAGTACGTAAAAACAAAACGACAAATTAGTAAAATTTAAAAATATATTAATATAATTTTAAGCAAATTTTTATGTAATTTTTAAAAATATTTATAAAAAACTTGTCATTCAGTAGCTGAAAAAACATGTGGGCTGTCAACGAACCGGCCTCAAGTGAGCTTTTCCCTAGTTGCACTTCGAGTTTAGAGGAGGGCTCGGGCTCGGCTCGCTCGAGCCTCGATCTTTTCTCGAGCTTGCTGCTAAACAAGTCTATGCATGCATGGATCACAATTTCCTAAGCCCAAGAGTAAACTAGTGGTGAAAAAGTCATCACCATACCAGATAAGAAGGAATTGTGTTTGATTAGATGGAGAAAAGTACTGGCTATCGTCATATACTTCGTTCATCTCATAACAAGAGTGCTATAGTAGAATTCAAAATTTCACTAATGGATAAAAAGGTTTTTCTTGACAAGACCTTGGATAGTTTTTAGACGAGCCATAAATGATCACCTTTGAAAAAACAGTCTCTAGGAGCCGATTGTTGAACCACACGAGAAGATACATTCCCGTGTAGTAAGCGACTACACGGGATATAATGTGCATTATCCTATGTAGCCCACTTAAACGATCGCACGTAATATTATCGCGTGCGGTCGTTTTAAGTAGACTGCACGGGATATCCCGTACGGTCCACTTAAGCGACCGCATGTGATAATTCATTTTCTGTACGGTCGCTTATGTGGACCATACGATATGATACTCATATATTTTTATAAAGAAATAAGGTTTTAATTATCTGTAGCCATATTGAATTCTTCATCTAATTCTTGGATATAGGATAGAATCAAATAGAAAAAATATTTTTTCACAACACAAGTGAAATGTAAGTTTGTTGTGATATTAAGTTAATGTTAAGGTTATGTATAAATTTAAATAACTTTTTATAAGGTATATAAACTTGAAATTTAAATTTTATTTAGATGAAACTATAACAGAGTGGCTCCACTGCACATATTGTTTATGCACGTGTAACCAGTTTTTACGCGTAATGTTCTCGTAACTCGGAGTTGGTTTTTAAAACGGCCATAACTTTTGCACATACAGACTCCGATCGAGACATTTCATATATGAAAATCGATCAGAAAAAAAATTTAGATTCGTTCGTCCGCTGCTTTGCCGTGTTACGACGAGGAGGTCTCACCCTCCATCCCTCGATCCACGACCGCCACCGGCGGTGGGCGTAAAAAGGTCAAGCGGTGACGGTGGATGTAGCCAGCATATTCAGGAGGGAAAGAGAGACGGTGCCACGAGAAATAGGGGAACGGCGGTGATGCACAAATGCGGCAGCTACGAGGGAGAGATCGATGGGTTCTACTGCCTGCCTCATCCTCTCATCCAACCATACTGCCTCATCCATCCATACCATGTGAAATTACTTTCTTACCCTTCCACCTCTCTTCATCTGGCTGTACCAAATCAGAGAGTAAAGTGGTACCTCGCAGTACCGAACTCTGGCAGCCGTTTGATCGGGCCGATCCAACGGCCAAGATTTAGGTACCGCCCATATTGCTGTACGGTAAAAAACCTCTTTCTTTCTGGGCAGGCTCGGTAGTTTCAGTTGGGTTACTTATGCTCTCTGGCAAATGACTTGTGCTGTTGATGGTCTGAGCTGTTGGCTTCGATCCAGCGAGCTGAAACTATGTTTTGGTGTGGTTGGTCTCCAGAGCTCTAATAAATCAGTACTACTTGCTCTATTTTCGTTAACGGAAATCGGGGCCTCCATCTTCTTCAAAAACTTTTTCCCTTTTAAAAACTTATTTTATAAATAAATTACTAGAAAAATATTTTTTAAAAGGACTCCTAGCTCTTATTAGCGTGATCCCCTCCTCCTATGGCATTGTCGTCGCACTAAATGATGACATGGCTGACAGGTCGATGTCAATGAGGTTGGCGTGGATTTTATTGGCAAACATAGGTGTTATCAAAAAATGTTATTGTTTCAACTGGATGTTGATCCCATTAATTGTTCATGTCAAAAATCTTATGCAAACTCGGTGCATTTTTCTATTTTGGAAGTCACTAAGCTTGGGGCTAGCCATCCATCCTGATGCCAACCTGCAACACATCGACGACAGTAAGATGGTTGGCCAAGACAAAAATACAACTCAGCGTGACAACGAGGGCATCTTGGTGCCGATCCCTAATGACTCGGCGTCACGGACCCGATCAGGGCAGAAGTATATCTCGGTGCCAAGGGAGGTTGACACTAATCTTCAATGTCTTGCGCCAGCCGCTAGGGCCGTGAGCAAGGCAGAAATGCCACCTTAGTGCCGAGGTCGATCGACCTCGTCATCGGCTAGATTGGCGGTGGTACCATTGGAGCGGGGGAAGGCGTCAGTAACATCGATGCTAAGTTAGAGATCCATTTTTAAATAAGTCTTTTCTAGATGTTTATTTTGTAATACAAGTTTTTAGAAAGGCAAAATATAAAAAATCTAGAACAACCTCGTGTGGCAAACAAATAACAAGAAAATATGATATAAACATTTTCGATCGCTGAAGTTTCAGCAAATCCATGTGTCAAATTAGGTCAAATTAGGGTTGATAAGATTATATATGATGATTTTATCAATCTTAAAATATATCAATATAATCTCTCGAAAAAAGAAACTCTCTCAAAAAAAAAAGCCAGAGAGGACTGAGCCTCCCCTACCAGCGTTGGGATCATGAGAGCCTCATTGAGCTCTCCTCTAATCTTTTTTGCCATACATCAGAAATGGGACTGAAGTTCTGCCTAGTTTGTTCATCCTCACATGCTATTTTTTCTTGAATCCGCCGCTGCTCGGAGATGCTCGCAAGAGTAGAATTTAGACATATGAGTAAGTGGGTGCGTGTATATATGAGTGTCTGAGTTTGCATCGTGGTTTATAAAATAGTCGTACTTAGGTGGATGTATGCATGGCTCGTCGTCGTTATCGCTCTCTCGTCGCTGCAATTGTGGATCGGTACACACACGCCGCCCATTGCTTCCCGGAGCAAATCGCGACATACTAGCAGGAGTACTAAACAGTAGCAGAGTCGTGATCGGCTCATTAATCAGTGGCCATGAATTATTACATGAAACCGGCCGGCCAAACGTCGACGGAGCGAGCTTTTATATATATATATATATATATATATATATATATATATATATATATATATATATATATATATATATATACTTATTTTTGTTTCTCAATACTGTTCACTTTACTATTTATTACTGTTCATTACTGTTTACTTTTACTATTTACTATTCACTACTGTTTACTTTTACTGTTGATGACGCTGAAATATTCGAAGATTTTTTTATCTTTGCAGGGTGGCGAGTCCTAAACAGCTAGCGCTTGATTCAAAAGTTTTAAAATCCTACTTGGTACTCGCCGTATGCCTCACCTACCTATCTATTTAGAAGCAACTTAGAACTATATATCCATAGTCACAAATGATCTAGCTAAGAATTTATTGTCTCCCCAGGCCAAAGGGAACACTTCTCTACGGACACAGGGTTCTCCAAACGCCTATGCAAAATGCAGGCTAACAACGAGAACGACCGAAGAGGTTTCTCATATAGGGTCCCTAGCATAAACGTTTGACTAGAACAAACAGACAGGGATACATAATGAAAATTACTTCATATTAAACAGGCAAGCTTACATACGGTTTTTCCTTTCGAGAACCCCGAAGAGAATACAAACAAGTTTTTTTACCTTACACTGATTAAATATTACACTCCTTGCTCAACTATGCTGGCAAGGTGGATTCTAGAATATTACTACGAGACTAGTGGGTTGCTTGAAGGCTCTAAGTGGAAAGCTCCTTCTTGCGGTGTGTCCTCCTCAACTGGGCAGGCTCCTCCTTTTATAGGGGATGGAGAAGGATGCTCTGAGGTGCTTCGAGCTTATCTTCTTGATATTGTGGATTCACGAGCTGGCTCTATGGAGTGGCTTCCTTTTTCTTTGCTTTGCCTTTTATTTGCCTGAGGTGGAGACACCTTTGTACCTTTGTCATTCCTTTTATACCAGATGTTATATTCTATACAGTGAAATGTCTCTTCACCGAAAGCATTTTTGGATTGATTCAGAATTATTTTTATTATGGTTGGGGTTGGGCTTACCCCACCAGAAAATTGATAATTATTATCAAATTTAAACTTAGTATTTTAGTTATATTGCTTTATTGGTCCGGCGTCCATGACCACCCATATCCATAGTATCAACATCGAGAAAGAAACATCAAATTTTTCGTCATATGCTTTTTCATTTCTTCAAATTTGTTATTCATTTCTTGTTTTAATTCCTTAAGTATTTATTCTTTTAATTCCTTTTTTAGTTGAGGTGATGCTTCTTCAAACTTTTCAATTATTTTCCAATCAATATATTCTCCATCTAAGGGATCAACTCCCTTAATTAAGCATTCTTTATATGTAGTTTTTTTGGATGACCCTTCACTCTTAATATTTGTATAATATGGGGTTTCTGGTGCTTTCTTATTTTTTTGCCCTTTTGCATTTTGTATATATTCTTTTGCAGCTGGCTCCAAATAGTAGTTTATTCCTAATATTTTTCTAGCTTGGCTTAATGCTTCGTCTATATCTATATATTTTTTCCATGATAAGCCCCCCATTAATTTTGCATCTATCTTTTGGGCTACTATCTTTTCGAAAGATATGTAAACTCCTGGGAGTTTCCCATCAAACACTACATATGTAGGTTTTTGTTGTATTATTTTGTTATTTTCTGAGGTTGGCATTAGCTCATTTATTAGATAAAAATATTCAGCAAGACTATTTAATATTGATAGCATGTAACCTTTTTCTTCTCTCTTATTATTATATTGGTACCAAAAATTGTCTAAGATGCATTCTTGGACTTCATCTAATATTATATGAGTCTTTGGTTTAAACTTATAAGTATTTGGTAGAAATACTTTAAGTTTGTTATCTTCTCCAAATGTAAAGAATTCAACTCCATTGTAGCTCATGGATTTCTTCATTCCTGCAACAAAGGTATACGGGAGAGCATGTCAGGCAACTGATTATTTTTTCCCTTAATATATTCGAATATAACTTTGTATCCATTTCCAGTAATGATATCTTCAAATAAAATCCACCTTCTAGTAAACTTTTCTTGCTATTAAGTTGATTATAATATCTACATATTGCTTCACAATCCGTTCTAACCGTAAATTCTTTGAACCCTAGATATAACCTAAAGGCATTTATAGCATTGATTACTGCTAAGATTTCTCTGTCTGTGTTATTTACTGTTTTTAATTTATAGCTTTCGGAGGTATACCTACATATTTTTTTCTTTTGATTTAGGTAAATATTTAGTAGGTCTTTGCTTTAATACAACACCTCAACCTTGTTGAGATGCATCTGTTTCAATAATGAAATAGTTATCTTCTAAGGGCAATTCTAGAGGCTTTAGCTCTTTCACCCTTTCTTTTATTAGCCTTACTAATTTAATGTCTTCGGAATTAAAATATTTTTGACCATTTTTTCTCAATTTAGCATATAGGGGACCTGCTAATTTTGCTAAATTATTAATATGATTCCTAGCATAATTTACAATTCCCAAGAATTGTTGCAGTTGTTTTTTATCATTCATAGCATCAGGAAATTGTAGAATTTTCTTAGCAATATGTTCTTGTAAATGTATTTTACCTTCTCCTATTTCATGGCCAAGGAAGTTGATCTTTTCTTTGCATATTTCCATTTTTTTTATAAAATTAATCCATTTTGTTCTACCTTTCTAAAAAATATCTCTAAATGCGTGATATCTTCTTTATATGTTTTTGAGAAGACTAGCAAATCATCTATGTAGACTAATATAAATTCTTGGTTTTCATTAAAAATATTTTGCATTTTTCTTTGAAATATGGGAGGTGCCTTTTTAGACCTAATGGCATTACAAGCCATTCATAATGTCCTTGAGGACATGTGAATGCGGTCCATTCTATAGACTCTTCTGCCATCCTTACTTGCCAAAATCTTGCTTTTAGGTCAAATTTAGAAAAATATCTGCTTCCTTGTATCCTATTGATCCATTCTTGTTTATTAGGGATGTTATAAGCATCTTCAATTGTGTTATCATTTAACCTCTTATAATTTATGACTATCCTAGATTTGCCTCTAACTTCTTCGGCATGGTTTCTTACTATAAAGGCAGCCGATCTATGGGGGCTCCTACTTTCCCTTATTGCTTCTAACTTTAACAGTCTTCTATATGCATTTTAAATTCTTCTATATGTTTTGAGGTTGCCTCTATTGGACATGTTTTGATTATATAGTCTGGTTTATTATATTGATTTTACAAATGATTGAATTTTTCTCCCAATATTTCATTGGGATTTCTCCTATTATTTGGATGTTTTCTAATCTTTGAACAATTCTTTCTATATCTTTTTTAGATTTAATATCTCTATACCAATTTGGTGCAAAAGATTGTAATCCTATGCATTCTATATTAGAACTTGCAATGTAATATTTGTCTATACCTTCACTAAGCTTATAATCTATACATATTTTTTCTGGTTCAAATTTAGGTATTTCAAGGTTATCAAGGTTGGAGGTTCCACCACGCTTTCGAACTTCTGAAATATAACAAACATTGTCTTGATATGGTATAAATGTAATTCCTTGCTCATATATTACTGTGGTCTGTACTGATTATTGAAGAAATTTTAAGCCTATTATCATGTCATCATTTATCATTGATAAATCTCTTATTGTAATCTCATCTATTATGTATTTAGTTCCATTGATGTATACTTCAATATTATATGCTAACTGGTTGTGGATTTTCTTTATTCCAGACATGTCTCTAGAAACTTCTTCCCTACTATCAGCAATTGTATGAACTATTTCTGGATATTTTATGAAATATTTATCATGTATAATATTTTTTATACACCCGGTGTCTACTAGTGCTAATATCTTATAAGATATTTTGGGCGACAACTTTACTTTGACACGGATCCTTATCCCTAAAATTTCTTTGAAAGGTATCTTTACTATAAATGGTGAAGCGTAATTTTGTATTTCCTCCGTCCCAAAATTAATATAAGAAATTTTTGTTGGATGAATATATTACGATGAAATTTGAATAAGAAGCATGTCCAGATTTACAAATATATATTTTATCTAACCAAAATCACTTTTATATTTTAGGACGAAGGGAGTAATCAATCTCATTAATATTTAAAAATGAATGTAGTATGTCTAGTCATTAATATTCCTTAGCGGCTGCATGGTGTCATTCATGTGTATATATGTATATACATATATATATGTATATATATATATGTATATATATACATATGTATATATATATATGTATATATATGTATATATATACTAGTAAAATGTCCGTGCGTGCGTTGCAACGGGACGACGACGCAGGAGGGAAGTAGGCGGAGGGCGAAGGTCCACGCGGCGGCGCGGAAGTTCCGAGCGTCGACGGGAGGGAGGGCACGGGCGCGGTGTGGATGGGGACGGAAGAGAGGGATGTAGAAAGTTTTTTTTCATCCAAGCCCTCCTTTTCTTTTCAGCATTAGGACTGCGGGTTAATTTTATAAACACTCAAGGGGTTTTCTGCAAAATAACCCCTTTTCTTATTTAACTGGGTTTTTTTTAAAATAGCCAGACGGACTGCGGGTTAATTTTGGAAAAACTCAAGAAGTTTTCTGCAAAATAGCCAGGCAAAACAAATTTTGGGTGGAAACACTACTTTCTTTATCGGAAAAACTCAAGGAGTTTTCTGCAAAATAGCCAGGCAAAACAAAATTTGGGTGGAAACACTGCTTGCTTTATAAATAGACTACAAAATGCCCATGCATTGCAACGAAATGACGACGCAGGGTGGGAAGCATGCGAATGGCGAAGGTCCAGGTGGCGGCGCGGGAGCTCCGAGCGGCGACGGGAGGGAGGGGCGCGGGGCGCGGGGCGCGGTGCGCGGTGTGGAGCGCGACGCGGGACGCAACGCGGATGAGGACGAAAGAGAGAAACGCAGGAGGTTTTTCATTCAAGTCCTCTCTTTTTAGCATTGGGACTGAGGTTAATTTTATAAACACTCAAGGGATTTTCTGCAAAATAACCCTTTTTTCTTCTTTAACTAAGTTTTTTAAATAGCCAGACGGACTGCGGGTTAATTTCGGAAAAACTCAAGAGGATTTCTGCAAAATAGCCAGACAAAACAAAATTTAGTTAGAAACACTACTTACATTATATATATATATATATATATGATAAAATTAAGAAGAAAACAAATCACGTGCACGAGAACTGAATTAAGCAGCCAGCGAGCTCAAGTTCCTGGCAATTCATGCCAGTAACGTGCGTATGGTACCTTCTCGTGTGTAGTAGTCGTGACACTAAAATATTACACACATACCTATAAAAATTAAAGTATTTTTATTTTATCAAATAAAAAATAAAATATCTATATTTTATCACATTTTAACGTAACTATTCTTTAATTTATGTATTTTTTAATTATTTTTATTTTTTTAAATTTGAATGCAATGAATAAAACAAATGAAACCCTCCCCTCTCTGACAAAACGTAACCAACACGTATGTAGCATGGGGATAAAAGGGTCGCGACCTAAACCGATCGTGTGCAACTATATTGGTTAATTCGCGACGTTGCTTAGCTTTGACTCGTTTGCTTAACCCGGCGGCCGGCCATCGATCGACCCATCGTCGTCGTTGGGGTCTAGACGAACTTGATCACCTAGGCTCTTAAGGCCAAATCTATTTTTACTTATAATATATACTTTATAAATCATGTGTTATTTAGAGGAAATAAATAAACATTACTAACATGATAAACACATAAAAATATGAGAAAATCATAAGACCTCATCCTAAACCCTAGTCATGATGAGGTAAAAGGTGTGGCTGCGGGAGTTAGATGTGAGGACGTGTAACAGCGTCCGCTGGCTAGGTTGGTTGGTGAAGGGCCCCGGACGGTTTGGGCCCTAGGCGCCGCACGACCAGCCTAGGTGCTTGAGTCGGCCCTGCCGGCGATCGGAGAAGAGGCCTCGAACACCGGCGGTTGGGGGATGGAGGTGGCGGCCGTCGGATCCACACTCGAGGAGCCGGCCGATGCTCGTGGGTGAAGGAGACGGTGGCCACGCCGACTGTCGGGTGGTGGAGGAGGCGGCCGGTAGTTGGGAGAGAGGCCACGATAGCCGAATCCACGTCCTGGAGGCCAGATCTAGCGACCGACTGTCGGGAAGTGGGAGAGACGACGGTGGCCCATGGTCGGGGAACGGAGGAGGCGACGACGGCAACCAGATCTGTGTCCTGGAGGCCAGATTTGGCGGCCAACGGTCGGGAGGCGGCGGCGGCGGCTGTCGACGGTCGGGAGGCCGAGGAGGCGCGACAGTCGGTGGTCGGGAGGCGAGTGAGACGACGGTGGTGGTTGGATCCATGTGGTCGGCAATCGGAATAAGATGTGAGGGAGAGATAAAGAGCATATGAGAGGAGGAAGAAAAAAGAGAGAGCGGAGGAGGGGAGGAGAAAGGCCACGGGGGTAGGTGGGGTAGGCTAGGAACCGTGGGGTTGTGGGGGTTGGGGTGTGTTTTTTTTATTCAGCAGTGACGAATTTAACTCGTTTGAGGTGAGATATCTCACCTTTGACGGGGTGTAACTTAACACCCGTCACATGTAGTAGGAGGTCATCTATGACGAGTTTATATATGGGGCCTGTTAAAGATGTATGTGTCGGGTCCTCATGTAGGCCCCTCATAGATAAGTTCTTACTTATGACGGGCCATCCCCTTGAGCCTCATCTGAAGGAAAATACATAGGCTACGATAGCATAAATTCAAAATTTTCTACCATGTACTCCAGGATAGCATGCGAGTAAGGGACTATAGATTGTTACCAATTGACTCGTAGGGCAACAGAAGACTACGTTGGAGAAGTCGGTCCAATGTACGCGCGTCGGGAAGGTTGTAGAAGTAGCCGATCACCATGATCCGATCGCCCGATCTCCGACTCGCCTCACCGATCTATACCGTAACGTAGCAGTGTCTCTATCAGTATCCATACGTTCAAGGGTGGAACACCGATCGCCTTTGTGCTAGCACTCGGCACATGGCTAGGGTTTGGCTCGAAGGTGACGGCTAGGGTTTGCTCGTGACAGATCTCAACTCGCGTCTAACGTGAATTGTTTATCCACCATCTCCACCCTTTGCCCCTCTATATATAGAGTTAGCTGACTGGGCCTAGAGGGCCAATCGGGACTCCATCTCTAATCGGATCCTTATCTGAACTCAACCTTACCTGAGTCCTTATCCGAGTCAAACTCAAATAACTGTTCTATCCTGTTAAGTGTGCGACCCTATAGGTTCATGTATACTAGGTTACGATCTGATAACACTTCTCAGCCGACCTGTCAACAGCGGCCCCTAGCAGAATTGACACCAAAGTTGTGGGGGTGTCACCTCGGGGTACCCCATGGACTAGAGTCAAAGTCCAACTGAAGTCAAACCGAGAGTCCTCGGGATGTGGTCACAACCCGACCGCCTCGCGGGGTCGGTCGTCCCAACCTTTCCCCGGGTTTGACCTCGGCTCTCCTTTCTCGACCTCGACTCCACGACCCGACCTCAAGCCTCTTGTGGACAAGACTTGGCGCGCAAGAGATCGCAGAAGGGGTGGGGAGGAGACAACCCGACAAGGACCGACGTCACCCGACAGCACAGTACAGGTTTCACCTGCGGAGGAGGGATCCCAAGGCGAGAGAGAACACAAGATGCCCACGGTGTATAGGACCCAACAAATCATTATGTATCTTTTCATATGTTGTTTGTACTTACCTTTTAGATCTTTAGATATAGCTTTCTTGGCCCCGAAGTACTCTTGTAATTGCCCCCTTGAGCTATAAAACGGAGGGCAGGGTGAGGGACCGAGGGATCGATTTCCAGCTTTCTCATTCTAAGTTCTTGGTCAGCTTGCTCTGAGCCCCAAGAACTCACCCTTGTAACCTTTGTTCATCATCCATCCCAACAAAGAAGCTAGACGTAGGCCTATTATGCTTCGGAAGAGCTGAACCAGTATAACTCTCTGTGTCTTTGCTCTTTTGGCTTGTCTACTGACTCGAGTCGACCATCAGATCCATCGAAGGACCGCTTTCTGACCACTCTCATTCACCTCTTTAGGCACCCCCTTTGAGGACTACCAACCCACCCGTCGACGAAAGTATACATAAAGATCATATCGGCTGTAACGCGTGCATAAATCCCTTTGTCTCACGATATCAATTAAGCTATAAGCAAGACATGTGTCATCCTATCAATAGCTTAATTATTCACTCGATCTCGTATTGGATTATATATCTGTTGATTGACTCCTCAATCAACTCGGCATGATCACGCACTTCCATAATTCATTATATCGACAGGCCCAAAGATATCTCTCCCATAGGAGGAGCAATTTTAATCTTGATTATTCACATCTCAGTATATGGTTCATAACAAACCTTAAGACTACTTTTATAACTACCCAGTTATGCTATAGCGTTTGGTAATCCCTAAGTAAGCCATTATACATGTTGAAATCCATAATGATCTCAGGTCTAAGGACTTTGCATCAACATTACTTAAAATCAACTAATGGCACATTAAATCTCTATTGTGTCTCAAGGTGAGTTTATCCAACAACATGTTCTCTCACGTGTGTTTACGTTGTTGATTTGGTATCTCCATACCATGATCCATAAGATATGATCATCAATCAATACACGTGTTGATCTTAGAATTATATTCGTTCCATATATATGATATATGATCATGAATCATTTAGAAATATATCCATATCACATAAAAATAAATAAGTCACATACTTATTAATCTAATCAATATTAGTTGTTTATTTCATGAAACAAAATAATATTTTATTTATTAATAGATAAACATTAACTATGATATCTAACATATATATGTTACCTATAGAGCATATCACTAATATTATTTATAATAAGTTTTACTTTAACTCGTCAAAGATGATACATACGTGACAAGACATTTTGACTTATCACAAATAGGTCATCACAGATGAGCTGATCTGGCGTAGTGGTGACAGGTTCCCACCTGAACTCTTGACAATTATCACTAGTCCAGAACAAAGGTGCAACACCGTACCGTACCATTTGATCTCACAAGATGCCAATTTACCGATCGCACGACTTGCTCTGTTGTCGTGCATCTAGCTTCCACACGTTACATTACGTTACGTTATGTGAAAAACATTTCACAGAAATATGTTACTTTGTGCAGAGCAAAGGATTCCTCGTTTCGGAAAGAAAAAAGATCCAGTGAATAATCAATGTCGGTCGATCTGCATCTATGAAACTCTTCTTTCTTTCTGCATTTCACACCGAATTAACTTGACAGATCTGAAAAGAACCCAGCTGCAAATTACAATCAAATTAAATTAAACGAAAGGGGCTGACAAAAACTATAGCCCCTCTCGATCACGGCTTCACACAAATCTGTTTACATGCAGAACAAACAAACAAATCAACTGAAGCACGAATTCCCAAGTTATTAGCAGCTCACCAGTAAACAGTATTAACTGCTCAAACCTCACCGAGATGAAATGAGAAGAGGAATCACAGGAAAAAAAAAGTAGAACAGCTATACATATACAGTACAGCACACTAGGTAAGCTATAGTTGCGCTACATGATGGAGCAGCCGTTGGGATCGTCGTTGCTGGTCGGGTAGTACTCGTGCTGCACCGCGGTGGCGCCGTACGGCGGCGGGTAGTAGCCGCCGTCGTACGGATGCTGGTGGTAGTATGGCGCGTAGCTGCCGCCGTACTGGTGGCCACGCCCGCCGGAGAGCTGGGAGGAGTAGTAGTATCCGCCGCTGCTGCTGCCGGCGCGGCCGCTCGTGGTGGTGTAGCCGGTGGCGCCCCGGTAGCTGTCGTGGAGGGTGCGGAGCTCGACGATGTCGGCGTGTCCCACCTTCCGGCGGAGGCGGCTGGTGAGGTGGTTGGAGTCGACGCCGGAGCCGACCACCCGCAGCAAGTTCCGTCCCTCCCCCGCCAGCGTCACCGACTCCACGCCGTCCATCGCCGCCGCCACCTTCATGGCCTTGGCGTGCCCCTTCTCCGAGCTCGCCTGCATCCTGATCACCATCTCCGTCTGCAACAAACACACAGCAACATCGAACGAAAATCAAATTCATCCTCCATCTAGGATCTCAACCCAACAATCCATGTCATAAGCAGAATTAACGCGTGCATACCCTCATGGCGCCGTCGTGCCGAATCAAGCTGTGTTATAACAGAGCAAGCGTTCAAGCTGAAGAGTGAATTGGTTTGTGTCAGATCAGATACTAGCAGATAGCGTGATTTCGCCGGCTTTTATACCGAAGATTATGCGTGCACACAGATGTTACCGCCGGTTTCAGGGCAATTTACATTGAAGGGTTGGGGTGGGGTGGCACATCTTTTTCAAGAGATTCTTTGCGACGAAGCAGCGGGGATCCGAACCAATTATCAACGAACACGGCGGGGCCGAAATTTTTATCGATGGTTGACTGCGAGGAAGACTCAAAGTAATTTAATGGATGTTACGTGGGTACGTGTCCCTTGTACTCCATCCGGGCCGGCCGATTGATTGCTGCAGAGCGATTGATCTCGGCCGTTGGATGCAGGAGAGTCGGTGTATCCGACGGTCGGACCGGGTTTAATATTTTTTATAAATTAGTTCCTGACATTTTCTAATATTATATAATAGTTTAATATATATTTAAAACAAGTGAATACAATAAACAAATAATAATTAGCATATTTGATAACTTAAATAATACTTAGCATATTATTTTATTTTATCAGTAGTATGTTTTTCGCTAGTAAAGAAAAGGTTACAGGTTCGGGTTCGGGTTTTTGTTGAGCTGAAAGTGAGCTCGGGTGCAGGTGACAAAACGATAACACAAATGATGATCGGCTGAAAAAATCCAGCGGAGGTTGGAGTTAGGAGTTGACAATTAATTTGTTTTTGGGTCAATCCAACTTCATCAGAATATCAATGATTCATGCATGTATCCTCAAGCTCTTTCATTTCGTTCTCCTATATTTTTTTCCCAAAAACATAAATTTCTTCGCTCTTTTTTTTTCCATCTTAGAAACAAGTTGAGTTTTGTTAACGCGTGCGTGATGCACAATCGGATGTTTCCGTGATGCAGCGCCGCCGCCTCCAAACCCCAGAGTTTGCTGTTGGCTGAACCGTTCTTGGTTTTGCGATTCAGTTTGTAAGTTCGTAACAATTGATTGTATTTTTGTGAATGCTGTTTAGAGCCAGTGCTATAATAAATATAATTATCACCTTTAATTTTATTCATATCATTTACTTATAAATTAAGAGACAATATATACAATATGTCACCTCTAATACATAAATACTAATATTATTTGTTCTCAAATTATTTTTGAAAATTTATGTTAAGGTTGTCTCTTGATTTATGGATGGCTCATCATCTTTTTTTCTCACTTCTATGTTTTATTTTATCATTTAATCTTACGTGACATTTTTAAATGTAATACATAAATCATTATACTCTTATATCTTCACCGAATTGGGTTACATCGACTTTACCAAAGATGAGAAGAGAGCAAAATAGTGTAGCACATTAATTAACTCAGCTGGCCGCTTAGCGGTTTGGTTGGGTAATATTCCACCGGCCATTAGATCTTTTAGTTCTTCGTGAATGTAAAGCATCTTTAATTGAGAAAACTCTTCCTTTCTTCGCAAAAAAAAATAGAAAAAAGAATTGAGCTAGGAAATGTCTACCGAATAAACCAAAATTTCCCAAGAACAATCAACCGTCTTTTGTGATTCTTCTGCTTTAACGTAGGTTCGTTTGGGACTTTCTCTGCCTTGAGGAGAATAAACAGAATCCCAAAATGCTGTAAGATTTCACACATGCTTTGCCTTTCGGATGTTTTTTAGGAGAAAAGTATAGTGCTTCAGAAGGGAGGACAAGAAACTTCAGAAAGAAAAGAATAAATAAACTCGTTGGGAAGACTTAGTAGTCTAAAGCAATGGACTACTGGGCTAGTGCCCATGGATTTAATTTGGCCCATTAATTATGTCAGAGGAGAATTGGCCCATTAATGGTCACTTCTTGCGAGAACGGCCCGTTATAGAACCATATAACGATCATGGCCCAATTTCCCGAAGGAAATACGCCGAATTTTTGCTATTTATAATTTTTTTATTAAATGATTTGCAGGAATAATTTTTGCTTTTGAAATTTTTGCAAAAATGATCGCCCGCCGCCCTCTGGGATCCTCTCAGAGAGCGTTTTCTGTGACGTGGTTCACGGCCGTTGGCCGCCATCGACGTTTTTTACACGCAGGCCCTTACAGCCCTTGTGGAGGGCGTTTTTTAACTGTGCAAATTTTTGGAGGGGTCTACGTGTAAAATTTCAGTCCTCATCTCATCGCTCGCCCCGACCGCGCCCTGCCTCCGCGCGTCGCCGCCGCCGCCCCACTCCTAACCCCCAAACCTAACCCGCCCCACTCGAGGACGACGTCGTTGAGGACCTCGCGGCGGAGGCGGAGCTTGAGGTGGAGGCGCTTGGAGTGAGACTCGGAGAAGACGAACTCGGCATCGGAGAGGAGACGCGGCGGCGAGCGAGCGGTTGAGGCGGAGTGCGGCGGTTGAGTAGGGCGAAGTGGGGCAGCGGCAGCGGAGTGGAGCGGCGGCGGCGACGTGCAAAGGCGGGGCGGCGGCACGCAGAGGCGGGACGACGGCGCCCGGAGGCAAGGCACGGTTGGGACGCGAGCGATGAGATGAGGATGGAAATTTTGCACGTAGACCCCTTCGAAAATTTGCACATTTAAAAACACCCTCTACAAAGACCTATAAGGGGCCTACGTGTAAAAACTCGACGGCAATCAACGGTCATGGGCCACGTCACATAAAACACTATACGAGAGGGCGATTTTTAAAAATCGAAAGCGGTGGACAACTATTTTTGAAAAATTTTCAAAGCAAAAATTATTTTTGCAAATCTTATAATAAAAAATTATAAATAGCAAAAATTCGAAATATGCCTGGGCCTTCTACACTTCCCCTTTCTTTTCTCGCAAAAGACTTATAGACGAAAGGTAACAATATGAAGCCATGCACATATACGTCCCGGTGGCGGATTGACCATTGTGGCGAGCCGGGGCATGCGCCATAGCTCCCGGCCCCCCCCCGCGCATGCACGGACGCGTCACACGCGTGGATGCGCGGCATGTGTGTTGCTGCGGCAATTGAAGCGGCGCCATCCTGGCTCCTGGGCGCACGTCGCAGCAGCCAGCAGGAGGCCCACGCCCAACAAAAAGGCCCACGTGTTAGGAAGAAGTTGGATCGACGCAGTCACGCAGGCACACGCACACAGCGTCGACGCCGCCGGATTCCAAAATTCACGCCATCGTCATCTGCCCTCGACGCCACCCGTTTCCAATCTGTGGCCTCTTCGCCGCGCCCGGGCTACCACCGCCGGCGGCAAGCGGCAAGCAAGGCAAGTAGCAACTGCTCTAGCAAGGCAACTGGTTACTGGACGACATCACGACAGTGAACATCACGAACGCCGACGAGTCGACGACCCTCCATCGTGGCGGGGCTATGGAACAAGGCAGCACGCCGGAGAGCTCTAGGGCGCAACGGGAACCTGACGATCCTCCTCCGCTGAGCGATGCCAGTGGCAACCAACAAAAAGGGAAGAAAAGAAAGGGTAATAAAAGTTGTGTTCTTGTATATTCAATAATAAATTTCATCCTATTTTTATTAATTCTTGATCTTTTTGGATTGTTAGTTGTTAACTTAAAGAGATACTTTAGCACAATTTCTCATTCAAGTGATATTGCCACTCGTGTTGCATCCGTTCAACCGGTTCAACAAACAAATAATAATGATGACGTTGTTGCGGTAGCACGAGATGAAGATTATACTCGAGAACCACAATCACAGAGAGGTGAAGAAATAGGTATTACGGTGTTCAACCTTGAGCAACATGTTATTGCGGATCCCGGTCTTCGTATTCCAATTGAGAATTTTCATCCAAACATAAGAGATGAGGTAAAGAGAGCCTATTTATTGAAAGGCCCAACACAACCGGTTGGTCATCCTTTTCCTCGCAAGGCTTGTAGCAGTGGTAGTAAAGATTATAGATCCTTTACTGAATCATGGTATAAAAAGTATGATTGGTTAGAATACAGTGTGGCCAAAGATTCTACTTATTGCTTTTACTGCTTTCTTTTTAAGGAAGAACCTTCTCATCATCATTTTGGTCACGACGTCTTCACAAAATTAGGCTTCAACACTTGGAAGAATGCATACAAAATTTTGCCTTCACATGTTGGTGCGTATGACCAACATAATATCGCTAAAAGGAAATGTGAGGACTTTAAGAATACAAGATCTGCAATAGACACTAGATTAAGAAATTATAGTAAAGAATCTGAGGTCAGATATAAAATCCGTTTGACTGCTGCTTTAGATTGTGCAAGATACCTCATGATGCAAGGTCATGCGTTTCGTGGACATGATGAATCTTCTTCCTCTCTTAATAAAAGAAATTATTTAGAGATGATTGATTGGTATAAAGATAAGAAAGAGGATGTGAGGATTGCATTTGATGAGTTGTGTCCAGAAAATGCACGAATGCTTGCTCCAAGTATCCAGAAGGATCTTGCAAAATGTTGTGCACAAGAGGTCACTGAGGTTATCATGGGAGAGATTGGTAGTAGTCTTTTCTCCGTCCTTATTGATGAATCACGTGACATATCAATCAAAGAGCAGATGGCTGTGATTGTAAGGTATGTGATCAATTGTACTTTTCTTTTATTTCATTTAATCATCGTATTGTTGCATTAACTAATAAGCATCATTTTATTATGTGATCTAGATTTGTAAACAATAAAGGACATGTTATAGAAAGATTCTTGGGCTTAAAACATGTTAAGGAAACCACATCAGATGCATTGAAGAGTGCTTTTATTGAGATGCTTGCTAGTCATGACTTGCCAATTGCTAGATTACGAGGACAGGGGATATGATGGAGCATCAAACATGAGAGGAGAATTTAATGGCTTGCGAAAGCATTCGTGATGATAATCCATATGCTTTCTATATTCATTGTTTTGCCCACCGTTGCAATTAGTAGTAGTGGCTATCGGTGAATGTTGTTCAGAATTAAGGATTTTTTTGACCATGTCAATTTAATTGTATCCAACACTAGTGCATCTTGCAAAAGGAGGGATTTATTGATAGAGAAACATCGTGAAAATATTTCGGCGGGATTAGATGTTGGAGAGATTATTTCGGTAGAGGCAAGAATCGGGACACTACGTGGTTAGACACAGGGATACTAGATGGGGCTCACATTATACTACATTGCTTCGTATTGAATCAATGTGGGATGCTATTATACCAGTGTTGGTCTTTGTCAATGAAGAGAAGCGTTATGCAAATAATGCCGGAGGTCTAGTACACATAATGGAGAGTTTTAATTTTGTGTTCATTATGAAGCTGTTGTTAAAATTGTTCCATATTACAAATGAGCTGTCACTTCTTTTGCAAAAGAAAGATCAAAATATTGTTCAAGCCATGTAATTGCTTGTTGATGTTAAAGCACGATTGGTTGACTTGAGAAATAAAGGTTGGGAGGAATTTTTAACTGGAGTTAAAGAATTTTGTCAGGCAAAGCAAATTGAGATATCAAATATGGAAGCATCAAGACCACGATGGGGCCGATCAAGGAAAGAAAAAGGTATAATGATTACAGAAGACCATCACTATCGTGTTGATACTTTTTATGCTGCTGTTGATGCTATAAACATAGAGATAAATCATCGATTTAGTGAGGTTTCTACAGAGATACTTGTTTGTTTTTCTTGCCTTGATCCAAGGGATTATTTTTCTAAGTTTAATGTGGAAAAGCTCACTCGACTCACAAAAAATTTATGATATCGATTTCTCTACTACTGATCGTGCATGTATAAAGGATCAACTTGAAACATTCATTCATCATGCTAGGAGAGTGGATGATTTTAGAAGTTGTCTTGATCTTGGAAGTTTAGTGGTGAAGATGGTGGAAACTGAAAAATATATGGTCTTTCCATTGGTTTATCGTCTTATTAAGCTAGCATTGCTTCTTCCAGTGGCAACGGCATCTGTGGAAAGAGTTTTTTCGGCTATGAAAATTATTAAGACTGATTTGCGAAATAAAATAGCTGATGATTGGCTCAATAATTGTATGATATGCTATACTGAGCGTGAAATATTCAAGGGAGTTGATGATGAAAGGATTATAAATCGGTTTCAAGCCATTAAACGACGGAGAATGAATTTACCTAATCCTTCACGACGATCTTGAGCCCAATTGGTACGTTCTATCATTGATATTTGATATTGTCTTTTAGTATATTTTGAAATATCAATTATGAATTATAATATAGCTTTGCTCGTTTAATATATTGCTTAATTAAAGTATTTTGGTGCTACGTTACACTCCGCCGGACAAAACCTTTAGCAAAAGTTCGTCACAGGTGGATTTTAATCCTGGATCCGCCACTGACTGTCCCTACGAACATTTCTAAAGATTGGATCATATGAATAATTGTATTTTTTTAAACATATGTAGGAATTTAAATACAAGTAGACATGTTCACCTCTATGAAAAATACGCGAACACCTTTTAAAAGATAATTAGCCATTAAAAGAAGAACTCTGTGCTACGTTTAAAACTTAACTCGATGGGCAGGTATGCTATGCGCAATTCACTATATAATTACATTTGCTATATAATAGTGATTAAATGTAGGGTTGGATTCAATGCACTTCTGTCTCTATACACTGCTGTACTTGTATACGATGATTGCTATCAATTTACTCCAATTATATCCATTATAATTGGTTCCCACCACAATCTAATGACTTAGATTTTGGTTTTTCCCTATTAATAGGAGTAGGTCTGATCACGATGCTTTCGTTTCAAGCAATCTATTATCCCACACAACTTTGCATGGAGATAAAAGTAGAATTAAATTTAGGAGACAACTATTATCTTTTTATTTCATAGATATGCATTATAATTCATAAATTTATATACAATATATATTCTTCAAGTTGAATTGAATTTGATATTTTTCATAGATACCACTGTATCTTACATACAATAGTTTTTAAAAGCATGATTGGCTTTCATATACAACTCTTAACTTATGTTTCTATAGACAAAATTATATTTTTATACAAATATATCAATGCATCTACACCATTTAATTTAGATCTATCATGACCTGACGGTTACCTATTATTTTTAGTTGAAATTTTGTAGGACAATAGCTAACATCATACCCTGTGTACACAATTTTTTCTAAAAAAATTGTGGCTATTCACTACTATTTTCATATATATATATATATACTCTGTAGACAAAATTATATTTTTATACAAATATATCAATGCATCTACACCATTTAATTTAGATCTATCATGACCTGACGGTTACCTATTATTTTTAGTTGAAATTTTGTAGGACAATAGCTAACATCATACCCTGTGTACACAATTTTTTCTAAAAAAATTGTGGCTATTCATTACTATTTTCATATATATATATACCTATTTATAAAGCAAGTAGTGTTTCCATCCAAATTTTGTTTTGCCTGACTATTTTGCAGAAAACCCCTTGAGTTTTTCTGAAATTAACCCACAGTCCGCCTGACTATTTAAAAAACCACTTAAAGAAGAAAAATATGTTATTTTACAGAGAACCTCTTGAGTGTTTATAAAATTAACCCGCAGTCCCAATGCTAAAAAGAAAAGGAAGACTTGGATGAAAAAAGACCTCCTGCGTCCCTCTCTTCCGTCCCATCTCGCGCCGCGCCTGCGCCCTCCTCCCGTCGTTGCTCGGAGCTCCGCATCATCGCTGGACCTTCACCTTCCGTCGCTTCTTCGTCCCGTTGCAACGTACGGGTATTTTGCTATATTTATAAAGCAAGTAGTGTTTCCACCCAAAATTTTGTTTTGCCTGGCTATTTTGCAGAAAACCCCTTGAGTTTTTTTGAAATTAACCCGCAGTCTCAATGTTAAAAATAAAAGAGGGCTTGGATGGAAAAAAGATCTCCTGCGTCCCTTCCTCCCGTCCCCATCCGCGCTGTGCCCTCTCTCCCGTTGCTGCTCGAAGCTCCCGCGTCACGCCGCGCCGCGCCTCCGCCCCTCCCTTCCGTCCCCATCCGCGTCGCGTCCCAACTTCATCCGTTGCAACGCACGGACACAATTGCTAGTATGTATATATATATATATATATATATATATATATATATATATATATATATATATATATATATATATATTAGTGACCGTCGAAGCTACCCCAATCTGAAAAATTTTTCCTTCGGGGTAAACTGTTTTATTGGAGGGCTAAATAAAACCGTCAACAAAGAAATAATTAATACTAGTCATGAAACAATATATATGCAAAGAATTTTTTTTCAGAAACATATATGAACTATATTACAAAATTTTGGGGACAAAAAACCATAAACTTTGAAGAAAAAATTAACTCCCTTCTGCGACCGTAGTATAAACTTAGTGCATAGACTGATTTTATTACTACTTAAAAAAATTACATTGTGTCACATAACGACCTTCTTTTTTCTTTCATGACACGCTGCAAATGCCGTATTCCAAATGCTTGCATATACATATATATAGTGCCTCCCGTTACCGAGAAATAGAAAAGGAGTGATTTTTTAAGTACCAACATGTCTGTTGGTTTCAATTCTCAACCTAGTGCTCATTGCTCAGCAGAGTAAACTGTACAGTCATACAGATCGACCTAGTGGCTAGTGTAGTTGGTACGTAATTCGTCATTTCGTTGGCTCCGCGCGCGCATGCATAGCCAATATGGCATTAATTAATTATCATTAGTAAAATAAGTGCTATCCTATTTGTCATTAATCTTTTTTCTTATTAAGCCACATCATCTTAATTGTTCCTAAGTGTTGAATGATTAATCTAACACTACTGGAGAAGTGAGAGAAGTCAAAATCCACAATAGTTCCGGTTGAGTTTTTAGTCCCGGTTAAAAAGTGTAACGGGACTTAGTTCCGGTTGGTGTTATCAACCGAGACTACAAATATTTTTTAGTCCCGGTTTAAAAAAAATCTGTAGACCATGTGAGACCCTCATTATTTTAAGTCTTGGTTGGTGTTACTAACTGAAACTAACAATCAACATTTATTCCGGTTTTATATATCAATCGGAACCAAAGAAAAACATTTGCCCTTATCTCCTCGTCAAACGCGCGTGACCTTTATCTCCTCGTCTCCCGCGTGCCTTTATCTCTCTCCCTCTCCCTCTCAGCACACTATCTCTCTCCCTCTGCCCCTCTCTCTCAGCTTCCTCTCTTTGCCGCTCCCTCTCCTTCTCTCCCTCTCTCTGCCTCTCTCCCTCTCAGTCGGCGATAGTGCGCGCGGCGACGGGCGGCGGTGCGGGCGGCGGCGGTTGGCGGGCGACGGGGCAAGGTGGTGATGGCGGCGGGGCGGTGGCGGCGGCAGGCGACGGGGTGGGCGGCAACGGGTGGTGGCGGATCCATGCTCCCCTCCGCTGGATCCGTGCTCCCTCCGTAGTGGCGGCGGTCTTGGTGCTCCTCCGCCGGATCCGTACTTCTTTCCGCGGTGGCGGCGGTCTCGGTGCTCCCCCCGCGGATCCGTGCTCCCCTCCGTGGTGGCGGCGGTCTCGGTGCTCCCCTCCGTCGGATCAGGCCTCCCCTCCGCTTGATCTGGCGTTGTGAATTTTTTTTAAAAAATTTTGTGATGTTTTACTCTCTGGGATATATGTGTATATGTGGATCTGTGATGTATGTATATATTTTCGATCTGTGATATGTGATCTGTATATTTGATGTGAATTTATGATATGTGTTGATTACTATTTATATGTGAATTTGTGGTGTTTGATTTCGACATTTGTGAATTTGATTTCAGCAGAAAAAACAACAATGAAAAAACAAAAAAATAAATCTGGGGATGTGGGATGTCCGCAGGGCTCCTATATGTTTAGTCCCGGTTGGTAACACCAACTAGGACTAAAGATTCATTTTTAGTTCCAGTTATTTAACCTTAGACTAAAAATAGATATTTTTAGTCCCGCTTTGGTTGTTTCGGTTTGAAACCCGAGACTAAAGAAAGTTATAAACCGGAACAAAAGATGATTTTATGGTTTTTCCAGCAGTATAGGTCCAAATTTATCTACCTCCTTATTTTCTGTTACGAAGATCTAGTATGGAACATATCATTTGTGTTGAGCACGAACCCTCATATATAACACTAGAGATTTTGATCACTGATAATTTCAAATTCACATTACATTAGTTTTGTCTTTAGATAATCAATCCATACATTATTTAAATTGTATAAATTACCACATTGTCTTAATTTTTATAGCATTTTCTAATAATGAACCAAAGATACAAATTATATAAAGCATGTAAATTTACTATATTACACGGTATTTCTACTATATTATCATATAAAACTTCCGCAGCAATGTATAGAGTTTCATTTAGTTTTATATAACGATATAGCCCAAGGAATTATGAGTATTTTAGAGACTAAGAAGAAATGAAAGAAAAGACTATGTCCCCTTATTATTAATGAGATGGTATATGAGTGGAAATATGATTGGTGTAAGGTTGGAGAAAAATTAATAATAGTTGATTGAGTGTCAAAAGTACACTAGAATTCCTTGTATTCAAAAGACAAAATTTGAATCCTAATATTCCTTATATTCGTACTATAGCAAAGTTGTTATATTTTAGAACTATTTTCAATACGAATATAACCATAGTATTTTTAAAAGTTGAATTGAAATATCTAAAGAGTTTACCACAATTGGGTTCGATGATTGTGTGTTGGTATTTGTTACTGTTATAGATAAATTCGTAAGCGCATGAATACCGCTGTAGCATTTTACCTCAGAGTATTCCAAGGATATGAATCACAAGAAACATGTGTGTATAATGTAAAAATAAAATTCAACCAAAGACAAGAATGAATGATATTCTTAGGCTAAAGAGGATTCTTATGGATTAACTAACTAGACTCAAGTTAAAGGTAAACTCTATCGATTGCTACGGACACAGATTCATCCTTGGTGTGCTAAGAGACTTTGGCCTGTAGCTCTATGATGTATCTGAACATGGAGGGATATAAAGGACGGAGAGGGTTATCATCACATGTCGCCTACCTCACTTTTTGTGAAGCACACCACAAACTAAGTTATTAATTACTATTTTAGCCTCATGTAGAAATTTTCTTCTTTATTCAAAATCCTAGTACTAAAGTACTTGCGATGAACCCATAATGATGAGAATATATCTTACTTAAGAAAGTGAATTAAATATCAAAATGAAATCTCGAACACTTACTATAGTAAAAGAAGCATTCATTGAGATACAAAAGAAGAGAGAGTGCCGACAACTCAGACACTCTTCCGAACTTTTCCCTCACTCTCTACCTATTTCCTCCACATTACTAAAAGTGATGCCTAATGTATGAAAGTTAGTTATACTTTACTTTGTTATGTGTTTTGTAAATTGAATGAAGTCTCCTTTTATAGCTGTCCAATGATGGTTGTAGGTCGGTAGTTAAGTCGATAAACATCTCTAACCGACATTGGAGACCAATAGAGAGTCACCATATGCAAAATGGAGGTTATAGACGTCAAGGTTGGTTGTAGTTGCCATGTTACTTGCACTTTTATATATTTGCACATAATTTAGAATAATAATTTAAAAGTCAATGAAATCAAATATTATAAAAACGAAGGTAGTATCACATATTAAAGCCACTCTGAAGACACACATATACACACACTCGTGTTAAAATGCGGACATCAATACATCGCACACATAGAGAGCCTTAATTTAGAAGAGCCCAGGCCCAGCTAGCCGTACACGTGCGTACAAATGCACGTCGATCGGCCTATACTTATACGGCGTACACACATGCTCCCTTTATTTTATCGACGAATAACTGTGGTTCATGCACAGTTATTACGTATCTATATAATCGTGAGTATCACTATTACGTAGATTAATACTGGCATGAGTACATGAGTGTTCATGTATAATTAAGTAGACGCGATATATGTATCGGCCGGACGTACGGACGGCCGGCCTACTTGGAGCAGCACTTGTGGCAGTCGCCGGACCAGTCGGCGCAGCACGACGAGTCGTCGTGTCCGTCGCAGTAGTGCTTGCAATCGCCGCCGGACCAATCGCAGCATCCCTTGCCCTTGCAGACGCCGTCGCCGTGGTCCGGAGACGACGGCGGCGGGTCCTCGTGGTCCGGCGACGGCGACGGGTCGTGATCGTCATCTGCATGCATGGAACATGATGAACACGACGCATTTCACTCATCGAAAAAAGGGCATCAAATCATGCTTCTGTTCCTCAACCGCGCACACGTGTGTGTATATATATAAATTAATTGTTTTGTTCATCATCATAATTGTATATAATTGTGTATATGTATGCGTGATGCAGATGTCGTGAGTGTTTTCAAACGATCATATCAATTAGATTGAGTGCAATGCAGTTTTCGTCATCTTAGAAATTTGTATATTGCGTAAGAAAAATTAACGAAAAAAGTTATAATTATATATGCAGGGTGTGTGCTCACGTGTTTCTTCGGCGGAGGCGACGTGGATGAAAGCAGCGGCGAGCAGGAGAACGAACACCAGTAAAGCTTTTGACGCCGCCGCCATGAATGCTAGCTCAAGTGATCTTAATTAATTTCCCCTTTACGGTATAATTAAGACTGGATTGTTCAAGCTCGAGTGTGATGAGAAGCTATGCGTGCAAACTAAGCGTATTTATAGGCACAATGAGGCCTATTAGATCAAGGGTTCTACTACTACGCCATCATGTCGACCGATTCAAGGTGCAGAGAGATATCGAGAGAATATGTTTAAGCTGACTAGTGACTTGGTAGCCGTCTTCGCGATGCTGCTTACCAAGCAAAAAAAAAAAAGAGTGAACTTTACGATGGCCGACCACCAATGTCAACAACTAATCACGCCATATGCATGCCCATTTGCAGCAAATATATGTCATTATGAAAGTAAAATTCGTGGAAACCTCAAGTCCACATGTCTATTTTATTTAACTTTTCAAACCAAACGTTAGTGCCATCGGAGATGGGCAATTTGGGCGTAGGATTTCTTTCGCCGATTCGTTAGGTAAGCTCGGAAAAACGAGAGAGCTCGCCGGAGAAATCGCTGTCGGCTCGCCGCGAACTACGATCCCGACGGGCCTGCCGAACCTCTCGCATTTATAGGTTGGCCAAGAACAACTCTTGAAAACTTGCAATACAGGAAGTCGAGGACAACTGAACAAGTATTTCTGCTCATGTAGCTGGACTGCCAACTAGTTCAGAGTAGATTAATATAACATAAGACCTGTTTGGTTTCGAGGACTAATAGATTAGAGAAAAAATACAGTTTTAGTCTTATATCAAATAGAGAGACTAATAAGGAAACTAAAATTTCATTAGTCCTTAGTCCCTCAAAAGAGTGCTAATGAGGGACTAATGGATTAATGGACCACCTCTACCTCTCTTTTAAAAACAAAAGAGTGAAGATAATATTTTAGTCTTTGCATGTGTGTTTTAATATTTATTAGTCATTTTCAGTTTGTAGAACCAAACATGATAGGAACTAATAAAAAAATCTAATCTATTTTTTTTAAGTCCCAGTACTAATGAAACCAAATATGCCCATAGTCTCTTTTATTATATAGGTGTATCGTATTACATATATTTTATATCACGTGTTTATAAAAATGCAAGCATATATGTATAATTATTACACAGAAATATTTATTTGTCAACCACCGTGTCGATCTGCTTCATGAGTTGCAGGGAGCTTACACGATCGGCCTATGCGAACAACACTGGCCGGTTCAGTCGCATCAGTACTAAACCCCTAGTATGGCGGCGGCGGCGGGTTATTGCCATATCCACCTCGGCTGTAGTACGGAGATGACGGTGATAGGTCGTAGTAATCCGGTGACGGCGGCGGGTCGTAGTACTCCGGCGAGTGCGACGGGTCATAGTACTCTGGGGATGACAGCGGGTCGTAGTAGTCAGGGGACGGCGGTGGGTCTTGGTGGTCCGGCGATGGTGGGTGATTACCGTCATCCGGCGACTCCGACGGATCGTCATCGTTGTCTTATGCAACATTGAAAGCATGCGTTACATTATCAAAGCTAGCAGTAAAACGTTGATGAATAGGTCTCATAATTTATACTATTATATCATTATTATATTATCTTTTAATGAATCATTTTTTTACTATTGATTTTTTTCAAATTTTAAAATCATTTACTTTCGATAAAAAATCTAAATAAATGTTTATTAATTAATTTAATAAGATAGAAATTTAATTTGTTATTCATAGCAACGTATGAGAAGACGATATGTTTCCCTACAGTTCAAGTGCATCAAACCGACGTGCACAATAATTCATCGATTAGCCGGTTCGTTATAAACAAGGAAGTCGATGCAATATATAAGCGTGCATGCACATGCACGTGAGAGAAATACGAATTAATTAAGAAAATATTTAAACTCAGTATGCAAATTAAACTAAATTATACGCACGATCGAATGAGGTAGGGTGTGTGCTCACGAGTTTGTTCGCCAGAGGCGATGTGGATGAAAGCAGCAGCGAGCAGGAGAGAAAAACAAGCAAAGCCTTGGACGACTTCGGCAAAGGACGACATGTATCACTATCGAACAAACGGTTTTTTTTATAAGGCCTTCGATAAGTGACCGCGCCTTAAAAAATTGACATATTATCTCATGTGGTCTATTTAAGTGACCGTATGGAAAGATGAATTGTCCCGTGTGATCGCTTAAATAAGCCATACGGGATAATGCCACACTATCCCGTACGGCTCACTTAAGCGATTAAACAGGATAATCTATTTTTCCGTACGGCTGCTTAAGTGGACCGCACGAGATAATTCATTTTTCCGTGCGATCGCTTAAGTGGGTCGTACGGAATGATGCTCATATATTTTTTAAACCAATTTAGAGATGTAAGGTTTTAATTATCAATAAACCTATTAAATTTTTCATCTAATTCTTGAATATGAGATAGAATTAAATAGAAAATATTTTTCCACAACACAAAACATATGGTGTGATAATGAGCTAATGTTAAGGTTATATCCAAATTTAAGATACATATAAGTTTATAGTTTCTTATAGGTATATAAGCTTGAAACTTAGAGTTAATTTAGATCAAACTATAACACAGTAGCTCTTACTATAAATATAATATAGTTTGTATGTGTGTAACAAGTTTTTGCGCATATTGTTCTTGTTTTATCCTCTAACTCGAAGTCGGTTTTTAAATCGGCCATAACTTTTGCATACGAACTCCGATCGAGACGTTTCATATATGAAAATCGATCGAAAAAATTTCGGATGCGATTCGTCCATAGTTTCACCGTGTTTGGTGATTTTATTTTCCCCAAAAATTCTCAAAAGGTTGCCTTTTTGAGCCCAGAAGCTTTTTTCCGATTGTGAGCGTGTCTTCTGAATTTTTCATAGGCCACGCCTTTTGCTCGTTTAGGCTCAAATTTTTTGTGGTTACCTCTCGTGTGCTCCTAAGTCAAGAAAAATATTAAAAAATAAAAAGAAAAGGTCAAATTTTTTTCAAAAAGGGTTATTACTTAAAAATAGAAAACATATTTTTCCACAACACAAGCGGCAATATAACTTCATATGTTATGATAATGAATTAATATTAAGGTTATGTATAAATTTGAGTAATATACAAGTTCATAGCTGCGTATAAGGTATATAAACTCTGAAACTTAGAGTTCATAAACTATTACAGAGGTGTAGCCATTTATGAATAACATATAGTCTCACTTAATCAAAACTGATTGAAATTTTTATGACAGTGTTATGGAACAAAATTAAATTGTCATGTCGATTTATAGAATTTTCTAACCAAATTTATATATTATTATAATTTTTATAGTCCATCTCTAAATGTTTATAGATTATCGCATGCGGACGGTTTAAGAGCCCACGAGGAAAGATAGTTTTTCCGTGCGGGCCGCTTAAGCCACCCACACAGAAAGATAGTTTTTCCGTGCGGGCCGCTTAAGCCGCCCGCACGGAAAGATAGTTTTTCCGTGCGGGGTGCTTAAGCCGCTCGCACGGAGAAACTATCTTTTTGTGCGGGCTCTTAAGCCGCCGCACGCGATGATCACCATCGCCTATATAGGTGCGCGCGGGCTCTAAAATTTTCTAACTCCCGACGAAATTTTCTAGCGCCATGGCTTCCTCACTGACCTGCTGCCTCCATCGCCGCCTCCTCCTCTGTCGACCTTCTCCACTGCTGCCTCCTCCTCCGCCGGCCTTCTCCACCGCCGCCTCCTCCGCCGTCCTCCACCGACCACGGCCGCCTCCTCCACCGACCGTGATCACCTCCTCACCGCCACCTCCACCGATCGCGGCCACCTCGCCCACTGCCGGCCTTCATCGTCGGCCTCCACCGCGCCTCCTCCGACCGCGGCCGCCTCATCCACCGTGGCCGCTCGTCCACTGCGGCCGCCTCCTCCACTGCGCCTCCTCCGACCATGGCCGCCTCGTCCATCGCGTTCGCCTCCTCTACCGCGCACCACCGCCGGCAACACCGACCGCCACCTTTACCGCCTCGTCCACCGCGGCCGCCTCCTCTACTGCGCTCCACCGCCGGCAACACCGACCGCCTCCTCTACTTCGCATCCATGCATTGTAAATTTTGTTGTAAATGTTGTAAAATTATACATGTGAAATTTTGGTAAAATTATGATAATGTGAAATTATTTTTATGCAATTTGTGATGTGATATTAATTATCGATTTAATTCAATAATTTAATATATAATATACGACGGATGTATCTTCCGTGCGAGCCACTTAATTCGTCGCACGGAAAAATCAATTATCCCGTGCGGGCAGCTTAAGTGGCCCACACGGGATAATAGATCTTTTCGTGCGGGTCTCTTAAGCTGCCCGCACGGATAATAGATTTTTCCATGCTGTTAGGCCGCTCGTACACAAAAATTTGATTTTCGCAGACCATCTCGTGCGTGCGGGCAGGCCTTCCATACGGAAAGATGCCTTTCGGCCTGCACGCAAAAATCGATTCTCCACTAGTGTATGCTGGCTTAAGTATATGAGTACTAATCTATCTTTTCTCTCCTCACGATATATATAATCAAAATTTCTTTTGCTTGAACAATTTCGAGTGTGTGAAGAGAATTGATCGATAACTAGACGTATTTACATAGGTAGGATGAGGCATGTACTGTGGAGATTATGGCAATCGGATATCCACATGGCAAGCTTATCCGACTAGAGATAGGGATAGGTTGCGCCTGCCAATTATGTAAACCAACTATGACTTGGGTGCTACGTTGCCGATTAGATAAGGCAACAGTTCATAGTCACGGTTTGGTAAGATTGAGGAAACCGACTTAGAGTAAGATAGGGTTTCCGACTTGTAAGACCGCCTCCCAAGACTATATAGGGGGGTAAGGGGCGTCCCTTGAGGGATATGTTTTTATGAGCTATCAGCTTTAGAAGCAAGAGCAACAGATCTTGAGATCAATAAACACTCGGCAGATCGAATCCCCGAAACAGGAGTAGGGTATTACCTCAAGAGAGGGCTTGAACCTGTCTAAATCCTTGTTTTTCATCTAACCCATCGAGCTTGGCGATCTTGACTGCACCCCCAAATTTCTATTTCCGAAACCAAGTTTCGACAGTTGGCGTGCCAGGTAGGGGCCCACGCGTCAAGACTTCTCCGACAATCTCGCCGGCAAGCGCGATGGGATCTTCATCAGGCATCGACGACTTCGCTGCCAAAGGCTTCGACAAGCTCTCCGTCCCTGACTCGAATTCAGACCAGTCGGGAGGCGAAACACGCTCGGTGTCGTTCGGGCTACCGAACAACGCCGGAATCTACGACAAAGTTCTGACTTCCGAATTGGGTGCTGCCCGCTTGGAAGGAGGAATCCACTCGGTGCCTTTCGGGTTACCGAACAACGCCGAGGCCTGCTACAAAGTCCTGACTTCCAAGACGGAGTCCATCTACTCAGAAGGAGGAATCTTCTCGACGCCGTTCGGATTACCAAAACGCCGCTGAGATTTACAGTTGTCTTCTCGCCTCCCCGTCGCAATCAATCTACTCGGAGGGAGAAACCCTCTCGGCACCGTTTGGATTACCAAACACCGCTGAGATCTACTGCAAGCTCCTCTCCCCCGAGTCAAGATCGACCCACTCGGAGGGATCCACGTCATCAAGTTACGACTCGGACTGGAACGATCCAGATTCGAACCACCCGGGCTCAAGGAAAATTGCCGTCATCCTCCAACCGTTCGGGTCATGCTCATCCTCGGAGCTCGATAAGTACCTCAGCTCTTTAGGCTTTGACGATCTTTACGGCATCCCCTCAGATGAGGCCAACGACTCCGGCTGCGACAAGGACTACGAGCCAAAGTGCTTCGACGTCCTCATGACTAAGGTGGCCGAGACCGACTCAGCCATGGCCCGTAGGGTCGCAGAGGAAGAACAAGCCAGGCTTGAGCAGGAGCGCAAGCTGGCGGAAGATGAGAAGAGGCGCAAGGAGGAAGCCGACAGGAGAAAGAGGGACCTGAGGGCGACCGGACGATCCGCTCGAGAGGCCATACTTCAGACGCGAATCCACAACACCAACATCTTCCAGACGCCTTAGCAGAACGCCGTTGCCGCTCTCACCCTCCTGGACACCGTAATCGAGACGACATCCCCCGACGTGACGCCAATCTTGGACAAGATCAAGACCATCATCATGGCTACAGCCAATGGTTCTCCCTCCACCTCAGCACGAAAACCGACTGAGTCCGTGGCAGAAACGCCCGACAGAAGCCGACTCCCGCCGCTGAGGTCAAAGGATTACAAGAGGCCCGAGCAAGACCGGACGGCCACTAGGTCAAGAGACCTTCGCCACGAGACCACGCGCAAGCATCAAGAGCAATCGGTCAACTCCCGCGAGATGCGGCATGGACGACCACCCGTCCACCACCGGGTCCATCGCAGCAACAACTCCGACTATCGAAGCAGCCTGCCAAGGACCCCGCCGAGCGATCTGCGGGAAGTCCTCGACCGACGCTATCAAGAACGAGATCAGCGTTCCCGCCAAGATCGAAGGGGCTCGCCCGACACAATGACGATGGAGTACCCGCTTTCACTCGGGACTGCGCGAGTACATTGGCCGAATGGTTTCAAGCCGACGGGAATCGAGAAGTACGACGGAAGACCGACCCGAGTCATGGCTAACCGTGTACACCCTCGCCATCCGAGCGGCGGGAGGTGACAACAAGGCCATGGCCAAGTACCTGCCTGTTGCCCTTGCTAACTCAGCCAGGAACTGGCTCACGAGCTTGCCAAGAGGCTCGATCGGCTCGTGGAGTGAGTTAAGGGACCACTTCATCGCCAACTTCCGGGGCACTTTTGAGAGGCCGGGACCCGCCGACCTCTACAACGTCGTCCCGAAGCCGGATGAGCCATTGAAGGACTACATCCGGCGCTTCTCCCAGCGCAACGAGATCGCCAACATCACCGACGACATCGCATCGCCGCCTTCCGAAGGAGTCCGTGATGAAGCGTTGATCGGAAAATTTGGGCGCAAGACACCGAAGACGGTGAAGAAGATGTTCGAGACGAGAAACTCATACGCCAAATCCAGCGATGCGATCAAAGCGGCACGCCAAGACCGGCCTGACAGAAGGGACGACAAACAGTCGGGAGGAAGCCAGCATCCTAAGAAGGATAATGGCAACAACAACCAGGGCTAGAAGGACCGCAAGCGCCAACCTAAGGACCTGGTTGTCGCGACGTCCAACTCCCAACGCCGTCCCCGAGTCGCTGCCTATGACGCTATCATGAACGCTCAGTGCACGCATCATCCCAACCACAAGCACGTGGCCAAGGATTGCTTCATTTACAAGCAATTCACCGAGCAATATGTGGCACAACTCAACAAGAAGCTGACTGACGAAGCCGGACCATCGGGCACCAAGAAGAACAACCCGGCTGGAAATACGGAGCCCTTTCAAGACCCCATGGGCGAGCTGAATCACATCTTTGTGGGGCCGCAAGCCTATGAATCCAAGAGGAAACAGAAGCTAACCGACCACGAAGTCAACGCGGAACAACGTGAGGTCCCACAATACCTACGATGGTCGGAGGTGGCTATTACGTTCGACCGCTCGGATCACCCTGACTGAGTGGTTCACCCGGGGCGGTACCCCCTAGTCCTAGACCCGGTGGTCCGCAACATCAAACTGAAGCGCGTCCTCATTGATGGAAGCAGCGCCCTTAATATTTTGTTCGCCAAGACCTTGGACGAGATGCAAATCCCGAGAGCCGGGCGAAAGCAAGCTCGGCCCCTTCCACGGAGTTATCCGGGCTGTCGTCCACGCCACTCGGGCACATCGCCCTTCCAGTCACCTTCGGAGTTCGCGAGAACTTTCGAACGGAAAATATCACTTTCGAGGTGGCCGACTTCGAGACGGCCTACCACGCGATCATTGGAAGGCCTGCACTCGCCAAGTTCATGGCGATACCGTACTATATCTACCTCTGCATGAAGATGCCGGGTCCAAACGGCGTCATCACTCTTCGCAGCGACGTCAAACAAGCCTTCACCTGCGACAAGGAAAGGCGTGACATGGCCCAATCTCGCGAGAGATTGCGTGGCGGAGGAAATCGATTGGCTGCATCAACTTCTGCAGAAGGTGAAATCCCCGCAAAGAAGATAGCCAAGTCGGGACAAGGCGACGCTAAAACAAAAAAAATCTCCCTTGATCCATCGGATCCTTCCAAAACCGCTGTAATCGGCGCTGAGCTAGATCCTAAATAGGAAAGCGCGCTCGTTACCTTCCTCCAAAATAATAAAGACGTTTTTGCTTGGAAACCATCTAATATGCCTGGAATTCCTAGGGAGGTGATCGAGCACTCTTTACACGTCAAAGATGACGCAAAACCAATCAGACAACGATTGCGCAGGTTCGCTCAGGATCGAAAAGATGCCATCAAGGAAGAACTCACAAAACTCTTAGCCGCCGGTTTTATCATGGAAGTTCTGCATCCCGACTGGCTGGCTAACCCGGTTCTGGTCCGGAAGAAGACAGAACAATGGGGCATGTGCGTTGACTACACCGACCAGATCCATTTGGGTTGCCTCGCATCGACCAAGTCGTGGACTCAACGGCCGGCTGCCAGCTCCTAAGCTTTTTGGATTGTTACTCGGGCTACCATCAAATCAGCTTGAAGGAATCCGACTGCCTGAAAACATCGTTCATCACGCCGTTTGGGGCCTATTGCTACATCACGATGCCTTTCGGCCTGAAGAACGCCGGAGCCACATACTAGCGCATGATCCAAAGGTGTTTTCAGATGCAGATCGGGAAGAACGTGGAAGCTTACGTCGACGACGTCGTCATCAAAACCAAGCAGAAGGAAGACCTGATCGCCGACTTAGAAGAAACCTTCGCGAACATCCGGGCCTTCAGAATAAAGTTGAACCCGGACAAGTGCACGTTCGGCGTGCCATCAGGCAAACTGCTCGGCTTCATGGTGTTACATCGCAGCATTGAAGCTAACCCAGAAAAATCAACGCTATCCTGAGTATGAAGCCCCCGAGTAACCAGAAAGACGTTCAGAAGCTTACTGGCTGCATGGCAGCGCTAAGCCGATTCATTTCTCGACTCGGGGAACGAGGCATGCCCTTCTTCAGGTTGCTGAAGAAAACGGACGACTTCCAGTAAACTACGGAAGCCCACAAGGCCTTTAAAGATTTTAAAGAATTCCTCACGACACCGCCCGTCCTAACATCACCTCAACCTCAGGAGCCCCTGCTACTGTACGTCTCAGCGACTCACCAAGTGGTCAGCACAGTCCTCGCGGTCAAGCGCGAAGAAGAAGGGCGAGTCCAGAAGATTCAGAGGCCAATCTACTTCGTTAGCGAAGTATTGGCAGGAGCCAAAATTCGCTACCCTCAGGTACAAAAATTGCTATATGGTGTTCTGATAACCGCGAGGAAATTGGCACACTACTTTCAGGGCCACTCGATCACAGTCGTCACCTCCTTTCCACTCGGCGATGTCATCCACAACCGGGAGGCGACTGGGCGCATCACGAAGTGGGCCCTGGAGCTGATGCGCTGGACTTAACCTTCAAAGCAAGAACGTCGGTAAAGTCACAAGCCCTGGCCGATTTCCTTGCCGAGTGGACCGAACAACAAGAAGATGTACCTCGAGAAGACCTACAATATTGAATCATGCACTTCGACGGATCCAAGAGGATCACCGGCTTGGGAGCAAGAGTCGTGTTGATCTCCCCGACTGGGGAGAGGTTAAGATACGTTCTTCACCTCCACTTCTCCGCCTCTCACAACGTCGCCGAGTACGAAGCCCTGCTACATGGACTGCGACTTGTAGTTTCACTCGGGATACGTCGGCTCGTCATGAAAGGGGATTCCCAGCTGGTCGTCAATCAAGTAATGAAAGACTGGTCTTGTCTAAACGACACCATGGAGGCCTACCGGCAAGAAGTTCGCAAACTTGAAGACAGGTTTGATAGACTGGAGCTATCCCATGTCCCGAGACATAACAACGAGGCAGCTGACGAGTTGGCGCAGTTCGGGTCCAAGCGAGAAGCCGCTCCAACAGATATTTTCGTAGAACATCTCTATGAGCCGACTGTTGCAGCAAAACCAACTCCCAACGAGCAAGCAACAGACCAAGTCGCCATGATTGACGCCGACTGGAGGACACCACTCATCAAATTTTTAACTCAGCAAGAGCTGCCGGAAGACCGGGATGAGGCGGAACGAGTCCGACGCCGTTGTCAAGCTTACGTCATGGTGGATTCTGATTTATACAAAAGAAGCCCTTCTGGAGTCTTAATGAGATGCATCACGCCTGAGGAAGGACGGCAGCTACTCCAAGATATCCACTCGGGTATATATGGAAGTCACGCGGCAGCGCGTACCTTGGTGGGCAAAGCCTACAGACAAGGTTTCTTCTGACTTATGACGGTCTCCGACGCCAACAAAGTGGTACGAACCTGTGAAGGTTGCCAGTTCTTCGCTCGGCAGAGTCATGTCCCAGCCCAGGAACTACAAACGATTCCATTTATTCGTCGCAATTGACAAGTTCTCCAAGTGGATCGAGGCTAAGCCGGTTGCCACGATCACCGCTGACAAGGCATGGGACTTCATCCTCAATATCGTACACCGTTTTGGCGTCCCAAACAGAATTATAACCGATAATGAGACTCAATTCACTGGAGGCATCTTCAAGGAATTCTGTGAAGACTTTGGAATCAAAATCTGCTACGCATCGGTCGCACATCCCAAAAGCAATGGATAAGTTGAACGTGCCAACGGCATGGTTCTTCAAGGCATCAAGACCGGTTAAATCCTTATGCCGGCAAGTGGGTTCAAGAGCCCCCCTCGGTTCTGTGGTCTCTGCGGACTACGTCCAGTCGGGCTACCGGCCAAACTCCTTTCTTTCTGGTCTACGGGGCAAAGGCCATGTTGCCGAACGAAATGGAGTATGAATCTCTCTGAGTCCGCAGCTTTAATGATGAACGCTACGATCAAGACCGAGTGGATGACCTCACCCGACTGGAAGAGACCCGTGAGGCAGCCCTCATCCAGTCGGCCAAATATCTGCAAGGACTCAGACGATACCACAGTCGCAACGTTCGAGCACGAGCTTTTATTGTCGGTGATTTGGTTCTACGCAAGACTCAGACCACCAAGGACCGTCACAAGTTATCTCCATTATGGGAAGGACCGTATATAATTGCTGAGGTGACTCGGCCAGGAGCATATCGACTAGAACGTAAAGACGGATCCATGGTGGAGAACTCCTAGAACATCGAGCATCTTCGACGATACTATGCTTAAATTGCCTTAAGTTTCATGTTCTTCTTGACTGCCAACCTCAAGCAAGATGACTTCTTGAGTTAGCAGTCGGGGGCTGTACATACGTCAGTAAAGCATGGTTTTCTTCGGCAACCTATACATATTTGGTTTATCATTGTTTAATGTTCCTCGATTCAAGTTCAATGCATATGGACTGATAATTTTTTGATGACCTAATCAAGCTTAGGCTTGATGACAGTTGGACAAAAATTACTTAAAAATTTTTACATAAAAACTCGGATCAAGGCATTAACATAAATAAACTGAATATTTACAAGCCACATCAAAAAGTCGCATACAAATGTTCATAAAGCAATCAAGACCGGAAATTGTTTACTACATCGGCGGCTACTTTTTTGGCCGACTCCTGTGCCTCACTAATCAATTCCAGCGCCTGTTCATCCGAAGTACCATCAGCGAACCCCTCCCCGATTGAATCAACATCTACCCAGGGGTAGAGCGACTTGGTCTGTGCAAGGGCAAAGCCCGCTCCCATGATGGCTGCTTCAGAAATATTGGCCAGGTACTGATCAGGGGCCCTCCGAAGCTTGTCGAAGACCTCGACGGTGTCCAACGAGCTGGTCCCGAGCCCATTATGGAATAGCGACAAGAGAATCGGTGTTGTTGCATTAGCAACATCGTCCCTGACGCTTTCAGCTTTTTTGACCCTCTCAATGAAAACATCATATTGGGCTCGGGTCTTGATCTTATAGGTTGTCAAAGATATGTGGTCACACAGACATTTCAAAGATGAAGCGAAACAAAGAACGCTGCTCTGAAAGAGCTCACCTTCAAACTCGGACTCCAGCTCGGCTTTGCTGGTGTTGGCTTCTTCCAGCTGGGCCTGGAGCGAGAGGACCTCCGACGAGTTTTCTACAACAAGAAAGGTTATCAACAACCAAGATCAACACAGACTACAATTAAAGGAAAAAAAGATTAAGGAGATTAAGCTTACTCCCGACTGAACCCCGGAGGTCGAGGTTCTCCTCCCGGACTGCGGCTATTTCTCTCCTCAGAGCCGCTTCCCTCGATGCGGCTTCTTCTCGAGTGGTCTTTAGCTCATGCTGGATGTTCTCCAGGGAGTTAAAGTGCGGGACCAACTTCTCGAGTGCATCGGATTTGGCCATCGACCGGCAGTACACCCTCTACATACAAGTTCTAAAGTTGGCCGACCGAAAAGCGATGATAAGGCTACAACAGAAAAAGGGGGAAACTTACGTTTAGCAGCCGAGTTGCTTCATTCAGGCTGTCTACAAGCATATCTCTTTCTTCATTCTCCATTTGCTTGTTCAGGATAATGCCCTGTCTCTGGCCTTCGGAATCGCGCCACTCAATTTTGACTGGAGGGACCCAGGTTTCAAAGGACTGCAACATGGGGATTTCCTCTACTTTGGCTGATAAGATTCAGAAGGAGCAAATGAAGATACAGGAAAATGGACTGGAGATCAAAAGATGAAAGATTGTTTTGAGACTTACCGGCTTTGGTGGCCGAGTCCTTATCCGACACTTCCCGACTGCTTTTTTCCTTCTTGGTTCTTACCCGACTGGTCCTCAGTTGGGACCCTTTGAGCAGCAGCTGAGGGCTCTTCTGTGGCCGACTGGTTTCCAGTCGAGGTATCCCAGCGGCGATCGGGGCTCTTTCCTTGGGGTATCCTCACTAGGAGGTGAGGGCCTCTCACTCGAAGCGCTCTCGCTCGGGAGAGGGCTCTAGGGTTTTGGCTCCGCAGGCTTTGATGCTTCGGTGGTTGCAGTTAGTGTTGGGCCCTCACTTTGCCTAGTGGGATCAATGTTTTGATGCCTCCTGCAAAAAGAAAGACAGGAGCAATCGAGATGAAGACGAAGAAATTTTCAACAAAGAGCTCAAATTCAGTCGTAAGGCGTACCTGGTTGATCGGCGGATCTTGGGTGCCGTTTTTGGTGACGGCCTTGGAGGAGTCGCTTCAGCTTGAGGGGCTGGGACATCGACGTCCGAGTCATCAATGACCAATCTCCTCTTACTCGCCCGCTTGCTGATGTCTTCGCTCGGGGCAGCCCTCTTCCCGACTGGATCACTCTGGATCTTCACGCCGCCAGTTGGCTTTTTGGCAGGCCTAGCCGGCGCGTCATCATGATGTATTTTATATGGCTTCGAGATAATAGAGGCATTTTCCTGCAAGAAAGATTCTTATAACACTAATAAGTGTTACATCAAGATTGGAGGGCAATAAAAGAAGTCAAGTCAACTTACCGAAGGAGGAGAACGATATAGGCTGTACGGAAGGACCGGCAGCATGAGGCTACGCTCGACTGCAATTCCAGTCGAGAATATCTTATACATACGGATCTTCAAAGTTTCGAAGCTGAGGGAGTCGCGGTCTTCCCGATTGGGGTCCCTCTCGCCCTCGTACTCAAAGGCAGGCTTGGACCTCTCCTTGATCGGCGCCAGTCGGTTTTTGATGAAATGCCGAGTGATTTGCTCACCCCGAAGGCTCTTCTACTTCATGTCCAAAATCTTCGACAGAAGCTTGTTGGCTTCGTCCCAATCTTGGGCCACTGGCACGGTGCTCCAGTTGGATCTGGGTACAGAAGGAAGGCCGACGAAGTCGGGCAAACTGGGTTCGAGGTTTGCGATGTAGAACCAGTTTGCGTGTCAGCCCTTGTTAGAAGATTTCAAGGGAAGAGAAAAATAGTCTCGGCGGAGGGATCCGCGGAGTTGGAAGCCGGCCCCACCAACGACGTAGGGCTCATCCTTGTTTGGATGCGGTTTGAGATAGAACAAGCGCCGGAAGAGTTGGAAGTGGGGAAGAATGCCAAGGAAGGCTTCGCCGACATGAATGAAGAGAGCAATGTGGAGCATAGAGTTGGGGTTCAGATGGTAAAGCTGAAGGCCGTAATAGTCAAGAAGACCCCTAAAGAACTCAGAGGTGAGGAGGCCGAACAATAGAAAAAAGAGGTAAAGACAATGAGCTCACCGGTGTTCGGAGTGGAAAACTCATCACCGGCCGCTGGGCGCCAGCCGACGATCTCCTTGGGAGGGAGAATTCCGTGCTTCACCATCTCCTTGAGAGTGGACTCCTTGATATCCGAAGTCGCCCATTGCTCGAAGGGGATCTTTTTATCTCCCGCCATGAATGTGGTTTTGGGGGAGTGGATCTGGCTCGGAGGATGGGGATTTAGGATGGGGATCTGCGGAGCTGGATGCGGAGGCTAGCTTGTGGTGAAGCGCGAGCTCCTGGATTGATGGATTGAGTGCGCGCACGAGCCTAGGGTTTTCCACTGCAAGCTGGTGAACAGTTTGCGAGTGGGAAATTTTTTCTGGGAAGACGAAGTGGCGGGGATGACCTTGAGGCTTTGTACAAAGATTTGAGGGTTTCACCAAGTTATTTTGCGGATTGGGCCGAGCCCATGAGAAACTTGCGGCCCAGCTAAGGTGTGGCCTGACGCGTGTCCTTAGGGACTTAAGTGGATGGACTTAAGCAGATTTGCCTTGGCAATATGCACGTGTCTAATTGCCCGATACCTTTAAAATCCTTTCACACTGCGGTTTGCGCAACTTCATGAGAGGTTGGCGCGATGCAATTTGAAAGGTGATAAACAGTTAAGCTTTTCCTGACTGTTTTGATGACAGGGACTGTTTGGTTTTTATGCATTTGATTAAATGATTATATCAATGTTGTTTTTCCACCGTGGTGAAGATCTTCTTTAGATTGAGACCAGTATTATGGCAAGAGCTATTTAATATTTGGGTCATATTTTTTAGATAACTGAAAAACTTGCTTACCCATGAGGGATGATTAAAATATTTTTTCCGAGATGACTCGGGCAGATCCACTCGAATAAACATGAGCTTACCGAGTGTTTTTCATCCATGAGGGTTGATTGAGTTATTTGTTCTGAGATGACTCGTGCAAATTCACTCGGATAAGCATGAGCTTGGTGAGTAATGAGATTTTTTTATGATTGCTTTAGCTTGAGCTAAGCATTTACATAAGAATGATTTTTTATAGTTCTTGACTATATGTTTAGTCTGTTTTTGACTAACCACATAGTCGGGGGCTACACCTAATTAGGTGCATCAGGAGATGCACTGATGCACCTAGATATTTGTTTTTTGAGAATTTTTTGGGATATTTTTCAGCCCTTCACAGTCTTTGGAGTCACTCGGTAGATTCAGGCAAGGACGACGGGACCACTCGGCGCCAGAAGCATTCGGCTAAAGAGTTGTTTGTCTCGTCAACTGCGAAGGACTCGGGGGTTACTGTGGAGATTATGGCAATCGGATATCCACATGGCAAGCTTATCCGACTAGAGATATGGATAGGTTGCGCCTACCAATTATGTAAACCAAGTATAACTTGGTTGTTACGTTGCCGATTAGATAAGGCAATAACTCATAGTCACGGTTTGGTAAGATTGAGGAAACCGACTTAGAGTAAGATAGGGTTTTCGACTTGTAAGCCCGCCTCCCAAGACTATATAGGGGGGTAAGGGGCGTCCCTTGAGGGATATGTTTTTATGAGCTATCAGCTTTAGAAGCAAGAGCAACAGATCTTGAGATCAATAAACACTCGGCGGATCGAATCCCTGAAACAGGAGTAGGGTATTACCTCATGAGAGGGTCTGAACTTGTCTAAATCCTTGTTTTCCATCTAACCCATCGAGATTGGCAATCTTGACTGTACCCCCAAATTTCTATTGCCAAAACCAAGTTTCGACATGTACATTTCTAGTTACTTTTTTTGAACGGAAACATTTCTAGTTACTTTGAGTAGATCGATGACGCACCAGTGCTTAATTTTCAGCTTTCTTGACGCCATCATATGGATGAATCAAGTGGATCGATCAACCGATTCAAGATAAAAGAAGTATATAATACTAACAAGCTAATAACTACAAGTAGCATTCATGAGAGTACGTTTGGCAAATGGCATCTATCATCCGATGACGACATCAGAAATTATCAAAATCTAAAATTGAGCAGGACTCAACTAATAAAATATTAATTTTCTTAAAAACTTATATGACAAACTAAAAAATTTAAATATAATTATGAAAGCAAGCTAAGTCACAAGCCCCAACTCCTTTGCCCCCGATCATATGTGCTCGTTCGATTCACCGCAAAGCGAGCTCAGCTGCAAAGCAAATTAAACTCAATAAGAAGATTAATAATCTCAACTCAATGAATAAAATATCACTATTTGCGTAGTCTCTATGAAACCAAGAAAACCTAATACAAGTCTAACACTGAGCCAAGAAAACCTAAGACAAGTCTAACACTCTCCCACAGACGGAGTCATACTCAGCCACTAGTATAGACGTTTAGACTAGAACGAAACTCGATGAAGACAGAAAAGGGTAGCCCCTTTGTAAAGATGTTAGCGTACCGATATGACGTCAAAACATGAAGAACCCGGATAGCATCTGCAGCCACCTTATCTCGAACAAAGTGCAAATCAATCTCAATGTGCTTGGTGCGCTGATGCTGAACTGGATTAGTTGATTATATGTGGAAGAGAATGTTATGCAGGTGCAAGGGACCACGGGACGATGAAAACGATGTATAACTAGTGTTAGTAACATCCCGGTGTACGGGTTGAAGAAGGCGGGCCAGTCAGTGTGTCGCCTTGGGGATTGTCGGACTATCCAGTCGAGTCGTCGGACTGTCCCATTGCAAAGACCATGCCCACGCCCGCAACTGCGACCACGACCGCGATTGTTGGAGTAGCCGCATCTCGTGTTGGTGCAGGAGCCGGGTTACCAGTGGCGCCAAAGCCACCGGAACCGGCCGGTTGGGAGGAGGCTGATGAGGACGCGCCGGCAACAAGGGCTTGCTGCATAGACGCCTTGGCCGCAAGGGAGACCTCCTTAATCAGGATATTAGCACAAACTTCGAGGAAGGTCGGAAACAACTGCTATCGTCTCAAGATAGGCTCCATGAAGGCGACTTTTCGTTGAGGCTATGAAGAAGTTGCATGACGATGGTACGATCGAGAACAACCATGCCTAGATCGGCAAGATCATCTGCCATACACTTGAGTTGACGACAATATTTAGAGATGGACAGACCACCTTGAGCAAATGTGTGGAACTTGGGTCGAGGAGGATAGCCCGAGTCTCCTTATTGCCGATGAACTGTTGTTCGAGGCCAAGCCAGATGGAGCGCGATGTCAGGGAAGGGCCGTTGGATGACGGCGTCATGACTATCTCCAGAAGCTTCGGCGTCATGGTGGCGGATAACCATAACTTGACGGTGTAGTCCATCCAGAGCCATTAGGAGTCATCGGAGAGGTCAGCATCAGAAAGAACGAGATCTTCGAGATCGTACTTGGCGAGAGCATTGATAAAGAGACTCCGCCAACTTGTGTACTATGTCGACGCATGATCGATGACGATGGGAACCATCGTCTTGATGTTGGAGACACCGACGGCCTGAGCATGCAATTGGGCGTGCTCCTGCGTCTTGTTTAAGAAGTCATGCTGGGCGGCGTCCTGGATGATGCAAGCTGCGGCAAGAACATGAAGGCGATCGACCTCTGCACAAAGCTGAGCGGCCTCTGCCTCAGCGTTGCAGGCGGCCTCCTCAGCGACACGTAAAGCTGTTGCTTCTGCTAGGAGGGCAGCCTCAGTGGCAGCGGCCTCGGTAGTGGTGGTCTCGGTGTTGTTCTAATCGACGTCAAAACTAGCCATTGGGGAGGGGTTGGCGACGGACGATGGGTGACATCGGGAAGGTAGGGACGCGCGACGGTGAGGTTTGGAGCGGAAGCAAGAGGCATAGAACCCTAATATGATACCATGAAGAAGATTAATAATCTTAACTCAATAAATAAAATGCCGCTTTTACAAATATATAAAAGCGCAGTCCTACGAAGCCAAGGAAACATAATAAAAGTCTAACACGAAGCAAAAAACCTAATATAAGTCTAACACAATCATACATCACAATATGTACATACATCTAATTACCTGATATACAGAAATGTATTTTCTTTGATTGTCATATTGTAAAATTTTCTTAGAGAGTAGTTTATATTTTTTACTAAAACCTCATCATAGTATTTCTAATGTAACTGGCAATTGGCTTAGTGTATTGATTCAAAAATAAAAAACTCATATTTATAGGAACACCTACTTTAGGCTTTATGGTTGAGCGGGATTAATATGGTTTTTGATAAATCTTCAAATATATATTATATGCATATACTTGTAGAGCAACACACTAGATCAGGTTCTGGACCCAACTTTAAAAGTGTGAAGAGAAAAAAAAGCTAATTCATACTGCATGCTGAAGCTTGAAAGTAAATTAGTGTCACGTACATTTTTGTCAACTTCGACTGAAGATTAAAAATTATAATTCAATAATTATTGTGTTTTTAAGTGTTGGTGTTTGTAAGTTGGACTTCATGCCTGAATGTTTGCTCCTTAAGAGAATCATGTAATAAGTGGTTATAGCTTTCTTAAAACGAAAGTCAAGATTTATTTCATTATCTAAAAAAATTACCTGATATATGTGTCACTATGAAAGCGAATTCATGAAACCCAAGTAACGCACATTTCAATTTTTCAGACTAAATGTCAGGTATGAGGTGCTCTTGAAGAAAAGGCCAGGAAAAATTAGGAGTAATTAACCAGTCCAGATTCGACGATCCGTCCATGAGGAGGCTTACGTTACGGATGTGTTTGTGTTTGTTTGAGATTGATGATCAGAAGCGGGAGATCAAGTCGCAGATCCTCAAAGGACGGGGTCCAGCTGGGCCTTCGCAATTACGCCGCAATTTGAAGCCATTTCCTGTGTGCGGGCTAGATCGTCGAAAACAATTTAAACCACCTTTTCATATTATAATCATATTATAAATGATTTTGATTTTTTCCTAATAAACAATATAACAATATTTTCAACATAAAACAAACATATTATTAAAATATACAAAATAATGCTAGTTTTAATGAAACTAATTAATTTGATGTTATATTAAAAAATTTGTTAAAATTTAATGAAAAAACAAAGCGCCTTATAATATTAAAAAGTTCTAATGAAAAAGTCAAAATGATTTATAATATAAAACGGACATAGTAATAATGTTTTTATTTTTGGTAATGAGGAATAATGTGCATAAAACTTTTGGTAAGAAACTTCCATCTGGAAACTTTTCATATAAAACTTGATATGGGCCTTGCACTGACAGCGTATATGCATGAATTAGAATCTTACTTGGCAATGGTGTCAGCATATACACATGGATATGGTTGGGCCTATTGAGAATTTTTTGGAAGGACGGCCCATTATTTGCTTGGCAAGAAATGAACCAAGGGAAAATATACTCGTAACGGTCATCGAGTAAAAAATTATATATATATATATATATATTATTAACAATTGTGCCCGTGCGTTGCAACGGGTAAAGTCGAGGCGCGACACGGATGGGGACGGCACGGAGGGCGCGGAGCTCCAAGCGGCGATGGGAGGGAGGAGCACGGTCGCGATCTTGGGCGCGGCGCGGATGGGGACGAGAGGGAGGGGCGCGGGGAGAGAGGAGCGAATGGGGTCTTTTTTCATCCAAGCCCTCCTTTTCTTTTCAGTATTGGGATTGCGGGTAGGGCTGACAAAATACTCGTGGCTCGCTAGCTCGTTCGGCTCGTGGATGGCTCGGCTCGACTCGTTGAAAAATGCTAACAAGCTGCGCCAAGGGTTTAGCTCGTTAGCTATAATGAGCCAGCTCGAGTTAGCTCGCAAGCTGCTCGTGAGCTCAACGAGTCAGATGCAATGTACAAAGTAGGACCTAATGTTTTGCTTGTTTTGCTATTCTTTTGCTGGTTTTGTTGTTGATGTGACAATAAATCAATAATTTTATAATTTTGTGATAGTCAATATGGATCTAATGCTTTAGATTATAATAGTAATAATATCTAATCTAGTTGCATCATTACATTTGCATGGATAATTGTCGATGGACAAGTGTTATTACGTTAATTATGGACTTAATGTATCACTTTTTATTTTTTTCAATTGTATATTTGCATGTTTAATAGACTAAGAAAATAAAATATAATTTGTACATAAATTGCATTGTATTAAAGTGGCTCGTGAGCTAAACGAGCCGGCTCACGAGCCTAGCCGAGCCGAGCCTCCGGCTCGGCTCTCTACCGAGCCCCAACCGAGTCAAGCCGAGAGCCGAGCCGGACGAGCCTCCGGCTCGGCTCTCTACCGAGCCGAGCCGAGTCGAGCCGGTATCCACCCCTAATTGCGGGTTAATTTTAAAAAATCAAGGTTTTTGCAAAATAGCTAGACAGAATAAAATTTTGGATAGAAACACTACTTGCTTTATAGTAGCAAAATGTCCATGTGTTTCAATGGGAGGACGATGCAGAGAGGAAAGCAGGCGGAGGACGAAGGTCCAGGCGACAGCGCGAGAGCTCTGAGCGGCGATGGGAGGAGGCGCAAGCGCAGCGCGGATGGGGAGAGAAGAGAGGACGTATGAGGTCTTTTTTCATCCAAGCCCCTCTTTCTTTTCAACATTGGGACTGCAAGTTAATTTTATAAACAGTCAAGGGTTTTACGTAAAATAACACTTTTTCTTCTTTAATTGAGTTTTTTAAAATAGCCGGATGGACTGTGGGTTAATTTTAAAAAACTCAAGGGGTTTTTCAAAATAGCCAGGCAGAACAAAATTTGGGTGAAAACACTACTTGCTTTATATATAGGTATAGATATATACTACTAAATATGTCCGTGTGTTACACGGGCGTCATTTTATTTTATTATAATTATTTTAAAGTTGAAGTCTCATGTAATTTCGATTTATTTTTTTTCTTTATATTTTCACCTGATGACTATTTCAGCATTGGGACTGTGGGTCAATTTTATAAACACTGTGTGTTTTCGGCAAAATAGTCAGACAGAATGTTGGTTAATTTTATAAACACTCAATGGAGTTTTCTGTAAAATAGCTAGACGGACCGTATGTTAATTTTATAAACGCTCAAGGTTTTATACAAAATAGCCAGATGAACGAAAATTTTAGGTGAAAACACTATTTTATAGATAGTTATAGATTATAAATTAATGAAAACCTCCGAAAAAACTGGTCACATATTAATGTAAGTTTAATTTCGAGAAAATAGAAGTAACCGGACAAAACAACTGGGTCACGCGTTAATATAAGTTGCGCAACTAACTAAACCAAATTTAAATACATATGCATGGATAACATATATGGAGTATATACTTATCGGCGGCACGACCCACTAAACAACTGACCGGCCATGATGCTTTCCATCTAATCTAATTAAGCCCTCAAATCGATCTGCTGCAATGTATGCGTGTTCATCTAATCCATGGCACAATTACAACAGTCCATCATCAAAGAAAAATAAAACAAGGACCAACCAACTAAAATTTCTTGCAAAGAAAGAGAAATCCACTAATATCTTGATCAAGCACAGACGAAACACTAAACTGATTTTTCTTTTTTTAAAAAATAAGACTCGCTTCTTCAACACTAAACTGATTTTTCTTTTTTTAAAAAACAAGACTCGCTTCTTCATGGTTTGATTTCGTTCGAAACTGCCAGTACGTAAGTGTAGTTAGAAAGTTTTCTGCTTGATGCTTAAGCTGATCCAAGGGATCTAGCTAGTAGGAATTAATATAATCAGATTAGTTCTTCCGATTGTGCTGCTAGGAGGAATATAATCATATTAATTAGTTCTTTCGATTCTCCTCCATGCATACATCCTGCTCATGTTAATTGCATTTTTTTATCTCCAATCTAATGCCTTCTTGTTTATTTTGTTTGACATACATAGGAGCAGTAGAACAGATCACGTTTATTTTTTTAAGAAAACATCAGGAGAAGATGAGAAGAAAATTATAAACCCAACGCTGAAGAATAGAAAGAGCAGGCAAGCCATGTCCGTCGCAGGACAGGGCTGAAGAATAGGAGTCAGACTCGCACACAGAATCACGGACACACGCTCCTCACTGCGATCTCACCGTTGGATCCGACCGACGAAGGTTTCTAGTGGTTGGATTGACGGACTAAACGACTGCGGGTTAATTTTGAAAAAACTCAAGGGTTTTATGTAAAATAGTCAGGCAGAACAAAATTTGAATGAAAATACTACTTGCTTTATAAATAGGTATAGATATAGATATAGACATGGTAGGGCTAAAACCTACGTTACACAGTGGCTGGACGGACCAACCAAGGCACGCGCGTGACCGAGTCGTGCCGCGCGTGACGCACACATATTCTTGCCCAAACCTTATCTTTATGCGCGCGCTTGAACCAATCACACAACCACCGAATCACACTAGGTAGCGAATCTCATTGAAGCTCTAAAGTTAAACTACTTAGGCAAGAGTAGTATTAGGATGGGTGACCTCATGGGGAGTGGGTGACCTTTTGAGAAATCTAGTTGCAACTTTTTTTACACAATATTACAATTTCATCTAAACATCAGTTGCAATTCTACCAGTTTGTTATACCAGTTACGACACAACAATATCACTGACTGCTCAATTGCAACTGAAGCTTCATCTAAACACCAGTTGCAACTCCACCAGTTGCGACACACCAATATCACTGACTGCCCACCTAGTTGCAATTTCATCTAAACACCAGTTGAAACTCCAACTTTAGTTGCAACTTCATCTAAACATCAGTTGCAACTCCACCAGTTGCGACACATCAATATCACTGACTGCCCGCCCAGTTGCAACTCCAGTTGTAACTTCATCTGAGTTGCAACATCATCTAAACACCAGTTGCAACTCCACCAGTTGCGACACACCAATATCACTGACTGCCCGTCCAGTTGCAACTCCAGTTGCAACTTCATCTAAACACCAGTGGAGTTGCAACTTCATCTAAACACCAGTTGCAACTGACGTGTAGGTCTGGTAGTTGATCAGTTGCAACACACTTGGTATGCTGTTTGCAACCTAATCTAAACACCAGTTGCAACTTCGCTGGAGGACTTCCTAGGAGGTCACCTATCCTAGTACTACTCTCGTCCAAGCACGCTTAACTTCAGAGTTCTAATGAGATCCGGTGCTTTAGTGTCGGTCCCGACGAATCAGCCGATGGGTTCATATGTGGATTGGTATGCCTGATTGGTTGGGTCGATTGGCCTGGGTGCATTCTATACCTGAAATGCACCCAGACGCATTATAGACACACATTATATATACACACACACGCTACAACACTACATGGCATCTTGCGTGCCATTTAGTTAAATGCATCTACCAGTAATTCTTTTACTATATCAGGAAGCATGTACATGTGCTCTTTTCTATATGGATTGATTGACCAATACATGAGGAATAAATTTATCCTTGGGTTAGGGTTGGATGCTGCATTTTCCTAGGAGCTCTTTCCCATTAACCATACATGATAACCCAAATTATAATTCACATATCAAAGTGGAGTCAAAATTTTAGGGTTGATATATTCTTGTTCAATTCAAACGAATAAGTGTCGTGTTTATAAAAAAGATTATTAAATGATGAATACAGAAGTTATATCGGTTGGTAAAATAATCAATAAATGATGGATACCAAAGTTATATGTGTCAGTAAAAAGATCATTGAATGGATGGATGTGAGAGTGATTCATGTTAGTAAAAGAAGTTACTAAAAACTATTTATGAGAGTTTCAAAAGATAACTAAAGGAATAAATTATCTAAAAGATAACTTAAAGATATTTAAAATTTTGAATTGATTTCTGAGTAATTTTTTTACTCATAACAAAAAAGGTTTAGTAATTTTTTTACTGAGAAAGTGAAAGCAGGATTAGGGGTGGGAACGCCACCCATATATACATATATGGCTTGCCATAGTGCAGTACTTTTTTTTTTGGAAAGAAGATATTGCTCCTTCGAAGTTCAAAGTATGCGTATCCGATCCCTAGCGGGTGGACATGAATGGCCGTAGCCTACCCGAAAGTATACGTCTGTCTAAAAATGAAATTGACTTGATCTCCAGCATGAAACATCCCTCTCAAACTCTCAGTCATCTCGTTGACATACAACGGGATATCTCTGTAAATAATAACAATTAACTATAATACTAATCTTATGCCACGCCCAGCCCTCGAGACATGTTCAATCGTATCTAGGAGTAGGAAATAAGCTACTTGACGCGATCTCTCTCTGTAAGTCAGCAAATTAAAACACTGAAACAAACGAGCCAATATTTAATCCATTCATTGTGTGCATTAATTATAATACGTCACTTATTTGTGATAGGAGGAATATCTAGATTGAGTTGGTCAGGGCCGTCAACGAGGGCGGGGCAAGGGAACGACCCAACAGGCCTAAAAAATAAGGGAGCTCAATTTTTTTATATTTTAATATATACCAAAATATTTTGATGTATTTAAAGGTTCATCGTTTCATTTTTCATTTTTATAGAGTTACGCTATTACTTATTTGTTTTCTTCAGCTTCGATAAATATTTGATGACAATCATCCAAATCAAAAGAGCTATAGATCGTGACAATGACATGATATGAACATGTGTTTAAGTATTAAAGAATTTATTTTTAATAAAAATAAATCACTATATCATAACATAATAATTTTCTAACATTCATTTTGAAAATCTAGCTTCACTGCTAATTTATCTTGTTACTCTCGTATTTTTTTATAGGCCTTACATTATGTTTCGCATCGGCATCGGAGCCTCAAATTTCTTAGTACGGTCCAGGAGGAAGTATCAGCTAATATATACAGTCATCATTTTATTATATTTATTTTTTCTACTTAGTGCTTGCTTTATTTGCATTGCACCCCAAGGGCTGAGCACGAAATCAATAGGACTAGAGACAATAAGATACTTAATAGAATATCCAGAATGTGTCCCAATTATATAAGAATATATAAGAATATATTTTAGGATGAAAGAGTAGCTTTGCTTAATCAATGATATTTGTGAGTTCAGTTATTTCGCTGTAAAACTTAAGAGTATTAATTTACTGCAAGGACTAAACCAGCCTATCTATAGGTCTAACGTAGTGATGACCAGATGGGCCGTGCTGAGGCGGGCCGGCCCGGGCACGCGTGCTACTGTTGCAGCACGGCACGGCACGGCCCATGAGCCAAATGGGCCGGGCTGGCATGGCTCGAGGAGCCTTGCCGTACTTGGGCTGTCGGCCGAGCCCGTAGGCCGGCACGGCACGGCTCCTGTAGCAGGCACGGCACGGCACGGTCCACGGCACGGCACGACACGCGTGGAGCGGGCTGGCGGCGAATCGGCACGTGACGCGTGGCCTGGCCGCGTGGCAACGGCTCCCAGCCGCAGCGCCGACCAATAGCAGCGTGCCACGTGCCCCACAACGGCTATATGCCTCTGAAATTTGAAAATAGCCGTTGCACAGTAAAAATTTCATAAAAAATTTAAAAAAATTCCAAAAATCTCAAATTTTGCCCTACAAATAGGGCATGAACCCCATCCATTTCTCCTCACCCCTCACTTCTCATCTTGTGCTCTCAATTAATTAATGAATTTAATCTTGCTGATAAAATATTTGCTGTCACCCTAGATAATGTATCTGTTAATTCTAGGGCTATGGAAATTTTGCAACCTTTATTTTGTGTTTATGCTCATCTTTTTTACTCCATCAGCGTTGTGTATGCCATATAATTAATTTGATTGTTAAGACTGGCATGAAGAGGGTAAGTAACCACATCGATGTTGTTCGTCAAGCAATCGCGTGGTTAACTCCTTTGAACCCGCGGATTGGGGCGTGAAAGAGGTTTTGTCATGCAGCCCGTAAGAGAGCTCGTAAGTTTGCCACCGATGCAGAGCATCGATGAAATGCAACGTATTTAATGTTAAAAGTTGTTTTACCTTATAGTGAATTACTTATTGATTTTGTTTAGTCATGTGGTGGCCCAAGAAACAGTGACGGGTCGCCAGTACTCAATGAGCATGTTTGGGCAATTGTCTAAAAATTTTACCAATTTTTAGAAACTTTTTATGATTGTACTCTTACTCTGTCTCAAGTTTATTATCCAACTTCTAATATAATTTTGCACAACATTCTTGAAATTGCTTCTTTATTTAAAGAATACGAAAATGATGATGTTCTAAGTGAACCTGTCTTTCACATGAAACAAAAATATTTTAAATATTAGAAAAATATACCTATGCTGTATGCTTTTGCTTTTGTTTTAGATTCTAGGTGTAAATTAAAGGGATTGTCTGCTATTTTATCACTTCTTGGTGATACTGTAAGTGTAGATTATAGTTTTTTATAGTGAGGTTAGGGGTAAATTATATGAAGTTTTTGAAAGATATGAACTAAAGTTTCAGAGAGTTCAACAGCAGAGACCCCCTCCTATCCCCACTACAGGTAAGAAGAAGATACAGTGGGGTAAGATTTGGGGTGGATCGTCTTCAAGCCAAGGTGGTGGCAGTTCGACTATAAGTGAAGACGTCTCTTCGCAGGGTGTGGTCGAAGAGTTGTCCGATTATTTGGACAGCGACGCCATCCACCACGAAGCACAAGACTTCAACATCCTCGGGTGATGGAATGACCACAAGATAGCATATCCCGTGCTTTCAAAACTAGCATGGGATGTGTTGACGGTGCCCGTATCGACGGTGTCCTCCGAATCAGCCTTCAGTCTATGCGGCCGAATCATCGAAGACCGGAGGACAAATCTGAGCAGCGACCATGTTGAAATGCTACTAAGCGTTAAAGACTGGGAGCTTGCTCGATAACATGGCCAATACACTGCGGACAACCAAGAATTGGCCGCCCAATTCGAGCAACTCTACCTGGATCCAGACCAACCCGGTCCCCAGTAAAATTTTGTTAGAAGTAGTTCTGACCTTTGAGCTGTACTCTTTTCTTTGTCATGCTTTTCTCAGTTTTCCCTATGAGTTTTTACATGACAAAGTTTTTATGAGGCAGCATGTATTATTGTATCATATAATGATATAAACATCAATAAAGGTCATTACTATTTTTAACAAATTCTTTTGCAATATTATCATAAATGTGGATTTATCTTTAAATTATTTCAATATGATGATGAATCACATTCTATCGTTTTTAAATTTTTCAAGATAACAAAAAATCATTTTTTCATATTTTTAACATTAGTAAGTCATTACTTCTTTTTTTTGAAAACTTTAATTTTTAATTTTTTTAACCTCATAGTCATACACATGCACTGCCGCTGCCTGTTTTTTTAAAAAAAATTTTATTGTGCAACGGCTTGGCTTGGCACGTGGGCCGCTCGAAGGCACGTGGGTCACCGGCGTGCCGTGCCGGCACGGTCCGGCTCCCCATGGGCCATGCTTGGGCCGAGGGCTAGGCACATGGGCTGACACGGCACGACCCGTTTCATGAGGCGTGCCAAACGGGCCGTGCCCAAATGGGCCATGCCGAAACAGGCCCGTGCCATGCCGAGCCGGGCCGCCCGTTTGGCCGTCACTAGTTTAACGACATGAGCATATGAACTACTACCTTCGTTCAAGTTTTAATTTAAAGTTGAACACAGTTATTAAAAATAGATAAAATTAAATAGAAAGATGTTGTGATTAGTTTAAAGGTAGGTGAAAAAAGTAAATGGTATAGGATTATGATTGATTCGGAAGAGTATGTTGGTGAAAAGTTATTAATTTTGAGATATATTTTAAGTGTTAAAAATTGTTATATTTTGGGATGAAGTGATTATTTTGGAATGGAGTGAGTAGCTAGCTAGAATTACGGGAAATCCTCTTTGCCGAGTGCCGGGACACTCGGCGAAGGCTATAAAACACTCGGCGAACACTTCGCCGAGTGTTATACTCGGCATAGCTCACACGGTGAACTTTGGATCAGCAAAGAGCTCTTTGCCGAGAGTTTTATATCGGGCACTCGGCCAAATCTTCACCGAGTGTCCCTTCGACATTCGGCAAAAAAAATACACGTTAGGTTGGGTGGACGGTGATGAGAAATTTCGCCGAGAGCTTTAAGCTTTAGATATATCGGTTGAATAATTCATCACTAGCTAGATTTTTGACATTTGCTGTAAGACCCTATATATCCTAGTTTAGTAGTTTTATGGTTGTTACTGAGGGCATGGGCATGTTCTTTTCTTTAATTTCCTCGTTCTTCATTAGCATTAGCATGCTTTTTGTTTTATAAAAAGTTTTTATATAGAAGTTATTTTAAAAATTAAATAAATTCATGTTTCAAATTTAAAATAGTTAATACTTAATAAAACCATCTTGTTTCGCGTGCCAAAAAACTAACCTCTATACCTCTCTTGATCGAACTCAGCAAAAGATATTTTCACTATCATTTTAATATATACCGAGATAGAAAACTTAAAAAATAATTTTACCTTAGGCCACTTTGCAAGATTTAAATTTGAATAAATATTGGCTGAATCTAAATGTATATATTTTGAAAACTCTCATTATCCCAAAAGTGGAAGGATTGAAGGGCAAGGGCATTGAATTTAAACATATGTTTTGCGCAATTCAAACTTGAACAAATATTTTCATCTTTTTTGGAATTCTCATTTACCCAATTTTGGACAAGTTTAGAATTTTAAAAATATATTTAAATTTAACTAAACATGGTTATCTCCAGGCTTATAAGAAATTAATCCCCATAAAATTCAATATCCATTTACAATATACGAGTATCGTTACTCAATTCGGTTGCTAATACTTATCGTTTGGACAAAGACACGTACGTTCTCTAATGTCTAATGTACGTGTGGATACGCTAAAATATACCCTGAGTGTGTAATAATTAAAACACGTCTTTCACATAGTAAATGTTTTACTAGGGTTAATATGTTCTAAGTATTTGATATACTATGGTTAATATAAGTGTTTGATAGTAAAACTTTTAATATTAGACTTAATACATAAATTTATAAAGATTGCACTCTCAATACGAATTTACTAACGGTTTTAATTATAACGTATATATCCTGAGTATGGCATAGTGTGTCTCTATATATATATATATATGTATATATATATATATGTATATATATATTCTTGTGTGATGCGTCGCACAACCTCATCCCGTGTGGCAGGGTCGAATCTCTAATTTGAAAACTTAAATTGAAAATCCGAACCGTTCAAATTGTTCTACATATTAATATCGCCTTGTAAACCAAATTTGACATTTTTTTGAAATTTTTACTATTTTATCGAATAGGTCGAAAATGCATTAATTCAACGATTTCTGGAGTATCTATTTTATTGCATCTTTAACCTATCCGATAAAATAATAAAAAAGTTAAAAAAATATCAAATTTGGTTTACAAGGAAATATTAATATGTAAAATAATTTAAACCGTTCGGATTTTCAATTTGAGTTTTCAAACTAGAGATTCGGTCAGCGCCACACGGATGATTGTCGTGCGACGCGCCACACAGAAATAGTCCAACTATATATACATATAATATCCTTCATAGAAAAGACCGTTATAGATAGTTACAGTTTTTAAGTTGAACGATAGGCTTGTTCAAAACGACACAATTAAAAGGCAAGTTCATTGGAACAGGTTATGTATGTGCGAGTACGTGATGCTGCGATTGAACTAATTAAGGCAAGGTTGAATCTTCGACTTGCTTTAGCTTATGAGTAACACATAAAACAAACATAAAACAAGTCATAAAACAAGTCATTAGTATATAAATAATTCAAATATACCATGTAATAGTTTGATAACGATAAAGTTACAGTTTTGAGTTGAAAAAAAAACACAACCTAACTAAACAAACTAAACAAGTGCTTCTAGTTGGAAGTTTCACGTCATGAATTAAACACACACTAGCATAATGAGCTACTCGGAACTAGTTCTATCGAAAATTATTTATAAAACTGATATTTTATGTTAAGCATAGAAAATTTTAATTCTCTTTTTAGTTCCAAAATTAAAAAGTAGTAAATATAAATACATATCTACCGCTTCAAAAATTATATATGCAACTAATCCATCCTATAATGTTCTTCATTCTTTTCTATTTCCTCAATTTAATAGTTCTAAAATTATAAATTGATAAATAAAAAATCATTTTCATGCACTCCTACTTTTAACTTGCGAAATAATTCAAAATTCGTCTAATAAATATGATATAGTTAATTTCGTTTTCCAAACTCGACTTAAAAGTTTCTGCTGAGCCCTCATTTTGGAGCGGGCGGAGGCTCACCTAGTGATGGCCAAACAGGTGGCCGGTCGACCCGGCAAAAGCATGGGTATGGCACGGCCCGCTAGGCACGGCTCATGAAATGGGTTGTGCCGTGCCGACCCACGTGCCATGCACTGGCCCGAGAACGGCCCAAGGATGGCCGGGCCGTGCCGTCTGGCACGGCACGCTCAAGGCCCACGGGCCAAGGTCGAGCCCACGAGGCCAAAACCACCCTACGACAGGACTATAAAAAGAAAAACCTAACCCTAACCTAATACACGACCCGGTCGCCTCTCCTCTCTCCCCCCTGCCCGCCGCGCGCGGCGCGGCGCTGCGCCGCGCCCGCCCGACCTCCGCGCGGCGTCTCGCCCACCGCCGACCTCCACGCCGGCGCCGTGCGTGCCGTGCCCTGCGCCGACCTCCGCGCCGTGCCGCCGCCAACCTCTGCGCTGTCGCCGCCGTCGACCTCCGCACCACCGAGGACCTCCCCGCCGCGCCGCCGTCGACCTCCACGTTGTGCGCCGCACCGCCGCCGACCTCCGTGCCGCCGCTGTCGCCACCCCCTCCCGCACGGGTAAACCCTAACCCTTCCCCCTTCCATGCCGTGTCGTGCCCGTGCTAGCATGCACAGTTGCCGTGCCGTGCCATGCCGGCCCACAGGCTCGGTCGGCAGCCCAAGCATGGCAAAGCCAGTCGTGCCGTGCCGGCCTGGCCCGTTTCCCCTTCGTACCGTGTCGTGCCGTCTACAGTACACGCGTGCCCGTGCCGGCCCACTTCGACCCGGCCCATCTGGCCATCTATAGGCTCACCGGTCTGGCCTGTGACTGAAAGATACCGATGTGACATAGCTATGTTTTTTTCGATGGATTAAGTTTACCTTAGGTCGTCGCTTAATTTATCGTTGAATAATGAACCGTAAAATCAGATACAGTGTATCCCTCAACTTACAAAATCAATACGAACGAGTCTCTTAACAGTATTGTCTCTGATTTTGGTTAAGTGACGCCTATATGGATCCTTTAATTAGATATTCGTCTCACGTGGCATTGACATAATAAAAATTAAAAAATTAAAAAATAAAAATAAAAAAAAATACGATATTCATATGTCAATAAAAAATAAAAATAGTGGGACCCACATGCTAGTGGATCTTACTTCTTTCATCTCACCCTCTTTACGTCTATCTCCTTTCTTCGCGACTCCGCCGGTGAGTGGGTGAGGAAAATTTAGGGTCTCGCATTGATTTGGGTCTTTGTAGACTCAGGTGTGGATTAGATTAGGATGGTGTCCTTTGATTCTTGTATGAGTAATTGCTGGGTTGTTTGCTTGGTTTCTCTGTCTTGAACTTCTCTGCGTGATTTGGTGAATTTGTAGGACTTTCATCTGTGATAGGATCAAGAATTTGACCGACGATAGTGAGGGGGTGGTCCGAGCTATGGCGTTGGTGAGGGGAATAGAAAAGTTGTGATGCGTGGATTTTCCTGCGACGTCGAGGCGTTCATTGTCCTCCTCCTGCGCGCATCACTCCTGCTCGATGGAGCAAAGGAGCGGCGGTAGCGTGGAGGGCACGACGACGGGGCGATGGACGATCCCGACGGGCGGGGCGTGGTTGGACATCAAGAGCAGCGCCTTCCCGGACGACAACGTCACCGCAGACACGTAGTCCTCGCACATGTCCATGGCGTCAGTGAGCCGCCAATGCGCGCGACAGTACCCAAGATGTGATACCAACACTGCTTTCTGTCGATAGCCATGTCGCTCCTCTCCCGTCGGTCGTTGCTCCTCTCCCACCGGTCGTCGCCGCTCCTCTCCTGTGCGCCACCCATCTCCTCGCCACGCAAGCCGAAGTTAATTGTACATGGAGCTCACCAGCCTCCCCGCCTCCTTCCTCCATGCCCCGCTCACCGACCTTCCCATTGACTTCGGCTCGCCGGTGAAGTCGTGGAGAGAGGAGGTAGAGGTAGGGATGGTTAGGTGAAGGAAATGGGACCCACTAATATGTGGGTCCCACTATTTTTTATCTTCTTGTTTGATTGACATATGAGCCTCGCATATTTTGTTTTAATTTTTTAGTTTTTAATTTTGCTTCTTTTATTTTTTTTTGATCAAACTGTCACGTAAACGTCATGTCAATGCCGCGTGGGATGAAGACCTAGTCAAAGGATCTACATTTGTGTCACATCAGCTAAAACCGAGACAATACTATTAGGGACCTTGTTTGCATTGGTTTTATAAGTTGGATGATGTGTATTTATCTGGTTTTACGGTTCAGGGATGAATTTCAGACTCGACGATAAATTGAGGGATTTATAGTGAACTTATTCCTTATTCGGCCTATTGTGATAATTTGTTGGCAAGTTTGGCCCATTTATTGTGACCCAGCTGCCTCTAGCAAGAAAAAATACAATGAAAGAAGATGTTCCAATGGTGGTGCTCATGAATTGGCGAGGAGTTTGATTTATGATAGTTTAGGACAGCGTGTATGGCTGTTAGACCTGCCCGGTGACGTATGTCACTCTTGTACTTTCTTATACTTTGGTTGTTTAATTAAGGGTGATGTTTTTCTTAAAAAATAAAAAAAACAAATAACAGTCATGTCCATGAAACAAATATATCTCGGCGACTTTACATGGGTAAACATGTGGAAACTTAGCTTAGATAAAAACTCGTGTAAACGCCCAAAACCAAAAGGTCGTCTTAAAAAAACCACATATGATTCTACGCAATAATTTTAAAAAAACTTGTCTAAACTCTGAGATGTAAAAATTATAAATTTCTCAGTGGACAAGTTTGGACAAGCTTATATCTGGTGCAAATATATGACAAAACTGGGATATTCCACTATAAAATGGTTTTTTTTGGCGTCACCCTTTTTTCTGCTGGCGGTGGAAAAAAATGCAGCGAAAATACACTATGGGCACCTGGTTATGGATCGTCTCAATTTTCACTCGTGGAACCTTGGAGGACCACTTGACCCTATTTTTAGAGACGGTCCACTTAATAAGATCGTCTGAAAAAAAATCAAAGTCACATAAAAGACTCCATGATCGAGATACAGCCTCCTCCACTCACTCTCATCCCCCTCTCTCGCCCATCCCATTCTCTTCATCCTCATCCTTCTCCCTCACTCTTCTCTACTCCATGAGGTAGCGGCGGGACAGTGACGGTGGGGCAACCTCAAGACGGTGATGGCGGCATTGGCGGGGGTGCAGGACAACTCCAAACTCTCCCCCACATAACTCCATGAGGCGGCGGCGGGACAGCAACGACGGGGTGGCTTCGCGATAGCGTTGTCAACAGCGGGCTGGCCTCTATATGGCAATGACAGCGGCTGTCTGTCCTTGAAGTGGCTGACCTCGGGGCCTCCAGATCTGGTGGTGGTGGACCTCATGGCCACCAGCCAGATCTGGTGCCGGCAGATGACGACGGCGGGTTTGCCTTGCAGTCGTGGTTCTTCGGGCTGCCAGGTCTAGCAGTGGCGGACCTCGGGGCCACTAGCCAGATCTAGTGTTGATGGGCCTTGGCGGACGGCGATGGTCTCGGCCTTGGGAGGTCACAGTCTTGAGAAGCGACAGGCCGGCCTCGGGACTGCCAGATCGGGTGCCGGCGTGTCTCAGCTGTGGATGGCTTGGCAATGAGCGTTTCTCAGCGCGTGTCTTCGCCGATGGAGCTCGATGATGACGATGATGGTGTTTTTGCTTGTTGATATTGAATCCGTTGTGTTAATCAGTTGATGTCGATGTTGATGTTTGCTTGTCTGTGTAGTGGATTTTAGTCTGATTCATTTGAATCAAATCATGTTGGTGCAAAAATTGTCTTTATTTCTTTTTCTCCCAAATATCTCTTTGTTGGTAGTTGACTTAAGGGTGCCATCAGCGAAAATCAATTTTTGCTAGTGTTGAATGTCCGCCTATCAAAATCCACGATTTTCTCATACCTTTGGTTGTTGTCGAGCCGTTTGCAAATATTTGTTTTTTTCACTGTCATGAAAAACCATTTGCATAGTAGCATTTGTTCATTTTTTAATATTAAATGGCTATAACTAAGTATACACTCAAATTTTATGAATTATCCGTGCTCAAATATGTTGCTCGACAAATTATACTATTTGAAAAGCGTTGTTATCAACTATAATCAATATTGATATGTTCTTCTTTATTTCACGCTCACGACGTGAATACACTCATCGTTGAATGTGCACACACCCTACTAGCACATTTGAAGATATCTTGAGATTGATGAGTTACCACACCACTTTAAAAGTTACAAAAATTAAAGAAATGCTATTAACAAACATCCAATTTTAAGAAATGTCTTTGTACAAGCGACTTTATCCTAGAAATATCATCGTCGTTAGGATTCTGTTAGTATCCATCCGTTAATCGTCGTTAGGATTCTGTTAGTATCCATCCGTTAAGTGTTATAGCTAGGGTGAAGACGAGAGATGGATGGAACCATATGATAACATTTGTAGGACAAAATCTTTTATATGGTTATATTTTATAGAACTCGTACTTGTTGATGATATTTATTGGACTTAGATGTTTTGTTGATGGAATTTTTTGAATTTTTTCTTAAAAATTTGATAGTCCATGTATCTAAAAAAATCGCTGGACAATAATCTGACTACATGAGAGCGAGGTCATGGGGATTAGTTCAGTTCGTTGGCTCCGTGCTTCCGTGTACGCATGAATATATATGTTCAATGGAATTATATTAGCATTTGTTAGATCAAAGTCAAGCAAGAGTAAATGACCATTAATTAGAATATTGTGTGTGAAATGCTCCTTCTCGGCTTCAAATAAAGTTAGATATTACTGGGCGGTGAGGCCATATCCGACGTATACATCTCAGTAATTGATGACTCGATCTCCATTCTCCAGAATGCATCTCTCGATCGGTCATTTCGTTGACATGTTATGTGTGTGTATATATATATCTCTATATATCTCCTGTAAATAAATAATTATAATCTTATGCCAGGCCCTTGCATCAGCTCGACATATCTAGGTTAAGATCGATATGACGCGTCGGTCAGGACAAAAGACTGAAACGACCGAGCCAGTATGTTAAATTGTTAATTAATCCTTCAGATGTAATTAATCTCATCTTTAGCTGCATGTAGTTTGCAACGACAAGCTTTTTCTATCCTTTAGGAGGAAACAGTCCTAGACTGAGCCTGCGTAGAAGACAAACAGTAAACGTATGTACTTTTGTCTTGCTCTCAAGAAATTTAGACAAATTAACTAATTAAGTAGAAGGCTTAATTCCCGCAAAATAACTAGAAGGCTTAATTATCAAGATTGAGTTGGTAACGAAGCTTTTATATTCTTTTTAGGAGGAAAGAAACAGTCCAGCTTGAGCCGGCATAGAAGAGACAAACAGTAAACTTATGTACCTTTTTGTCTTGCTCTGGAGAAATTTAGACAAATTAAATAAGTAGAAACTTTTCTACTGAAGCTTTTCAATCCTTTAGGAGGAAATTAAGAAACAGTCCTAGATTGAGTGGACTAAAAGCTACACAGTAAACGTATGTACTTTTGTCTTGCTCGTGAGAAATTCAGAGAAATTAACAGGTTCTCTCTATATATTATTTGACTATGTCAATTATCATGCTTCCTTAATCCTACTTGGTGTTAATTTCATCATTATTTCACGGTCTATATAAAAAAACATTCCCATCACTTGTCAACAATTAAATGCATGCGAGCATAATAGATTATTGACAATAATCTTATGGTTGTAATTTATTGTCTTTTGTCATAAATATTAACGTTTAGATAAGATGTGGTTCAAATTTTTACTATCAACTATTTATATTAGAACAAATAAATTTTCTGGTGCATTTGCACGGACCTAAATTTGAGAATCCAATATACTCCCTGTGTTTTACAAAGATTGATGCTCTAGCAAAAATCAGACAAAAAAGGTCATGGAAAATGACATGGTTAGGCTAATCCCAGTTGAAGTTTTATAGAGGTTTCATACACATTAAATATGGTGACAATCAGCATATCTGATAACATGACAACATAATTATGAGAGGGAGAAAAGTTTTATCAGGATAAAATTGTGTATGCACTATTTTCAAGAATATGAAACCTGATGAGGCTGACATTAAAGGCTAGAGAGTTTCATTTCATCTGACCATATCCAGTCACGTAACTTGCAATTGAATGGTATGCATAGCCTATAAAATTATGAATGAAACTTTGCATTGGGGGATCGGTTTCATTCATCAACTCAAATTTCTTTTCATAACATATCATTTTTGAAAACCACGAGATGAAACTCTTTACTGAGAATAGCCTTAAGCTGATCATTTAGTTCATCTCAAAAGTGTCCCTAAGCTATCATTAATTTTGTGATTAAGAGCTTGAGCCCATTTAATTTGTTCCTGGCCACTGGTATCCCGATGCAAATTAATGAAGATCAAGGCCACATCACCTCTAAAAAAACATTGGAACATGAGAATGACAAACATTTTGATAAACAAGTTAAAATCTAGAACAACAATCTTTGTGAAACGAATGTTTCCATAGATGCAAATTCTACTTCATATAGAATAGATTTGGCATACAATTCACAGTTTCCCCCCTATAATTTCAATTGTATTTTGAACACAATTATATCAATAAATATATACCATTATAACCTAGATCTGATCTAACGGTTATTTTTTATCTATATTTTTATTAACAAGAGAATTTCTAGACCTTTAGAATGAACTTAGTGTCTTAATTCTTTTTATGTATCTTAAAAATAAAACAGAGAAGTTCATAGAATCTAATAAGTACTTTTCAAGAAAAATCTTATACATACCCTTCTTTTTACTGAGTAGAACTATTGATAAGTTGTTGATAATTGTGGTTTCAAATTGAATCTTATTTAATTTAAACATCAAATATTGTTAATGATTGGAAATATGGACATTTCATTTATAGTTACATTTAGCTATTTACTGTAATCCTAAACGTACGAGTTTCTTGTACTTATTTCTTTTCTAAAGTAAATCGTACCACGGGCACAACACCTTGGCGACTAGATACAGTTCGCAAATTGAAAATTACATAGTTTTGTTGTAACAACTTGACAAATGGCTATGTTAGCTTAGGAGATGAAATTCTAATATCTTGCCTTCCAGTGACAGAATGGGTTGGTTTAATTAGGAGATGGTTAGGCAATGATAACCCAACGGGTATGGTTGAGCAAATCCTTGATCCAACAAATCTTATATCATATGTGGTTGATCATTTTCTGTGGCGGATTCAAAAATTTTCTATAGCCTGGATAAACACGTGTGTAAATTATTCTAGATCGTTGTCGTTGCACACTGAAAATACCAAGCTTTATATCAGAGTAATCTACGGATGAGCCGATCGAAGTGGCTACCTAGATTGCTGGGGCCTTGGATCCGTCTATGATCGTGAGGTAGCACTCTGAACGAGTCTTAAGTATATGATAGACAGAGATATCTTTAGAAGCATTATTATAACGCGTTTATTACAGATGAGCACACATTACAGTATTACCAGCTGACACGACACAACATACCAAGGCACGGACTGCGGCGTACGTACATAGCCCTTGTAAGAGCATATACATATATACCGTGTGTACACAGTACACACAGATGCAATCCTTTATTGACCAAGCAAACAACTATAGGGAGAACTAGCTATACAAGCACATCGCCTTGCATGTATAGCATATATATATATATACAACTATAAGGTTTACGTGCGTTATAATTTGTCATCCATTCGTTCATCGTCTTCATGAGCAACACTTGTGGCAGCTGCCTTTCCACTTACAGCATGAGCCGCTATGGCCGCTGCAGTAACTCATGCACTCGCCGTCATATTTGCAGCAGCCTTTACATTTGCAAGGCCCGCACTTCTGGCCGCCGCCGTCTGCATGGATGGGATCTCGAATAATTAAGCTTATTACACGGAAATTGATTCACTTAACACATGCGTGCATACACATTTATATGGTGATATTTATGATGCATCTATATGCGTTAATTTGATGCAAGCTCGTGAAGGAAAAAGAGAGAGAAGAAACATATAAAAACGCAGACCATAACGTATCGATGAGGATGGGTTAATTCGATGTTCGAGTTTAACTATTCCTTGATGTTATAAACTGAATTATGTATATGCAGTGTAGATAGTGCTCATCACCGGCAGAGGCGACGTCGACGACGGCAGATGCAGCCACCAGCATCAGGAGAGCGAACACAACGAAAGCCTTGTTGGACGCCATTTGTGCAAGCTAGCTAGTTAATTAGCTCCCTCGATCTCACTCACGGTATGTGTTTTGTGTAGATGGCATGCGTGAACTTGCCTATTTATAGGCAGAAAATGGCTTGTGATCCAAGGTACGATCAAGTACAGGGGAGCCTTTAGTCGATCCCGTTGACGTTATCATATGGACCGATTCATGGTGAAAAAAAAATGTTAAGTTGACTATACGTAGCATTCGTGCGACATTAATTAGTGTGCGATTATTTTCAGTCAGCTAGATAAGAACGCACTATGTCTATGTGATACGTGCTTAGTGTGTATTGTAATTGAACTTGACAATTGCTACCCATGTTAATTATTTATAACGTATTGAGTAAACTAGATATCATTGTATATGTTATCAAAGAGTACACGTTGATGTGCGAACAGGCTACATACACGTATGTGACCACACGGCGTGGGAACCAAGTCAGCGAGGACATCTCATTGGAAGTTTTTTCTACACTACCAACCGCCACCTATATACCACCGTATATACTTGCAAACCTCAGTGAAATCTAAAAAAATCCGATGTAGAAGATCCTCAAAATTGAGGAGTTGAAAATGAAGTTTAGTTGTTATAGTTTTGTGTCTTTTTATTAAAAGCTTCTTATAAACAGGAAGTTTTTACTCATCAAATCTTTCCAATCCCCAACTGAAATCTTTTAAATCTGAACAGAAAGTTTCCAACATCAAAATCAAAACTTTTCATTCGAACTGAAACGAGAGAGAGAGAGAGAGTAAATGTTAATATTCCTTGAGAAGTAATAATCCCAGTTGTATATGTTGCAACCTCCGTTGAAGCATTTTGATTCTCTAAATATGATTATAATGAGTATTTTTTTACCATACCCTAGGTGGTGTTAGAATTATTTACTCAAGATCTAATTTCTTAGCTTAACACATGATCACCAATCCTAACTAATGCGGAATTTGGTGAAAAACTGACCGGATGGATTGAAGCCAATAAAACCGACAGTTTTGAATCTTCTTCTTGCTTTGCTGTTTTTCTTGTTTTCTTCTTCTTTTCTTGGGACGCTAGCGACACTAGCTAAAGACACCACACAAATCCATTTCAGTGCTAAAGTCGATCAGGCGATTTAGTGTTTCAGGGTTTAGACAAAGAGATCGAATCACCTTTTCCTCTCTGCTCTTTCTATTTATATTGTACTGGTGGGGCTCGAGGGCTATCTCCTATTTTAACTCCAATTTGTTTGTACCGATCACACAAATGAATTTATCTCTTAACTTTTCTTTCATGACTAGGAAATTAGAAACCAATGGTTTTATCTCCTCCCAAATCTTATCGGCAATTAGTTAATAAAATCAACCAACATTCTTTCCTTGATTTTAAGGTTAACTGACGAGTTTACTAAGCAAGATAACTTCCCAAGACAATGTGTCATAACAATATTATGTGTCACTGAGACAACATGACCTATAGTTCACTATAGTATTTAAATAAACTCATGTTTAATTTAGTCAAAGCTCTTGTCCTGGCTAGAACATAATCTTAATTAAACATAATTTATGAGCCTTTAGAATATGGATCCATGAACATATGCTCAGCTTAATAATTCGATCCAGGACAGACCTTTCACAAAAATGTCAATGTGCTAGGCAGAAACGCACAACATGTTGTTACTGGAATATAAAACTGCATTTTACTGTTGTGCGATTTATTACACAATATAATTAGTGGCTCGAAGAAAATACCACTCTTAATCTGGAAAAAAACTGAAGACATATAGTTTGCTTAATCATAACGTGCTACAAAATCTAACTACATCGTTGACTACGCAGTGAGACATTATTTGAAGCTTTTCCATGGTTATCGCTCCCATGCAAGAATGTGGATATAACTTAGTCTGAAATAACTTAATCATTTTTCTGAGTATCCACACATCTCATAAGACAAATGTCTAAATGACTCAAAATGTTAGATGTCATTAGACTTTAGAAATATGTGTATGTTACTTAAAGTTGTCTTGCAAATAATACAAATTTTTAATACTAGTGGTCTAGTCTGGATTTAATTAAATACTTCCAAGATTCCCAGTAGATTGTGTATGCCAAATCTGTATGCATCTGGACTTTAACTAATATCAAGTTGACAAAACTTCCACCAGCTAAATCATAAATGATTATCTTTCTAATTTAATTTTAACTGATTGATTTTAATTAAATTCTCTTAAATTATTTCTTTAATTTATGTCAATATATGACTTACTAATATAAGCCCAAAACTCCTTTAGAGCAAATTTTGATGACAAAATTTTCTTTAGTTTCTAACAATAATATACAATGCTTGCTAATAAAATGTCATCAACGTAGAGTACTTGTGAATGAATTTCTCACTATTAACATAATTATCGACCTCAGTCTAATTAACGATTAAAATTTAGTTCACTAATAACGCAGCAAAATTTTGTATTCCATAATAAAACCCCTAGGCTATGCTATGTACATTTATTGATGCAAGTCACTATTAAGAAATGCAATATTTTATCATACACTTAATGGAGCTATGAGTCATAAATGAGGTAGAATAATCCCTTATTAGAGCTCTTGGTGAGCTCCCGCTAATTTTATTATTTATGTAATGAAAGCATAATATCTGATTTTTCACAAACTTCAATCACATATTTTTAATTTAATTCTACTTAATGAATTACCATCTAAGTAATGAACGATGTTAGAAATTCAAAGGGTGAAGTGTCTCTACCATAATGAGACGTCCATTCTCCCCTATAAATATGTCTAAATAGTAAGGTCATAATGTCGACAATGTCTCATAATGATTTAATCCAAAAATAATGCCATTAATTTTCTTATGTAACTACTTTCTCAAACTAGGACATTTAGCATGCCCCTATTTCTTGAAAAAAAACTTACACAAGAAAATTTCAAGAGTAGTATACGTAACACATAGAGGCAATTTTATTTTCCCTTACAAAGAATATGAGCTTTATTATTATTAAATTTGGAGTTGCTACACTTTGATTAGTAAAGCTTCATATTTGCCATTACTAACAGGATTTTATGAAATCTTACTTAGTTTACCTCCTAGTCTTCTATATTTCTTATTGATTTACTAAGTGATAAATCAAGTCAAATAAGATCCATTTTGCTTTACTAAATATTGCAATTAATATGACAAATGACCATAGTCTAATAGGAGAAAAAAGTCATATGAAATGGACAAGTGGCGGCATATGAAATGTATGATGTCCATCCCACTAAATTTGTGCGTCATGTTGTTTCTTATGCTAAACTTTCTGATTATGCCAACAAATATGCACACACACTGCAAGTGTATTTAGCATCGGTCTTAATGAGCTCGTAAAATTTGTCTCAACGTTAGATATCGTTTTTCATTGTCATACTCAATATTCTTCCCTAATACTGACAAAGATGATAATATTTAGTATATATTAATAACATGTGAAACGTAACATTATATTGGTCTTCTCCCATGCTAAAAATATCTCTTGAGTTTAGGAAAAAATGGTGACATTAGCTAACTAAGGTTGTGTTTGTTTGAGCTTCTGTTTTTCAGCTTTTCTGAAAAGCTAGCTTATAATGATCTTTTACTATTAGCTTTTATAATAAATTTTTATCTTTTGAGCACACCAAAAGCCAATAAAAACTCATTTCAGCCAGTTTTCCAGCTTTCCCATTCATTTTCTCAGAAAATAGCTTTTCAGTTTCTGAAGAGCAGAAGCTGAAAAGCTATCCAGAAAGCTAAAACAAACAATCTTAACCCCAGTTCCCCTTTTCTAATTGCTGGCCAAATTTTGATCGACCATATGAGCTTAGGCATGATTTTAATCTAAGCATAAACAGTAATATAAGCACTGATTTGCATCAAAACAGGGACTAATATGAAGCTAATTAATATGAAACTGAGGCTTATGCATTCATGATCAGGAACCAACTTGATCTAGTAAACATAATCTTGAAATAAATTGCATTAACCGACAACAGAAGTTAGTGCGGCTCATTTGGCTTCAATACTGGGATGATGTGAACATGTGGAGAAGCATTGTGGTCTGATACCACAGTGTTGGAATTTTTACTCAGGATCTAATTTCTAAGCTTAACACACGATCACCAATCCTAATGCATAATTTGGTGGAAAGCTGACTGGATGAATTGAAGCCAATGAAATCGATACTTTTGAATCTTCTTGTTGCTTTGCTGTTCTTCCTGTTCTTCTTGTTTTCTTCTTCTTCTTAGGGCGCTAGGGACACTAGCTAAAATACCGCATGAACCTCTTTCAGTGCTAAAGTCGATCGGGCGATTTTTAGAGTTTTAGGGTTTAGCACAAAGAGTACGAATCACCTTTTCCTCTGCGCTTTTTCTATTTATATTGCACTGGTTGGGTTAGGGGCTATCTCCTATTTTAACTCCAATTCTGTTTATATCGATCACACAAACAAATTTATCCCTAACTTGATTGAGAAAGAAACCGATGGTTTTATCTTCTTCGAAATCTTATTGGCAGTTATCAAAATCAACCAACAGGTAGTACCTCATATGCATGAGGATGTTTTTTTACCATATACCCTAAGATGATTTTGAGCCATACATGCATCTATGTGTATTCAGTATATCTGATTCTATTTAGTTGGTAGGGATTTTAAAGGGGTAAAATTAAAATTAGAATATATGATAAATTTGTAGGTTTATAATATCATATTAAAATAAATTAATTACGTTAATCTACGTTAGCAAAGTTTTGAATAAAATATTTTAGATACCCATAAAAATTCCTGGTGTGATTTAAATTCTAGTATCCTATAAAAGCTGGTTCCACAAATGGTACGTAGAAGGTACAAGAAAAAAAATTGAGGGGCCAGTATAAGCCAAACAGTAAACGTACGTATGTTTGTCTTTACTCCCGACAAATTCAGACAAATTAGCTTGCTCTGTATTATTTGACTAAGTCAATTATCGTGCTTCTTTATTTACTTGGGATGCGTCAGAGTTTTGCAGTGTTTATCCGTACCCACAGTAAACTTGATAGTGATGTTATAACATGCATTTCCATCATTTGCAAATAATTAATAATTAATGTAACATATAGATCTAATTATAGCAGGTGGAATGGAGGTGATCCAAGGTACGTTAATTAGAGTACAGGGAGCTAATTTTAGTCGAGCCAGTTGATGTTATCATATTCATATCGACCGATTCAGTGGTGAAGAAATATATAAGTTTGACTACATAGAATTTGTTCGACATTAATTAGTGCCATCGAGCCGTCAGGTCGATGCACTCCTATATATATGATACCTGCATGCTTACTGTATTCAAATATATGACACAGGACTGATCTACAAAGTAAACTAGACAATAATAGACTGCAACAATTTTAATGAACTATAACATATTTAGTAAAAGAAATGTCATTATGTATGTTGTGAAAGTCAAATTCATTCGGGAACATGCCAATTAGCGTACACGTGAGCACGAAATGCAACTAAGTCAACGAGGGCTTCCTATTGGTAGGAATACTAGCTATCATATCACAACCTAGAACCGCCTATCACCACGTTGGTGGATCTTAGTAAAACATACAAAAATCTCAATTAAAAATTCCACAAAATTGAAATGTCGACATTAAGTTTGATTGTTGTATAGCTTGTGGTCACTATTAAAAATCGCAGGGTATCGCCTCAAAAAATATCGGTTCAAATAAATCCGACACATATTATATCTATAGATGTCGATAAAAAAAACCCCGGCACCTATTGTCCCGAATAGATGTTGGGTGAAGAGAAAAATCGACACTTATTTTATAGGTGTCGGTTTTAGCTTAATAGGAAAAATCGACACCTATACTATTTGTATCGGTTTTTTAAAAAAATTGGCACCTATAGAAAAGACCGGCCAGTCTCATCCTTATCCATCCAAGCCGAATCGAGTCGAGCCTGGATAGTTCCATCCATTCGATGCGATCCCCATCTCTCTTTCTCGCCCTCATCGCCGCACCCATCCCCGCCCCCATTGCCGCCTCCCCACATCCGGCGCCGCCGTCTCCCCGCATCCGGCGTCGCCGCCCGTCGTCCTCTCCTTCCTCCGCTGCCCCATCCCCGCATCCGGCGCCGCTGCCTCCCCGCATCCGGCGCCGCTGTCCGTCGTCCTCTCCTTCCTCTCGCCCGCCCCACCCCGCATCCGGTGCCGCCGCCTCGCATCCGCATCGCCGCCTTCGTCGTCCCTCTCCTTTCCTCCGCCGCCCCATCCCCACATCTGTCCGCTTAGAGCTCGCGTGCCACCAGATCTGGCGGTGAAGAGGGATCCGGCAGCGACCTCGGCACAGAGAGACCCCGGCGGCAACATCGACGTGGAGAGGGACCCCGCGGCGACCTCGCTTCTCCGACAGCGTCAGTGACTCCACGCTTTCTGCTTGTGCGGTTCTTCATCTTATTTGTGTAGTTATGTTCTTGATCTATGATGGATGGAATGGGGATTATTGTTGTTGATTGATGGCGCCAGCGACTCCATTTATGTGATTGTTGATTGTTCTGTTCTTGTTCTTCTTATGTGATTGTTGATTGTTCTGTTCTTGTTCTTCTTCTGCGATTGTTGATTGTTCTGGATAGATGATTGTTGATTGTTCTGGATGGATGGGATTAGGGCGGCTTGGGGAGGGCAGCTCGAAAGCATCGGCTCTTCAAGCCGATGCTTCGAGCGCCTTCTTTTTTTTTAATCGAGGAGAGCACGAGAGGTGGCTGCAACCGGCACCAATGACCTAGCGTCATAGGTGCCGAATAATGGGTGCCAACTGTGAAACCGGCACATATGTCAGGTTTTCAACCGACACCTATCCTCTTTTTTTTTACTAGTGGGTTTTTTAAATATCGAAAGTTTCTTATCCTGAACTTGAAGAGTTTTACTTCAATTGAAGGCTTCCATCCTCTTAATAGATAAAGAAGTTTTACTCTGGATAACAAGGTTTCAATCCCCGGCAGACAACTTTTTGCTGTTAAAAGCTTCATTTCACAAATTAACCACACTATTAGTTAAGGCATGCATGCATTCACATGGGGGCATAACATACATATATACATATGTAATAAAAAATTAGGAGATAAGCACATTTGATCTGCGGTAGAGTTGGTACATAAGATGCCAACTATTAGGGCTTAGATTCTAATCTGGTGTGTTTTCAGTACGTAGTATTTATATGATCACGGTTTTATCTTAAAGTGGGTGTGTTTTCTAGTTCGTACATGTGTATGTGCATGATGGTATGAGTACTGATGCGCGTAGGGGTTTATGCTTGTTAATTTAACGATTCTGGCTCGTTAACCTTAAAAACTGAAAGTCTACCTCGGCTCAGCTCGTTGGTTTATTTGTGAGATATCTATATAATTTTATATCACCTATGTAATTTTAATTAATTTACCATATGTTAACATAATAATACAATACATACTACCCAGTAAAAAACTTATTAGAGATAAATGTAGTTTGGAAATAAAGTACTAAATACCACTACCTCCAATTTTGAATTAATAGATGACATTTTTAGGCACCCGTTTGATTATTTGTTTTATTTAAAAATTATATAAGTATCATTTATGAGTTACTCTATCACTAAAAATATTTTAAAAATATTGTAAACATGATTTATATCTCATATTTTAAAAATAAATAAGACGAAGGATCAAACATGTATCAAAATCAATAGTGTTATGAACGAAAAGGTAGTAATTAAGAAGCACTAAGTACAAAACGATATGGTATCGTTCTATGCCAACGAGCGAAAGCGAAACGGATAATACGAGTTATCCTGTTAACCTAATGAGCTAAAAGCTCAGTTCGGCTCGATCGGTGCGCATCATGTTCTGCTTCGCGCGCATGACTGTGAGAGAAGGTTCGGTGAGTGCGAGCTTAGCAGCAATCCGCTTACTACACTTTGGCACTATCCCCACGGGTGCTACAGCCGGTGACGGAGGTGGAGGTAGATGGAGAAGCGCCGGGGACAGAGGCTTGGAGCAGCTAGCAAGGAAGGAGTGAAGCGCGACGTTCTCCGCCACCGAGGACTGCAGCGAGCGCCAACGGGTGGCCATTGAGCGAGCATGATCATCTGCATGTCGAACGTTTCATCACACTCGGCCACCCTCGGCATCAAACAAGACACTAGCCTCGACGTGTGGATCGGCTGTGTCGGCATCGGGAGCAGCGTTGCCAGCCTTAGAGTTGGTGCCTGAGGAGGGTCTTGTCTCGGCTGAGGCATTTGCGACCTACAACACCCTCTTCACCTAGCCCCTTTGACAAGGTCACGTCATCATGTTGTCTTCGCTCTTCTCAAACTCCCTGCCTCCGGCTCAGGTTGGTGAGACATTGTGTGCGTGCGGCTGATTGATCCCGCCTTCCCTCTCCCATCTGTGTGGTTACTCCTCTGTGGGATCATGCAACGATAATGTTTTGGTATGGAACGTGTGGGGGCTAAACTCGGGCGCACGTTGGGATGCTGTACGCGATGTAGTCTGTGATGAGCATGTCTCTTTAGTCTACCTAGAGGAGACCAAAATGGATGTATTCTCACCTCGAATAATTCTTGAAATGCTAGCCTGGACTTTGATTACTATTTCTTACCTGCAATTGATCAAAGTGGGGGTGTATTGCTTGCTTTGCCGATCGTCATTTGGTCTGTCTCAGATGTTCACAACGTTGATTTCTCTCTAACAACGTTGGTTTGACACCACTATGACGGCCATCCCTGGTGGCTCTCTGTGGTCTATGGTCCATAGGAGGAGGTGGAGAAGCTTCGGTTTCTAGATGAGTTCCGGTCGTTGCGCTCTTCTCGCACGGGACCGTGTGCTATCACCGGAGACTTCAACCTAATTCTCGAGGCCCAAGACAAGGATAATTTGAACCTCAATCGATGCATGATGGGCCGCTTCCATCGACTGATTGACGAGTTGGACCTCCGGGAGTTGCCGCTCCATGGGCGTCGCTTTACTTGAAGCAACGAGTGTGTTTTTCCTACGCTCGTCAAACTTGATCATCTCTTGTTTTCTATAGATTGGGAGGAGCTTTTCCCTTCTTGTCTCCTTCAAGCAGCCTCCTCTGTTGCCTCCGATCACTATGCTCTTCTTCTTCACTCTTGTGTCTTCTCGCCAAAAGTGCATCGCTTTCGTTTTGAGGCGATCTAGTCTAAGTTTGACAGCTTCCTCCAGGTCTTGCAAGATGTGTGGTAGCCGCTGGCCAACCTCCCCCCGCTGGCCGCGCTTGCCTGGTGTTTCTCGAACATGGCTAAGCATTTGCAGAGCTGGAACGATTGGCATGATGGTAGTGTCCGCCTCCAGTTGCAGATGATGAAAGAGCTCGTCTTTCGGCTCGAAGCCGTGCAAGAGCCTCATTCTATCTCTCCCTTGGAATCTTGGTTGCGGCGAGACCTTAAGCTGAAGTGCCTCGGGCTAGCTTCACTAGAGCATACCATTACACGCCAACGTTCACGCCTGGTCTGACTCAAGGAGGGTGACGCCAACACCAAATTCTTCCATCTACATGCTACGGACCGACGACGGAAGAACTTCATCACAGGCCTTTGGGATGGCGGCCGGTTGGCCGTCTCTCATGATGAGTTGCAAGACCTTTCCTCCTCTCACTTTAGCAACGTTATGGGGATGAGCATCAAGCGAGATCTCTGTCTTGATTTTCACTCTCTTGGCCTCCGCTCGACATAGCTTGGTTTCCTGGGCAACACTTTCTCTGCGGACGAGGTTTGGGCGATGATTAGGCAGCTACCATCAGATAAGGCACCCAACCCTGATGGTTTCACGGGCCACTTCTACAAGTCTTGCTGGCCGATGATCAAGTCAAAAATCCTAGCTGCTCTCAATGCCCTCCTTTTGGTGAACGGCCATGGTTTTGCCTCCCTCAATGATGCCCTCATCTCCCTCTTGCTGAAGAAGGATGAGGTCGTGGATGTCAAGGATTTTCACCCGATAAGCCTCATCCACAGTTTTGGCAAGTTGTTCTTCAAGATCTTGGCTTCTTGTCTCTCGCCTCATCTTGATGAGATACTAGCGGTCAATCAAAGTGCTTTCATTAAAGGCCGCTTTCTCCACGACAACTCTCACTATGTTCAGCTTGTGGCCAAGTCTCTGCATGCCAAGCATATGCCTCGTCTGCTCCTTGAAGTGGACATTGTGAAGGCCTTTGACACAGTCAGTTAGCCGTTTTATGCTCAAAGTGCTTGCCCACCTTGGGTTCAACCACTGCTGGTGTGACTGGATCTCCCTGATCCTCCGCTGCTCCTCTTCCCGGGTGCTGGTCAATGGGGTGACAGGTCCTCGCTTCCCCCTCTGGAGGGGGCTTCAGCAAGGTGATCCCCTATCCCCTATGCTATTCCTTCTCATCCTGGATGTGCTCAATGTGATGATTCGTAAGGCCTCTGACTCGAGCGGTTTCCTTCCCCTAAATGATTGTGCTTTATGACATCACGCTTCTCTCTATGCCGATGATTTGGTCCTCTTTCTATCCCCTGTCCAGCAAGATCTGGAGTTCATTCAAGGCATCCTCTACATCTTTGGTTCGTCCTCTGGGCTGCATACCAACTTTGCTAAATGCTTGATTACTCCGATCCGCTATTCGACCGAGGACCTAGAGCTGGTCCAAACCTTCTTCCCCTACACTTACCTCGGCATCCCACTGTCGGTTTGCAAGCTTCCGAAAGCGGTCCTGCATCTCGTTGTTGACAAGGTCTCCCACCAGCTCCCTCCGTGAAAGGGTTGGCTCACCACTTTGGCTGGTCGCTCTGTGTTGGTCCAGTCCGTGCTCTCTTCTATTTCGGTCCATGTATCCATGGTGATCGGGTTGTCGGGTTGGGTCATCAAGGCCATTGACAAGAAGCGCCATGCCTTCCTGTGGACGGGTTCGGAATCGGTCTAGGTGGGTGATGCCTTGTATCTTGGACGAATGTTTGTTGCCCCAGAGCAGTCGACGGGTTGGGTATTGTTGACTTGAGGATGGCAGGTTCGCTCTACGACTCCATTGGCTCTGGCTTCAGCGTATGGCCACCCTACTGGGCTGACCTGAAGGCCCTCCTTAAGCGAAGCATCTCCAACATGTTTGCGGTGTCCACCTACTTCGTGCCAGGTGACGGCGCGTCGACTCTTTTCTAGATGGACAAGTGGATTGAGGGCCACTCGGTGGCTTCCTTGCCGTCGGACCTTCTCCTCTTAGTACTGACATGTCTTTAGGCATCGTACTTAGTAGCTTTTGTCCTCGTTGACAACTCTTGGGTCAGGGACATCCGTGGTGCTCTCACAGTCCCTGTCATCTCTCAATTCATGGTAGTTTGGGATGCAGTGTTTCTCGTCTAGCTCTCTCTGGGCACGACGAATCGTCTTGTGTGACGTTGGACAAGCGACCAATGTTACTCGGTTCACTCGGCCTACCAGTCCTTCTTCATTGGCCAACAATCCTTTGCTTGCGCCAATCCACTTTGGCAGGCCAAAGGCCCTGCTAAATGCAAGCTTTTCCTTTGGCTTGCGTTCCAACAGCGTTGTTGGACGATCGATCTTCTGCAAAAGCATGGGATTGACAGCCACTCAGTTGGTCCTTTTTGTGCCCAGGAGTTTGAAATGGTGAATCACATCCTTCTCGACTGTGTGTTCGCTCACCAGGTCTGTCTTCACCTAGCTGGCCTGACCTTGCTCCCTCCCGTAGCTGTTCTCTATAAGTTTGGTGGCTAACTTCTAGGGTTTGTCTGTCATAGCATCTTCGCAAGACTTTCGACTCCTTAGTCCTACTAGTCTCCTAGCAGTTGTGGAAGGAGCGGAAATCTAGGGTATTTGATTACTCTCTTTCATCGGTCTCTATGGTCCTAGAGTCCATTCTTCGGGAAGTCCTATTGTGATCTGTTGTTGGTGACGCAGATTTTGGGGGCCCGTTGGGAGGTTAGGGCGGCTTCGCTGTCTTTCTCCCTAAATCTAGGAGCAGTATTTAGTTAGCAGTCTTGTTCTTCTTTTTTGTTTTTTCCTTTTTTCCCTGGCAATGGCCTACTAGCTGGTTGCGTTGTGTAACTAAAAACCCTACTTTTTTGTAATACATTGACGTGCAATCCTTTTGCACGCCCGTGAAAAAAAAGATTATTTTGGTGATACTGTTGGTAGATCATTGAGAATTTGAGACCTCATAGCGCACTAGATTGTTGTTGTATCAACCGGTCGAGCAAATTCTACCTAGCTAGCGTCGTGCAGGCACAAGGTGTCACAGGACTCGAAGTTTCTCGAGGAAACTAATCCGATTTTGGCATCGTGAGCTGCTGATCAAGGCTCGCGAGACAGGTGACGGACGCTGCGTCGTGCATGCAACTCTCTATCCTCGCAGTAGGCGAAGGAAACATATCGAGGTCGTCGGCTAGCAAGTCGGCAATGCTAGCGGAGGAGAAAACCAGGGAAGTGGAAGAGGCTGCAGCTCAGGCTAAGGAGGACGTCGCCGTCACACAACAGGCAATTCGATATCCTCAGATAATCACCCACCCTCTGGCTTGGCGATGTTGGCAGCACCGCATGTGACAAAAATGGTGAAAATGGTCACATAAATTCCTGATCGACTGAGCGTCGTTTTCGTATAAGGGGTACCGTTATTGTTTGTAGCTATATATAAAATTTATTTTTTTCTAATATCTTTCTACATCGTATTGATGTCAACATTGAGTCATTCTAAAGAGATGCCACCAATTCGGATCGTTTTGACTGTTTTCACTCCCAGCTAGTCTGACATCGACGACGATTATGACGCAACCATCCGTTTCGGCGGCGACGGGAACAGCAGGAGAGGAGACATCGTTGGATACCCGTTGAGATCTCATACACCGTTGGATTGCATTTGTGACGCATTACGTTTACGTGGTACACGTGGATGTCGCTGGTCCATCATGTTTGTTAGGACCATTAGAGCATCCTCAACAGATCTCCCTATTGATACTCTATCCTGATTTTTGGGTGTTTTTACCAGAAATCAGGCTCTAACAAATCACCTTTTTGATGCCCTAAAATAGTCCCACCCCAAATCAGTCTCCCCCATCACCCAAACTCAGGGTACCACATCCCATGGACTATCCGCTGGCAGGAAGATTTCGTGGGCATTCTTTCGTCGCGCGCATGAGTGAAAAATCTTGTCGCCGCGTCTTCTTCCTCCCAAACGCACGCAAGTGAAAGATCTGGTAAAAACACCTCTGCGGCGCTTCTCCCTCGCCTTTACTGTCATGTTCCCTGCTGCGCTGCGCCTATCCGCCGTATCTCCGGTCATGCGTCGCGTCGTCCGTCCTCTTTCCTGCCGCGTCGCACTCGTCCGCCGCATCCCCGACCGTGGGCCGCGCCGTCCGTCCTCTTTCCAGCTGCGCTGCGCCCGTCCGCCGCATCCCCGACCGTATGCCACGCCGTCCTTTCGTCGCGTCATGCCCGTCCGCCGCATCCCCGGCCATACGCCTCACCGCGGTCGTCCGCCACATCCCTGCCTGTCTGCCGTATACCTTCCCTGCCTCTGCTCCGACCGTTGTCCCTGCCTCTGCTCTAGCTGTTGTCCCTGCTCTGCTGCATCCCCACCCATCTGTTGCATCCCTGCCCTGCCTCTGCTCTGACCGTTTTGCTTAAAAATAGTTTTGCTTGAATGCTTGAATGCTTCAAAATATTTTTTATTATGTTCTTCGACTGCATGCATGATGCGCAAGAACAGGAGATGACTCATCCGAAACCTGCACACACAAGAGAGATGATAATATGAGGCAAACTAAAATAATTATCAATGATTGCAAACAATAATAACAATTCTAACATGTGTCTGAACATGTCAGGTCCATATGTAGGTTCATCGGCAAAGTAATCTACAAACAATCTACTATGACCGGCTTCTCTGTTACGATCGATAACTCGATGCCCATGAACAAAACCTACATGTCGTCCTTCCTTTTCATTGTCAATCTCCGCGTCTGTTGCATGTAAAATTGCAGCAACAAATTCGTCATCGTCGTCGTTCAACGGGTTTTCCAGATAATAACGCATCAAAAAGTTGCGTCGATTCATTGTTTGAAAACAAAATCAAAGATCTTCAGTCGGATCAAGACCTGCAACGCAAAGAAGAAGATGCGTCTCATATCAAATGCCATCCACGGAAAAGTAAAGAACGAACTAGCTGGAATCCATATGGAAAAGTAAAGTGCAGGAGGGCAGGAGACAGGCAAGAGGAGAGTCGACATGCATGGCGGTGTCGACAAGAACGTTTAACAGGGCATGGCATATTCTAGAAACAGTATAGATCAAGAAACAGGCTGCAAAGAAGCTATTGAATATTCATGAAAGTTTAAGAGGGTATGGCACATTTTAGAAACAGGCTGCAAAGAAACAGGCTACAAAGAAGCTATTCCATCAGTGCAGGAGGGCAGGTGACAGGCAGGAGGAGAGACGACAGGCGCGGTGGCGTTGACAAGCAGGAGGCGACGTCTCCCAGCCGGCGCACGCGCGATGGACATATGCAAGCCGGCGCACGCACAGGAAGACTCGCGATGGACATATGCATATAGGCCACATCCAGCGCATGCAGCAAATGGGCTAGTCCAGATAGGCCACAGCCGGTGCATGTAGCAAATGGGCCAGCCCAGCCCGACTCAAAAATTTTAATTTTGATTTTGAGATATAGGATTAGGATGAGCTGCTGTAGATAAAACAGGTAAAGATACTCTATTTACATGAGTGATCTTTTATAACCTCAATTTAAGAAATAAGATTATGGGGGATCTCGTTGAGGATGCTCATATGAGCCCATTCCTTGAGAAACGCTTAATTTTGGTATTTTTAATTTTATTTTTTAAAAAAATTAAAAAACTAATTTTTTGTTTCAAACAATTGCAAAAATGGTCCTCCGTCGTCCTCTAAGAGGGTGATTTTTAAAAATCACCCTTCCAGAGTGCGATTTTTGTGACGCCGTTGACCTCCGTCGACGTTTTGGGCTTTTTTGAATTTTAAAAAAATAGAAGGATCTAATTACAAAAATTCCATCCTGTGTTTCTTCCGCGCGCTCCGTTGCCAGGCCTCCATGTAATTTTTGCACTTAGACCCTCAGTTTTTCAAATTCAAAAACGTCCCAAACATCGACGGAGGCTAATGGTCTCATGGCACGTCACAAAAATCGCTCTCGAGAAGACGGTTTTTAAAATTTACCCTTCCAAAGAACGAGGGTCCATTTTTGTAATTTTTAAAATGAAAAATTAGTTTTACAAATTTTTTAAAAAATAAAATTAAAAATGCAAAAAATTCGACAAACGCAACGGTCAAATTGGGTCGTCAGCAGTGGTAGCGATCCAACTACCGTTGGGTCACTACCGTAAGTTGGGTCCATCGTAAGTTGGGTCACTACCGTTGGTGGGCCGGTAGCGATCCAACTCAGCCCATCATAATTTGGAATTTTGGATGCCTACCGTTTTAGAGATCCAACTTAATTGGCCCATTAGAATTTGTAGCATTGTTCCACGCGAAATCGTTCGTGTACATGATGATCCATCCATGTGCGATTCGATTTTATCCACTTTTCGTTAGCAATTTTTTCAAACTGCTAAACGATTAATTAAAATGCTAAATGATTAATTTTGTGTAAAAATTTTTATATAAAAATTGTTTTTAAATATTAAATAAATATATTTTTAATTTTATAATAATTAAAATTTAATTAATTATATGTTAATGGTTTTATGTTTCCGTGTCCTAACTTCATTTTCATCTCCATCTCTATTAGAAAATAACACTAACTCAGGGTGATGCGTGCTCAATTTTTTCTTGGAGATGTGGTCTAGTTTGTCTGTCTCAAACTTATTTTGGATGTTTTGATGGCTGGATGATGCGTATGCTAGCTTTCATTTCCTTTTTCCTTGTACCACTTGATGCATTGGCGATAATTCAAGCAGAGATAGACGTAGGTGAATCGTCCAGCACTCCGATGTATACAGTCACAGACCACTATGCACAAATTTCACTTATCCAATGCTAACACTGATCCATGGGCCGCATTTTTTACTATGGTTTTCTGTAGTACTTGCCCCAATGTGCTCACGCTGTATGATAGTGCGTGTTTGGATATTGATTTCTTTAAGTAAATTTTACAAAATTATACATATACATATACTGATCAAACTATTATAATTTATCATAAAATTATATTTAACACTAAATTTATCCTAAGATAAAGTATCGTAAAGACCGGGATCGGTTATCTCTAACAGGCATTAATACTCATCTCTATCGGGTAGGACCACCGTCACTGAGCAAAGGTCACTGATGTGAGAAAATATCTCTAACGGACACAAAATCGTCACGGATGCATATTATCTCAAGCGGACCAAAAGAATGGCCCGTCACATATGAGTTTGACCCAGCATTCTAGTCAAACCAGGTGTATTGGGAGCCCATCACAGATGACACATCTCAATCAGGACGAACTGGACGTCCGTCACGGATGACAAGTCATCTCAATCGGGCCGTAATAACAAGGCCATCACCGATAAGGTTGACCAACCATGAAGTCAAATATAGTCTCGGTTTATTACCAGTCACGGGTGACATATCTCTAACGGGCTGAAATACTGAGCCCGTCACGGATGAGGTATCTCTATCGGGCTGATAGGTTGAGCCCATCACGGATGACTTCGGGTTTTTTTAAAATGCCCATCATGGATAAGTGTATTATGAAAAAAAATAAAATTTATTTTTTTGGCTGGGCTTAGGCCTTTGCTAGCCATGTCCGCTGCAAAATGACAGAAGCATATAGTCCCATTCCCATCATCCATTCAGAAATTCAGTCCATTCACATATAACATCACAGCCACAACCAATTCACATCCACAAAATTAAACACATATACATTCACATCCACAACCCATTCATATATATATACACACACACATATATATATATATACATACATATATGCATATATATATATATGTCGTTCACATCCATTTTTTGCTCTCCAAACCGTCGACATGCATCAAAACATGCAAAACTAAGTTATAAATTGGAACAATTTTATATGTAATTAGAAATGCAAGTATATACAGAAACAACGTGTACAATTGTATTACAAAGAATATTTACAAAAATGAAATGTTTGTCGCAAAAACATTGCAAATGTTCAACCATTCACAGACGAGCTACCTAGGAGTTTACTCTAAACATTCCTTTCGGTGACAAGAGATCATCTAGTATGAATTATGCTATCTTCTCTCTAATGATATCGAAGTTATTTTCCGGAATCCTTGATAGTTTTTCATGCATGTGAGGCGCCAAGTTAGTCTACATACTTGGAAAGTTATCGTCCTATATATATATAAACAATTGAAGCACACACCTCAAGGTCGAGCAATATCACCTTGTCTGCGAAGCTCCTTGGCAGACATGAAACCCACACTGGTTGCCAACTTGTTGACGTATTGGGAAGTCTTTTTGTGACCGAGTTTGGGATTCCCAGCCTTATGCCTCCCACCTTTTGCCACGTATTGGTCTCATGCCTCGTTTAAGGCAGCTTCGATGCCCGACCATTTGTATATTTTTGGCTTGATATTGGAGTTAAGGTAGTGTACCAAACTCCACTTCGGTGTTATTACCATAAGAATCCAATGACTCATGCGACATTACTAAATTGCAAGTTAAATACTACAGCTATACGCATCGCACATTTGATTCTAAGTAGGGTACACGCTTACTGTTGATTGTAGGCACACATAATGAAGTCATTGTCTTGACGGGCATATAAGCAGTCCTTGATATATTCCACCATGTTGGCTCGATCGTTTTACATATTTGTCTCGTTGACGACAGCTGGATTGAGTAAGGCAACATGGGGTGCTTTACTATGGATATGCTTCCAGGTTAAACTACAAGCAAGACAAGAGTCCGGGTAAGCGTAATATATGGACAGTTATTACCATATCTCGTACCCATAAATACTTACAAGGAGTAGCACTTAAGGATGTTGGTGTCGATCGCTCGCACCCTGTAGACGTCCCATAGATCTTTGAAGTCTACGGCGATGAAGCCAGGAGGGCCGAGTAACGGCTGACTATCGTGGTGGCCCAACATGAAGGCCTCTCTATGCTTCCTCTTTGCGTTGGACCTCTCCATGTAGTACCCGTGCAACTCCTTGCATACAGGGCCCATCTTGGATAAGGTGTCGTCTCCGACCAATGACATGCCTAATGTGAATTCAACTGGAGGCTTTGGAGGAGCTGATGGCACCTTGCCAAGATCAAGCTTCTTCGAAGCCAAAACAGTCCCTTGCACCTTTCCTATTCCTCTCCCTGTTCCAGCAGCTTTTCTGCGTGTGTCAAGCTCGGGTGGAGAAGATTTTGCCCTCTTGCTCCTTTTGGCAGGAGGGAGGAGGTGCGCCCCTGCTGTCGACCTCTATACCGTCGTCCCCAAAATCTGTATCATACAGCAATTGGAGATTTTGATCTCCTTCAACGGCATGAGGGGCAAATACAAGAGGTGTACATGGACGTGATGGCGCCGGACGAGAACTTAGTGCTGGCCTAGGAGTTATATTGATCTGAATGTTATGCTTGGGCCATTGGATAAAGGTCCCACGTGCAACTCCAAGGGTCAGAACCTCGTCATTTGGTGGGTGCAGGAGAGTGAAGCCCAACCAATCGGGCTTCACTAAGTCAACCTGAACTTTTGCATGTCCGGCTCGCAGTTGCGCCCCATGCACCCAGGTCTCCGGCGTAGGCTTGAATGCAAGACCCTCTACAGCCGTAATTATAAATGCTTGTATCACTCTAACGACTAGGGTGCACGATGTGGTTCATGTGATAGATTCGTACGTGTCATTACCACTAGGGTGTATTGTGGTGCTAATACAAAATATGCATTTTTTGTTGTTTTTTACCGTTATGTGGTCCACCGCGGCAGGGCCTGGTGGTTGTTCTTCCGCTGCCTCAGTTGATGCGCAGCTGCTACGCCTTTGCGTGGGGCTCACTTCTACTCTGGGAGCAGCAGCGGGCTCGCCTTCGGCGATCTCCTTCTCATAGATCTCCACCCGAGCCTCCACTCGTGCCAACTTCTCATTGAACTCTTTGGCGAGCTCGACTCTAAGCTCCTCCTGAAGTTGGTCCTTAAGGCGTGCTTGTTTCTGCGTCTCTGAAAGCTTGTGCTTCTTGTACTGCCACGCGAATTGGGGAAACCCATACTTTCATGGGACATTGGAACCAATGCCCCTTGTCCATCCACGGTGTTCTTCGGTTCCCATAGCTTTCGTGAGGATGCCATCCTCGCGTCTTTGTGAGTAGACCTCTTGGAAGGACTGTCTCTCAGCAGTTAGCTGGACCTGTCGTACAGTTAGGACGAATTAAATCAAGAGTACGATATAACCTATTGAAACATATTCTATGTGTTAAACTTACGAGTTTATCGTACACCGCTTGATCTTCGGGATTTGGGAACATCAGTGTTCCATCACTATTCTTCACCCTTGCCCATACCCAGTTCCTTGCTCGGGTGATATCACCAAGGATTGGCTAGGTGTTAGATTCCGCGGAAGCTTCATCCTCCCTCTGCCATTCCTGTTGCTTCCCGGCGTATCCTCCAGTGCCAAGCCGATACGGGTGAAGATTTTTTTGCCTGCAACGCCCTATAGGCCTCGCTTTTTGCCCGAGACTCAGGGGTTGATTTAGCGGCATGGAACTCATCCCACATGACCTGGGTGAGGAACGGGTACTTTCCAAATGGTTCTGGCTGGGCTGGGTTGAGGACGTCGTCGATGACGAGCGTGGTCTTGAAATTTTTCCACAAGTTGCCCATCTTGCGGATAGCCTGCCACTTCAGTCTTTCCTCGGCCCCTTCTGGGTACTCGAAGCTCTCCTTGAACTCCTTCCAGGCCTCATCTTTTTCTGCCTGTGGGACCAGATCGATGTGGTCCACCAAAATTGTAAAGTTCTGCCTCCCTAGGATTCCACGATCGTTGCGAACTTTTTGACAGCTTTCGCAGGAGCCGTCGGAAATCCCTGATCGTCCACCTCTGTTATTTTGTACACTTCCTTAGGAATCTTATTCTGGGTCCTTGGAGCCCGGCTCATTGTTGTCCCACTAGTAGTCGCCGATATTTTCTTATAACTGTTGGATGGCAGGATATCGAAGAAAATAACATTACTAAACATTTACATCTTGATAACCTAAGGATTCCCGACCAAACATCACTATGCACCAGATTTTGGAAAGAACCCACTGTGAAAGTATTAAGATATGGCCTCAGTTTTGCTCAGAAATTGTGCTTACAATCATTTGCATCAAGTTAAATTGTGTAGATGGTTTGTTCTAATGCAAAAAGAACTAGTGTAGTTCTCTCGGAAAAAAATAACAAGTGTAGATGGTCTGTTCTTATGCAAAAAAAACAAGTATAGTTCCCAAAAAAAGAACAAGTGGTCTATTCTTATGCAAAAAAGAGCAAGTGTAGTGCCCCAAAAAAAGAACAAGTGTAGATGGTTTGTTCTTGAGCAATCATCACTGGTTATTTAACAAGTGTAGATAATCTGTTATTATGCAACAGGGGCAATCATCACATCAAGGCATCAAAATAAAACAGCCCACTTATAAAACAAACCATATATATCACCCACATATAAAAGAGCCCACATATATCACCCACATATAAAACAGCCCACATATATCACCCACAAATCCACATATATCACCCACATATAAAACAACCCACATATATCACCCACAAATCCACATGTATCACCCACATATAAAATAGCCCACATATATCACCCACAAATCCACATATAACTCATCCCACATATATCACCCACAAATGCACAAGTGTAGAAGAAGCACAAGTCAAACTCTATATATAAACATAAAGAGGCAAAAATGAACCTCTCAAACTGCAAAATTCATCTAACATATATAAAATTCATCTCTAGCTAACACATATATCCATCACAAATCCATCTATCCATCTAAAATAGCATATGTCCTAAATTTGTCCATCTATCCATCACAAATCCATCTATCCATGACTAATCCATCTATGCATCTAAAATAGCATATGTCCTAAATTTGTCCATCTATCCATCAAAAATCCATATATCCATGACAAATTCATCTATCCATCTAAAATAGCATATGTCCTAAATTTGTCCATCTATCCATCACAAATCCATCTATCCATCTAAAATCTTCATCTATGCACATCTCAAATCATCACATTATCACTATGCACATCTCAAATCATCACAAAGCATCACAAATTCATCACAAAGCTAACACATGGGGTGGAATATTCTAACCGGTGAGGAGGTGGAGGATCTTGGAGGGAGGAGGCGGCGGTCGGTGAGGCCGGTCGGCGGCGGCGACAGAGTGGTGGCGCGGCCGGGCTTAGAGTCAAGGCGGCGACATTCTTGGCGATGGTGCTACCGGGCTCGGGGTTGACGCGGCCGACATCGAGGGAGGCGGCTTCGGCTCGGGGTCGACGCAGCCGGCGTGGAGGGAGGCAGCGACGGCGGCCTCGTGGTCGACGTGGAGGGAGGAGGCGACGGTTGGTGAGGCCCGTCGGCGACGGCGACGCAGTGGTGGCGCAGCCGGGCTCGGGGTCGAGACGGCGACATTCTTGGTGACGGCACGGCCGGGCTCGGGGTCGAGGACGGCAGCAACGGGCGGCCAGGCTCGATGAGAAGGCAGCCACGCTCGATGAGGAGGCGGACGGTGTGGATCTGAGAGGCGACGGCGTGGAGGAGGAGGTGGTGGCGTGAATCTGTGAGGCGGCGGCGTGGAGAACGAGGCGGCGGCGTCGGGAGAGTAAGAGTGAGAGAGAGAGTGATGAGATCGATTTGGATATGAGAGATTGTCTCATCTCTTACGGATTGTCTCATCTCTGACGGACATTAGTACTGAGCCTGATAGAGATGAGTTTAAAATTTTAAATTAGTTTAAAATTGTTACTAAATTATTATAATTAATAAATGCCTTATTTAAATAGTGTAAATTTGCAGGAATGGCATGAAAGATATACAGATCATTCATTAAGGCACCAGTACAAAATACTTTATTACTTATATCAATTTACAAATTACATTACTACAAAGACTCTATTTACAAGGATATACCTTTCGAATGATCTGAACGAGCGTATGCCACTTCGTCTTTGGGATCATCGTCAAGGTCAATCTGAGGTCTCACATGAAGATTCTGGTTGTATTCTTCTTCATCAACGACGTTGTCAACCCCAACAATTCTTCGTTTGCCATCCCTAACGACGTAAGAAGTTTGCGGGGTCTTTTATATAGAAAATCTGCTCGACCTGCTTCGCTAGGATGAATGATTCGTCCGCGTATCCAACACTGGCCAGGTCCACTAAAGTGAATCCTTCCCTGTCGACTTTAACACCAATGCGGATATTCATCCAGCTGCAATGAAACAAAGGGACTTTGAAGCTCCTGTAGTTCATCTCCCAGATCTGCTCTATGCGGCCATAGTATGTGTTCGATCCAGCTTGATCCTGATATGCATCTATACAGACTCCACTGTTTTGCACTGTGCTTTTGTCATCTTGTGTGACGGCGTAGAATGTGTATCCAGTGATATCGTACTCTTGCCATGTGTCAACATCCCAGCTTGGGCCCCTTGCCAATCTTCGTATTATCTCACTTGGGCCATCGGTCGACCGTGCGATATGATTCTTGAACCATTCGTTGAAGCGAGTACTATGTTCTCTGTTGATCCACATATCGGATCGACCCATGTTCTCTTGTCGGACCTTCGCTAGATGCTCCTCAAATTATGGAGTTACTTCAGCCATATGTTGTAGCACAGCGAAATGAGCCTGCGCATAGAAAGCTTGATCGGAAACAATTCTTTTTCTGCCTATTGTGCCAAGGCCTACCAACCTTCCTTCGTGGCGAGACGCAGGAACTCCAATAGGATCAGTCTCGGCCATGTAATCGATGCAGAACTCAATAACCTCCTCCGTCGTGTACCCTTCAATGATGCTTCTCTCCGGTTTTGCTCTATTTCGAACATACGACTTAAGAGCTCCCATATACCTCTCGAATGGGTACATCTCTCTTAGAAAAGTTGGGCCACATATTTTTGTTTGCTTCACTAGATGAACAGGGAGATGAACCATGATATCGAAAAAGGATAGTGGAAAATACATCTCCAAGTGACACAGGGTATTGACAATATCAGCCTGCATCTCATCTAGATCTTTGGGATCTATAATCTTCTGACCGATTGCATTGAAGAAGGCACAAATCTGTTGGATTGTGTGACGGACTTTGGATGGTAGAATATATCTGATAGCAACTGGTAAGATCTGTGTGATCAGCACGTGGCAATCGTGAAACTTCATTCCAACCAGTTGTAGATCCTCCAATTTAACGTACTTACCGATCCTTGCTGAATAGCCCAAAGGAACCTTAATATCAGCCAGGCATGATAGCATTGCGATCTTCTCATCCTTCGACAATGTGTGACAAGCTGGTGAGAGGTACACTCTTCCTGTCTCTTTATTCGTAACAGACTGAAGCTCACTGCAAATGTTCAATTCCTGCAGATCTAGATGAGCATTCAACTCATCCTTTGTCTTTCCAGGCATATTAAGCAGTAGACCGAGCAAACTATCGCAACAGTTCTCCTCTACGTGCATTAGATTAATGCAATGCCGAACCTCTAGGTCTTTCCAGTATGGTAGCCGTCAAAATATGGATTTTTTTCTTCCACATACCCTTATCATTTGCCTTGCCACGTTTTCTTTTCCTTCCAAACTCATTAGTTATGTCTTTGACCATATCGTGGACCTCATCTCCAGACAAATCCTTGGGAGCAGTTCCAAGTTCTCTCCTACCGTTGAAAATTTTCTTCTTTCTTCTAAAGGCGTGGCGTAGCGGGAGCCATCTCCTATGACCCATGTAAACCATCTTTCTTGACTTCTTCAGTCTCCTACTGCGTGTATGTTCCATACAGTCAGCAAGCATTCTTTCCTTTCACGGTTTGTCCAGAAAAATTACCTAGTGTAGGATAGTCATTAATGGTGCAAAACAATAGAATTCGTAGCTTGAAGTTCTCTTGACCATATGCATCCCAAGTTTTCACACCTTCTTTTCAGATAATCTCAAGATCATCGATAACAGACTCCAAGAACACATCGATATCATTGTCCGGTTGTTTTGGACCTTGGATTAACAAGTACAACATAATATATTTCCTTTTGAAGCACAACCATGGTGGGAGATTATAGTTCGTAATAAGGACGGGCCAAGTGCTGTGAGAACTGCTCATATCTCCGAAAGGATTCATGTCATCCGCACACAGGCATATCCTCATGTTTCTGGGATCGACAACAAAGTCTTTGTGCATTCGATCGATACTCCTCCATTGAATCGAATCCGTAGGGTGCCTTAGCAAATTGTCGTTCCTTCTCTCTTCGGCATGTCAATGCACTAACTTTGCTTCCTTGGGGTTGGCAAATATTCTCTTAAAGCAATCAATGATAGGTAATACCATACAACCTTCGCCGGACCACCCCGCTTTGACTTCTTTCCCTCCCCCACACTTTTCTTTCGCTTGTATAGAGAAGCTTTGCATACAGGACAAGCATGTAGGTCCGCATATTGCTTGTGGTACAATATGCAGCCGTTTGGACAAGCGTTAATTCTACGGACCTCTAACCCCATGGGACACAGAATTTGCTTTGCTTCATATGTCGTCTCAGGCAATGTATTCTCTTCAGGAAGCATGGCCTTCAATATTCCCAAAAGTTTTGTAAAACTCTTGTCTGTCCATCCACTACTTGCCTTCAGCTTCATTAGGTCCAAGGTAGCTAACAATTTGGTGTGTTTTGCCTTGCATCCGGCGTATAGAGGTGTCTCGGAGTCACTGACCAATCTGCTGAACTTCATGGAATCTTTCTCATTGTGAGCTTGCTCCTCAACGTCACGTAACATCTCTTGCAGCATATCAGGATCCACATCAACCATTTCATCGCCCAATGGAGATGGTATAAATATGTCATGCTCATCTTCATCTTCATGATTGTCTGCACCACTTCTGTCTGCAGTTGCACCACTACCCGATTCTTGCTCTCCATGCTTCACCCAACATATGTAGCCCTTCATGATTTCCCGTTGTATCAAGTGAGAGTGTACATCCTCTCCGCTAAACATAATATCATTCTTGCAATCTCTACATGGACAACACATGTATTTGCTATTTCTTCTTCTCCTATCATACTCCGCAACGTTCATAAAACTTAAAACACCATCTCTATACTCTTTGCAATGACGCTTCAAAGTTGTCACATTCATCCAACTTCGATCCATCGCTACAAAATTTAATAAAATATTAGTTAACATATTACTAAAATTTAAAAATTATTACTACCTTTTTACTTACTTCTAAGATTTTCTTGTTTTTCTTTGGAAAAAATAACAAAAATTCGTTCCCTTCAACCTCCCACCAAAATAGTGAACAGTGAGATAACTTCAGACAACAGTCGGGTGGTCTCTTTATAGTGTGCAAAGTATATCTCAATCGGGCTAATGAAACGACATCTCTAACGGGCGCACAATTATCTCTAATGGACATCAATAAAAGCCCAACACCAATATGAGTCATCGATGACGGGCTTTAAAGTCATCTCAATCGGTCCATCTTTGGAGCCCGTCACCGATGACCCTCATCTCTAATGGGCTCGGTAGGTGGGCCCGATTGAGATATGTGAGGTCATCTCAATGGGCCTAAAGCTGTGCCTGTCATAGATGAGTGTCATCGGTGGCGGGCTATATGTACTTGGGCCTAGAGTATGACTGTACGAGTACATATACAATGGTACAAATTTAGGCCCGATTGAGATGATTTCGTTCTGACCCACCCAAGTAGTCCAGGCATAATTGAGCCCGTCACAGATGATAGGTTCTGTACTAGTGAAACTACGGATTTAGTAATAAAGTTATTACAAACTACAGATTTAGTATCAATTTGATCACAAAACTTGAGTGTTTATTACTCAAATATAACATTACTGTCAAGAATTTAAACCCAAAATTTATAATTTTGTGATAATTTTATTGTTAAATCTATAATTTTTGTAATATTTAGCCTTAAACTTGTAGTTTTGTGATAAACTTGATGTTAAATTTGTAGTTTTATGATGTAAAATAGGTAGTTATGTGATAATTTGGTCAAAAAATATATATATTTGTGAAATTTACTCTTGTTTTTTCAAAGTAGCAAAAACTTAGACAATCAACCGTTTATTTTTAGTCTTTTCATTTGTTCTAAAATAAGTTAGTTTATTTTTAAAGTAATCTTTATATTGAAGTTTTTGTGAAAGTAAAAAATAGTTGTATTAGAAACAGATAAAATGATCAATAGTTATATTAAAAATATTAGGATTTGATAAATTATAGGTATTCTAATTTTTTATTGTTATGTATGCAATGGATAAAAAATAAATTTATTTTGGGACAAAAATAATACAACTTTGGCCCTTTGAAAAGGATACTAAGTAAAAATCAAATCAGTATAAAGCGAACGGGGCCGTACGCGTCGTCGTCAACTTGCAAGTAACCCAGGTGGTGGAGTTTACTTGCAAAGCGCGGGTCGTCGCGCTCGTGCCGTTTCCGTTTCTGCACGATCACCCTGTCACGCTCGCACCCTTGGCGCCGCAGGATTTCGCATTCGGTTACCACCCAACCACCACCACCACATGAACAAATTACTTCTGCCAGGAAATTGCCGCCCAATTGCATCGTCCCCATCGGTCATCATGACCGTGCACCCAACCATCCATATTGCTTGACCAAAAGTCTTTATAATTTTATCGCCAACCAAAACTTCAAAAGCACGGCCACAAGAAAAGTTTGAGACGGACAGGCCAAATTCTTCTCCGAACTTATCGAATCACCAAAAAAGAATCTCAGCGATATCTCCTAACTATTCATCCGACGACAATGAAATGTAAATACAGTATAATTATAATACAATTTATATTTATCTGGTTGGTTGGTTTATACTGGCTACCACAGCGGCCATGGGTAACCGGAGCTTGCCGGGTATTGGTAGACGACGTGCTGCGCCGGCGGCGCGTAGGTGTAGGGGTAGCTCCAGTGGTAAGGGTACTCGATGACGGCGGCGGCGGCGGGCTCCGGCTTCTTCTCCTCCTTCTTGACCTCGCCGACGGTCATGAGCGTGGCGTGGCCGACCTTCTTGCGCAGCGCGGTGGTGAGCTTGATGGAGTCGACGCCGTCGCCGACCACCACCACCTGGTCCTTGGCGTCCCCGGCCAGCGCCACCGAGTCCACCCCGTCCGTCGCCGCCACCAGCGCCATCGCCTTCGACCTGCACTTGTCGCTCGCCAGGTTCACCTTGATCACAATCTTTTGCTGCAAAACACAACCGGATTCAGCTTCAACACACAGCGATCAAAATCTATTGCACTGGCGCTTGCTGATAGCCTAATAGGTTGTAATAAATTACTAGTAACAAGTTGTAGTAATTAGATACCTTGGCCATTGCTGCTTTCTTGGGAGAATTGAGATGAGAGGCTACTACTAATAAGCAGAGCCTGAATTGTTGTGATTGTTCTTAACTTGGTAGGCTGGAGTTGTGCAGAGGAGCTTAATTAGCTATAGCTCGATTGCCGGTGATGAGGGAGAGCAGAGTGGTGAGCTCCCCTTTATATAGGAGTGTGACGCTCTGCTAGCTAGATCTGTACGCTGAACATTTCAGATTATCGATCGATGCGTTACGTGGAGCAGTTGGGATTCTCTGATTTTGCTGCAGACGCGGCAAGAGAAACCGTGTGTTGTGAGTATACTGCTGCTGCTTGTTTGGACTCCTAAACTGGACGTACTGCTTGGAGTAGCAGATTAATTTGTGACTCTTGAGTCTCTGACCAACAACTCTCCTTCCTCCTTCCTCCCTCCTCCCTAAGGCTAAGGCTTTGGTACAAAGTACTCCTATCTCCATAGAGATTAAAACTAATTTCGTACGATTGGCTGATTAAACTAGTACTCCTATCTCAGGGTGTGCGTTTATGACGAATGCTGCGCTGCTGTCAGCTTGGAAAAATAGAGCAGGTACGGACGTTTTCTTCCGGTGATTCTGATATATCCTGCCAATCCGAGGATGCCTGCGAAAAGGTTGTTTGATTTTGCTAAAAGGTTTTTTGGTTTAAAAAAGTTGCTTAGATTTATGAAAAAGTTGTTTTGGATGTATACATGATTCAATTCTCATTTTAAAATTAAAAAACAATTTGTTTATTCTTCTTTTGTATATAGTTGAAACTAGGGCTGTCAAAAAACTTCCTAGGTCCGATTCAAGCTTGGCTTGAGCTCCAAACCTTTATTGAGCCAAGCTTGACTGTACATAGTTTATATCGATTGTATACTTTATATTGATTTGTTCACTTGATTGATTTAATAAACTAATAGATAAATTTATATTATATTTATCTATTTACATAATTAGTATTTATTTACATAACAAATTAGCATGTGTTAGGATAATATATTTATCTCAGTCTTTTTTACTCTTTTATTAGTGTGATTAACTAAAAAAATTATATTTATTAAGATACTATCATTAAAATATATATTATACTACTTATCATCGAGCTCGGTAGCTGAGCTCGAGCTCGAACCGAGCTTGCCTAAAAGCTCGAAGATGCAATAGGCTCGGCTCGAGCTTGTGTCGAGCTCGAGCCTAGGCAGACAAGTGGTCGTTCGTGCTTGACTCGTTGATAGCCCTAAACCCACTAAGTGCAACTACTCCTATAAAGGAGCCACCACATTTAGTCATGTCATCATCAATTTATCATCCATTGGATTTCATCTTGATGTTTAGCAGTTCATTTCAGACTCCATTCAGACTCCGTTACTCAAGTCATTTGCTTGCTATCCATATGTACTTAGCATGTTTGTCCATATAATTACAACCCACTAAATCTAGTTACTCCTATAAAGAAGCCATCATAAGTCTAATTACTACTATAAAGAAGCCATCAGACATGTCATCGTCAATTTGTCATCCATTAAACTTCATATGGATCGATGTTTAGCAATTCATTTTGGATTCCGTAACTCATTTGCTTGCTATCCATAGCACGTTTGTTCATATAATTGCAATTCACTAAGTGTTTGTTCATATAATTGCAATTCACTAAGTATAGTTACTCCTATAAGGAGCCACCACATTGAGCCATGTCATTGTCAATTTCTCATCCGTTGGATTTCATTTGGACGTTTAGCAGTTCATTTCAAACTCCGTTACTCTTTTGTGATATCTATATGTGTTAAGCCCTTAGGATCACTAGTCAACGATGCCGAGTGGGTTCAATCGGATAGATCGTTAGTAGCGCATTAGAGAGAAAGAGGGGATTAGGGTTACCGGTGGAGTGAGAGCTCGAGGACTGCCCGTCGGCCATGGTGGTCGTGCGCCGGCGTGGTGCATCGGTGTAGGTGTCGTCCGAGCGAGGTGGTGGTGCTTCCCGTCGCTACTGCGTCCCCACTGTTTAGATCGGCTAGGGTTTGTGGGTGAGGCTTGGCGGCGGCAGCGATCCTCTTATCGTGTGCCGCCCCGGCCCTCACCCTTTTATATGCGCAGCGACAGGGCCCACCAGCCACGGAGGCCGGGCGCCCGATCAGCGCGGTCAAGGATCCCCGTTGGGCGTTGGGCCCAACGGGAGAGATCAATTCTAACATTCTCTCCCTTGATCTCTTTACTATTACTTTTAACCTTTGTCTGTTTCATCACAAATTAACGCATAGAGCATATCTCATCATCACGGTCAATCGCCGATAGATTCAATAGCCACTATATACATCTCTCGTTCGAAACCGATACTTTATACTTTAACTTTTGGGCCCCGAGTCCGAATCATAAGGCTTCCCTTAAACCCATGCCGCTACATGTTCCTTGAACAAATTGGGTGGTAGGCCTTTCGTTAGCGGATCCGCGAGCATTTTTCGTCTTTATATGCTCGAGACTTATTGTGTGATCCCGAACTTTATCCTTCACAACATAGTATTTTATGTCAATGTGTTTGGCACCACTTGATCGATTGTTGTGAGAATACAATACCGAGTTCATTGTCGCAAAGATAACTTTAGTGGTTTCTTATCACTGTCAACCACTCTCAAACCAGGTATGAACTTCTTTAGCCGCTCACCCGCCCCGTGGCCTCATAATATGCTATAAATTCGGTATACATTGTAGACCCTGCAGTGATGGTATGTTTAGAGCTTTTCCATGAAATAGCTTCCCCTGCAAGAGTGAACACGTATCCGGATGTTGACTTTGTTTTATCTGTGGCAAAATCAGAGTCTGAATAACCCACTATTTGGAGTGAGTCAGATCTTCTGTATGTCAACATAAGGCCTTTCGTTCCTTGCGCATATCGCAGGACTTTCTTTACCAATTTCCAGTGCTCTGGGCCTGGATTGTTTTGAAATCTGCCAAGTAACCCGGTGACAAAAGATAGGTCAGGGCGTGTGTACACTTGTACATACTGTAGGCTTCCTACAGCCGAAGTATATGGCTTTGACTTCATTTCATCGAGCTCAAACTTATTTCTGGGGCATTGCCATTCCCCATATCTTTCGCCCTTCACTATAGGAGCAGGCGTAGCACTGCATTTCGACATGTTGAATTTCTTTAATACTTTTTCTATATATCCCTTTTGAGACAATCCCAGTGCATACTTTCTTATATCTCGGTGAATTTCTATGCCCAAAACATATGATGCTTCACCAAGATCTTTCATGTCAAAGTTTGAGGACAAGAATTCTTTTGTTCCCTATAGAAGACTAACATCACTACTTGCCAGTAGAATGTCATCCACATACAAAATCAAGAATATGAATTTCCCATTTTTGAACTTTGTATAAATGCAGTTGTCCTCAACGTTTTCTTGGAAACCAAATTTCTTTATGGTTCCATCAAACTTCAAGTACCACTGTCTCGAAGCTTGTTTTAATCCATAAATGGATCTCTTTAATCGACATCCCATATTCTCTTTTCCTTTCATGACAAAACCTTTTGGTTGTGCCATATAGACTCTTTAGAAATGTCGTTTTTACATCCATTTGATTTAATTCCAAGTCGTAATGTGCCACTAGTGCCATTATTATTCTGAAAGAATCTTTACAAGAGACTGGAGAAAACGTCTCATTGTAATCAATTCCTTCTCTTTCCTTCTCTTTGTGTGAATCCTTTTGCCACAAGTCACGCCTTAAACTTTTCTATATTCCCTTTGGAGTCACATTTTGTTTTGTAGACCCATTTACAGCCTACTGTTTTGGCTCCTTTAGGAATTTCCTTCAAATCCCAAACGTCATTTAATTTCATGGATTTCATTTCATCTTCCATGGCTTCCAGCCATTTGGATGAGCGGGCGCTTCTCATGGCCTCTTCATATGAGGCGGGATCATCCTCTATATGAGACTCTTCTGTGTTATACACCTGATAATCATCGGGTATAGCTTTTCTTCTTACTCTTTCAGACCTTCTAGGGGCCTCAACATTTGGCACATTTTCTGTTTGAGACTCTTGTGAAGTCTCCTGATTTGGCACATCTTCTATTTGAGGCTGTTGTTGCTCCTCCTCATGTGTGGTAGTGTTTTCTAATGGATCCTGAAGGACAGGTTCCTCATTTCTATTTGTTTCCACCACGGGAGAGCGAACAACAGGTGTTGGAGCCGCAACGTCAGGCATTGCAGGCGCAACATCAACAGGTAGTGAGAAGAAAGGTTCCCGAATCGTCGAAGTGGGTATAGATTCCCGCTTCTCCTCAAGATCAATCACTCGAGCTACCGTGCTCCCCCTTATCATTTCGTCTTCCAAGAAGACAATATGTCTTGTTTCCACAAACTTTGTATAACTGTTCGGACAGTAGAAACGATAACCTTTCGATCTGTCAGGATAGCCAATGAAATGACAACTGACTGTTTTGGGATCCAATTTCCCAATGTTTGGGTTAAATACTTTAGCCTTCGCAGGACTCCCCCACACACAGAGGTGAGCTAGCGAGGGTACTCTTCCGGTCCACAGCTCATACGGTGTTTTGGGCACCGATTTGCTAGATACTCTGTTGAGAATATTAACGGCGGTTTTTAACGCCTCCATCCATAAACCCAATAGTAGGGTGGAGTAGCTCATCATGTTGCGCACCATATCCATTAAGGTACGGTTACGCCTTTCAGCCACCCCATTCTGTTGAGGCTCGCCCGGTGTAGAATATTGGGTGACTATGCCATTTTCCATTAGAAACTTTGCAAAAGGTCCTGGGACTTGTCCATAAGGAGTATGCCGACCGTAGTACTCCCCCCCCCACGATCGGATCTTACTATTTTAATCCTTTTATCATGTTGATTTTCAACTTCAGCTTTGAATATCTTGAATTTATCCAATGCTTCCGATCTTTCTTTAATTGGATAAATATAACCATATCGGGAGTAATCATCTCGTGAATGTTATGAAAGAGTCATAACCATCCACACTTTTTACAGAAATGGACCACAAATATCGTGTGAATGATCTCTAATGTTCCTGCGCTTCTATTTGCACCTTTTTTAATGTGCTTTGTATATTTTCCTTTGATGCATTCTATGCATTGTTCTAAATCGAGAACTCCGGTGGAGGAAGAATTTCATTCTTAACTAGTCTCTCTATTCTCCCCTCGAAATGTGGCCTAAACGACAGTGCCACAGTTTCGATGAGACATTAGGAGTTCTCTTTCTTTTCTTGTTTTCTTTTGTCAACGAGGACCCATCATTTGCATCATTGCATAGAACATTCACACTTTCATGCATAGGCAGCATATAAAGTTTGTCTCGTCAGAAGGCGAGACCCACACATTCATTATTATGAATTATGCGACATTGTACTTTATCAAAATAACAATAATAGTCATCTTCTGCCAAACATGGCACACTTATCAAGTTTCTATGCAAAGATGGGACATAAAAAACATCTCGAAGTGGAAGGATAAAGCCGTTATCAAGTTTGAGATTGAGATTTCCGACGGCTTCAACTTTCACTTCAACTCCATTTGCGACTTTAACGTTGCTTTCGCTTCTTTGCGTAGTCCTCGTCAAATGGAATCCCTGTAAGGAGTTGGAGGCATAAATAGTTTCTCCAGAATCGCTCCACCATGTAGATTTCGAATAACTAGCATACAAGGATTCATTTACAAAAGTGATAAAATTCTCACCTTTCTTTGCCATTATCATCTTTAAGAAATCAGGACAATCTTTCTTGAAATGTCCTTCCTTCTTGCAATACAGGCATTGGTTTGTGCCCACTGTAAATTGCTTTTGCTGAGGTTGGTGCTGACCTTGGGACTTTTGAGGCTGTTTGTCCTTTGATTGAGACGGTCTATAGTTCCTTTTCTTTGGGCTACCAACGTAGTTGATAACGCCACCATTTTTGGGCCTAATCCTCTCCTCCTCTTGTACACATTGTGCAAGAAGAGTATCAAAAGTCCAGTTCTCTGGGTGCACATTGTAGTTGAGAATGAAGGGATCAAACTCCTTTGGCAATCGAGACATGATCAGGTGAACCAAAAAGTCCTCCTTTAGATCCAAATCTCATTGCTTTAGTCTTGCATTTTGTGCACTCTTCTGTAGGATAAAATCCCTAATGCCACCTCCAGTGTACATGTCCGTGACAAGGTCCTTTATGAGTTCACGTGGCATGAGTCTTTGAAGAACAGTGAACGGGTCTTTATCCTTTCTAGATATTCAGAGACATTGTCAGTCTCTGGAATTGAGCCTACAATTGTCTGCTCAATTGTATTCTTTACCACAGCCATACATTTCTTGTTGGTGAGGCCCACTTTGCCTTTTCAACTATATATAGTTGTCTAAGGTCAGCATTTTCTTTTTCTCTTTTTTCAAAGTCGCGTTTGACTCGTGTTGCCTCGACTAATGCAGAGCTCTATAGGACGGATGTGGTTAGCACCAGTCCACCTCTCCCAAGATAAATGCAAGGTCGAGCTTTCTTTTCCATTCACCGTAGTTATCTCCTTGTAGGGTCGGGATATCTTTTATGCATCCCATCAAGGAGTAACCTCCCGAAAATGATCATGAAAAGTGAGAAACAAGATATCACATAACCTTTCTATGCATTAAGCCTACATCACCGTTGGGCAGAAATTAGGCATAATACATAGCATGATATTGCAATTTACAACGTTGGTCAAAAAATAGCAACATCATGTACCATAAATGAAATCCCTAAAATTGAAATTCTCCCGTTGGTTCGAAATTCAATTTTAGAAACGTCGATTTCAACAATTTTTGTCAATTTTGCGGGAAACTTTAAACTAAATAAAATTCAATTAACTGTACAAAAAATTAATAAAATTTCTATTCCCCCCTTTTTTCTTTTTTTCTTCCTTTCCCTTTTTTCCCCGGCCCAAAACTTTCGGCCTGCTCGGGCACACGGGCGCACGGGCTCGGGGCCCAACAACCGACGGCCGGGCCGTCGAATCGGCCCAAACCGAGCCGCACGCCCGCGTTGATCTCGGCCGTCGGATGAATCCGACGGCCGAGCGACTCTTGCGGGACGCATGGGAAACGACCCGCCGAAACCCTAACCCTAACTAGGGTTTGCGAAACCCCGCGGGCGGCGGCCGGCCGTCGCCGCATCGCCGCCGCAGCTATCTCCTTTCGCCGTCGGCCGCCACGGCCGGCGAGCCTTCTCTCGTCTCCCCCTTTCTCTCCTCCGGCGCAGAACGGCACGGGAAAGGCACAGGGAAGACGGTGGCGCCGCCGCGGGCCCTGTCGCCGGCGTGCGCGTGCACCCTCGGGTGCGTGCGCCGCCGTCGACCGGCTCCGTCGCGGCGCCCTTTGCCCCGGCGGCCAAAAACCGACGAGGTTAGTATCCCTTTCCTTTTTACATTTTCCGATCCGATCGGATCCATTTCTATTCTTTTCGGATTTTCAAACCCCACATAGATCGATGAACAAAAAGGCTCTGATACCAATGTTAAGCCCTTAGGATCACTAGTCACCGATGCCGAGTGGGCTCAATCGGGTAGATTGTTAGTAGCGCATTAGAGAGAAAGAGGGGATTAGGGTTACCGGTGGAGTGAGTGCTCGAGGACTGCCCGTCGGCCATGGTGGTCGTGCGCCGGCGTGGTGCGTCGGTGTAGGTGTCGTCCGAGCGAGGTGGTGGTGCTTCCCGTCGCTGCTGCGCCCCCGCTGTTTAGATCGGCTAGGGTTTGTGGGTGAGGCTTGACGGCGGCAGCGATCCTCTTATCTTGTGCCGCCCCGGCCCTCACCCCTTTTATATGGCGCAGGCGACAGGGGCCTACCAGCCACAGGAGGCTGGGCGCCCCGATCAGGCGCGGTCAAGGATCCCCGTTGGGCCGTTGGGCCCAACGGGAGGAGATCAATTCTAACAATATGTACTTAGCACATTTGTCCATATAATATGAACCCACTATGTTTGTTATATTTCTACGTAACATGATTTATGCTAACAAACTTCACCAATTAATTAGAGCCCCGCAAAAAAAGCCGACAAAAATCTTAGAAATTCTCGTAGCAACGCACGTGCAACCATCTAGTTTTATTAATTTTGGGCCCAGAAGAAATAGTCTCTATTTGGTTCATATATTATTCGATTCATATATACCACATGAATACCCTCGATATATATGAAAGAGAAAATTGTACCAGTAGTATAAGAACTTGGTAAGTGTGATTTAGTGTAACAACTTGAAAAATATGCAAACCGGTACATGAACTTAGCAATCAAATGCATTTTGGTCAAAAAATACTGTTACATACATATGATTCAACCTATTTTGTTGGTTCTATTATAAGCATAACTGCTAGATTATTGGTCGTAAGTATGTTTTGTGTTGTTCATCAATGGAGACAATTGAATATGTTTGGTTAGTCGAATCGCTCGGAAATTATGTTAGTTTGTATGCACTTAGTTTTGACAATCATTATATTTTTTGTTTCAAATCATCAGGTTATTTTATTAGACCATTATTATTTGATAATAATATGCTTGTTAGATTATTGTCAACGAGTGGCTGCTTTTTTACATAGCTTAAAAAGTGTTGTGTGGAATCAGAATGCACGTATTAACCAAGTTGTTGCACCTATATGCTAATTTTTCAAGTTGTTACACTAGATCACTTCCACCAACCATGTTTATGTACCGTGAACGCAATTTAATCTATATGAAGTAACATCCAATGGAAATTAGACGTCCAACCGTTCCAAAATATAAGTAATTTTAGATTATGTAAGAAATCAGGCTCCCTTCTAGTCACCTAAGTGATCAAATTTTGAATTACTTAAATTCCTCTCGGAATCACCTGATTGGTTAAAAATGTGTGATTTCTTCATAGTTCATTGAAACCAGTACCATAGAAATACTTTGTTTGGTGATACAAATTTTAATTGTAGATTTGCTTACTCCCTTCATCCATAAATTTAAGAGATTTTTATCTCTTTTAGAGAGATTAACGATAGAGATAAAAGCCTATGATTTTTATCTCTATTAAATACTAGGTGATTGGAGGTAGAAGGGTTTGCTGAGGGTAAGATATGAAGGAAAAAATTAAAACGAGAGGTGATCAATGGAATAACTAGTACTCTAAAATACTTATATTTGTTGAGAAAAGGAATAGATCAAAATTCCTTATGTTTATGGACTGAGGGAGTATTTTGGAACGGAAGGGTAATATCTTCATGATGATTTTCTTTGTCACGCAGAACTCGATGATTAGCGTATGTATCTGAAATTGTTGGTCAATGTTGAATAGTAAAGGGAGAGGGGAATACTATGTAACGTGGATTGATTGTATTGAGCCTCAAGGACAATGTATATATAGAGTACAATATATAAGGAGGGAGATCTATAAGGAATGATTCTAAACAAATCAATCATACCGTAATAATCCTCTAACTACCATATACTCTAACATCTCCCGTAGACCAAGAGTGAGGAGAGCGAACACTTAGACTGAAGAAAACACCAATAAGAGGACTCAAAATAATAGTCCTTTGTGCCATTGTCGAGGTAGCAAAAGCATGATGTGGTCGAGGTAGCCGTGGTCGATGTAGCTGAAGTCGACGAACCAATGTTGAGGTAGCCGAGCCGCATAAGGCGTAAGGGGCGGCAAGCAGTGGTCATGGACGCACGGGATGGTGTCGTGGACCGAGGTGCGTGACAACGCGTTGAAGACGAAGACGGTGATGCAATCATGGCAGTCATTAAGGAAATGACACCAAAGAGCTGATGTTGTTGTCGAGACATCACACTGGGTTTGCCAAGCCCGGAAACGATTCGGGATGAATGCGCGCAATGGTATTACCAATACCACAAGGGCGAAGGTAGACGAAGATGAAAGTGAAGCGGCAGGACCAACGGCCTGGAACGGCGACATCGGTAGCCCATGTAGGGTCTGCTGGACCACTGGCCTAGGACAGCAACTATGGCACCCTAGAGATGTGGCAGCGATGCTCGAAGTAGACGAAGAAGACCTCAACGGTAGATGACGACCAGTGCGGACAACGAGGGTGTCGATGCCCGAACGGAGTTAAAGATGACAAGAACGGCAACGCTACGACTCGAGGGAGCGACACAGATGCAGCTCCAAATCAATGCAGCGGTAGGTGACCACGAGCAACGACATTGCGGTCTAGGGGGGACGATGCAGCTGTAACCCAAAGCTTGGCGTAGTAGATGTGCTCGACGATGATACATCCCACAAAGGCATGTCGCAGACGAACGCTCGATCGGGTGATCTTGCCGACCGTGCACAGTACGGCACGGTAGTGATGAAATCACGTGGATGACGATGTCAGGGACAACCGAAGTAGTGCAGAAGACGACGAATGACGTGGGCGACTATTAACTGCAAAATTAGGCATATTCCGTTAAAGAAGGAGCGGTTGCGAAGTGGAATTGACAACATGATTTTAGTTGCTAGAAACAGGATTATATCGGCTGAAAGCGTATCGGCAGGAGGCATCAGCAAAGGGGATATCGGCTGGCGATTGCCGATAGGTAATAATAGTTTGAGTTCTTGATGGATTCGGTTGATGAAATCAAGGTTATCACTAAAAGGGGATAGGATTTGGGAAAGAAGGGACATGAAGATTTAATTATTAATTAGGCAGATTTAATTATTTTTATTTTATAATTTTAGGATAGCTTGAATTGAGTCCGGATTAAATTTGTAATTTTATCTTTAGAGAGTATGTCGTATCCGATATGGATTTGTTATGCTCATGGGTATAAATGTACACCTAGGGTCTTGTAAAAAAACAATAATAGTTTAATACACACTTTCGGCGCATCGCCACCCTAGTTTTCCAGGTTTTTCATCTCGGCAAGTTCTTGTTTTGAGTTGGGCTGCATCAGCTTCGATCTCTGACAAGGGGTAAGGCTTGTCATGGCGGTTTGTATTGGCAGGATTAGTGTTTACATCATTTCAACACTAACCTAACTTATGCATATGCATATTTATCATATATCTTAATTAATCTAAACCGACAGCTCTGTTTACTTGTATTGGCTGAGCCTTCTTTAGGGTGTTGCCGGTATCGATTAAACCGTTTTGTTGATTTAGATTAGCTATCCTGAAAATCATTCAAAGGCTTGATTGTTTAGACTTTATGCTTCTTTTCATACTTAGTGTTGCATCAATTAGTTTGATCTACTAACTCGTGCTTAGAATCATAAAAGCTAACATGTCTTGGATTGCCAATAAGAGTAGTATTGAGGTTTCCGATCTTACCTCATATAACTATTTTGCTTTAAGTCATATGATTTATTTTGATTAACATGTTATATCAATCATGTTATTTAAGTTTATCAATTCTTTAAATCTACTAATCTTGTTATTAGTCTTGCACTATCTCGGTTAGGTCTGATCTGCTGATGTTATAACTTGTTTATTAAATTTAATCAAGACTGATAATATTATATAAGACTATACCAGAGTTTTAGCCGATATGTTATCTAATCATCCAAGCTCTTTCATCGGCTATGATCCAAGTTCATATAATTGGTAATTTGTTTAATCTTAGTTATAAACAATTAATGTTGTCTCGGTTAGGTCCGACCTATCATAATTACTTGTATCTAAGATAAAGATTAAATTAATAATTACATGTTATTTGAATCTACAGTCGATCATGATTGCTTTGGGTTTAATCTTCAATATCCGTTCATTGGCTAAGTATTTAGATCATATAATTGTCTAACAATTGACTTTAATAATCTTAATTTTATGCTGTATCAATTGGGTTCGACTTATAGGATTGATTTTGTTAAGGAAAAGTTGTTTATGGTTATATGTAATTTAAATCTAGTTCATGAACAATATTTTCTACCTTACAGTCAATTCGACTCCACCGCATCGGCTAGGTCATCACGATATGTCATCGGCCTATCGGCCGATCGGCTATCGTCTTCTAACGTTTACCATGTTTTGTTGGTTGCAGGATGACACCAACTGGCACGCTCACGTTCTTTTCACCATCATTTTGGACCTGCACTGGAGCTAAGAAGAACTCCCAAGTCACCGTGTTTTCGCATCGATAGCAATGCAAACCTTTTGTCACGCCCAGAAATTCAAACCAGAATTTCTGCAGCTAATTTGTGCATTACACCCTCGTCCAGGAATCAGCCGAGGTACACAAATCGACGTTATTGATAATACAGAAACCTCGTCTTAGAAACAATATAAAAGAGTTACACGAATGCAGCGGAAAAGAAAATAAACTGACTTAAGCTAAACTTGGCTCGAGCGGAGCGAAACACCAACACCACAGCTAACCCTTGACGTTGAACAAGCCTACACCTCCTCGGAAACCCGATCTCAACCTCTGGCACTGAAGGGGGAAAAGGAAGCAAGACTGAGTACAACCACCGTACTCAACAAGTCACACCGGAAAAGGGGACATGATGCAAGATAAATATCAAGGTAAAGGATATTAGGCTCAATTTGCATAAACAGCATTTGCAGAAATAATAATAATATTTGGAGACAGTAAAACAGTAGTAATGATTAAGCAATATTAAATAAACACTGTCCAACGTTAAAACCACGTTGCAACAGGCCCATCCATCCACCTGCACTAGTCACATTCCAACATTTCATTCAAGTAAATAAGTGAAACTAATCAAGGTGAATCTGGTCGATTGCCCGTAACCGTGGGCACGGCTATTCGAATAGTTTTACTCTGATCAAAGGTGTACAACTGTACCCACAAGACACAATCCCTCGACACGTTACCGTGCGCCGGTGCACCACCACGGTACCCCGGAAAGGAACTGTGACAGGACCCTTCACATAACCCCCTCTAACCAATTGTACCACACCAAGGTTTCGCCCCCACTCCCATCGGGCAATGGGCAGCCCCCTCTAGTGCCGCGGTGAATCCGAAAGCCGATCAACCCTTAAAACCGGGGCCGACCCAACTCCATCATGCCCACCCTCTCTGGGATACGTCGGCTAGGGACAGCTATGCTACAGACCTGGCCATTACCCATGCTAGCTTGTGGTATGCACGGTACTTTTTCCAGGGTTTCCCAAGAACCGGTCCTTAATTGTCATGAGCACGCTAACCAAAGTCCAACCATGTGCTCACGACCCACCCTTTTTCATAATTCAATATTATTAGAAATAGAGTCACAACTTAACCTCATCTGAGAGTTAACCTCTAGTAATATACTTGATTAGTGTGATCCCCTTAAGTGAGCTAGTTGAGCTAAGCATAACTAAGCAAACCTTAAGCTATCATCTAGTCATATTAAACCCCAAGTTATCAATGGTATAAGGTAAACAATCCTATGGTTGAGTACAATAGGTATAATCATCCCATCAAATGACATTCCAAAATATATGCAATATTTGAGAGAAAAGGGATATTTACATAAAATTAGGTACAATATGGTCAATGTAAGGTATGACTTGCCTTGATATGGAGACTGAGGAACCTCGGCGACTACTTCGAAGAGAACGGACTCGCCGGAAAACTCGGGATCTACACGACAAACAAAGCACTCAACAAACACCCTAAAAGGTCTACTGAAACTGCACTGAAAAGTATTTTTAATGGATTCTAGACATTTTTCTGGATTTAATGAAATTTGAATAGACTAAAACGGAGCCGGATTCAAAAGATATGGATTTTAGAAGTTTAATTACGATTTTTACACAAAACAAAAAAGATTAAAAATTTATTGTGTAATTAAGCCCTGGGTGACGCAAGCATTGCGCAGGTGGAGTAGGCGACGTCACCGGCGCAAGCGGCGACGCAAGCGCGCGCGGCGCTCGGTCCACGGTGGACCGAGTCCACGGCAGGCGGCGGCGAGCGCGGGGGACACGCGGCACGCATCCGCGGGGAGCGGCGGCGATCAGACGGCGACGGCTTGCGCGGGAGCGAATGGTCCAGATTCGCCCGATCCGAAGGATCGGACGGTTCGGATCACGGCTAGGGTTAGGGTTTGGGTGGCGGCCGATGGGCGGACACGCGACGGCCATCCAGAGCGCGACGATCGGATCGGACGGTGACGGCTTGCACGAGATCGGACGGTTCGGATCCACCCGATCCGACCGATCGGACGGCTCAGGAAGGGCGGCGCTAGGGTTAAGACACGGCGGCGGCGGCTCGAGCTCGCCCGCTGGCCATGGCCGCGCGGCGGCCGGCCGATCTCCGGCGGCATAGGCAACGACAACGGAGGGCGATGCGCGGCGCGGGAAACGACGGCGGAAGGCACCGCGGTTTGGGGCGACGGTTTGAGAGACGACACGGGAAACCGAAGCGAAAGGAAGCGACGGCACACTCACCGGAGTTGGAGAAGACGACGAAGGCGGCGACGGTTTTTGAGGCTAACACACGAGAGCGACAAAGGGGAAACACACAGCGGCGGCGAGGGGATTTTATAGGGGCGCTAGGAGATCGGAAGGTGCACGGGAAAGGCGCGGATTCTTCGCCGTTGGTTTCGGACTCGGAGAGAGAGAGAGAAATGACGGCGGCGAAATCCGTGCGGATAGGGTTTCCTTTGAACGCGATAGGCGCGGGGATGGATGCGGCGGCGCGAGATCGCGCCCGGTATGGGTCCGATGTGGCACGGCGCGCGCGCGGAGCGAAGCGGAGCGGCGGCGCACATGGCGGCGGCGGCCGGGCCGGCCGGGCGCGAGGCAGGAGACCCGACAGTGGGGCCCACTGCCGGTGGCCCGCGGAGCGTAGGAGGGCTTGCGGACTTGCGCGGCGCGGCCGGCGCCGTGGGCTCCGCCCACGACCGAAGGGAGGCGCGCGCGCGCGGAGCGCTTGGGTCGGGAAAGCCGGCCAACGGCCCAAGCCGGAAGGGGGAGCGGGAAACCGTACGGCGGTACGGGAAAAAAAGACAAAAAAAGAAAAAGGATTTTTGGGGCTTAATTATCTTTCTGATTTCTTATTTAATTGATTAAAAATACTTAGAGTGCTCTAAAAATTCCAGTAAAAATGCTGTTAGTGCATTTTGACATGCAGAATTCAAGAAAAATCCTACCATGTCGTTTCCATTTATTAGTTGCATTTTAAAATTCTGGTTGGCTCCAGTTAATTTCGAAATTCCGATTATTTCAGGGTAAATTATTTAAACAATTTAGGGCAAAACTCAGGGTGTGACAAACCTACCCCCCTTAAACGGAATCTCGACCCCGAGATTCAAAGGTACTGGTGAAAAGGTGCGGGTGCGCGGCCTCTAGCTCATCTTCTCTTTCCCAAGTAGCTTCTTCCTCTGAGTGATGAGTCCACTGAACTTTGCAAAACCTGATAACCTTGTTCTGAGTCCTTCTCTCACTGATCTCGAGAATACGTGCTGGTCTCTCTACGTAGGTCAAGTCCTCTTGCATTTCGATCTGGTATGGACTCGCCTGCTCTTCTGGTACCCTTAAACACTTCTTTAACTGGGACACATGAAACACGTCGTGAATACCAGCCATGCTGGAGGGAAGCTCAAGCTGATAGGCTACTTCTCCTCGACGTTCCCGAATTCTGTATGGTCCCACAAAACGTGGTGCCAACTTGCCTTTGGTTTGGAAACGGTGTACCCCCCCGAGTGGTGTAACGCGAACATACACAAAATCCCCTGCTTCAAAAGCGAGGTCTCTTCGACGATTGTCTGCGTAGCTTTTCTATCGGGATTGCGCAATCTTCAACCTTTCCTGAATCGTTCGGACCTTTGCCTCTGCTTCACTTATTACTTCTGTGCCAAACAACTGGCGTTCACCAGTCTGATCCCAAAAAAGGGGTGTGCGGCACTTCCGTCCGTACAATGCTTCATACGGTGCCATTTGAATGCTGGCTTGATAGCTGTTGTTATAGGAGAATTTTGCATAGGGCAAGCTTTTGTCCCACGCTATTCCAAAATCAAGCGCACATGCTCTCAACATGTCTTCCAAAATTTGATTCACTCTCTCAATTTGACCATCTGTTTGCGGATGATAGGTCGTACTAAAATTCAAACGGGTACCGAGCTCTTCTTGCAACTTCTTCCAGAACTTGGAAGTAAACTGACTTCCCCTATCAGACACGATCTTTTTAGGCACGCCATGCAAACACATGATCCTTGCGAGATAAAGCTCTGCTAGCTTCTTCCCCGAGTAGGTAGTATGCACTGGTATGAAGTGGGCCACCTTGGTGAGTCGGTCCACAACGACCCAAATCGAGTCATATCATGACGATGTGCGGGGTAAACTCGTGATGAAATCCATTCCAATTTCTTCCCATTTCCACTCTGGAATCTGGAGGGGTTGCAACAGCCCGGCGGGCCGTTGATGTTCTGCCTTAACCCGCCGACAAACATAACAAAGTGCAACAAACTCAGCTATCTCCCTCCTCATACCGACCCACCAAAACTTTTCTTTAAGATCTTGATACATCTTTGTACCGCCGGTGAATTGAGTATTGAGTTTGGTGAACTTCCGTAAGGATCATTTTTTCAAATCCTTGTCTTCTAGCACACACAATCTCTTTCCCATCCAGATTGTCCCGTGCTCGTCTTCCGTAAAGCCACGAGCTTTTCCGACCCTCATGTTCTTCTTGAGTTTGGCCATCTCGGGATCTGATGCCTGAGCAGCCCGAATTTGATCAATTAGAGTGGGTTGGGCTTCCAAAGCAGCCACAAAACCAAAATCCACCACTTGTAGATTTAGATACTCGAATTCTTGCTGCAACTGGTTGCACATTCTTTCGACGTTGAGGGTGGTGCAGTAACTCTTTCGGCTTAGCGCATCTGCAACCACATTAGCCTTGCCAGGATGGTAATGTATCCCCAAATCATAATCTTTGATCAATTCCAACCATCTTCGTTGTCAAAGGTTCAAATCCGGTTGGGTGAAAATATACTTGAGACTTTTATGATCCGTATACACTTCACAACGATTACCAATTAGGTCGTGTCGCCAGATCTTCAGGGCATGAACCACTGCAGATAATTCCAGATCATGAGTTGGATAGTTGTTTTCGTGCGGGCGCAATTGACGAGAAGCATATGCGACCACTTTGCCTTTCTGCATCAACACACATCCCAACCCTTGGCGAGATGCGTCACAATAAACTTGGAAGTCCTTTGCTGGATCTGGCAGTATCAACACTGGTGCAGACACCAACTTCCTCTTAAGTTCTTCAAAAGCTCTTGTTACATTCTGCTGACCACTTAAATTTCTCATCTTTCTTCAACAATTGAGTCATTGGCTTGGCGATTTTGGAGAAGTTCTCAATGAAGCGGCGGTAGTAACCCACAAGTCCAAGGAAACTTTGGATCTGCGTGACCGTTTTTGGCGGGGTCCACTTGGTAACTGATTCCACATTTGCTGGATCCACGGCTACTCCTTGGGCATTCACAATGTGGCCGAGGAACTGTACTTCCTTTAACCAGAAAGCACACTTGCTAAACTTGGCGTAGAGTTGATGATCCCTCAACTTCTCGAGCACTATCCGAAGATGTTGCTCATGTTCTTCCTCCATTTTAGAGTAGACCAAAATGTCGTCAATGAACACCACCACAAATTTATCCAAGAACTCCATAAACACCTTGTTCATCAGATTCATAAAGAAGGTCGGTGCGTTGGTCAATCCAAAAGACATGACCGTACACTCATACAGGCCGTATCTGGTGGTGAAAGCGGTCTTGGGAATGTCCTCTTCCCGAATTCTCAACTGGTGATAGCCTGATCGCGGGTCTATCTTGAAAAACACCTTGGCCCCTTTGAGTTGATCGAATAAATCATCAATCCGTGGTAGAGGATACTTGTTCTTGATAGTGACCTCATTGAGTGCGCGATAATCGACACACATTCTCTTGGTCTTGTCTTTCTTTTCCACGAAGATCACCGGAGCACCCCAAGGCGACGTGCTCGGGCGGATATACCCTTTTTGCAACTGTTCATCCACTTGCTTCTTTACTTCGGCCAACTCGTGGGCTCCCATCCTATACGGCCTCTTGTGTATTGGGGCGGTCCCGGGTACTAAATCGATCCGGAATTCAATTTCCCTTTCTGGTGGCATCTGAGTTAAGTCTTCAGGGAAAACTTCAGGGTATTCTCTGACGATGGGGATATCTTCTAATTTCATAGGGGTCTTTGCCGCCACTTCGGACGATCCACCAGCGGAAACATGATTCAAACTTGCTACGGTCTTGGCTTGCATGGGAGAACGAAAAACAATTCCTTCTCCTTTCGTATTGATTAAAGTAATGGTGCGACTAGCGCAGTCAATTACTCCCTTATGTTTGGACAACCAATCCATTCCAAGAATGACATCTATGCCTTTGGACTTAAGGAGGATGAGGTTGGCTAGAAACATAGATCCTTGGATTTCTATGGTCACTGAGGGACAATACTGAGTAGTATCCAAGTGGTTTCCAGGGGTTTGAACCCGCATAGGTATCTTAAGTCCCACTACTGACAACCCATGTGCCCTAACAAACGGCTTTGAGATAAATGAATGCGTAGCGCCAGAATCAAATAATACTGTGGCAGGAATAAAGTTTACAGGAAACATACCCAGTATAACTTCAGGAGCGGTCTGTGCTTCCTCGGCGGACGCATGATTGACCCGGGCCTGGATGAACCTTGGCCCAACGCGTCTTGGCTTTGGACACTTGTCTGCAAAATGCCCGGGGTCACCACAGTTAAAACAGACTCTCCTCCAGAGTCCTTCCTTGGAGGTGGTGGCTGTGACTGTTGCTGGGGTGGCACCCGTTGGAGGATGGGGGGCTGGAGTGCGCTGTTGTTGACCACTGCCACTACTGCTAGTTTGGAAATTCCCTGGGTGATAAGGTCGATGCTGACGAACAATCATGGTGGTAGGCCCACTCTGACTTCCAGGCATGAAACGCGGCCTCTGCTGATTTCCCTACTGTTGAGGAGGTCGGGACTGGATTACTTTTCTCTTCTTGATCATCTTGTTGCGCTGATCTTCCTGTCGAATGGCCTTGTCAACCAGCTTTTCAAAGTTAGCATACTCTCCGGAGATTAGCTTGTCTGTGAGTTCATCATCCAAACCAGCCAAAAACTTTTCCTGCCTTTCTGCATCGGTGCGCACATCTTCTGGGGCATAACGTGAAAGACGATTGAACTCATGCAGATACTCAGTAACTGATCTATTACCCTGCTCAAGAGAACGAAACTCACGCTTTTTCTGTGCAACTATTCCCGCAAGAATGTGTGCGGTCCTGAAACTACGACGGAACTCTTCCCATGTAACTGCTGCTCCTGCTAGGCGAGTAACCAAGTAGTTGTCCCACCAAGCTGAAGCAGGACCCTGCAACTGATGAGTGGCAAATGAGACTTTCTCCTGGTCTGTGCACTGCAGAAGATCTAACTTCTTCTCTATGGCATGAAGCCAATCATTAGCCTCCATAGGATTAGTGGTGCTGGAGAAGGTCGGCGGTCGGACACGAAGGAACTCTGGCAACTTGGACAGGGGTGGTGGGGCGGCAAATTGATTGTTCTGCTGCTGTTGTTGCTGCTGCATTTGCTGCAACATCTGCTGTTGCATCTATTGGTGTTGTTGTTGCATCTGCTGCATCATTGTAGCCATCATCTGTGTCTGCGAAGCAAGCACTTGAGCAATGGTGGGGTTCTTGGGTGGCGGTGGAGGAGCATTGCCGTTGACATCGTGAGCCTCGTTGTTGTTGGCACCTGACTGCCCATTGTTGCGGTTCGCTCCGTTGGTCCTGGTGTTCACCATCTGAAGGGGGCGACCGAACCGAAGAGAGAAAAGAAGAAAAACAGACAGACTTAGAAACTAATCTTTATTATTGGAATTCAAATGCATTGTTCTGATCTTTGACTAAAAACAAGGAAAAGCACCAAACATCCTTAATTGGTCAGTCATATCACACTTGATATCGACTGCCAGCTATCCCACACACAGCAGCCTACACACACAGCAACTACAAAGAAGACAAACTAAGCTAAACGATAAAACTAAGGAGCGCAACTAGAACGGTCCGCGAGGCAAGGAGTCAAAACCGCTTCCTTCGAAGATCCCCATTCTTCGAACGGCTCCTAGAGTCCTCTCGGCGTCACCTCGGACCTCGACTCTTCTGAATCGGTTGCTGTAGCCCAACCAATCCTGCCTCTTCCCTCCGAGGAATCTCGAGTCTCTTCGAGTCCATGTCTTCGGTTGAATTCTCGAGCTTGAGTCACGGAGATGGAGATCCAACCGTTACGCCACCTCCGCCTTGATACGCCGAAGCGGAGCAAAGGTGAGAGTAGAACTGCGCAGGAGGAACTGGACATGCTGGGCCGGAGCGGGTGGAGCTGGAGTGGCTGGAGAAGCTGGAGGAGGCGGTGGAATCCGAGGCGCCAGCTGGATATGGACAGGCACGGTGGTGGTCTTCCGAGGCGTAGTGCGAATCCTGACACCAACTGGTGCCGGGAGTCCCTTCAATTCAGCTACCTCCTTCTTAAGACGAACCACTTCGTCCTGCGAGCGCACGATCCTTAGCATCTTCTTGTCGTTCGCTCTTTGGTTGCCTTGTGTAGGTCGAGTGCATCTTGTCCAGGCCTTTGATCACGGTGCACATGTGGTGAAGGTAGAGTCGTTCTCCTCTCGTTGTAGACTTGAATGCACCGACCTCGGAGGAACTACCTCGACGGGGATGGTAGCGGTAGGAGGAGGTGCGAAGGTCGGCATCATGCGGCTCCTCATCTGGCCAACATCAAGTAGGCGGCTTCCTGACAAGCGTGATCCGACGTACCTCCGGAAGCTGTGACCTCCATGTTGGGAAGACACGTTCCCACAAACCCGTGAACCTCCAACCGAACACGATAGAGCAACCCGCCACTGAGAGGCGCAACTGTGGTATACTCCGGTGCCTCAGGATATCCGACTGCAAGGGCCATACGCGCTAGCTCTGCAACAAAGCCCGTCATCCCTTTTCAGTGCGTCGCTGGGGAACCTGCCATCTATAGAAACAAAGGAGTGGAAAAATCAAAACATGCTCAAAAACACCCACGACCAACACCCCATTTTCGCAATTCCTAAACCCTAAACCGACTCCACTTTTCAAAACACCCCTTTTTTAAACATATGCAAATGAAAAGAATTAGAGGGCTCTTAAGGTTTTCGGTTGGCTCGTCCTATAGTCAAAGGAAGGCTCGATACCAACTTGTCACGCCCGAAATTCACACCGAATTTCTGCGGCTAATTTGTGCATTACACCCTCATCCGGGAATCGGTGTCGTGGGCTCCGGCCCACGGCCAAGGAAGGCGCGGCGCGCGGAGCGGCTCGGGCGAGGAAAGCGGGCCGACGGCCGCCCAAGCCGGAAGGGGAGCGGGAACCGTACGGCGGTACGGAAAAAAGACAAAAAAGAAAAAGGATTTTTGGGGCTTAATTATCTTTCTGATTTCTTATTTAATTGATTAAAAATACTTAGAGTGCTCTAAAAATTCCAGTAAAAATCCTGTTAGTGCATTTTGACATGCAGAATTCAAGAAAAATCCTACCATGTCGTTTCCATTTATTAGTTGCATTTTAAAATTACTGGTTGGCTCCAGATTAATTCCAGAAATTCTGATTATTTCAGGGTAAATTATTTAAACAATTTAGGGCAAAACTCAGGGTGTGACACCTTTGCCCTCTGAGAAGGGAAAAACAAAAATACACATAGCGGTGATTGCATCACATCCTTTGTTCCCCACCTCATCTCGCCAGGACCAAGTAGGGCTCTATTTTCTACACGCACCAAAGATCTCTTCGTCTCTTCCTTGGCACGTGCACAATTTCATAGAAACAAGAGAGACAGGGAAAGCAGAGAGCAAGGCCTGACGAGGAGGTCCAGGGGGCGACGATCGTGGTGGAGAAGAGGAGCCTAGAGTGGAGGAAGACGCAGACGGGCGGTGGTGCAGAGGGGCAGAGCCGAGAGAAGGTAGGCGGATGGAGGGCGTCGAGGCTGGCGGCCCAGCAAACGAAGATGTCGAGCTCGACCCGCTATGCCAATGTGGAGGACGAAGCTGGCGGGGAAGAGGTACGACGTCGGTGCTGGGAAGAAGTCATCGAGGTTGGCAGTGAGATTGGAAGGGACGGTCAACGGGGTCTGTGCCTCCACGCGGGGAGGCGCAGGTGGAGACTTGACGCGGAGCTCGCGGCGACTCGAAGCAGGCGGCCATGGACTAGTGGCGACTCAACGGGATCCAGCAAAAGAGGGGTCGTCGGGAGCCAATGGGGGCTCCAGATGCCACCGTGTAGAGACAAAGGCGGCGGGCCCAGAGGCCAGAGGAGGGCACCGAGGGCGGCGACGGCGCCTAGGGCAAGGCGAGGAGGGGCCGCGGTGAAGAAGTGACGATGATGGGCGGCTCAGTGTAGAGGTCGGGCAGCAGGAAGAAGCTCCAGTGTGGCGTCGATGCCGGCTTGAGGCGTGGCAGTGATGGCAAATCAGTGCTGGTGGTGGCAAAATTTGTACTGCGGCGCCTTATATCCAAACGATGCGGTCGAATCCTGGTGGAGCAGAGGCGGCGGTGGGGACGAGCCGGGACGAGGAGGGTGCCGACGCTGAGATCCTTTGGTGAGGTTGGCATTGGTGGAGGTAGTTGGTGGTCTGCTAGCTGCTACATATTGACGCAATGATGAACGACAACGACGCGAAGATGAATGACCAATCTGGAGACGGTGAAGCAGATCGATTTGACGACGAACATGACGAGGTCAGGTCACCGAAGGAGATCAAGACCGATCCCTCTAGCGACAACGACAACAAGAAAAAACAAAACGGGTGTGTTGATGAGAATTTTTCCTACGCGCTGGCCTGGGAGGTCTGCTTAACTCCAGTGCAGGTCCAAAATTGGTTGCCTTTGGTGATTATGCAGGCGTGCCAGTTGGTTTGATCCTGTAACCAACAAGAAACAAAGAATAGGCGATTAAGTTAATATTAGATCCTGCTCGATCGGCTATAGATATTCATAATACATAATTAACATTCCAAAGTACATTTAGACTAAGTGATTGGGATAGATCGGTAGTATATTGAGATAGTATAAATCAATTATATCTAAAACACACCAGAATGCTAATTACATACATTTATAGCTTAGCCCATGTCGCAGATCTAATGTAAATCGGCTAGTACTCCGATATATTTTATACGGAGATATTAATCTAAATTAAATATACTATACCTAAGATCAATCGGCTGTCAATATGACTTAACAGATTGATATCAGGCTTAACATATTTAAGTAGATTAAGATCTTAATATAAAAGGTAGTTCTAATACATCTAACAGTAATAATACATAAAAGATGATTAAAACAGGTAAGACCGGCTTAAACCCCGGCACTATCTCTAATAGTAATCATTAAGCCGAATAGATCTCTAAGAGCGACTCAATAGATCAATCTAATGCAGCATTAAGTACAAAAAGAAGCACGAGATCTATTTAGACTAATGAGAACTCCTCGAGATGGAGGATACGCCATATAACCTAAATCAACCTATAGATCTAGCTCTGTCGGCTGCTATCTTGAAGAAGGTATTAGCCGATTAGGAGATAGGTCTAGACATTGATCTAGATTATATATCGCATATGGTAAATTAAGCAATCTATAACATCAGGATCAGAGTATCATGATGATGGAAGCACTAACCCTGATAACACAAACCGCTTGTAACAAGATATTACCTTGTCTGGAGATTGAAACCCGATGCATCCCGAGAACGAGGTAAGAACTCGTCGAAAGAGTAAAAACAAAAAGGGTGGCGATGCACCGAAGTTGTATTGATGTGTTTTGTGTTATTTTACAAGGTCTTGGTCATATTTATACCCAGATATACAATGAGTCTGTAACGGACACAATTTCTATTACAGATTAGATTACAAATATCTCTAAGCAAACCGACATTATCTATAAAGGAAATTATACAAAATATCCTAATTTAAAGATACAATTGCCGTTGTAGGTATCCGCAGATGACAACATCTTTGAAGCACTTTGGAAAGCGAATCCAATTATTATCTCTAAGCTTTCCTTTCGGCATTGGCTCCACCTTCGTCTTCAATCGAAATCGGCTTTCGGCTATCCCGGTCGATTCGGACTCGTGGGGCTCCTTAGCCGATCGGACTTAACCGATGTGGCCTCTGCTTCCAAGAATCGCGTGTCTCCTCCGATTCCGCTTCAACCTCTGCTTCAAACTCAGGAATTTGCTTACCAAATTTGGTCGTTAATAGGGTGCCACCCACGGGAGTAGCTCCCGAGGGCCACGACCATGGAAGCATGAGAGGGACGGCCCTAGTCACTCGTTCTAAGTATCATGTTGAATAATAAAAGAACAAAGAAATATTGTGTAATATGAATTGATTCTATTAAGCCTCAAGAACAATATATATACATACATATATATATATATATATAGAATATAGTAGATAAAGATGGAGGTCTATAGATAAGTAAGGATTCCAAGGCCTTGTTTGGTTTAGAGACTAAAAACATTAGTCCCTCCATTTAGTTATTTTTGTCTCTAAACTTCCAAACAGGAGAGACTAAAAGAAACTAACAGGAGGGACTAAAAGGAACTAAAATACCATTAGTTTATTAGTCCCTATTGGAGAAGCTAATTGGGACTAAAGTGTTACTTTTTCAATAGATACCCTCCCGCAACACTCTCTTTTTCGCAAATAGGGGTAACATGGTCTTTGTATATTATAATTCATGAGTTTTAATCCCTTTTAGTCCATACATCCAAATAGTATGGGACTAAAACTTTTAGTCCAGAAACTAATCTTCCAAACATGACCTAAACAAATCAATCCTATCTTAATAATTCTCTAACTAGCATATACTCTAACACTCAACCTACTCAACCTGCATATAATGAAGTACTAAGCAGCCTGTGTATCTTTGTGCGCTGCTTTTCCTTTAAAAAAGATACGGATCCTTGTATTTGTCAAATCATTATCATAATTATTATTTTGCGATAATCAATTGAGTATGTGATGATTACATAGGTAATTGTTATTTATTGGCGAAGTACACATATGTATGGTCTGAATCTGATCGGATCGAGGGTTAAGACTAGTTAGACCGATGGCATGTGGATGGTCCAACCGGTTAGGTAGTGGTTGTCTGACCAATGGCATGTGTGCGGTTAGACTGGGCTCTTCGACATTTAGACATGTGAACTCCTCATTTAGAACCGGTTTCAAATTGAGTTTTATGGCTTCTAATTGTTTCATATGTTAATTTAAGGTTAAGAACTTGTATATGGTTTCTTTGTTTATTTATGTGTATGTGTGTCTTGAGACCACTGTTTATTTATGTGTACGTGTGTCTTGAGACCACGAGAGTATCGCCGGTGGATCGAGAGTCGAGATGGGTGAGATTGAAGTACAATCAATCAAGGGGATTATGCGAGATGATCAAACTAACGAAGAATGCATGTGGAGTTGAATTTGCTGGCATATGCAGGATGAGCGGCATATATAGGAAATGAGTCAAATTTAAAAAATTGATTTTTACATACGATCCTAGAGAGGATAATTTCTCTTAAGATATAATTTGTAAAACTCGATTTTTATGGATAGTTGTTTGGAGAAATCAATTTTCACAAACAGTAAGACCGAAGACCCCTAATGCATTTCTACTCTCATGTCTCCCTTTTTGTTCGTATGTAAATACTAGCAAGGAGTATGTGAAAATGGTATTTTTCAGTGGAGAGTGGGAGGGAGTGACGGAGATGGGGAGTGGAGGGTGAATTTTATATTTGTTTTCGATTTTTGGGGTATGGTGAAAAAAACTAGAGTTTGTTGTAAATTTAAAAAAATATAAAAACAAATAAAAAATAGAGGCTGACATGCAAAATTTAAGACATGACTTAAGCGCGTTGTGAGACTATATGGCAAATTTTCTCTCTTTCATGGGCATAGTTTTCTAGTTTTAAGAACTTCTATGGGCATAGCTAGGAGTGTCTTGAATGCCCTTACTAGATGTACCAGCTCAGTAAAGTCAGCAGAGAGCAACGGTTCGTGCGACCGTACTCTTGCTAGTCTCTTGTCGTGTTCGTGAGCTGGAAGTCCAGCGACAGCGATCTGGCCAATCAATCCAATAAAAAAAATCGGGACACGCCAAAGACGAAGACGACGACGACGACGACGACGACGACCGGCCGGTCATTCACGGCGTGCACGCCCGGCGCCCGGCGAACGGCTCGATCGGCTCGGAGAGATTAATCCGACTGGCCATTAATCCACCTCTCCGAAGCTACTAGTAACTTCTTTTGGACTCGTTGCGGTTAATGCGGCAGAGAACTTATTTATTTAATTTTAGCGGTATTCTCAACTTTCATCACCTCCCCTGCAGTCTGAAGGCACATGGGCCGATACGATTAGTAAACACAGACACGCACAACTATTTTAACCATCGAGGACCCCATTACTTAGCCAAAACCAAGAGTCGTAGCAGCGGTGGAAAGTTACTAATTAACCGTACGTTAAACGAAAAATATCATTAACATATAATTAATTAAATATTAATATATAAAAAAATTGATAAATAAGATTTTTTAAACAACTTATATATAGAATTTTCACACGAAACATATTCTAGCAATTTGAAAAGTGTGCTAAGAAAAAAAGTGAATGATTCATAGAAACGCACCCTAATTTATCGTCAAAATTTTCTCCGAGTCAATTGAATCAAAAAAAGGAGGTGGAAAAAGAAAAAGACATGCTGATCTCTTAGCGATCTGCCCTAAACAAACCAGACCACCAGGTCATCCTACTTTACACTTTTTTATGCCGTGAAACATGGACGCCACATATCTTGATCTTTTCGATCCAACGGACCAGATCGATTGATTTATTTATACGAGTAGTTAGCACCACCACGACGAGCTGGCTGGATACTGGTAGACGACGTGCTGCGCCGGCGGCGCGTAGGTGTAGGGGTAGCTCCAGTGGTAAGGGTACTCGATGACGGCGGCGGCGGCGGCGGGCTCCGGCTTCTTCTCCTCCTTCTTGACCTCGCCGACGGTCATGAGCGTGGCGTGGCCGACCTTCTTACGCAGCGCGGCGGTGAGCTTGATGGAGTCGACGCCGTCGCCGACCACCACCACCTGGTCCTTGCCGTCCCCGGCCAGCGCCACCGAGTCCACCCCTCCCGTCGCCGCCACCAGCGCCATTGCCTTCGACCTGCATTTGTCGCACGACATCTCCACCTTTATCACGATCTTTTGCTGCAAATTCAAACCAAACCAAATTCAGTTTCAGGCTTTCAGAAACTTCAGCACTGTCACTTGCTAGTAGTAAGCTGTAAGAAACTACGAAAAACAAGTGATAGTACTAGCAATTAGGTACCTTGGCCATTGCTGCTTTGCTTTCTTGGCAGGAATGAAAGATCGGAGGCTACTAATTTAGCAAAAGCCTGGTCGAATTGTGTGATTGTTCTTAACTAGCTTGGCGGATGAGTGAGAAGAGAGTCCAGAGCTGCTACTTATATAGGAGCTGATGCTGAAAAATTCAGAGATGGACCGATCCGCTCGACGCGTTACGTGGAGCGGTTGGGATTTCAGAAATTGTTAACGACTTGGCTCTGGTCCTTGCAGTGCAGAGCCGTTGATCGCTTGCCTGATCTGCTGCAGACGCGGCAAGAAACCGTGTGTATGTGTGTGTTTGTGCATGTGCCTTTTGGACTCCCTTTAACTAGAAATCAGTAGATTAATGTGTGACCTGACCACCTTTGGAATCAAGCTAAGCACTCCCCTTCATCCTTCCTCCCGAAGGCTAATCATCCTCATACGTCACGTCGACTCGCTGACGTCAGCTTTAAAAAATAGAAAGGAAAAAGAAACAGGGGTGAACGTTTTCTTTCGACGGATTGGGATGTCTCCGTATCTTCCTTGGCTCTCATGTTTGACCGAGGGCCCTTTTTTTTTGATAAGAGACTACATATTTTATCTTAGTTTTTATTAATACGTTATTTAAACGGTTAGAAAATATATTATATATTATCGGTAGTACGCCGAGGCGACGGTAAGAGAAATGGTGTAGAGTCCCAGCAGCTTAACCACTCAATAGTAATTTGTTTTAAGATTTCTCTCTGGTCTGCAGGAAGGGACGACTTGGCTTTCATCTCGTCGCTTGTCACTTGGTCAGTAGCACAACGACACTTTGTCACTTTGTGTTTGTCGAGCTGGGACTAGTGCATAGTGCTGCTGCTACTAGTCAGCGACGAGATCAGGCGTCAGTGCTTGTACCTAGGGTTGGTTCCCGACTTGGCGACCAAGCAAGTACACGCATAATTAACCTCCTTCCTCTCCAAGGGTCCGACGATTTGGCGACCAAGCAAAAAGTTTTTGTCGAGTGAGGAGCAAAGTAATTTTTTTTGCTACATGCAAAAAAAATAATTTAAAAATTTTAAATTGATGTAAAAAAAGTCTAAAACTTGGCACGATGTCATGTATGTTATATATTACGTTCATAAAAGTTTTGAAGCCAAATTCTAAATTCGACCATCATTATAACTCTAAATGTGGAAGATCAAAGTAAACTCGGCAAAGGTAGACATGTGCCCCTACCCCGGCCAAAGGAAAAAAAGAAAAGAAAAGTTTGTCGAGTGCCAAGATCCAGATGTCGGCAAAAAGCCTCTTTGCTGAGTGCCCAAGATCCAACACTCGGCAAAAAGTGGATTTGCCCTGCTCATGATAAGTAGAAATACAATTCTCCTTTGCCTCTCTCGGGGCACTCGGTAAAGTCGACACGTGCCTCTACCCTTGGCCACCGCAAAAAAAATCACTCGCCGGCTAGGCGACTCACACACTAACACACATTGCACATGCGCGCACGCTGCCGCCTCCCGTCCGCCGCCTCCCGGCCGGCGCCACCCCGACCCACGCCGCCGGCCGCCCCGGTCGGCTTCCCTAAAAGGGTGGGACGTGACAGAGTGGTATCAGAGCCGACCCTCTCGGTTTCATGGGTGCGTGGCGGGTCAGTTGCGCGGGCATGGTGCGCATGGCGCGTGGGCCCTGAGGGGACACTGCATGGCATATGCGTCAGCACTGGACGCACGGACGTGACCCAGGGCTCAATAGCATTAATAGAATATTCATACCAACAAGTTGCAACTTTTTTTTCTGGAAGCTCATCTCCAAAGAACTCTGAGGTTAAGTGTGAAGTTAAGCGTGCTTGGCCTGGGGCAATTTGGGGATGGGTGACCGACCGAGAAGTTCTTTCTGGTTGCGCATGAGTGAGGACAAAGTGCGCAGAAAAGACTTGTGTTGGGCCGTGAGGGTAGTCTTAAGATCCTAGAGAGCTTCCAGATATAGGCGGGCCTAGCTCAGGAAAGGGTGGGACATGACAGATGTAGGCAGGCCCAGCCCGGGAAAGGATGGGACGTGATTGGGCTATGAGGACAGTCTTAAAATCTTAGAGAGCTTCCAGATGTAGGAGGGTCCAGCCCGAGGAAGGGTGGGACGTGACAAAGTGCTGCCATATTTTGTTTAGTGTCTGGCACTAGGCAAACATTTTTTGTTTGCCGAGTGTCTGGCACTTAGCAAACATTTATAGCTTTGCCTAGTGTCTGGCACTCGACAAAGTAATAAATGTTTGCCGAGTGTCTGGCACTAGGCAAACCTTACTACTTTGCCGAGTGTCCGTAGCCTAGCACTCGACAAATAACCTTTTGTCAGTCTCAGCTTTGTCGAGAGAGGTTTGCTGAGTATTACACTCGACAAACCTTTTGCCGAGTGTAATCGGCTTTACCTAGTGTCCTGGACACTAGGCAAACAACAAGATTTTGTAGTGTTAGACGATATTTTAAACCTAAATTAAGAAAATAGATGTGCATCATACAAGTTAGTGGATATAAATGACATATCTGTTCCAAAATATAAAGAATTTAGGCTGAATGAAAGTACTACAAATCTGAAAACATAAATTGTCCATCCATCCAAAATATAAGTACTTATAGCCTTTAAAGTTTGTTTAAAATATAGCTACTTTTGAAATACTAAGGGAAATGATGTTTGTAGTAATGAATATGGAAAATACACCTTATTTTTACTACCCCACCCACCTCCTTTAAACCGAAACAATTAATGAATGGAAATCTATTTTTGTTCTTATCTCTGTCCTTGAGATCTACTATGTGGAAAACTGCATTAGAAGAACCTGATGATTATCTGGAGTTGGTGGCCGGCATGTAGTTTACGGCGAACAATGGGTACTGAACAATCACATCAGTCAGACGACAGCTCACCTTGCCAAATGATCATGTTCGGTTAATCTCTAGAAGAAAAGGTATTGAGGGATAATAATTCTACGCTTCCACAGTAGATATGGACTAGGGGTTCGTTTGGTTCATATACTATTATCAAGATTTGTTATTTTTTTTAAACTTGGTAAAGATGAAGCCATCAAAATCCAAGCCACACTAGCCAACAAAATAAAATCATGTCACACTTTTAAGTCACTAACATGTTATACCTCAATTACAAAAAATAAATTTTATCATACCTGTAAAAATCAAACACTTATCTAACATATTAAACTTGTCTAACTACAAATGTGACAAAATATGACAACTTATGATCATAAACCAAATTGTATCACTCTCAAATATCTCTTAATTAATGTTCTTTGGGTCGATTAGTCCAGTTTCTAATCTTGAGGACGGGATCATCAGAAATTACCAGCTACAGTGCAATGCCACAGATAGCAACGCACCTTTCACGTCGAGTTCCCACCCTCGCGATCGCGAGCGTGAAGATTAATTTATCATGGCGTAAACAATCCGGTCACTGCTGCTGGCCCCTGGCCCAGCGACAGCGATCTGGTCCATCAATCAAAGTAGATCGCCAACACAAACGTTTATTTTTTATTAAAATATAGATTTTACCTCGATTTTTATCATCATACTTTTAAAATTTTATTAAAAAATTTTATATAAAAGTTACTTTAAAAATATCAAATATATCTATATGTTAAGTTTATAATAATTAAAATATTTAATTATGTATTAATAATTTTTTCGTTATACCTGTGTTAATTTAAATTTTATAGTTTATCAGTTTCAAATTATACAACTACCGGTGATCTCCGGCGAACTGGTCGTCTAGCTCGGAGAGATGAATCCGGCTGGGTCAGTCCGTCCACCGGTCCAAGCTACGGACATGGACAATATCTGACCGCGTGAGAGCCATTTGTGATTTCTCTGAACTTGTTTTATGGACTTGATTAAAGAGAACGCGGCAGAGGAACCACTTGTCTCCGAACTTTAATTTGGAGCGGTCTTCTTTTGTCTCAACTTGATGTTATGTTGCATGTTGCCGAGCAAGATGCAGAGATTTTAATAGTCAGCAAGCACATGGGACGATCTTGAAGACAAAATTTTCGTTTCCCCTCCGAAAGAGTCTTCCTGACGACTTGCAGGTCAAGGGATTTGGAATGCTGAGATGTGACGTTGGGAGTGCCAAAACGAGTGGGCTCCAAATTGATAACCAACCAAAAAATTTATATGTGGAGATCTCGTATCACATAAATTAAAAGGCTAACTATTTTCATCGTCTCGTACTAAGTTTATTTTTACATATTTTATTTGTTTTAAAATAAATTTATTTTTAAAGTAAATTGTATCGAAGTTTGTGAAAATAAAAAAAATAATTATATTAAAAATAGATAAAGTAAAAAAATAGTTACATTAAGATATGATAAAACAACACGTATTATAGTTTTTTATTGATACTTATAAGATGGATAAAAAGTAAACTTATTTTGGAATGAGATAACAATGATTATAGATCCAATCCATATGGCTGAGCAAAACAAGCGCCTCTACTCTATTTGTTTATCGTTAGAAAATTCTTTGGGGATACGCTAGATGACTTTTTAGTTTTGGCAGAATAACCCCTAAATCTTACGAATTCTGAACAGTTGGATCTAGTCCTACATATTCGTACATAAATTTACCCATGCCCATTTCAAAAGAGATTACCTATGGCTAAATTAAGTGGATATTATCTAATAGATATAAAAACCCAATAAGTAAGAGAAGAGATATATATAAAGTTCTCACATGTAGAAATGAATCAAAATTTGTACAAAGTTACTTTTTTACATAATTTTTGTCAAATTTGAAATTTTTATAATTTAGTAATGTAAACGTGGGTTTAAAAATTTTAGATCTAAGTTTTGCACGAATCAAAAATAGGTATGGATAAAGTAGGCAAAATGGCTAATACCCTCCCTATCCAAAATTTAATGGGTAAATTTTGTTACCCGTACGTTAGCCAAATAATATGGATATAGATATGAGGACGGATAATGAGTACACGGTGACATGCCTACTTGGATCGTTTTGAGATTCATGACACATGACCAACCCTATTTTTTCTTCCCTCCCTCCACCAGTCCCGCCTGTCGCTACTGTCACGTGCACACGTGTTCCTCCTATCTCTGGCACCGTCGTGGCCTAGCCGGCTAGCCAGAAGGTGTCAATGGTGTCGGCGAGGCCTCCCAGACATCTCCTCCTAACCACAAGCTTTGATTTTCCCCCATGACCAACGATGGCCCACTTCTCTTCTCTGTCTCCCTAGCTCTGGTGTCTCGCCACCCGCCTGTACCCACCGTCCACCTTCTCCCACGGCCATCCCGTCTGGTGATCTCCCTCCTCTTGCCTCTCTCCCCACCCATACCTCAACACAGGACCCTAAACACTAACTCATAGTTCTATAGGTGGTCCTCGGAGCTTCATCGGACTTGGCAAAGAAAGAGCTAGGGTTGCCAGAGCACGAATCATGAAGCAAATCCTAAGGTTAGAAATTTGCATGATTTTTGCCTCAATTTTCTATCAACCATCATTTGGCATTCTGTATTTTTTCCCTCCTTAAGAAGTATAAAAAATGCCATGGTTTTCTGCTATAAAATTTAGAACCTCATGATGCCAGAGATACTACTCCCTCCAACCTAAAATATAGGAGCTATCTAAATTTAGAGGTTTTTGAGGGACTAAGGATTAATGTAAAATGTCTAAAATGCCCTTATTAAAGTCAATAAAGAGCTTGCTTTAGGGCCCGTTTGGTAGGGCTCCGATTCTATGATTCTCGATTCTAGATTTTGATTCTCCGAATCGGATTCGGAGAGAATCGAATCGATATAATAAAGTAATAATTATAATAATATTTTAGGTGATTTTCTCGTGATTCTCGAGAGAAACTGGTTTGAGGTGATTCTGAGGAGAAACTGCTTTTTAAGTGATTCTTACTCCCTATGTAAAACTGCTGAATCACTTGAAGTGATTCTTCTCAGAATCAGTTATAAAATAATCTGTTTGGCAGAGATTCTACTGATTCTGTTGAAAATCAGGGAGAAGAATCCCTACCAAACGGGGCCTTAGTTGCCATGCTATGGATTAAAAACAAGTGAGCCCGCAAGCAAAGCCCCAAGATGTAACATAGAATTAAATGTTGAGGTGAAGAAAAGAAGACAGGAGAAAGAGTCATCCCAACCTCTTCTGAAAGTTCAAGAGAGAAAAATAAGAGACTAGTATGGATAGGATGGAAATGAATGAAATAAATAGTTATATTGTATTAGAGACAATGCTACCTCTTAATTGATTAGTTGATGATGTTGAGCTAACAATCATCTCTACTACAAAACTTGCTTTAACAAGGTAAGATGAAAATATTAACGTCAATATTTACCTTTTACACATAGTAGGTAGTTATATTTAGAACAAACTTTAAAAGAGCTAACTACATTTTGGGATTTAGGACGGAGGAAGTAAACGGTAGCAAAATTTATGGTAAAAGAATAGATGGTGCCTCTCAATACCTCCCTAGAACAATAAAATCACTGCTATAATGAGTAGTGCATCAATTTCTCAGAAATTTCAGTAAAACAGTATGAGTTCAAACGTAATACAGTTATACGACGGCCTTGGAAAAAAACATTTCCAAAAATACAAAGATCGTCTTGTTCAAAACCACAACCATCACGCCCTCAACCCCACTTCCGATCGTACCATGAAACACACCACTGTTTCATGGAGGGATCAGCAAAAACAAACCGTAATTTTTGTGCACAAAACTCGTGCTAGTATGGTGATTACATCTCTACAATCAGGGGATCTAGCGGTGGGGTTATGGAGCTTTAGCCCCTCTGTCACTCATCGGAGCAGTTGAGCCTTCTTTTAGTTTTTAGGTGACTTTTCAGCTGAAAAGTCGGAAGCTAAAACAAACACATGTCTTTTCGATCTGGTTTTTGAAAACCCAAAAGCCACATTTATACTAGAAAAGTTCGAAGCCAAAAACTCATTTTAGGGAGCTTTTCTGGCTTATGGGGAGGAAGTTGTAATAAATTACCCGTCTGCCATAAAAACGATCCGCATTTCTTTTTCTTTTTGCCCCCGCTCACACGCGTAGCTAGGGCTCGGACGCCGACGCCGCCACTCCGTCGCACGACTCTCGCAGCGCCGCCCCGTCGCCTGCTGGACCTCGTCGCCCGACGCGCCGCCGCCACCCCGTCGCTCCGCCGAGGTGCCGCGACCCCGTCGCCCGCCACGACCCCGTCGCCACGCGCGCCGTGACCCCGCGGTCGCCCCGTCGTAAAAGATTTTAACCCAAGTATTGAAGAAGAATCCACACCTTAATCAATTGATGAAGAAGGCGATAACGACATGAATGCATTTCGTGATAGTATTGCTAGCGCTTTGATAGCGATGAGAGATTAATGTACAAGATTAAAATCTATTTTGTTATGACAAATGTTACATGATAATATTTTATATTATTATTATTATTAGTAGTAGTAGCAACAAATACTTGTCATTTTAAAAATAGCTAGAGACGTTATGGGTATTTTACATTTCATTCACCAAATAATCCAACTCAAAGTTCCCAAACAGCCTCACCTTCGTTGTTTCAGTTTCAATTTCAAAGCCAAAGCCTAAAAGCCTTTGGCTTTTGAAAAGCTGAAACAAACAAAGAGCCCCTTATCAATTTTTATATTTATATATATAAGTAAAAAGATGATTTCAGTCTTTGCTATAAAATATTTATAAGATTTGCCATCGTACAATGTTCTCTACATGATGGAGCAGGTGCTGTCCGGGCGCGGGTTGCAGCCGCAGGGGCAGCCGTAGCCCGGGTGGTGATACACGCTGCCGGGGTAGTAGTAGCCGTAGCCCGGGTAGTACACCGGCTCGTCTTTCTTCTTCTCCTCTTCCTTCTTCTTCTTGTTGGCGTCGCTCACCTCCACCAGCACGGCCGACCCGTCCACTTTCTTCCGCAGCGCGTTCGTCAGCTTGATGGAGTCCACGTCGCCCACCACCACCACCTTGCTCTTGTCGTCGCCGGCGAGCTCCACCGACACCACGCCGCCCGTCGACGCCACCAGCGCCATCGCCTTCCTCCGGCACTTGTCGCTCGACATGTGCACCTTAATCACGATCTTTTGCTGCAGAGAGTACAACACGTACATCGATCGCCATGTTTCAGTCCAAAAGAACTGAGGAGTGAATTGAATAAAGCCCGCAGCTCTGCAAGAAACTGACGATACGATACGAGAGAAGGTAAAAGAAAAAAGATTTCATGCCACTTACCGCCATTGCTGCTGCTGCTGCTGCTCCGATGAACTTGACAACTTAGAGCGATGAAGAGCCTGAGGAACTTGGTAGATACTAGCTAGGATTAATTTGTGTATCAGTGTATTGACTTGAGCTGCTGGAGCAGAGTCCCCCTGAGCTTCCTATATGTATAGGAGTACAGGTTAAGTGCTTAAGTTAAGCTTAAGCACTCAACAATTCGTAATTTGTTTAAGACTTGTCTCTGGTCTGCAGGAAGGGACGACTTGGCTTCGTCACTTGTCACTTGATCAGCAGCGTACTGATCGAGCTGGACTACTAGTCAGCGACGACATTATATGCATTTATTTGCTCGTGCTTACTTGGCGACTTGGCCACCAAGCATGTACAGTACACGCATAAATCCGATAATCTCCTCCTCTCGAAGCTCTGCCGAATTGGCGGCTCAAATTGTTTCACAAATTAAGCAGGGGAAATCGTCAGCAAGATTGTGCTTGTGTTGTGTGATAAAACAATGCTCTCACCGCAATTCTGTCGACGTACTGCTTGCGCTGATCTTAATTCGAGCTCTGAAATTGACCGTGACTTAGATTTCACTTTTGTGCGCACGCTTCACTGAAGTAATTAACCTCTCGTATTCAGTGTGGTCTCGATCGTAGTCGTGCGTGTGGTCCTGTTTGTATCCACCTGTATTAATTAGTTACTGATCCAAATTAAAATACTACTATTATCTTTGAAACGCGAATTTCAGACCATGGTCCAACGATGGCGACCATCAGTTTGGACTGAAGAAGGAACGAACAAAGACGGTGACTGCTCGATTAACAAATTACTAGCCACTCAGGTTACTGACAAGATTAATTTAGCATCCTCGAACGTCAGCTGATCACGCAAAGAGAATCGCAGGGAGTAAACTACTAATTAGCAGAGCTGAATAATTTAAGAGAGGTGCTAGGCGAGATTGATTGTGTTTAGAAACAAACGACCTTGCAATTAATGAGTGAGTGAAGGATGGAATGGCGAACTGAAAGCGAGTGTGTCTGTTCCTTCTCTGACCGACGATGCTGATCGTCGGAGACGAAGAACATTGACATGATCACACCGCTGGCTCCTACCGATCCCCACGGCTCGTACGATCAGAGGCCAAGTATCTCGTCTGCTAAAGGTTTAATTTCTTCGCGGGGGGAATCTCGTCTATTATATTTTGGGAGGGTTAATTTAATGGTCACTTGGTTAATAGTGTTCTGATTCCTCTTCTTTCCCATCTCTTTTGCTTTTGCACTATAAAAAAACATAAAATTTGTTTCTGTCAACAAGGCCTATTAGCTCAGCTGGTTAGAGCGTCGTGCTAATAACGCGAAGGTCGCAGGTTCGAGACCTGCATGGGCCAATTTTTTCTCACATATTTTTGTCAAAATCAATTTTTTTTTATCTCACGTATATATTTTTTGGGATAATTAGCGGTCAGTCGCGCGGCTCCCCACGCGCGCGACGCAGCTCGTTATGGTGTTTTCGACCCAGGTGATTTTTTGTCAGCCCGTTTAACTTTTTTTTAATAAAATGTAGACTTGGCCCATTTCTATCTTATGGGCTTAGCCCGTTTACCCTTTCCTTTTTTGATACAATACAGATTTGGCCTATTTTCTCCATTTTCATCACATGACCTTCGCCCGTTTTAACCAAAGTTTGTACTATACGTATAAAAATATGTATTTGTACAAACTTTATATTTATATAAACTTTTCGTATGTATATTTTTCCCATAAAATTATATAGATACACGTATAAAATTATACATATATGAATATTTCTTACACGAACATTTTATGTGTATATACAAAATTTATACATATATACTCTTTATATATATACAAACTTTATATATGCATATACAAAGTTTGTACTATGCATGTATATATTTACAAAGTTTGTATATATACATCCTAGTACATACGTGCATATACGTTTTATGTTTCTGGCTTTATTTTTTTATTTCGTTTGCAAGAATAAGCCTAAGTTATTCTGATAAATATGACGAATAAGCCTAAGTTATTCCGATAAATATGATGGACAATTGATCTATGTAGGGTTGTTGATTCAAAGTTATACATAGATTCATGTACATAAATCATCCAAATATGTTGCTCTCTAATTTCTCCTCACCCTATTGTGTAATACGTCATAAAAAATTAAACATCATATATCCAATCATCTACTGCATATTTATTTTTCAAAGGGCTCCAACTTTTCTACTGCATACTTATTTTTCAAAGGGCATCGGAAAAAAAAGGGAATTGGCAGGACGGGATTACCCTCAAGCCGGTAAAATGTTACATACACTACTGGAGAAATCATCATTGGTTAAAATGGCAAAAACCACAATAGTCCCAGTTTGAGTTGCACCGGGACTAGAGATGATCTCTAATCCCGGTTTAAAAAGTCTACGGATTTCTAGGAACATTAGTCCCGGTTCGTGTCACGAACCGGGACTAAAGATCACCTCTAGTCTCGGTTCAAATGTTGTCGAGCCTGTCGGAGCGTCGGACACCTTTAGTCCGGTTGGTAACACCAACGGGACTAGAGATGCTATCTTTAGTCCCGGTTGGTGGCTTCAACCGGGACTAAAGATGCCTGACACTCTGATAGGTTCTGACAGCCTCTGACACCATCTTTAGTCCCGGTTGGTAACACCAACCGGGACTAGAGATGCTATTTTTTGTCCCGTGTTACCAACTGGACAAAAGTGAATGTGCTTATTTTTAACTGAACCTAATAAAAATATATAAATTTTGCTACATGATTCAAATGGCCAAAAATTAATTTAAGAGTATCGTAATTTCAAAGAGTGTGGTGTTGTGAGGATGTGGGTGATTGAAGATAGAAGGAAGCTTTAATTTTGTTATTACATATCATCACATTGTTATTAACTAATGATTCTCAATATACAAAATCTTTTGTAAAATTATTTTGATGATAATATATGAATCGGAGGGATGTACAATATTGATAAAGACATTTAAACCTGCTCGTCACGTCTAGTTTATGCACGTTTAACAAGTTTACGCGCATTGTTCCCGTTTCGTCCTCTAACTCGGAGTCGGTTTTTAAAACGGCCATAACTTTCGCATACGGACTCCGATCGAGACGTTCCATATATGAAAATCGATCGAAAAAATTTCGGATGTGTTTGTTCGCAGCTATGCTGCGTTCGGCGATTTTATTTTTCCCAAAAAAATCCTCGAAGATTGCCTTTTCGAGCCCGAAGCTTTTTCGATTTTGAGCGTGTCTTTCGAATTTTTCACAGACCACGTCTTTTGCTTGTTTATGCTCAAATTTTATGTGGTTACCTCTCGTGTGCTCCTAAGTCCATAAAAAATATAAAAAAATAAAACAAAAAGTCAAAATTTTCCTCTCTTGCTCAACGAGATGAAAATGAAGAAAAACGAGGGCAAAAAGGAACAATATCTAGAGGAGCACATTAATGTAGGGATGAAAATGGTACGGATAATATCCGCATTCCGTTCGAAAAATCGGATACGGTTAATGATTTTCGGATAATTTTCGGATAATTTCGGATTCGAAACGGAAACGGATAATATTTTTCGGATACGAATACGGATACGGTAGAGGTGTTATCCGGCGGATAGCGGATAAGGTCGGATAATATCCGGATATCTCGCCGGATAATATCCGGACCTTAGCGCTGCCCAGCCGGCCCATAACTCTCCAAAGCCCAACCCAACAAAAAAAGATCAAAACCCTAATCCTCTACACCACTCCATTCTCACTCTCTCTCCTCCCGAGGCTTCCACGGTGGACGCCACCGCCATCACTCTCCGGCAAGGGCGTCGACACTCGGCGGCAAGGGCGTCGGCACTCGGCACGGCGGCAGGGCGTCGGCCTGTGGGCGCCGGCGCGCCGCCGCCATCCCGCCTTGGCCCGCCGCGCCGCGTCTCGTCCCGGCTCCCAGTCCCAGACGGCGCCCCGTCGATCGACGCCGCGCCTCCGGCCGTGCCGACGCCCCGTCTCGGCGTCGCCTCCCGCCGCCGCCCGCCAGCGCCTCCCATCGGCGTCGCCTCCGCCGCCTCCCGCCGTCGCCGCACGGCGGCCCCGTCGGCGTCGCCTCCCGCCGCATTGCCCGCCCGACGGCCCCGTCGGCGTCGCCTCCCGCCGCTTCCCGCACGACGCCCGCACCACGCAAGAGGTATGAGGTAGTACTGGATCCACACAAGAGGTGCACTTGTAATTTGTAAAGTGGCGCAACTGCGCACCAGGATTGGCACTGCGCCCAAATTACTATTTGAAATGTATTAAGCCCAAATTACAATCTTGTTTCACCGCGGTGCGCTCTAGTACCACTTGCGTTGCAATCTCAAATAGTCGAAATTAGCACGATTAGCCTTCATTGCCCGAACTTTTTGATCTAGTAGTAGTAGTTCATTTGTCCACGGTGATATATTATCCATTTTGTCTGCATTTTAAGATGCTAAATAGTATCTTAACCTACTGAGTGCAATGAGAGATATCTAGTACGGGCATTGTACTTGTCGTGGTGTTGCTAGCATTTTTTATTTGTTTGATCATTTACTCTTACTACGCATCTTGTTAATCCGCACATTTTTTCATGATTAAAATAATAACAACTTTGTTTCAGTTTGCATCTACCTTATGTTTGTTCTATCTAAATCTTAGGTCATGGATTCATCTCATGCCGGTAAGTAAGCCAAGCTGCGTGGAGTGCTAGTGTAGCGCTTTGCAATCATCGAACCAACCACGATAATGGGGGACTCTAATGAGAATCGACAAGTGATCATTGCAACCACCCCAACAGCAGCGCTAGAGTTGATGTGGATTTGACGGGGATGCCACTGCTAATCAAGATATTCCTCCTGCAAAAAGACAAAGAAGTGTAGTTCGAGGTTTGGCGCACTTTGATAAGTTTGAGAAGAAGATATCACAAGATGATGGGACAGAGATTGTAGAGTTGTGGGCTAAGTGTAAGAAATGCAGCTATAAATCTCGTCGTGAGACTAATAGAGGCACATCGGTATTTTGGAATCACATGTCTCACAAGCACCAAATCAAAAGTGGCCAGCGGCTTCTAAACCTTAAAAAGAATGAGAGAAGCGGTGAAACTACAACAATTGAGACTTACGGTATGATGAGCCTAGTAGCTTGAAGAAATTTTATTTGGCAATCATTATGCATGAGTATCCCTTCAATATTGTTGAGCATGAGTATTTTGTGGATTTTATTAAATCCTTGCGCCCTACTTTTCCAATCAAAAGTCGTATAACTGTTAGGAAAGATATCTTGAATATGTTTGTGGAGGAAAAGAAAAATTGTATGACTACTTCAAAACACTTTCATGCCGTTTTAGCACAACCATGGACATGTGGACCTCAAACCAAAATAAAGGTTATATGTGCATCACTTGTGCATTGGATAGATGATACTTGGTGCATGCAAAAAAGGATTATCAAGTTTATGCATGTAGAGGGCCATCATTCAGGGAAAAACTTGTGCAAGGAATTTTATGATAACATATTGGATTGGAACCTTGATAGAAAATTGCTTGCACTTACTTTGGATAATGCATCAGCCAATGATGTATGTGCTAAGGGGTTAGTAGTAAAGCTCAACAAGATATCACCCTTGATCTGCAATGGAGCATTTTTTTCATGTGAGATGTTTGAATCATATTTTTAATCTTGTTGCTCAAGATGGTCTGAAACAAATTGCATCAGTTGTTTCAAATATCAGAAACACAATTACAATTGTGAAGAATTCCACCTTGCAATGGAAAGAATTTATGAAATGTGTCTCGGAATGTGATGGTTTAGATACCAATAATGGTCTGTCTTTAGATGTTCCAACAAGGTGGAACTCCACTTATCTCATGTTAAAGCAAGCTATTTATTATAGGTCAGCTTTTGAGAGGCTTTTTCTTCGTCATAAGCTCAAGTATATTCATTGTGCACCAACAGCTAATGATTGGACTGTGGCAAAATCATTGTGTTCATGTTTGAAGAGATTTTATGATGCTACTTTGATCTTTTACGCGTACATATCCAACAGCAAATCTATTTTTTTCTAAGTTCTGTCAAATTAAGCTTGCAATATCTGAATGGTGCAATAGTTGTGATCCAATTATATCATCTATGGGCTTCAAAATGCAAGTTAAATATGATAAGTACGGGGAAAAGTCTAATATGGCTCTTTCTGTAGCTTGCTTTCTTGATCCTAGGTTTAAGACACAGCTTGTAGAGTATTATGCAGATAAGATATATGATGACAAACGTGCAGAACAAATTCAGAACTTTATGGATGTTGTCAACCAACTATTTAAAGCTTATGTGACTAGTCCATCAAATTCAAAGAATGTAGCAACAACAAATGTGCAAAAAGATTCTATAGTTACTAAGGATAAGAATGGGGAGAGCGATGATGAGCTTGATGCTGATGTTGTGAAATTTTTGCGTGGGAGAACTGCCCATGGAGAAGGTACTAAAACTGAGTTGGAAGTGTATATGGATCAACCATTAGTAGAATGGGACATATCAGACAAAACATTTGATGTTTTGAATTGGTGGTCAGTAAAACAACATGAGCTTCCTATTCTCTCTCGGCTTGCTTGCGATGTGCTATCTATTCAGGTATCAACTGTAGCTTCAGAATCAGCTTTTAGTGCCAATGGACGTGTTGTTGATCCATTTCGTAGTCGTTTAGATCCTGAAATTATGCAAGCTTTGATTTGCACCAAACAATGGTCTGCAGCATCAAGAAAAGGTAATTTTAGGTTGTTTGTACTATTGTGTCCTATATTTCAGCAAGCAAATATGCTAATTTTAAGTAATTATGTGATTGTGAACACTTAGATGGAAATATGATTGGGTCTATCATCAATGAGATTGACATGGATAGCCTTGAGCGAACCTTTACTACCTTGTTGACTACGGTTTGTGATTCTATTACTTGCTCAAAATTAATTACTTTATTTTTGTATTTGCACTAATATATGACTCATGAACAATATTTTTTTACAGGTTGGAGATACAAATGAGGAAGATGATGATGTGGAGTATTTTGATGATGAGGGTTGAGGATATTTGATGGAAAATGTTGCTGAATTAAATTTGTTTGTTGTCCCTAAATTTTAAAATATGTTTGTCATGAACTATGCATGTTGAGATGACCTAAGTTTATGTAAGATTGTGATATGAGTTGTGCTTGTGACTATGTTGGTTGAGTCCGTGGGTGTGAATGTTACGTTCAATATATTATAACTTATGAACTATTTGTGAGTTTGTGATATGTGGAATTATGGACCATGTTGATGAACTATTTAAATTATGGAATGGAATACACTCATCACTCATGTCAGTGAATTATTTTTTTTCATTATGGATGTCAAAAATTACAATGTTTGTTTATAATGATATTTGAGGTCGTGAAATATCCGATCAATATTCGTTACCGTATTTGTTTTGATTCGTATCCGTTCCGTATTTGTTTCCGATAGTATTTGTTTCCGTTTTCATATCCGAGGTTTCCGATTCCGAATCCGATTCCGAAAAAATATGAAAACAAATACGATATCGCTAGTTTCCGACCGTATCCGATCCGTTTTCACCCCTACATTAATGTCTAGGATTATCTATGTTTGATTAAATTTTAATAGTATTGTTTTAAACATATATTTAATGAATTTAATTTGACCCTATTTAATGAATTATTTAATTGTTAACCCTAGCGGGACCAAATAAATTAGAAAAATAGCGGAAAATTATCTTTTGTTCGGTTGGTGGCACCAACCGGGACTAAAGGTGAATTAGAAATAGCGGAAAATTATCTTTAGTCCCGGTTGGTGTCACCAACCGGGACTAAAGATGAATTGAAAATAGCGGGAAATTATCTTTAGTCCCGGTTGATGCCACCAACCGGGACTAAAGATGAATTGGAAATAGCGGGAAATTATCTTTAGTCCCGGTTGGTGCCACCAACCGGGACTAAAGATGAATTGGCTATATATATATCCCCGGCTCGTATCGTCTTCTCCACGGATCCAACACTTAGCACATTTTCAGATCTCTTTCCCTCTCTCTAGCTCTCTCCTCTTCCTCTCCTCTCCCTCTCCCTCTCCCCTCGGCAAGCAAGGGGGGGAGGAAATGGCGGCTGCGGGGAGGAAATGGCGGCGGCGGGGAGGAGGTGGCGGCAGCGGGGAGGAAATGGCACCAGCGGCGAGCGGGAGCGGGAGCCGGCGGCGAGCGGGAGTAGCGGGAGTCGACGGCGGCGGCGAGCGGGAGCAGTGGCGAGCCGAGCAAAAAATTGATGTTGTTGTATTTTATTGTATATAGTTGATTTTGTTGTATATATATGTGAATAAATTTGTGATAGTATTTGATCTGTGATTTTTTTTGATTTTGAAGATGTATTTGATATGTGGAGAAAAATGAAAAAATATTTGGGATATGTATTGTTTATTGCTATTTGTGAATCGTGATATTTGATTTCAGTATTTATGATGTTTTTAGGTTTATATCGATCAGCCGGCACGCAAGTTCCGCATAGGGAACTCCGCAATCGCGATAAGTCTGGTGGACAAGCAAACTCCCTCCCATGGAGCTGGGGTAACAAGCCCGCGCTACCGAGCTTAACGGGATCGTAGCTTCCATGCCATATTTTATGTATGGCACAGCCGTTGTAAACTTTCGAGGTGGGACTAAAAAGGACGACTAAAAACCAGTTCTTCCTGTAGGTCTAGGTCTCGTACGTATATCCCGCTCGTGTACTAGCTAGCGCGCCAAGGCCTCGGACAACGGCCTGGTGGGCCTATGGCCTGGCATTAATTAAGCCCATGAAATGAGAAATTATAATACTGCTGCTTTCGATTTTGCTATATGTTTGTCATGTGTTTTTTGGCTGTGGATTTGTTGTTTTTTAGGCGTTTGATTTTGCGCTAAGATTCGTGCGGAGACAACAGCACCGCGTAGGAGTCAACGTGGGTCGCGTATGCCTTTTTCTCTCTCAAATTTTTGATTTTAGAAGCGTGGTCGAAGTCGTATTCATTTCATTTCCTCTCTCAAATCCTCTTGTTCATTTCCCCACTCTTTTGGTTCTCTCCGGCGAGAGAGAGAGCGCTCGCCGGAGAATCTTTATGTCGCTGCATTTCTTCAAGATGCACTGGTGACGACGTGAGCTTGGTTGAGGTAGCTCCAATTTCCTCTGTGCTGCTTGCTTCCTACCGTTGTGCTTGCTAGGAATCGGGCTAGGTTTTATGTGATTGCTCAAGGTGTGCTCGTCTCAATAGGATTTCGATTTAGTTTTTGGCTTGTGCCGTTTGACCTCATTGCGTCCTGTTATTTTGCTAGTTTTTTTCCGATGAGTTTTTAAGTTCTTGCTCATCTGTTGATTTCAAGCTGGAGCTCGATATGATTTGTTAGTTTTATAGGATGATTTATATGAATCTAATGTATTATTCATGGATGCTATTTTCTTTTAAAACAAAATCTCTAACTAATTGTGGTGAATCCCTATGGGTTTCTGCGCTTTGGGTGTGGTGGCCGGTGGGGTGAATTTTGTAGGCGAATTTGTGTGCTTTGAGGAGGACGAAGGGGGAGGCTGGAGTCAAGGAGATGATGGAGGGGGCGGTGGCGGATTTGCCTCGGCCTTTTGTCTGCCGGTAATTTTTCCCCCTCTTCTTCGTGCCTGTTTTTCGAGTTTTCTCGTTGTGTTGTTGTGATCCGAATTTGTGTGATTTAAGCTGTTAGATTTTTGGTGTGAATGAGCTAGGCGATTATGCTGATAGAGTAGATTTTGGGGTTGAGCTAAAATGAGAGCCGTAACTCCATAAGAGCTACTACATTAGATGCTAATAGCTAGTCATTTTGTCATCATTAGTATCCTCTGCAAAGAAATGAAGAAATTGAACAAAAGAATGGAAATGGAAAGTGGAATTTCATGGTGGGCTGATTGTGAAATGGAAGCATGTGAGGGGGCTTACATGTCAATGTTCGAGCATTGAAGACAAGTTGCTGCTTCAGGTGATTCATTGGATTTTGGCATGAAACTAAGCATTTGGCTTTCTTAGTTGGTGCAATGATCAGCTGGAGTACTTTGTTACACTTTTACCAAAAATAAAATAAAATAAAATAAATGAAATTTGACCACTCTAGACGAATTGTGGTGAATTTATGGAAGTTTGTCTATTTTTACAAACATTTCGTATCAGATCAGTCTGTTAGTTTTTCTGGAAGGGCTACTATACTAGATTTAGATTGTTCTATATATGCATAGTTGTTCTTTATTTCTTTTCATCGTTCTTTTAAGCATATTTACGCATGTTAATATAATCATTCCGAAAGTTAAATGAATGTTTAAATAGTACTGATTTATTTGAGAACATAATTTACTAGTCATGACTAGAAAAAGCTATTTATATCCACCGTTGTGTTGCTTTTTGCATAATTAGGAGTATTTCTTTACCAGGATGAAATATGCAATATAATGTAATCTTTATGTGCTAAAAGTTTTTTAGTTCTTTCTAGTCAATCAATAAGTAAAAAATTATAATTTCTCTATAATGTCTCTTCCTTAGGTTATTCATTTTACTATTGATGGCTTGTTAATGGTTGTTTTGGTGCATCTTTTACTGTCATAATTCCTTCCGAATGTATACTTAACTCAGAATATCATGTTTTACAACTATCTATACACAAACAAACGTCTAGTTGTGGATAGTGTTTGCATCATAAATTTTTGGTTGTGCTTGTTCGCAATCTATGTAGGTTTTATGCTTCCCCTTAACCTCACTCTGTCTTGTTATTTGGTTAGTATATTTGGTGAGTTTTCAAGTTCTAGCTCAACTTCCTCTGATCTATGGATTTCTAGCTTAAGCCCGATACTATTTGTTGTATTTATATGTTGATTTATATATATGGATCTGGTGTATTATTTATGGATGCCTTTTTTCAAAAAAATATTCTCTCTAATTAGTTGTTATGAATCCCTATAAGTTTAAGCTTGGTGGTGATTTCTGTGCTTCTACTCTTCGACTATGGGTTGTGAAAGTAATAGTTTGATAGAGTGCTTTTATGGATGTAATATATTGTTCACCAATCTGTTTGATTGGTCATGGTGAGCTTGTTGGCTGGTGGGTAGGGCTGGCCATCTTTGATCCTACTCTTGGTTTGGTTCTTGAATCTAGCAACTTTTTCTTCGGTGATACCCGTTCTTTCTGCCCAATAGCCCAATAGTCTTGTAAAGATCTCTCTCCATTTTTTTGACTCAGGTGATCGCTATTGCTCATAGGTAGAGTTGTATAGCTACAAATGCGATGTATGGTATGCTATGTTTGTTATTCAAGGTTCAGCTTGATCTACAAGCTGAGTTTTCCTTTTTTTTCTTTTGAATGTAGTTTGGAGAAATCTATAGAATAGCATTTTTGGTGTAAGTGCTCTTGGATTTCTTTTATGAGTATGGACTTCTAAATGATTATTTATTTTTAGACTAACTAGCATATGGCATGTGCGTTACAATGGGATTTTAATTAAAGAAAATTTTATTAACCTATTATTACCATCATTTGCATTAGAATGTAATGTAATATTTGTTCTTCTGTATTAGTACTTTTTGTTCTTAGGTTTTTGAATTATAATAGGAAGTTTCTGTAGTTACGTAAGAATTTCACTATAGTTACACTACAATTACTTTGCACGTAAACTTTAGTTACAAATGTAAGTTTGGTTGTATGTGTATGTAATTTCCATATTCATATTTTATTTAGAGACCTAGCTAGGTAGTTTTCTCATCAATACGCCTATTAGTTTGATATAGTTATGTATCCTATAAATTTAGTAGTGCATGCTAAATAAAGCATAGAAACCTAGCCTAGCATCTCATCATTGTATTTGTAAGTTTCTAAATAATTAGTGCAACTATTAGTACTTTTATTCTTATGTTTGTGAATTTTAACTGAAAGTAACTATAACTATAGTTACAATGCAGTTATATTTTAGTTACAAATGTAAGTTTAGTTGTATGTGCATGTAATTTCCTATATCCACTTTTTATTTAGAGCTCTGGCTTGGTAGTTTTCTAATCAATGTGTCTTTCAATTTAATATAGTTATATTATCTTATAAATTAGAGTATTACATGCTTGTGACATCGTAAATATGATATTTATGTAATGTGTTTTTGTTAGAACTTGTTATTCATGGTTAGTTTTGTTACTTTATGAGTACATGTTCTTCAGTATTAGCAGTTCAATACAACAATATTCTCTAGATAATTATCTCATTAACTAATCTAATGTGATAAATAAAGTTAGACAAATCATATTATGTGAAATTTGCTTGCGAAATGAGAAATATGCCCTGGCGATCTCATTAATTTAATTATGATGCTTGTGAAATTGTTGACAAAAAATTCATGCCTGGCCGATGGTGCCAAATCTGTGTTGAAGCGAACTATGTCAATAAACACAATGGTGGGAGATTTTCTTAGCTCCGGTGCGGAGTCGTGTAATATTAATGAGATGCGGGCGTGTCGGTTAGTTTGATCCTGCCCGACAAGATGTAAGACCGATCGCCAACGGGTTGATGTCGATGAAACAAAGCTTGGGTCTGGTGAGAAATACAAAAGATATGTGTCAATCGATAGCCGATAACCTGATGTAGAATCTGTTGATAGCGTGATAGGCATATCCGATGCCAGCCGATAGCCGATGTAGCGATACTAGCCGATGACTAAAGGGTTTTGAGCGATCGGTTGTACGTCCGATATAGATTGACACTTAGATAAATAATGATATAAAGACAACCGACTGATGATAATGTAATGAAACAATGATCAATCAACAAATAATGGTATGACAGAATAAATATTGATTCAATGATTAAAGCACACATTAGCTAGTAACCCGATGTTATTAAATTCAAATGATTAAATGATCAATAAAACCTTCGTTGCAATCAGCTAAAACCACCTTGTATGTAATCTTTGTAAACCGATGTAACGTCCAGATAACTCATCAGCTGAAACCCTAATGAAATAATGATTGATGCCTACTGACTTAAATAAATCTAACTTACAACCACAACCTCATAGGTCAGACTTAACCGATGCAGCATAAGATTGATAATTGCCTAATAGATTTAAACAAGTCGATATAACATCGATCAAAGTGGTCATGTATTAAGTTTAATCAAGACAATAAAACCATCAAAGAGATATTTAACACATCAGATAAGATCTGATAACCCTCCGATGAAACATTAGCATAAACCTATCGGCTTAACAAGACTTAGATTATAAATAATAATCTAGTATGTTGGACCTAACCGATGTAGCACGAGAAGACTAGCATGGCGATGCACCGAAAGTAATTGTATTGATATATGGAGATAGATTACAAAGACCTCGGATGTACATATTTATACCCATAGGACGATATGAGACCTAATTGGACACGACACAAACTTTTCTAAAGATAAAAACTAATTGACTTGTGCCTAATTGATAGATAAATTGTCATGTTGGATCCTTCTTGAACTCGGTCTCTTTTGGATAAATTTCTATCAGATGGTTGATTTCTTCCTTTAACCGAATACATCAAGGAATCTTACCAAATTTTGACGTTAACAGAAATATGCCCTGTCAATTCATACTATGATTTTTAGAAACAACATTTTATGTGAAATGTGCGCACCACAATTCTATTGTTTTTTCTATGTTTTAATGAATAGTATTTGGTAGCTAGCTAATTTTTACCTTGTGCATCACTTATTTGAGTTTGAAAGCATTAGTTGTTAAGATGTACAGTTATTAAAGATGCATATTACTCCCTTCGTTTTATATTATAAGTTATTTTAACTTTTTTTCTAGGTAAACTTCTTTAAGTTTAACCAATTTTATAGAAAATTTTAGCAACGTTTACAACACCGAATTAGTTACATTAAGACTAACATTTAATATATTTTGATAATATGTTTATTTTGTGTTAAAAATGTTAGTATATTTTCCTATAAAGTTGGCCAAACATAAAGAAGTTTGACTAGAAAAAAAATCAAAACGATTTATAATATAAAACAGAGGTAGTAGTTTTTAAGAATCTTAATCTTTAATATTCAGTACATGTTTTTGCTAAGCACTTCGATAGAAAATAGATGATCAAATTTCTCTTTAGAATTTTCTTCACAACTTTTATGTTTCATGTAAATATGTCGTAAATCTCTCAATTATGATTGATGGGTGTCACTGATAGTGTATTATATATAGTGTTGTTAATATTTCAGCTGGTTTAAATTGTGTATGAGATGAAATTCATTAGTTATCGGTAATTCAAGAGATGAGGGGATTTCATGCTCAGATGATGAGTTATCCAGAGGAAAGGATGACTTTTGATGCTAGATTTGTTAGAAGTATTGTCATATGCATTTTTCGCAATATATGTTTCTTATAAATTTATGTTTAAATGCACTTACAACAAAATTCATCATTAGTTACAGTGTAGTTATACTAGAGTTACATCTTACTTACATATGTAACTTTAGTTCTGTATGAATGTAATTCTTTGCATTTTATTTGACTCTTTATGTAATTGTGGCATAGTAGTTTCTGAAGGTGAATTTTGTTTATTAGGCATGCACAATGTAGGAGTAGTTATACATTAAGCAAAATTGGATGAAGTGATGTCTGTGGCTAGAATATTTTGAATTCTAGTTACCTGGATTAATGTTGAATTTTTTATTTTGTTTCACCTCATGTTCATCTACTTGATGTGGATGAATCTATTTTTCTTTTGCCTGTTTGTTGAGTCATTGTTGCATAGGTTAAGAACTAACTAAATGTTTTAAATTCCTGAACTATACTACTAGATAATTTCTGTTGGTTTTAAATGTCACTGCTAAGTTCTTTCTTTGATAATATTTTTAGTGTTGTCATTTTTGGTAATTTATCCAATAACATGCTTTGGTACTAACAGAAATTTTCATTTTGTTGCTTTGGTATCAACGGAAATTGGCAATGCATGTTCGTATATGCAATGTACACTACCTTGGAGAAACGATCTTTGGTTGATCGGAAAAATTCATAATAGTCCCAGTTGCAATTATATCCAAGACTAAAGATCATCTTTAGTCCCGGTTTAAAAAGGCATCGGCTCTCTAGCACCTTTAGTCCTAGTTCGTGTCATGAACCGAGACTAAAGATCATCTTTAGTCCGGTTAAATTTACGTCGAATTTGTCGGGTCGGCGGCCATCTTTAGTCCCGGTTTGTACCACCAACCGAGACTAAAGATCTCATCTTTAGTCCTGGTTGGTGTTACCAACCGGGACTAAAGATCATTTAGTTCGATCTTTAGTCCCGGTTTGTAACACCAACCGAGACTAAAGTGAAGGTGCTTATTTTTTAACTGAACCTAATAAAAATATACAAATTTTGCTACATGATTCAAATGGCTTGAAATTATTTTTTTGTGAAATTGTTTTGGTGATAATATACAAATTGGAGAGATCTACAATATTGATAAGAACGTTCAAACCCTGGCCGTCATGTCCTATTTGTGTGTGTAACAAGTTTTGTGCTTATTGTTCCCGTTTCATCCTCTAATTTGGAGTCGAGTTTTAAAACGGCTATAACTTTCGCATACGGACTTCGATCAAGACGTTCCATATATGAAAATTAATCAAAAAATTTTTGGATGTGTTCGTCCGCCGTTTTGCCACGTTCGGCGATTTTATTTTTTCCAAAAACGGCTCAAAAGGTTGCCTTTTGAGCCCGGAAGCTTTTTTTCAATTCTGAGCGTGTCTTTTTAATTTTCTACCGGCCACATCTTTCGTTTGTTTAGGCTCAAATTTTCTGTGGCTACCTCTAGTATGCTCATAAGTCAAGAAAAAATAAAAATAAAAGTCAAAATTTTCCTATCTTTATCAAAAGCAGATATAGAGGTGCAGTGTCTAGGATTACCTATATTTAATTAAATTTTAATACATTATCTATTATTTTTTAAGCCTATACTTAATGAAATTAATTTGGCCTTATTTAATGGATTGTTTAATTTTTAACCCTAGCCGGGGCCAAATAAATTTGGAAAATAGCGAGAAATTATGTTAAGTCTCAGTTGGTGGCTACAACCGAAACTAAAGATGAATTAGAAATAGCGGAAAATTATCTTTAGTCCCGATTGGTGGCACCAACCAGGACTAAAGATTCAGGGCTATATATCCTGGCGCACATCGTCTTCTCCACCGATCCAACACCTAGTTGTTTTCTTCTCTCTCAACTCTCTCTCCCTCACCTCAGCTCTGTCTCCCCCTCTCAGCTCTCTCTCGCTCCGGCGACGGCGGTGGGAGGGGAGGTGGTAGCGGCTCGAAGATGGTGGTGGCCCGGCGGCTCGGAGGTGGCTGCGGCGCAGCGGCTCAAAGATGGCGGCGGCTCGGAGGTGGTGGCACGGCGGCTCAGAGATTACAGCGGCTCGGAGGTGGTGGCAGTGCCTCCTCCATTTCCTCCTCCTCTTCCTCGTCCTCTCCAGGAGCAGCGACAATAGCGACGTCCCCTCGTTCTCTCCGGTGCTGTGTATTTTTTTGGAATTTTTGTGATGTTCTAAATTTAATATGTGATACATGTGATGTTCTATACTCGAATTTTGTGATGTTCATTACTCGATTTGTGATGTGAATTTGGGACGTGGAGGAGATTTGATGATGTTAATTTGATTTCGGCAAAAAAACCAATGAAAAAAACAAAAAAAAAACACATATAAACAAGTAGCATGATGAAAATTAAAAAAAATGCTTTAGTCCCGGTTGATTACACCAACCAGGACTAAAGATGGCGGAGCCAGCCACGTGACGCCGCCATCTTTAGTTTCGGTTGGTGTTACCAACCGGGACTAAACATGCATCTTTAGTTCCGATTATTTCAACCGGGACTAAAAAACGATCTTTAGTCTCGATTTCGTAGTCCCCGTTCGAGAACCGGGACAATAGAGGTTACGAACCAGGACTAAAGCCACTTTCCCTACCAGTGGTATTTGCCTTTTGAATTTATAAGGATGCATTTACATCACAATGTACTATAATTTACATTAAGTTCACATGTAATTATAGGTATTTGACGGTGTAGTTCCAGTGTAGTTCAATCTAACTTATGAATTTTGGACAGATTTATAGTTATTTGAACTATGTGAACCATATTTGGATGATGTTTAGTGTAATTTTTTTCGTTGTTTGTTGCTATTGTTCTTCGGGCCTACTAATTCAATTGATCGGTTAGGCCATCTAATTTGTTGGCCTGGCAGTTTTGTGGGCTTTTTTTATTTTTGGCACCAAACTTTTGTTGTTTGGGCTGGCCCATTCGAATGTAGGCTCTAATGTAATGTCCTGGTATTCAATTTCGAGTGGTCAATCTAGTCCACACGATTTTTATCAAAGGACCCAAAAATCTGTGATTTTAGGCTAAAAATTTGAGTGACAGGTAGCTAGTCTCGCTGCTTTACATCCTAGGAGGCTTTACCATACTGCAGGCCTGCCTTTGTCCAAAGCTGGATCTGTGCGTATTCATGATACGCGAGTTGGTATTCATGATACGTATCAACCTTTTCCAACTATAGAAAACAAAGAATTTTTTGAACTGAAAATTATAATATGTAATCTATCCAGCGTTAGTTATTACTACTAATTACATAATTATAAATAGTATGGCGACAAATTAATAGACCACTGCACTGCCCTTTATTCCAAATATATTACTGTATCACAAACCACACACATTGACGACACACACTTAAGCAAATACCAAGACATGACTGAAACACATACGTACATAGTCTGAGAGGACGACACACGGTATTGTATACTATATTACTGTGTTCTATATCATATAGTAGTTGTTTGGCTTTATGATGGAGTGGAGTGGTGGAGCTAGCTTCGGCTTAGCAGCAACGACGACACTCGCCATGGTAGCCACGGTGGCAGCATCCCCAACGGCAGCCATGGTGCCACGGGTCCTGGTGGCGCCACGGGTCACGATGATCCCACGGGTCGTGGCGCCCTGGGTAACCACCGTTCCACGGCGGGTAGTAGCCACCATGGCCTGGTGGTCCACCGCCGCCCTGTTTGGTAGCCTCTGCGTGTACGTACGCATGAACATTTAGTTGTATGCATCAATCAGAACTAGTTAGAAAATATGTGTGTATATATATAACACTGATATAAACATATGTGCATATATGTTAACATATATGTTAACGTAGCCTGAATTAAATACTACTTTCATGTTTTTAATATATGACACCGTTATTTTTTAAGATAATGTCTGATCATTCGTATTTTTTAAAAAATAGTGTAAATATGCTAAAGTATATGTCATACTTAAAGTTTATTTAATGATAGAACATGTAAAAAAATAAATAATATTTATATAATTCTTAGATAGAATGAATGATCTCATGTTAAAAGTTAATGAAATTATCTATTAAAAACAGAGGAAGTATATAAATAGCTTGAAGTGAGAAAAAAATGAAACAAAATTAATTAAACAAGCCAGATTATAACTTTTTTTCAAGATACAAGCTAGTAGAATATACTCCCTCTTTATTTTTGTTTGTACAGAAAGGTAAAGATTTATAGTGTGTGTGCGCTCACGAGGGTCTTGGGCGGAAGCGACGAAGCAGAGAACAGCAACGAGGAGAAGAGCGAACACTATGATAGCCTTGCGCGCCATATATGCTAGCTTAGATATATTTTTTGATCTGAGATTGCGATGAGTGTGATGACTTATGAAGATAGCATGCAAACCAAGCGTACTTATAGGCAGAGAATATAATGCTATTGATATGATCCTGATCGTGGATTCGAGATTTGAGTAGTTGGTGACAGTAGAGCTCTAGCTCGTGGACAATCAACTCTCTCGATCTATCTATATTCTACATATTTTTTTTATGAGGGGAAGCTGAAATGCATGCCACCAAGTTTGACTGTGTAGCTAGCTTTAATTTGTGTCTGCTAGCCCACTATCGATAAATCCGATTTTTGTATATGGGTTTTTATAAGATTGTTTAATCGTGCCACCTACTTGAAAATGTCAAATATGAGTAGACGATATATAGAAATTAAGTTTTTGCCAACCCTGTCTACACATGCATGTTAATTTACTAAGAATGTAAGACAGTAAGAGAGAGATAAACCCAAGTGCCTAAAGTCAAAATAATTAAGAAGGCCGAAATGTGGAGCTTGCGCTGTAATTAATTGTTGACTGTAGACACACGACATCCTCTTTTGAGTAATGTTACTGATAGGAATGATTGACTTTGCTTCCAAACTACCCGATCGATTGTGGTTTGGTTTTAGCCTTGTTGGTGTTTCCCGTTTGTTTTTATGGGCAGTTTGATCCTCCAGAATGTTTCAACGCGATGTCCCCATCTATGTCCAAACTTTTGCTTAATTAGTTATAGTCAGAAACCTTTAGAAGTTAGTCATCAGTGAAGTTAATTATCGTTATCTATAAAAAAACAAAATTACGGAAGAACATTTTTAATACCGGGATATAATTGCTTTTGACGTTTGTTGCCAAATCTAAAAATATCATTAAAAATACCCAAGATTTAAAAAGGACTCGCACCGCGGACTCGATCTACAAACAAAAACAACGCGAAATCTAATCTAGCCACATCAACTTTTGGTACGTACGGCTCGTACCTTTTTTCTCATGAAAACCTGACGTACGCGCGTGTTCAAATTCCGTATGCGCAGGCTCCCCGTCTCGAAAAGAAGAAAAGAAGTCTCGAAAACAAGATGTGAACTTGATTTTGCTATTTCTCTTTCGTCTGATTTTTTCTTACAGCATCTCCAAACTTATCCAAACACTACAACAAAACGTCACACACCATATAGGAACCTTATAGATATCGATTTACCTAAAACAAGATTCGAAGGAAAAGATCCACTAATAAAAAACGATTTTTTTACGATACCCTAAATAGGTTTTAGACGGGCTAGCACCTGAAAAAACCGGTCTCGGGAACGGCTATTGGCCCGCACGGGATAATCGCATTATCCGTGCGGTCCACTTAACCGACCACACGAGATAATAGCGCATTATCCGTGCGATCAGCTAAGGACCCACACGGGATAATCTATTTTCCCGTGCGGGTCGTTAAGTGGACCGCATGCGATGATGCCAATTGCTGCTATATTTCTTTGATTTATTTTATTTTCATAATTTTTTTTACCAAGTCTCACATTTGAACTACAAGTGATTAAAAAATAGAATAAAATTAGTGAAAAAATTATATTCATCTTGTTTAGACCTGCTTGAGTCATTATCCTATAAATGAGAATAAATTTTGAATTTTTTCATGAAACATGATTAGGAACCTATTGACCAAATCTATAATCTATAATCTATAACTATTTATGAAGCAAGTAGTGTTTCCATCCAAATTTTGTTTTACCTGGCTATTTTGTAGAAAACCTCTTGGGTTTTTTTAAAATTAACCCGCAGGCCGCCTGGCTATTTAAAAAAACCCAGTTAAAGAAGAAAAGGGGGCTATTTTGCACAAAACTCCTTAAGTGTTTATAAAATTAACCCACTGTCCCAATGCTGAAAAGAAAAGAAGGGCTTGGATGAAAAAAGACCTCCTGCATCCCTCTCTTCCGTCCCCATCCGCGCCGCGCCTGCGTCCCACCCTCCCGTCACCGCTCGAAGCTCCCGCGCCGCCGCCGCCTGGACCTTCGCTCTCCGCCTGCTTCCCTCCCTGCGTCGTCGTCCCGTTGCAACGCACGGGCATTTTGCTAGTGATTTTAAAATTGTATAAATAGAAAACAAAGTCAAAAAATCATGAAAATTGTCTGGATGTCATTATATTATACGTAGAGGCTGTGGTAAAAAAATAAGAGGGTTTCGAATATTTTATCACATACGACGCTCACAAAACCAAAGATTCTTCAGAGAAGATTAGAAGTATTGAGAAGGATTGGTTAGATTTGGAGAGAAAGTGACGACCGAATTGTCTTTTGATTTCAAAAATTTTTTCCATAGGCAATAGTTAGCATATATTGATGTATGGAAAAATTTGGTAATTTTTTGAATCAGTTTGATAATTTTTTCATTAATATCCAATTTGATGAAAAAAAGAGAGGGGTCGATTATCGCGTGTGGGCCGCTTAAACCGCCCGCACGGAAAATATCTTCCCGTGCGGGCCACTTAAACGGCCCGCACGGAAGATGTTTTCCCATGCGGGCCATTTAAGTGGCCCGCACGGGAAGATCGTTTTCCTATGCGGGCCGTTAAGCCGCCCGCACGCGATAATCGCCGCCTATATAACGACCACGCGGGCTCCCAAAAATTCCAAATCCCTCGTGAAAACAGATCTAGCGCCGCCAAGCTGCCAAAATTTCGCACCGTCGCCGCGCCGAGCAACTGTCGCCCTCACCGAGAGATCCGCCGCCTAACTCCTCCCCACCGACCACATTCGTCCCTGCACAGACCTCACCGCGCCCTCGCCGTCGACCACCACCGCGCCCTAGCCGCCTTGCCCTCGCCGCCCATCCCCTGACGTCGCCCGACCGTCGGCTTCACCGACGCCGACGCCGGCCTCACCGACCTCGATCGCGCGTGCCACCGACGCCGTCGGCATCCGCCGGCCTCAACGAACTCCTCCCGCCGTCCGCCAACCGCCGCCAGCCGCCTCCACCGTGCCACAAACCGCCGCCTGCCCTACCGCGCCACCGACCGTCAACCTCCTCACTGTCACCGGTTAGTCATTCAAATTTTAACTTCTGTTGATTCTTGTAAATTTTGTGATGTGTTGTGATGTGAAATGTGCTATGAGATGTGCTGTGAGATATGTGTTGATGTGAAATCTTGTTGATGTGAGATATGGTGTTGATGTGAGACATGTGCTATGAAATGTGCTTTGAAATCTTGTAAATTTATTTGATGGAACTATAGTTGATGAATTTTTTATGGACTGTTATTTGATGGACTGTTGATGAATTTTTGATGGACTGTTGATTTCACTGTAAGGAATGTTATTTGATGGACTGTTGATGAATTTTTTTCATGTGAAATAGTTGCTCCAAAAATTTTGCATGTTGCTCTTCACTGGGATGTTGTACTATATTGGCCGGTAATTATATGCTCGATATATGCCGATATTTTATACTGTGTTTAATTTCAAATTACTAACGCATGCACATAATAAATTTTATTCAACACAATGTTATAAGCAACCACCAGACACTAACCTTTGCGGCTACTACGTGTGTGAGATGCTCAGAATCTACGGGAGATACACTACTAAGTTCGAAGAAGTAAATTCATCAGAGAAATATATCTTTCTACATGTTATCGATCTTGTATAATTTTCCTAATCGTATGTATATGTGTACTATTTTTCTTAAACAGATCACGGAAGTTCCGGTTGTAGCGAACCGGTTCGACGATAAAACCATGCTTAACTTGGTTGCGAGATCTTTGCCGCTTCATCCGTCGTGATGTCGCAACCATTTGGACGATTTCTACGATCCGGAGAGCGAGCGCGACGGACGATAAATTCAAACGACTTAGGGAGTGGGAAAAAGAGCACCGCCATTAAATAATTTGTAAATTTGTTGCTAGCTAGACTTATGTTAATTTGCGAGACGAAACTAGCTTGATATGTATATTAAACATTACGCATGATCGATCGTGTTATATATATATATATATCTTTTATAAGAAAATAATATTAAATTTCTTTTTGTGCGTGAAATATATATATATATATATATATATATATATATATATATATATTGACCCATTTAACAATACTGAGAGAGAGGAGAGGAGAGGGAGAGGACAGAGAGGAGAGGAGAGGAGACAAGAGAGAGAGAGGAGAGGAGAGAAGAGAGAGAGGACAATAGCTATGTAACAGAACGTATACATAAAATAATGGGCACGATCATCTTCCCATGCGGTCGGCTAAGCGGCCCACACAGAATATTCTATCTTCCCATGCGGTCGGCTAAGCGGCCCGCACGGGATAATCGATCTTCCCGTGCGGGCTGCTTAAGCCGACCGCACAGGATAATCGATCTTCCCGTGCGGTTGGGCCGCGCGCACGTGAAAATGATCTTTTTTTAGACCTTTTCGTGCATGCGGGCAGGCCTTCCGCACGGGAAGATGCTTTTCGGCCCGTATGGAAAAACCGTTTCTCCAGTAGTGAGACGTCCTTTCAAATATTTTTTAAGAAGAAATTGTAAGCGTATGGAGAAATAAACATGGAACCTTAGGGTTAAAACTACACACCCCTTGCCACTGCACTATCAAAATGCATCTCTCGATTTACCTAAAACTAATACCTATAAAAAACTTACTTTCTTTTCAAACATAAATTAAGAACCAATACCTGTAACTACTCATTGGTATCGATTTATAACAGAAATATGTATCAATAAACTCCCAAATCATAGGTGCTGGTTCGTGTAACAAGCTGATACCTATGAACATTATATAGATATGAGTTCTTATAATAAACTGACACTTGTCATAGGTATCGGTTTTTATCATGAATTGATATATATGGGCAACACATATGTGTTGATTCTTAATAAAAATTGTCACTTATGAGCCCATAGATATTGGTTTATAATTAAAACCGGCACCTATAACGACACAACTTATATATATGTGTGTTTTTATCTAATTTTTTTCATATGAAATTGGATGAAGATAAAATTTATATTAAATTTGTAAAATTTGACGAGATCTACAACTTCGTAGTTAATGACTGTTTGATTTAAGGTCATTTGGATGTCTGAAAACATGTTATAAGGCCTCAGATCTATTTGCATAAGTGAATATTTAAACTTTCTAGACGATCTCGAATGGAAACAAACCTATATGAAAGTTGTAGATCTAGATGAGGTCTACAAATTTGTAGTTGATAAAATTTTTATTTGCGCTCATCTACGATGTTAAATATGGATTATGAGTTTGGATGATAGTAGATTGAATAAAATAACATTTGTTTATAAGACAACAAGCGTTTATAGGTGAGATGATAGGAAGGCTTTGGATGGAGAAAGATGTCTTGGGTTTGAATCTTGCTTGTGGCATGTCTATGACTATGGGTTGAAAAAAATCATGACTTGTGAGAAGTGAAATGTGGTCGTATAGGTGTCTAAGAAAATACCAAATATTTTTTTGGGTTTTCTTAGCACTTACAAAAATAAAAAACGGGTGCAACATAATTGGTGATGGGACCAAAACCGGCACCTATAAGCCCTTCAGAACCGACATCTATGTTAGCAGTGAAATTAGACTCTTTAAATACCCATATAGCTAGCTCTTCAATTAATTTGGGTAATCAAACTATATGCTCACTTCAACAGTCTCTCTATTACATATCTCCAAAATGACAAGAGGACCTAACCTCTACTACCCTTCTTCTTCCTCCTCTTTCTCCCCCTCTTCCTCTTCTATCGCTGAGTCGACAATGCCCCGTCCCTGAGCTCCTTCTCGGCCCTCTCCTTTTGTGGCGAGGACGACTGCTCGGAGCCCACGGAGTGATCGAGCTGCGGATCGGGCGGGGGGATGAGCGCTAACAACAGGGTGGGAGACGGGCGCCGACAATAGATTGATGGGGGACGTGCGGTGGCAGCAAATCAGCGAGGGGACCAGCGTAGACATCATATCAACAAAGGGACGAGCATGCCACGATGAGGCTAGGGCGGCGGTGGGATGACGACGTAAGGCCAAATCACCACTGGAGGGAGGGGATGGAGATTCTAGCGTTGGAGGGAGTGGCCGAGCTATGTGTCAACCTCTGTGAAGCGAGATCGACGGTGGCGCAACAAGCTCAGCAACGAGGCGTGTGAGGAAACCGAACGAGAGATGCGGCTGGACAGGAAGCATGCGTAGGGGTGGGATCCATAATTGGCAAGTGATTTTGGACGGCCAAGTTTGGCCAGTGCAGAGGGTTTGGCTAGCCGGATTGTCAAGGCAAGTCTGATGAAACATGATTTTTCTTGAACTTGCCAAATTTTGGCTTGAAGAAGCACAGAGAGAGACGCGGTTGGAGATGCTCTTATGACTCGCTCGATTTTATGGCCGTTAGATCTTTTGTTTCAATGTATGTGCAGATGGAGTAAACCTAGCGCGCTAGTCTCCTTTTAAATTTTTTTATTTACACACCATTATCTTTCTCTCTCTCTCTCGTGTCCAAGATAGGAGGCGGAGACATCAACTCTCTCTTCTTCAATTTCCCCTCACCTTTGTTGATCCCCAGCTGCCGCGGGAGCACGTCCCTCTGTATGGTTTGAGTCGGCGGCGGCGCGCGTGGCGTGCTGCTCCGGTGAAGTCCCAAATAGAAGTCGCGCTGTTGAAAATCCTGTTCTGGTGAGTTGATTTTCCTTTTTATTCCCCGTCTTTTTTCTCTGTTGAGTTGTTTGTTTTGCGACAGTATTTTTTGGTGCTCGTCGGTGCCTGCAACATTTTGAGCACTCCTGAAAAATCAACGATAGCACAATAAATTGTCTAACGCTTTGCATGCTTTTGCTTCTTCTTTTTTCAAAGTAAGATTTGAATTTACATGTGATTTTTAGTGATTTTTAGGCTTATAGTATGAATACATTAAATTTTCAATGTAATTTTTTGGGATGTACAATGTAAATACATATCGACTGTTTTCTCATGAAAAACATGGTATCATAATTATAGCTAACTTTTGGGACTAACAATGTAAATACATGCTGACAGTTCTTTTAATAAAATATATGATGTCATAAATATATTGTTGAGCCATTAGATATATGATGAGCTGATGCCGAAAGAGATTGGGTTCTCACCAGGGTTCATCATCTCGTTTTCGTTATTTGTATAAAAACTCGAAAGTTGATTGAAAGCTAACGCCATATATTATTTGAATTTTTGAACAAAATTTGATCAGATTTGAACAAATTATGCAAAATTTTAAAAAAGAGAAAAACCAAAAAAGTTGGCAAAATAATTTCGTATCGGGGGTACCGAAAGACTCGAATTTCAGAAATTTCAGTCCAAAAATTTGAACCCTAACACTACTAAAGAAACTGTTTTTTCTGGACAAGGCTCTCGATAGGTTCCAGACGGACCATAAGTGGTCACATCTGGAAAAACCGGTCCTCAAGGGACCGGTTGATAGACTGCACGCGAAGATACATTATCCCGTGCGATCCACTTAAGCGATTACACATGATAATGACGCAACACATGCAGTCGACTTAAGCGACCGTACATGATAATCCATTTTTTCGTACGGTCCCTTAAGTGGGCCGCACGCGATGATATGCCCGTATATTTTTTAAACCAATTTAGAGATATAAGATTTTAATTATCTATAAACCTATTGAATTCTCCGACTAATTCTTGGATAAGGGATAGAATCAAATATAGGAGCGAGATATATATTTTTGTTTCTTTTTTAACCTTATTTGGGGTATTCGCAGTTCAATTCAAAATTAATTTTGAAAAGCATGCAAAAATTAATTTAATTGTTAAAAAATAGTATATGACTTAAAAATTGAAACTCCTCTGAATTAACATATACGCAGTCTAATCCATGTGAAAAATTTACAGGGTACATAATAAAATATTTCTATAGGTTCATTCACAAAGGATCCATTACATTATTACTTAAAAAATAGAAAAAATATTTTTTACAATATAAGTGGCAATATGTCACGTCCGAAAATTTATCCCAAATTTCGACTATTTTATGTATTAAATCCCGTCCAGGAATCAACCAGGATACATAAAATGACAAATTAATACACAGTCCAAACGTAAAAACAAAGCGTAAAAAAATAAAAATACTTACTAAAGAGGCACTTAGTCCTCACACCCAAAAGCTCGGCGGAAAAGAAAGACGACACTAGCGGGGCTTCGGCTCCACTCCACGAGCAAACTCAGCGGGTCCGAGCCTTGGTCTTCTAACTCCATCTTCAACTCGGAAGCACTACACTTCGAAAGGGAAAATCGCAAGGCGAGTACAACCACCGTACTCAACAAGCCACACCGAGAAATACAGACGTGCAAGGGAGACAAGAGTGGCTTGGGGATATTTTGCATAAATGCGGTTTACAAACATTTAATTATTTAAAAATAGTAAAACAGTTGAGTAATTAAGGCAATATTAATCTTCCACGAACAACGTTATCCCCACGTTGAACAGGCCCAACCATTCCACCGAATTAAACCGGTTCCATTAAATCAAATTATTCGGTAGTGGGACTAATCATAGTGAATCGGTCAATCGCCCATAACCGTGGGCACGGCTATTCGAATAGTTTTACTCGATCGAGGTGCACAACTTTACCCACAAGACACGATTACACACATGTTACCATGCCCCGAAGTACCACCATGATACGCAAAGGGAAATCGTGACAAGACCTTTCGCATAACTCCCTCTAACCAAGCGATACCACACCAAGGTTTCGCCCCCACTCCCGCGGCAGGCGGGCAACCCCTCTCGTGCCACGGTGAATCCGAGCCGATCAACCCGTAAAACCGGGCCGACCCAACTCCATCACGCCCACCCTCACTAGGGTACGTCGGCGGAGGAAAGCTATACTACGGATCCGGTAGTTGCCCATTACGCTTGTGGTTTGCACGGTATGTCTTCCGGGGTTTCCCATGAACCGGTCCTTAATTGCCATGGGTGCGACCATCAAAACCATGCACCCACACCCACCATTATATCATATTTTAGTTGAGATAATTGTGACCAATAAGACATGGTCGGGTGTATCGAGCTTGCGGCTCATCGGAGATTAGAATAAAGTGTAATTATCCCATTTAGTGAGCTAGCGGTAGTTAAGCATGGCTAAGCATATAATTCTAGCTAGAATCAACATGAGTGACTAAAGCTAGTCAAATTAACACCCAAGGTTAACAAAGGACGGATAACAAGTAAATAAGGCTCAAACAAGCGATAGGTAATCCATCAATCCATGTAATTAGCAAAGCAATGCAATTTTATTTGCAAACATAAAACATTTATAAAAATAGGATCAATATGCTTCAAGGGAAGTGTGACTTGCCTTGCGTCTTCAAGCAAACGGGCTCTTTCCTCGCGAGCACGAGACTCCGAAACGGAATCTACACGCGGCACGCAAAACAAGAAAAAAACCTAATAAAAACCAAATAACAGTACATAAAAAGTAAACAAACATGTAGAGCTTAATTTTAGATAAATTTTGCAATTTGAATGGCCCAATTTGGAGTTCGTATGAATTAGATATGAATTTTAGAAGTTTTGGACCATTTAAATGAATTCGGAAATTAAGATGATTTATTACGCAATTATTAATTAATTTTGAGCTGGAAAAGGATGTTTAAGACATCAGCTCCGATTGGTTCACGGGATCACAAGGATTTGGGCGGCTAGGATTGAACCGAAAACAAAGGATGAGTGGCTCAAATTAAACCGAATGAATCTATTAGGATGAACGGCTTGGATTATGCGACCAAGATTTGACTGGTTTAAGGTTAGGATGGATACACATCAAAGACACGTGGCACAAAGAAATTGACACGGTGCTAAGGGTGGCGGCCATGAACTCAACCACGCGGGACAAAGAGATAATGTGGCACGACGAGGCGATGATGTGATAGCCGCATGAACATACACCAACAAACATGACAACAAAGATTGCCGAAGAATGGCTATACAACAATGAAAACAAAGTGCATAAATGGGTAGAGAACGATGAGGCGCTCCTTACCAGCACTTACGCAAGAACGGGCGACGAAGGGAGAGGCGGTGGCGAGCTTCAAACGGCGACGAGTCGGGTCCACGGCGACGGCGGCCTTCCGGCGGTGTTTGGTGGAGGAGAGGTGGAGGACGGGCTTCCCCTCCCTTTTGCGGTGCCGATGGTGGCTTCGGCGAGGGCTGGCGACGACGGGGTCGCGGCTAGTGTGCGGCTGAAGATCGAAACATGGACGTGGAGCTCGGGTTCACGGTGACGAGGTGCTTCCGACGGTTTTTGACGCAAGGGAACCGGTGGCCGGGCTTCTCCTCACTGCTGCGATGCCGGGAAGGCAACGGCGCTGATTGGGAGCAGCCGAGGCGGCGGGAAAAGGTTGTCGGAGTTGCGGCCGACGGGAAGAGAGATGGGAATTCGCGGGGAAGGTGGCTAGAGTACGGGAAAACTCGGGAAAAATGAGGAAACCGAGGAGGAGATCAAGGGGTCCTTTTTATAGGCTTAGGAGGAAGAGTCCCGCACCGGGAAGAGAGGATTTGGCGCCGGATTTTTAGGTTTATCCCGAGTTCGTCGAGATAAGAACGGGGCCAAAATTCGCGCGATTTAGCACGGGATTGAGGGGGTTTCATGGGGAAATGTAGAGGAGATCGAGAGGAATCCGTTCCCGCAACTAATTTTTGATTTGGGCAAAGGATTAGGCCGGATTTGGTGGAGGAAATAAAGCCACAGTTTTCGGCACTGTTCGGCACTGTAGCACGGGCTGGAGGGTGAAGACGACACTGTAGCAGGGAGGTAAAACAGACTTTTCGGTCCAAACATCCTTTAATTCTTATAAATACTTCCAATGCCCAAATAATTCCAAGAAAAATCCTGAAAATATATGAACACCTAAAGTATTTAATAAAAATATCTCCAGCTCATTTAAAGTTTATTTTATTTATTTAAATAATTATTGAATTGTTCTTTGTATTATTAAAATTATTTCTCGAGCTCCAAAATTTCACGAAAAATTTTAGAGAGTATTTTAGGGCATGGAGAATATTTTAAAAATATTTCCAGCCATGATTTTTAAAGGAAAATTTAATTTCCTTAATAGATTCACTTGATTTACTTTGTTTTTCTTTTTATTCAATTTCTAGAAAATGATTTATTAAATGATTTTTAATCCCGAACGAAAATCGGGCTGTGACAAATCTACCCCCTTACAGGAATCTCGCCCGAGATTCGGGGCTAGAAAGAAAAAGGTAGGGTGAGATTGGGTTGGCCTGCTAACCTCTAAGATTTCTTTTGGCTTTCCCACACTAATTGACTGACCAGACCTGTGCGACGACTGGCTGATCAAACTTGCACAACCGAACTGATTGGACTCAACCCTTGTGTTCTGCGGCTTCACAAACCAAACTAAACTGGCTGATCCTTCCTGTTCTGACCCTGACCGGATTTCATGAACTCAAGTGCTTACTTTCCTCGAACTGCACAATTAGTATTGATAAACTTGACAAGCGAAAACTCACTCCCGCGACCGGTAATTGATGGTACTTTTCGAGACCTTGTAACCGACTTTCGTGAACACACGACCACGAAATTCTTTTCTTTTCCCTGTGAACTACTTTCGATCCCACATCAAGTATTTGAAGAAGCTGCTCGATCGACCTTTCATCTGGATTGCGACTGTTCTCAAATGATGCTTCTTTAGACTGCACTGTTGACACGACAACTTGGGTGTGCCTTAGACTCGAACCTGCTAACTTGTGATCGTTATAGCCCCGATAATGGCTCGCAACTGACTCTTTTGGTTACAACTCAATCTACTTCGCGTGGTCGAACCTCCAAACGAACGGTTACTAGATATAACTAAACTCATCTTCAATCTCGCCTTTTCAAACCAGTGGTTAAGCTTTAGCCTGACCGTGAACAATTTCACTGCCATTCTTTTGAGGTTGACCAACATTTCTGTGATTTACCAAGAACCTTTACTATGAACATTGGATACTCCATCGATCGATTGAAATGAAGCAAAGACTATGCCCTTCCATTCTAGAGACTCCTGGAACTCGACACTCAAATGATGACGGGAGGTTACACATAAGAATGACCCTCATGCAACTCTTGAACATATTGACTTTTGATTGACTTTTTCATTGGGTGTAATTATCGACCTACGTTCCGCTCCGACCCGACTTTGGTGTCATCCGCTGAACATAACGTGTAGTTGCTATTCTTTTCTTGAAACAAACACTTGTCACTTAACGAATCAAGCTCAAAAGGTTATCCCCATGATATAGCATTCCACTTCTTTTCTTATCTTTTATTGACTCCTTTGGGTTGATAGACCATAAGTTCGGTTGCTTTCTTCACACAATACCAAAGTACGTACGTCTACATGAAAACTACCCTTGATGCTTGCCTAGAGTTTCTGTTCTCTGACCAAAACAAGCTCACTTTCATACCTTGGGTAGAATTGATTCACAAGGAATTATTCTCTTATCACATGTTCTGCGGACTATATTGTATGACTTGACCTCTGCATCCATTTACTCCACGCAAGGGTGATGAAGCAATTCCGTTGTCCTCTTCCTAGGAAACACCGAGGTGGTTTTCGGAGACGGTAATGATAGTCCGGAAATAAAGAAACCATTATTAATCAATGCTCCCCATTAGGGTGCGGTTACCACTTACGATTTTGCTTTCGATTGTTTCATTACACTTTTCGTCCTCCCGAGGTATCACTTATATTGTCCTTCAAAGAGGTCTCGCCCTGTCGAGTGTCGCCGTAGTCTAACCACTCTTACTTCACTATTTGACCAAATCTTTTCTTTACCGGCAATTAGATTCTTAGTCTTGACAAAAATGCTCGACTCGACAAAGAAACTATAAGTTCCGGTGACATTGTCGATGCACAAGTTGACCCACTTTTTTTGGCTACACAATATGAACCGTGAGAGAAGGAACAAATTATTTGTCTCGTACTCTTATTATTCTCCCTCTTTCAAGTACATAAGCTGTAATAAGTCTTACGTGCACAAGGAGGGACTTGAACACCAAATAATTAAAGACGGTTATTGAGCACCGCTAGCACAACTGTACTGGTATGGAATCGCCCTTCCCGAGCCCGACCGAGTTGATTTTTTTTTGGTTTTCCATCGTAGTGTATAGATTGATCCATGCTTTACTCAATGTTCCCTCTTATTACATAACCGCCATGAAACTTCGGGTGTCATGAGCGGTTCTTGAACACCTAAGACTTGTAGACCACCGCCGACCTCTGCTGGTAGAAATTCGGTTGGTATGGTTTTTTTCCTTTGGTGGTCCTTACATGGTTGACTCGTTCTTTTTAATGATTACTGACTGGGGCTCCATTAGAACACTGACTTGACGATTGATTCTTTTTCTTAGAGAAATGTTAGTCTTCTTAGTAGCTGAAGCAGACAAAACCTTACTATTGTTGTTGCCACTTTCCTGTGATTACTTGTTAGGTTGTTGAATTGGAGCGACATGGGGTGTCTAGTGGGGTTGACGTCGCCGAGTGAACTGTTGCTTGAGACCTTGCTTGGTAGGTGTAGCGGGGATTAGTACTATCTTCTTTGCAGCTGGACCAGACAACTGTTTTTCCTAGCACTGCTTGCCTTGTTGGGGTTGGTGTTGTAGCTTCGGAGCAGTTGCCAGTGGAATAATATAGCTTCTGCTGGTGCTCTTAGTGATAAATTGTTCAGATAGAAACTTCACATTTCAGTTACGGTTGGTGCCTCTTGTTTTCCTGATGTCCTCGGGCTAGACTTGACCACTCTGTCTTGGGTGAGGCAACCGGGGAAGTAGAGACGTTGGCGGACGGTGTCGGTAACTTGACATGCGTTGAACTACCTTTTTGGTAACTACTTGTCTTTCCCATAATTGAAATAGCGGTGTACTGACTTCCTTCAAACCGGACAGTTGTTGCGGCGGTGTCTCAGCTCAAGATCATTAAAACAATCCAACCTTCGTTGGCTTCCACGGTGGTTGGAGTTGGTTGAGAGCGAAAATCATTGTTAATGTTGTTGTTGTTGACCAGGAGTTAACAGGCGGGTTGCAAGGGTGTCCTTTAGCCCTTCGTTGGCTTTGCTAGCATGGACTTCGTTAACGGTTCTTAAGCACATGACTTATTCCCTCACACAAGAAATGTGCGACTTTTCTCTTCATAGAGTTGGACTGCGGTGTACCAAAATTTTATCTTCGGGTAGTTTATCCAAAGCTTTTTTTTTCTTATGATTAACACTTCATCATCAGTTGGCGTCTTGGCATACAACTTCCAAGCATGATCGAACACTTTGGCAAAACTTGTCCTTGTACACCATAACCACCTTAGGTAACGCTTGTGGACTCAGAGGTTGTCGACGACTTACATGTGTTGGTCTGCTGGGGACACTGCTACATACCGACGTAGCCGTATAGGTGATTGCAATGGAATGTACCGGATTTGATCTTGATTCGAATTCGAGCTTGCATCGTGACCATCGTACCCTGCTATGTCTTCGTATCCGGCTTTGTATCGTTGCATCCGCTACTTGCATGTTCATCTCGACCTTGGGAAACCGAAACAGAGCAAGAGAGGGTTTCCGCACAGCCGTAGATTGCGCGATCGACCAAAGGTTTCGACCTCAATACACCTGCTAAATGCGGTTGATGACACTTTCTCGGCACCGACTAACCGCCGCCCGGACGAAAAGGGTGGAAGAGAGAAGTTGCTAAAGATAAGACCTTAACCCACTTATCTACCGATCGATATGGGTAGACTTTTACTCTTCAAGTTGATTAAGCAAACAACCTAGTATGGTCACATCCCCACCACTGATGTGAGCCATACACCTACACACAGCAAACAACACACGACCTAGGAACTATCGATGCTACTCTTCCGGGAAAGATTGAGTTCTAGGTGAACTCCGGGAAAACTTCGCTTGATCCTCGAGAAGCGCTGACTCGGGCTGCTTGGCTTGACTTCCACGGGCTGACGAGCGACTGAGTTTGTCCTCCAGGTTTAACAGCTAAAAGAGGCGGAGGGGAAAGGAGAGAAATTTTACAAATCACTTTGCAGAGACTCCAGAGGGATAGAAGAGATATTTTCGCAAATAAGGTTTTCGCAAAGTTGTCCTTAGGGTTTGACCATTTGGCTCAACCTACAGTCGAGATGGCTCTGATACCAACTTGTCACGCCCGGAAATTTATCCCAAATTTCCTGACTATTTTATGTATTAAATCCCTGTCCAGGAATCAACCAGGGTACATAAAATGACAAATTAATACACAGGTCCAAACGTAAAAACAAAGCGTAAAAAAAATAAAAATACTTACTAAAGAGGCACTTAGTCCTCACACCCAAAAACTGCAGCGGAAAAGAAAGACGACACTAGCGGGGCTTCAGCTCCACTCCACAGGCAAACTCAACTGGGGTCTGAGCCTTGGTCTTCTAACTCCATCTTCAACTCAGAAGCACTACACTTCTGAAAGGGGGAAAAATCGCAAGACCGAGTACAACCACCGTACTCAACAAGCCACACCGAGAAATGCGGACGTGCAAGGGAGACAAGAGTGGCTTGGGGATATTTTGCATAAATGCGGTTTACAAACATTTAATTATTTAAAAATAGTAAAACAGTTGAGTAATTAAGGCAATATTAATCTTCCACCGAACAACGTTATCCCCACGTTGAACAGGCCCAACCATTCCACCTGAATTAAACCAGTTCCATTAAATCAAATTATTCAGTAGTGGGACTAATCATAGTGAATCTGGTCAATCGCCCATAACCGTGGGCACGGCTATTCGAATAGTTTTACTCTGATCAGAGGTGCACAACTTTACCCACAAGACACGATTACACATATGTTACCATGCCCCGAAGTACCACCATGATACGCAAAGGGAAATCGTGACAAGACCTTTCGCATAACTCCCTCTAACCAAGCGATACCACACCAAGGTTTCGCCCCACTCCCGCAGGGCGGGCAGCCCTCTCGTGCCACGGTGAATCCGGCACCGATCAACCCGTAAACCGGGGCCGACCCAACTCCATCACGCCCACCCTCACTAGGGTACGTCGGCGGAGGAAAGCTATACTACGGATCCAGGTTGCCCATTCGCTTGTGGTTTGCACGGTATGTCTTCCGGGTTTCCCATGAACCGGTCCTTAATTGCCATGGGTGCGACCATCAAAACCATGCACCCACAGCCCACCATTATATCATATTTTAGTTGAGATAATTGTGACCAATAAGACATGGTCAGTGTATCGAGCTTGCGGCTCATCGAGATTAGAATAAAGTGTAATTATCCCATTTAGTGAGCTAGCGGTAGTTAAGCATGGCTAAGCATATAATTCTAGCTAGAATCAACATGAGTGACTAAAGCTAGTCAAATTAACACCCAAGGTTAACAAAGGACGGATAACAAGTAAATAAGGCTCAAACAAGCGAGATAGGTAATCCATCAATCCATGTAATTGGCAAAGCAATGCAATTTTATTTGCAAACATAAAACATTTATAAAAATAGGATCAATATGCTTCAAGGGAAGTGTGACTTGCCTTGCGTCTTCAAGCAAACTTGGCTCTTTCCTCGCGAGCGCGACTAACAAGGAATCTACACGCTGGCACGCAAAACAAGAAAAAAACCTAATAAAAACCAAATAACAGTACATAAAAAGTAAACAAACATGTAGAGCTTAATTTTAGATAAATTTTGCAATTTGAATGGCCCAATTTGGAGTTCGTATGAATTAGATATGAATTTTAGAAGTTTTGGACCATTTAAATGAATTCGAAATTAAGATGATTTATTACGCAATTATTAATTAATTTTGAGCTGGAAAAGGATGTTTAAGACATCAGCTCCGATTGGTTCACAGGATCACAAGGATTTGGGCGGCTAGGATTGAACTGAAAACAAAGGATGAGTGGCTCAAATTAAACTGAATGAATCTATTAGGATGAACGGCTTGGATTATGCTGACCAAGATTTGACTGGTTTAAGGTTAGGATGGATACACATCAACAGACACGTGGCACAAAGAAATTGACACGGTGCTAAGGTGGCGGCCATGAACTCAACCACGCAGGACAAAGAGATAATGTGGCACTGACGAGGCGATGATGTGATAGCCGCATGAACATACCAGCCAACAAACATGACAACAAAGATTGCCGAAGAATGGCTATACAACAATGAAAACAAAGTGCATAAATGGGTAGAGAACGATGAGGCGCTCCTTACCAGCACTTACGCAAGAACGGGCGACGAAGGGAGAGGCCGGTGGCGAGCTTCAAACGGCGACGAGGTCGGGTCCACGGCGACGGCGGCCTTCCGGCGGTGTTTGGTGGAGGAGAGGTGGAGGACGGGCTTCCCCTCCCTTTTGCGGTGCCGATGGTGGCTTCGGCGAGGGCTGGCGACGACGGGGTCGACGGCTAGGTGCGGCTGAAGATCGAAACATGGACGTGGAGCTCGGGTTCACGGTGACGAGGTGCTTCCGACGGTTTTTGGCGCAAGGGAACCGGTGGCCGGGCTTCTCCTCACTGCTGCGATGCCGGGGAAGGCAACGGCGCTGATTGGGAGCAGCCGAGGCGGCGGGAAAAGGTTGCCGGAGTTGCGGCCGACGGGAAGAGAGATGGGAACTCGCGGGGAAGGTGGCTAGAGTACGGGAAAAACTCGGGAAAAATGAGGAAACCGAGGAGGAGATCAAGGGGGTCCTTTTTATAGGCTTGGGAGGGAGAGTCCCGCACCGGGAAGAGAGGATTTGGCGCCGGATTTTTAGGTTTATCCCGAGTTCGTCGGGATAAGAACGGGGCCAAAATTCGCGCGATTTAGCACGGGATTGAGGGGGGTTTCATGGGGGAAATGTAGAGGAGATCGAGAGGAATCCGTTCCCGCAACTAATTTTTGATTTGGGCAAAGGATTAGGCCGGATTTGGTGGAGGAAATAAAGCCACAGTTTTCGGCACTGTTCGGCACTGTAGCACGGGCTGGAGGGTGAAGACGACACTGTAGCAGGGAGGTAAAACAGACTTTTCGGTCCAAACATCCTTTAATTCTTATAAATACTTCCAATGCCCAAATAATTCCAAGAAAAATCCTGAAAATATATGAACACCTAAAGTATTTAATAAAAATATCTCCAGCTCATTTAAAGTTTATTTTATTTATTTAAATAATTATTGAATTGTTCTTTGTATTATTAAAATTATTTCTCGAGCTCCAAAATTTCACGAAAAATTTTAGAGAGTATTTTAGGGCATGGAGAATATTTTAAAAATATTTCTAGCCATGATTTTTAAAGGAAAATTTAATTTCCTTAATAGATTCACTTGATTTACTTTGTTTTTCTTTTTATTCAATTTCTAGAAAATGATTTATTAAATGATTTTTAATCCCGAACGAAAATCGAGCTGTGACACAATATAAATTCATATGTTGTGATATTGAGTTAATGTTTAAGGTTATGTGTAAATTTGAGATGCATACAGGTTCATAATTTCTTATAAGGTATATAAACTTGAAACTTAGACTTCATTTAGATGAAACTATAACTGAGGTGTAATAATTTATGAACAACATATAGTCTCACTTAATCAAATCTGATTAATTTTTTTATGATAGTATTATGGACCAAAATTAAGTTGTCATGTCGATTTATAGAATTTTCTGACTAAATTTTGATATATTACAATTTAGATATTATAGAATCTTCTCGTGCGGTTAGGCCGTCCACACATGAAAATTTAATTTTTCCAGACCTTTTTGAGCGTGCGGGCTAACCTTTCTTTGGGAAGATGTTTTTGTAAAAAACAATTCTGCATGCAGTAGTGTGATTCTCATGCACAAGACCATATTATTATTCTATTAAGTTTTGTGGTCGAAAAGGTAATTGTATTCTTGCCTCAAGTTTAACCCAATTTACCATGTTTTAAAAGTCGTTAGTTTGGTGTGGATTCAATATTATACTAGTTAAATATATGATTTTATAGTTTAATATTCTTAACATTTATTACCGGTTTTTATCGATACCGACAAGTTTCCTTGTGTATAGTTCCTTTTCCAATATTTTCGATGTTGTTTTATACGTTTACTGCTTTACCCTCTTATTTCCGTTTCTCATTTTAGAGAATAAACTTAAGATGTTCTGATATTTAAATATATGATCGGTTGTTTTAGGTCCGGTCAAATATCTAACGGACCATCAACGTAGGGTTGCTGATTCGAAGCTATATATATATATACACACGAAAATATGTAACGAGTGTCATTTTATTTTATCATAATTATTTTAAAGTTAAAGTCTCATGTAATTTCAATTTATATCTTGTTCTTTATGTCTTTACTGAGGCCTATTGTTCGACACATTTGAAATACTAAACATGTTTGCGCGAGTGATTTAGATTTAATTCTATAACTATCTATAAAGTAATTAGTAGTGTTTCTATCTAAAATTTAAATTTTAGATTTATAAGACACATGATTTACTCACATAATGCTTGGCAAAATTCTTGCGATGTATCAAGGGAGAAGTACATGAAAAGAACAACACAAAAATGTTGCAAGTAGTATAAAAATATAGCATGCACAGACCTTGCTATTGAAGAAAGTTCTTCATAGTCTTCTTTCACATTCATTAGCTTTCCAAGAATGAAAATTGCAAGTTCGACATTAAATTATTATGTTGTGATAAATGATTTATGAAAGAAAGAACATGAAGAAATATTTATAAATGACTGAGAAAGCTAATTAAAAACATAATAATGCCATTAGTAAAATCACAATAACATTACTTCCATTGTTCTTGATCTCAAGCTTGTATTCTTGGGCCTGCTGCTAAACGATTTCCACTTTTGTTCATGCTCCTTGAGCTCCTAGACCATTTTTGTCCATGTTTTCTTGGCGCGGCACGGGGCGCGGCATGGATGGGGATAGGAGGGAGGAGCACAGGGAGTAAGGGACGCAGGAGGTCTTTTTTCATCCAAGCCCTCCCTTTCTTTTCAGCATTGGAACTACGGGTTAATTTTATAAACACTCGGGGTTTCTGTAAAATAGTCAGATGGATGAAAATTTTGGGTAAAAACACTACTTGCTTTATAGATAGTTATATATATATAATCATGAAAAAATTTTGCTCTTTAATTTCTCTACACCCCTAGAAAACAATCTAGTGAAGATTTCTACTGCGTAGGCACTGATCCAATTGTGTTATACGCCGTAAAAAATTAAGCGTCATATATCTAATTTGATTTTTTTCTATTGCATATTTACTTGTAAAAAAGCATTTTTTAAAAACAGCAAAAACCTCCATTGGGCAGATAACCCCTAGACGGGGTTGTTTGTGTATCACTGCGTGGCTATTTTTTATTTTTCTATTGCATACTTACTTTTAAAAAAGCATTTTTAAAACAGCAAAAACCTCCTTAGTGCAGGTACAACCTCTAGACGGGGTTTTTTTAATCATTGCGTGGCTATTTTTTATTTTTCTATTGCATACTTACTTTTAAAAAAGCATTTTTTTAAACAGCAAAAAAACCTCCTTAGTATCAAAGTTTAGGAAGCGTTATCACCTCACCCGAAGGCCACACAAATATATTAATATCAGTTGGGAATAGCCCCCAACGTGGCTTACAAGAGATGAGACCAAACTCAGCAGATCCAGATAGACAATATCTCTAAACAGATCAAAACCGAACAGCCAAAACAAACTTATCTATTATTGCATGTAGCTAGCGCCAATGCAACAGCCCAAACACTAGCTAGCACATGTATCTGGCGCCAATGCAACAGCCCCAACTCTAGCGCCAACATTATCACATGTAACAGAACACATATATCTAACATTCCCCCTCAATTAAGTTAAGATTGTATCTAAACTTCTGAAATTATTGTACTGGAAGAGACTTAGTAAAACCATCTGCCACTTGATCTCCTGAAGAAATAAACTTAATTTCTAACTGCTTTCTAGCAACCCTTTCTCTGACAAAATGATAATCAACTTCTATATGTTTAGTACGAGCATGAAAGACAGGATTTACTGATAGATATGTAGCCCCTAAATTGTCACACCACAGACAAGCTGACTGAGGCGAATCAACCCCAATTTCTTTTAACAGTGTTTGTATCCACATGACCTTAGTTGTTGCATTAGCAACAACTTTATATTCTGCTTCTGTGCTGGATCTGAAGACTGTAGCTTGTTTCCGAGCACTCCAAGATACTAGGTTCGATCCCAAAAACACAGCAAAACCTCTTGTTGATCTTCTATCATCCATAGACCCCAGCCCAATCTGCATCTAAAAAGACACTTACAAGAGTAGAAGAAGACTTATTAATTCTCAATCCAAAACCTATAGAAGATTTAACATATCTCAAGATCCTCTTGACTGTCATCCAATGTTGAACTATTGGACCATGCAGAAATTGACAGACCTTATTCACAGCAAAGGATATATCAGGCCTGGTCAAGGTCAAATACTAAAGAGCTCCTACTATACTTCTATACTTTGTCACATCATTTTCTCCTAATACAGAACCACTATAAGCAGACAATTTTTCTACTGTGGACAAGGGAGTAGCAGCAGGCTTACAATTTTCCAATCCAGCCTCTTTAATAGATCCGAAGCATATTTCTCTTGTGTCAGTATTATACCATCACGTACCTTATTCACCTCAATGCCAAGAAAGTAGTGTAGATCTCCCAAATTCTTGAGAGCAAAATCTTGCTTCAAATCACTTAGTAAAGCATCGGTACCCTTACGTGTAAAACTAGCCACAATAATGTCATCAACATATATCAAAACAAATATAATAATTCCTCCTTTATTATAGAAGAATAACGAAGTATCCGCCTTGGAAGACTTAAAACCAAGATCATAAAGCTTACTGCTGAGCATGGAGTACCAAGCCCTAGGGGCTTGTTTTAAACCATACAACGCTTTATCAAGTTTACAAACATAACTGTGTTTACCTTTGTCTTCATAACCTGGAGGTTGTGCCATATAAACCTCTTCCTCAAGCAAACCATGAAGAAAGACATTCTGAACATCAAGTTGACGAAAAGACCATCTTCTAGATATAACAAAAGACAAAATAGTTCTAATAGTAGCTGGCTTAACAATAGGACTAAAAGTATCTTCATAGTCAGTACCATATCTCTGTTTAAAACCTTTTCCTACTAAGCGAGCCTTATAGCGATCCATAGTTCCATCAGATTTACGCTCTATCTTATACACCCACTTGCAACCTATTATATTATGATTTTTATTAGGTGGTACCAAATACCAGGTTTTATTCTTCATTAAGGCATTATATTCCAAGTCCATAGCATTTCTCCAGTTATAATTAGAGAAAGCTTCATCTAAAATTCTGTGGTTCTCCACTAATAGTGAGAAAATTATACCTGTACCATCAGTGTAGATCTTCTCCTTGCGCACGTGTCATAAGACGAGACACCTGCACCTGTTGCTGATCAATTGTCTGTTCTGCACTGCTAGTGTTGTTGTCGTTGTCTTGTGCAGCCGTGCTGCTGCTGCCTGGTTGTGCGCTATTGCTGCTTGGTTGTGCGCCACTGTTGTTGGACTGACAGATGCTGAACCTGCGCCACCAGCTGCCGAAGAGAGAGCAGCACTACTGCCATCTGGTTCTGTGCCATCAGGATCTTCTGTGGAGACTTCAGGTGATTGGCCTCCAATATTTTATGCTGAATCTGCATCATTATTTTCCAAGTTTTGCGCTGCAATCTCAACCGTGGTATTAGTATGCTCAGGAGAATCAAACATAGCATCATTCATACGCTCACCCCCACTAGTAAAATCTGGATTCAAGAGAGTGTGTGGTAGGAGATTGATTTCAGCCCATAGGCGAGCACCAGCATTAGAGTGTAATTGAGAAAACGAAAAAATTTGTTCATCAAACACAACATCCCGTGAAACATAAATCCTCCCAGTAGACACATCTAGACACTTGAATCCTTTATGAATATTGCTATAGCCAAGGAAAACACACTGTTTTGAACGAAATTGGAGCTTGCGAGTATTGAAGGGTCGAAGGTTTGGCCAACATGCACATCCAAAAGTTCTCAAGGGTAATCGGGTTTATGATTTAATAATCGCTCTGATAGTGTGGTAAATTGAATGACGTTAGATGGAGTGCGATTAATAAGATAAGTAGCAGCTAGAAAAGCTTCATTCCAAAATTTTAAAAGCATAGAAGCATAAGCAATAAGGATTAGGCCAACTTAAACAATATGCCTATGTTTACGTTCAGCAGATCCATTCTGTTGATATGCATGAGGACATGAAACATGATGACTAATACCAGTTTTGGTAAATAAAGAGTGTAATTTCTCATACTCTCCTCCACAATTAGTTTGCATAGCAATTATTTTGCGATCAAAGAGCCTCTCAACGAGTTGTTGGAAATTGAGGAATTTCTGAAATACTTCAGACTTTTTCTTAAGCAAGTATACCCAAGTAAATTTACTAAAATCATCAATGAAACTCACATAGTATTGCCTGCCTCCCACAGAATCAGGAGTAGGTCCCCATACATCTGAAAAATCTAATGCAAGAAGCACACTTGACACACTAGTGGACTTAGGATACGGGAGTTGATGACTCTTGGCTTTCTGGCAAGCATCACAGACTCCTGACTCATGAGCATATCCTAGACAAGGGAGATTATTATTACTAATAACTTTCTGAACTATTGAAAATGAGGGACGACCTAATCTACTATGCCATTGTTCGAGACTAGGCTTGATGACTCCAAGAACTTGTTTGGATGAGAGGGCCGATGATTGTGGCAGTAAGTATAACCCATTGCGACGAGGTCCTCTAAGAAGGAGATTCTTCGTGTCCTGATCCTTAATGGCAAAGAAACAAGAATGAACTTCAATGAATGCATGATTATCAAGGGCAAGGCGTTGAGCAGGGATAAGATTTTTTTGTGCATATGGAACATGGAGAATATTATTGAGATGTAAATTGCGTGTGGGTGTGCGAATTATAGAATGACCTATATGTTTAATTTCAATACCTTCACCACTTGCCGTGTAGATCTGATTTTTGCCACTATATTTTTCACGACTTGTTAATTTTTCCAACTCACCCGTGATGTGATCGGTTGCATCGGTATCAATGTACCAGTTTAGATCAACATGATAAGAGGCAGCGACCGCCATTTTTGTGTCGGGACGAAGGAATCATCATATATGTGCCAGCAATCGGCGACGACATGTCCAGTCTTGCCACATAGTTGGCAGACCGGGCGTGATTTGCTATTGTAGAACCCACCAGTATGATTTCCACTGCGTCCACGCCCACGGAAGCCTCCGCGATCCGTGACTGCCAGGGCTGTCGCGACCATCGCCGCTACTACTGCGACTGAAGCCGCCGTCGTTGAAGTTGCCGTCCTTGCCGCGCTTGGCGGCATTGGTAGAAGAAGAATACCCGTGATTTGACGCCATCTATCAGAGTTTCCCCCTAGATTCAAAACTCAAGAGTTGTGAGTAAACCTCAGAGATTGAAACCGGCTCGCTTCGGCCTACCAAATTTGCGACCACCGATTCGTAGTCATCATCGAGTCTAGCGAGCACATAGCCCATCATGTCCTCGTCGTCGATCGGCTTGCCGACGGAAGTCAGTTCGTCGGCCAACATCTTCATTTTGTCGATGTAGTCTCAGACACTTAGGTCACCCTTGCGCGTCGTGGACAGCGCGAGTCGTGTATTGAGACACTGCGACCGTGAACGGGAGGAGACCATCTCTATGATCGCCTGCCATGCTTGTGCTGCTGTCTCCATGGAAACGACTTGCGTCAGGATCTCTTTTGAGAGACAAGAAATCAAGAAAGCAAGTATCCGAGGACTTGCTGGTCGTCAGCTAGCCATGCCTCGTATGCGGATTAACGGCTTCGGTCGACTTTCTGCCTTCCTCTTCCGGCGCGACTGTGATCATCACCGGTGGTGACTTTATTGCGCCGGTGAGATAAACTTCCATGCGCCCCCTAACCACGGTGAGGATTTGCGCCTTCCATAGCAGGAAATTGTTGCGTGTGAGTTTCTCAGGAGTAGTTTGGCCGGAGAGAGGGTTGCTGGTGGCGCTAGATGAAGCTATCGCTAGATGCGATCTATGTGTGGTGAGAGAGGCTCTGATACCATATCAAAGTTTAGGAAGCGTTATCACCTCACCCGGAGGCCGCACATATATATTAATATCAGTTGGAAATAGCCCCCAACGTGGCTTACAAGAGATGAGACCAAACTCAGCAGATCCGGATAGACAATATCTCTAAAAAGATCAAAAACAAACAGTCAAAACAAAATCGCATGTAGCTAGTGCCAATGCAACAGCCCAAACTCTAGCTAGCGCATGTAGCTAGCGCCAATGCAACAGCCCAAACTCTAGCGTCAACATTATTACATGTAACAGAACATATATATATCTAACACTTAGGGCATATACAATGCTAGACGTTTTTTTAATCATTGTGTGGCTATTTTTCGATAAAAAAATGTATCAAGCAATAAGGCAAAGCTACACTCTGAGCACTTGCCGTCAGTACTGGCGATGGATGATGCTGCTGTGTCGGCGAGCGGACACCGGGCGAAGGTTCCTGCGTCGTAAGGGCTTGTACGCTCTGGGCGAGCCCTTGGTCACTACTGGAGAAACCATTTTCGGTTGAAGTGCCAAAATCCACAATAGTCCCGGTTTGAATAGTACCCCAGACTTAAAAATATTTCTAGTCCCAGTTTAAAAGTCTACGGATTTCTAGGAACATTAGTCCCGGTTCGTGACACGCACCGGGGCTAAAGATCATCTTTAGTCCCGGTCCAAATATTGTCAAAGGTTATCGGAGCGCCGGACATCTTTAGTCCCGGTTGGTAACACTAACCGAGACTAAAGATGCTATTTTGTCCCGGTTGGTGTTACCAACCGGACTAAAATACTCGGACGCTCGACGAGTTCGACTGACCTCGACGGCCTCTTTAGTCCCGATTTGTAGGACCAACCGACACTAAAGATCTTATTTTTTTTGTCCCGGTTGGTGTAACGAACCAGGACTAAAGATCATTTAAATCTTTAGTCTCAGTTTGTAACACCAACCAGGACAGAAGTGAATGTGCTTATTTTTTACATTGTAATTACATATCATCATATTGTCATTAACTAATGATTCTCAATATATAAAATCTTTTGAAAAATTATTTTGGTGATAATATACAAATCAAAGGGATGTACAATATTGATAAGAACATTCAGACCCTAGCCGTCACGTCTAGTTTATACGCGTGTAACAAGTTTTACGCGCATTGTTCCCGTTTCGTTCTCTAACTCGGAGTCGGTTTTTAAAACGGCTATAACTTTCGCATACGGACTTCGATTGAGACGTTCCATATATGAAAATCGATGAGAAAAATTTTGGATGCGTTCGTCCGCGGCTTCGCCGCGTTTGATGATTTTATTTTGCCCAAAAAGCCTCGGAAGGTTGCCTTTTCGAGCCAGAAAGTTTTTCCGATTTTGAACGTGTCTTCGAATTTTTCACGGGCTACGTCTTTTGCTTGTTTACGCTCAAATTTTCTGTGGTTACCTCTCCTGTGCTCCTAAGTCCATAAAAATATTAAAAAATAAAATAAAAAAGTCAAATTTTTCCAAAAAAAACAACTTCAGATGAAAAGGAAAAATAGAGAGAGGCAAAAGAGGAATAGTATCTAGAAGAACACATTAATGTCTAGGATTATCTATGTTTGATTAAGTTTTAATATTATTGTTTTAAACCTATATTTACTAATTATTTAATTGTTAACCCTAGCCGGGAACAAATAAATTTGAAAAAATAGCGAAAAATTATTTTTAGTCCCGGTTGGTGGCACCAATAAGGACTAAAGATGAATTAGAAATAGCAGAAAATTATCTTTAGTCCTGGTTGGTGCCGCCAACCGGGACTAAAGATGAATTGAAAATAGCGAAAAATTATCTTTAGTCTCGGTTGGTGCCATCAATGGGGACTAAAGATGAATTCAAAATAGCGGAAAATTATCTTTAGTCTCGTTGGTGACACCAACCGGACTAAAAATTCAGGGCTATATATATCCCAGCGCGCATCGTCTTCTCCACCGATCCAAGACTTAGCATATTTTTCGAGATCTCTCTCCCTCTCCCCTCGCTCTCTCCCTCTCCCTCTCCCTCTACCTCTTCCTCTCCCTCTCCGTCTTCCTCTCCCTCGGCAAGCAAGGGGAGGAGATGGCGGCGGCGGGGGAGGAGATGGCGGCGGCGGGGGAGGAGGTGGCGGCGGGCGCCATCTCCTCGCCAACGGCGAGAGGACAAAGGCGCGATGGCGAGCGGGGGCCGCGCGGCAGCGGCGGCGAGCAGGGCAGCGGCGGAAAATTGATGTTGTTGTTGTATTTTGTTGTATATATAGTGTGGACGATTTTGTTGTATATATGTGTGAACAAATTTGTGGACAATTTGTTGTATATATGTGTGAATTTTGTTGTATTCGATCATTGAAAAAAATAATTTCAATGTTGTTTGCATATATATGTTATATATATATATGTGTGTGTGTGTGTGTTATGTATTTACACATATATATGCATATTTCCATATATATGTATATACTAGCAATTGTGCCCATTCGTTGCAATGAGTGAAGTCGAGGTGTGGCGCGGATGGGGACGGGAGGAAGGGGCGCAGGCGCGGCGCGGGAACTGAGAGCAGTGATGGGAAGGAGGAGCACAGGCGTGGCACGTGGCGCGGCGCGGATGGGGACGGAAGGGAGGGGCGTAGGGAGGGAGGCGCGTAGGAGGTTTTTTTTCATCCAAGCTCTCCCTTTCTTTTCAGCATTGGAACTATGAGTTAATTTCAGAAAAACTCAAGGGGTTTTCTGTAAAATAGTTAGGCAACACAAAATTTTGATGGAAACACTACTTGCTTTATAGATAGTTATAGACTACTAGCAATTCTACACGTGCGTTGCAACGGGTGAAGTCAAGGCGTGGCGTAGATGAGGATGGGAGGGATGGGCGCAGGCGCGGCGCGGGAGCTCCGAGCAGCGATGGGAGGGAGGAGCGCATGCGCGGATAGGGACGGGAGGAAGGGGTGGCGCGAGATGGGGACGGGAGGGAGAGGCGCATGAGGTCTTTTTTTTCATCCAAGCCCTTCCTTTCTTTTCACATTGGGACTGCATGTTAATTTTAAAAAACTCAAGGGGTTTTTTCGCAAAATAAGAAGCGAGAATAAAATTTTGGGTGAAAAACTACTTGCTTTATAAATAGTTATATATTATAGATATACTAACAATTGTGCCCGTACGTTGCAATAAGTGAAGTCGAGACACGGCGGGGATAGGGATAGGAGGAAGGGGCGGAGGCGCGGCGCGGAGCTCACGAGCGGCGATGGGAGGGAGGAGCGCGGGCGCGACGCGGTGGCGCGCGCGTATGGGGACGGGAGGGAGGGGCGCGGGAGATCTTTTTTCATCCAAGCCCTCCCTTTTTTAGTATTGGGCTGTGGGTTAATTTCGAAAAACTCAAGGGGTTTTATGCAAAATAGCCGAGCAAAACAAAATTTGGGTGAAAACACTATTTGCTTTATAGATACTAGCAATTGTGCCCGTGCGTTGCAACGGTAAAGTCGGCGCGACATGGATGGGGACGGCACGAGAGGCGCGGGAGCTCCGGCGGCGATGGGAGGGAGGAGCGCGATCGCGATCTTGGGCGCGACGCAGATGGGGACGAGAGGGAGGGTGCGGGGAGGGAGGAGCGAAGGGGGTCTTTTTTTCATCCAAGCTCTCCTTTTCTTTTCGCATTGGGATTGCGGGTAGGGCGACGAAATACTCGTGGCTCGCTAGCTCGTTCGGCTCGTGGATGGCTCAGCTCGGCTCGGCTCGTTGAGAAATGCTAACGAGTTGCGTCAAGGGTTTAGCTCGTTAGCTATAATGAGCCGCTCGAATCGGCTTGCAAGTGCTCGTGAGCTCAACGAGCCGATGCAATGTATAAAGTAGGGCCTAATGTTTTGCTTGTTTTGCTATTCTTTTGCTTGTTTTGTTGTTGATGTGACAATAAATCAATAATTTTTATAATTTTGTGATGGTCAATATGAATCTAATGCTTTAGATTATAATAGTAATAATATCTAATCTAGTTGCATCATTACATTTGCATGGATAATTGTCGATGGACAAGTGTTATTACGTTAATTATGGACTTAATGTATCACTTTTTATTTTTTTCAATTTGTATATTTGCATGTTTAATAGACTAAAAAAATAAAATGTAATTTGTACATAAATTGCCTTGTATTAAAGTGGCTCGCGAGCTAAACGAGCCGGCTCACGAGCCGAGCCTCCTGGCTCGGCTCTCTACCGAGCCCGCCAAACCGAGCCAAGCCGAGAACCGAGCCTCTGGCTCGGCTCTCTCTCGAGCCGAGACGAGCCGGTATCCACCCTAGCTCGGGTTAATTTTGGAAAAAAGCAAGGGTTTTTGCAAAATAGCTAGGAGAATAAAATTTTGGATAGAAACACTACTTGCTTTATAGATATCTAGCAAAATGTCCGTGCGTTGCAACGGGACGACGATGCAGGGAGGGAAGCAGGTGGAGGACGAAGGTCCGGGCGGCGGCTCGGGAGCTCGAGCGGTGACGGGAGGGAGGGCACAAGCGCGGCGTGGATGGGAGCGAGAAGAGAGGGACGTAGGAGGTCTTTTTCATCCAAGCCCTCTCTTTCTTTTTAACATTGGGCTGCGAGTTAATTTTATAAACAGTCAAGAGGTTTTACGTAAAATAACATTTTTTTCTTCTTTAATTGGGTTTTTAAAATAGCCGGATGGTTGTGGGTTAATTTTAAAAAAACTCAAGGGGTTTTCTGTAAAATAGCCAGGCAGAACAAAATTTGGGTGGAAACACTACTTGCTTTATATATAGGTATAGATATAGATGTATTAAAGTGGCTCACGAGCTAAACGAGTCGGCTCACGAACCGAGCCTCCTGGCTCGGCTCTCTACCGAGCCGGCCAAACCGAGCCAAGCCGAGAGCCAAGCCTCCTCGCTCGGCTCTCTACCGAGCCGAGACGAGTCGGTATCCATCCCTAACTGCGGGTTAATTTTGGAAAAAAGCAAGGGGTTTTTTGCGAAATAGCTAGGCAGAATAAAATTTTGGATAGAAACACTACTTGCTTTATAGATAGCTAGCAAAATGTTCATGCGTTGCAACGGGACGACGATGTAGGGAGGGAGGCAGGTGGAGGACGAAGGTCCAGGCGGCGGCGCGGGAGCTCTGAGCGGCGACGGGAGGAAGGGGCGCAAGCGCAGCGTGGATGGGAGCGGAAGAGAGGGACGTAGAAGGTCTTTTTTTCATCCAAGCCCTCTCTTTCTTTTTAACATTGGGACTGCATGTTAATTTTATAAACAGTCAAGGGTTTTCTGTAAAATAACATTTTTTTTTCTTCTTTAATTGAGTTTTTTAAAAATAGCCAGACGGACTGTTGGTTAATTTTAAAAAAACTCAAGGGGTTTCTGCAAAATAGCCAGGCAAAACAAAATTTGGGTGAAAACACTACTTTTGCTTTATATATAGGTATATATATAGATATAGATTATAGATTATAGATTATAGATATATATATATATGTGTGTACAAACAAGCAACATCAAGCTAACAGCGGAGCAAATTAAAAAATTTTAAAAAAATATTTAGTAGCCACGTGGCTCCGCCATCTTTAGTCTCGGTTATGTTATCAAATTAAAAAATTTTAAAAAACATTTAGTAGCCACATGGCGGATTATTCTCCAACTCCTGGCACGTGGACAGAGGTAGCCAACTCCTGGCCCCCGTGGAGCTAGGGTAACAACTAACAAGCCCGCGTTAGCAGGCTCAGCAGGATCATCGCTTCCACGTCATCTTTTCTTTAGGACTTGAGCACTACAAACTTTCGGGGTGGGACTAAAAACAGGTTTTCGCACTTATATCACGCCCACGTACTAGCTAGGAATTTTTGAAATTTTTAATTTTTTTAAAGATTTACAAAAATAACTTCCGATTTTGGAAAATTACAAAAACTAATCTCCTCCCGCTCTCGGGAGGCGTGAATAGAAAACGCCCTCCCGGAGGGCGAATAATCCGACGTAGCGACGGCCGTGGGGGCCGTCGCGCGCTGGTGGCATTTTTGCGGGCGGCCCCTTCCCGCCCTTGGTAAGGGCGTTTTTCACCTTGTGCACGGGGCCTGCAAAAATGCCGCCGCCCGGCATTTTGCGGCGGCGCCTTCCCGCCCTTACCAAGGGCGTTTTCACTGTGCACGGGGCCGCTGCAAAATGCCGGCCGCCCGGCATTTTTAGACGGCCCCCTTCCCGCCCTTACCAAGGGCGTTTTTCTTGTGCTTACGGGCGCCCAAAATTGCCACGGCGGCCGTGGCAATTTTGCGCGGCGCCCCCTTCCCGCCCTACGGAAGGGCGTTTTTACCCGCCCAGTATATAAGCCGACTCTCAATCATTTCGACCTCATTTACACCTTCCCAAATCCAGAAAAAGAACAGAGAGAGGTGAGGAAGAGGAGGAGCGCGGCGAAGCCCTGCTGGATTGCGTACTTCATTGGAGGTAAATTCAATATCCGTCGTTATTTTGTTTGTTAGTTAGTATGTAAATGAAATATTAAGAAAAATATAAATTTGTAATATTTGAATAGGTATTGAATAATTTGTTATAGATTTGTAAAACAGATGGTTTAATTTAGATCAATTTCGATAATTTAATCGTCAATAACATAGGTAGAATAGATAGATCAACAAGGATAATTTAATGGACATTAACATAGGTAGAATAGATAGATGAACTTAGGTAGAATGTGTTTGGATCTAAGTGTAAATTATGTGAGTAGATGGTAAGCACTATAGAAAATCGTACGTATAATTTTGTTGATGATCAAAATGTGTTTAGATATAAACTACGATTTAATTGAATTTAGTTTATAAATTTTGGCAAATTGAAATGAACGAGTTACTATTGGCGGTAGATGGAACGAACAAATCGATTTGGGAAAATTTAAGATGTAGACCAGAGAACATATTGTTAAAGAAATTAAGTTAGGCACAGAATCATCTAGGCAATATATTCGTAGTATGGAATAAACTCAGTTTCAATTTGTTTGTTAGGCACTATGGCAAGTAAGATCATATTTCAGATAGTTCACGGTGAAGGCAACGTTAGATACGGTCCAGAAGGTGTAGATTTGTCAGAATTTAGGATGAAATCAAAGGGCATCGATAGGCCAGGCGAGAAAACATTTGAGTCAGCGTATAGTTGGTTGCTACGTGGATTTAAAGTGGATACAAGAGTGAACACAATGCCTGCAAAGAGCGATAAAACGCCCTTGGTAAGGGCGGGAAGGGGGCCGCCGCAAAAATGCCGGGGCGGCGGCATTTTTGCGGGCGGCCCCGTGCACGTGAAAAACGCCCTTGGTAAGGGCGGGAAGGGCCGCCCAAAATGCAGCGGCGGCGGCCTTTGCGGCGGCCCCGTGCACAGTGAAAAACGCCCTTACCAAGGGCGGGAAGGCCGCCCGCAAAAATACCACCGCGCGCGGACGGCCCCCACGGCCGTATGCCACGTCGGATTATTCGCCCTCGGAAGGGCGTTTTTCTATTCACGCCCTCCCGAGAGCGGAAGGAGATTAGTTTTGTAATTTTCCAAAATCGAAAGTTATTTTTTAAATCTTTAAAAAATTAAAAATACCAAAAATTCTACTAGCTAGCTCGCCAAGGCCTCGGACAATGGCCTGGTGGGCTTATGGCCTGGCACTAATAAAGCCCATGACGTTGTATTAGAAATTTTACCCTAGTGTCTTTGTCCTGCCTTCTCCAAAGCTGGATCTGTCCCGTCTGCACACGTGTACGTAACCTTTTTAACTGAAAGATTATAATAGTAGTCTATCCAGCGTTAGGAGTGTCCTGCGACAAATTTAAATTATTAGGCGACTGCACTGCCCTTTTATTCCATATGTATTAGTATTGCATCACAAGCCACACACAGTTAAGAAAAAAAAAGAAGGCAAATACCAAGACACGACTGGCACACACGCACGTACATAGCCTTGTAGGAGCGTACACAGTGTACTAACAGCTATGTTCTCCAGATGAGCCGTACGTGTGCGTGTAATTATTGTGAAATCATAAGACTACTTGTATATGGTAGTAGACAGGTGGAGCACAGCTAGCTCCGGCTTAGCAGCAGCGGCGGCACTCGCCCCAGTGGCCGTAGTGGCAGCACCCCCAACGGCAGTGACCACCGGGGTGGTGGCGCCAGTACGGGTCCGGATGGTCCCACGGGCCGGGGCGCCCTGGGTAACCGCCGTTCCACGGCGGGTAGTGGCCGTAGCCTGGTGGACCGCCGCCGCCGCCACCACCGCCACCCTGCTTATTGACCTCTGCATGCACATAAAAAACATTTGAATTGTATGTTTAGATCAGTTTAACTTAAAAACCTAAATCCAAAATATATATATAAGCTTCTATCTAATATATATGTAACTAAATATATAAACGAACGTATATATATACAAGTAAAAGCTATCTGAGATTCGATCCTATAATCTTATTCTTTTTTTCTACGGCGACTGTTAAACATCATATAGTTGTGTGTGCTTACGAGGGTCTTGGGCTGATGCGACGAAGCAGAAAGCAGCAACGAGGAGAATGGTGAACACGATGAGAGCCTTACGCGCCATTTTTTAATCTGAGATTGTTACTAGCTGCGAAATGTGTGATGACTGATGGGAAGATAGCATGCAACCCAAGAGTATTTATAGGCAGAGAATGAAGGCTGCTGATCTGATCCTGATCGTGGATTCGATCGATCCAGTAGTTGATGACAGTAGAGCTCTAGCTCGTTGACACTCGACTCGATCTATCTATATGCTATAACTTTTTTATGAGTGGAAGTTGAAATGCATGCCATCAGGTTGACTGTGTAGCTAGCTTTAATTTGTATCTGCTAGCTTACTACGGTAAATCCAATTGTATATGGATTTTCACAAGATTGTTTAATCGTGCCACCCATTTGAAAACGTCAAATATGAGTAGACGACATATAGAAAGTTTTTACCAACCCTATCTGCACACACATGTTCCTAATTAATTTACTAGGAATGTAAGACAGTTAAGAGAGATGGACCCAAGTGTCTAAAGTCAAAATAAGAAGGCCGAAATGTAGAGCTTTGAGCTGTAAATAATTGTTGAATCTAGACACACGCGATATCTTCTTTTGAGTAATGTTACTGCAGATAGGAATGATTGACTTTGCTCCCAAACTACCCGATCGATTGTGGTTTTGGTTTTAGCCTCGTTGATGTTTTCCGTTTGTTTTTATGGGCAATTTGATCCTCCTGAATGTATCAGTGCGATGCATATGTGTCCATCTATGTTCAAACTTTTGCTTCATTAGTTACAGTGAGAAATAAACTTTGAGGTTAGTCAGAGAAGTTAATTACACTACTAGAGAAACAATTTTTTTATGCGGACCGAAAGACATCTTCTCGTGCGAAAAGTCTGCCCGCATGCAAAGGTATGGAAAAAGAACATTTTTGCGTGCGGGCGACCCAACCGCAGAGGAAGATCTATTATCCCGTTTGGTCGGATTAAACGGCCCACACGGGAAGATCGATTATCCCATGCGGGCCACTTTACACGACCGCACGAGATAATGGATCTTCCCGTGCAGTCCGTTAAGTCGACCGCACGGGAAGATGATCTCTCTCTTCTCTCCTTTCCCTCTCTGATCCTCTCCTCTCCACTCTATCCTCTCTCTCTCCTCTCCTCTCTCTCAGTAATATTAAATGCATGGGTTGATCGATAAGATGCATGTATATATATATATATATTCGCACGAAAAAAGATATTTAATTATATTATTTTCTCATAAAAATATAAATGTACGTACACAGATCATGCATGCATGTTTATATACATATCAAGTTTCGTCTTGCGCAAATTACAGAAGTCTAGCAACAATTTACAAATCATTCATTAATGGCGGTGCTCTTTTTTCCACTCCCTAAGTCATTTAAATTTATTGTTCGTCGCCAGCTCGCTCTCCGGATCGTAGAAATCGCCCAAATGGTTGCAGACATCGCGACGGATAAATCGGCAAAGATCTGCAACCAAGTTAAGCATGGTTCGATTGTCGAACCGGTTCGCTACAACTGAAACTTCCGTGATCTGTTTAAGGAAGAATAGTACATATACATACGATTAGAAAAACTATACAAGATCGATAACGTGTAGAAATATATATTTTCTCTGAACTTACTTGTTCTAACTTAGTAGAGTATCTCCCGTAGATTCTGAGCATCTCGCACACGTAGTAGCCGCAAAGGTTAGTACCTGGTGGTTGCTTATAACACTATGTTGAATAAAATTTATTATGTGCGTCAGTAATTTAAAATTAAACACGGTATAAAATGTCGGTATATAGCGAGCATATAATTACCGGAAAATTTGTCCTCACAAGAAGCTTCTTCTTTTGTGGATCATTCACCGGTCCACCGTTTCTTATATAATGATGGTGTGATTTATAGATAAAATAATTGCATATTTCACTGATTAATTGTTTATTCGATAGTAAAAACAGACAAAACGTATTAGCTGGTGCATGATTGTACTTACAAATTTAAAATGACGAGGAACTCTTTGAATGTTTCCTAGCTGTAGTGTGCCGGATCAAGCACTACGGCCATGTGGTCCCGCGGATATACCAGAAATAGTTCTGCAGTGATCGCTGTGAAAGAAGAGATATGTTAATTGTAGGTGATATCATAGTAAAATATCGGTTTTACGGACGAATATTACGTACCGCAACGCATAAGGGACCATGAGGACATTTTTGTCTCTGTGCTCCAACATAGCCTTGCCCAAGTAGAATGATACTGCGATCATCTTGTCCTTGTGCATTTGTTTGATGATCGCGACTTTTTGTTTCTTTGTTTTGCCTTTGAGCTCATGAATCTTCACGAACATGAACCTCGTGTTCCGTCCAAATATCATTGTTGGGTTAATGTATACAATTGGATAATTGGTCTTTTCGTGTCGTGTATTGCATCCTAAGTAATGCGGCGAGTAATTAATTATTCACAAGTTAGTTTGCAAAAGAATTTATTAATGACATTAAGTTAGGTGATACTTACGGGCAAAACGCAGCAACGAGATTTATATCCATTTTTTCCATGTTGAATAATGCGTGAAGGTCGTTGAAATCGATGACCGTATCCCATTTGGGTCACTGGTAAAAGCATTATCCGAGACCTTCACGGTAAGCATGCTGAGCCCCAATCTGGACGCCTTTAGGTATCAGTCGTGCATTAGCCTGATTTCCCAGGGCATGTCTTCCATGACGTGCCATGGCAGGAACGACTTGCCGTACTCGTACTTTGTTGGCACTTCGTCCGAAGTCCAATTTTGCAGGTCTTCCGCTTGTTTCTTCACTGATTGTTCTGACTTCGACAACTTTGACGGTTGATCCCGTGGCTTGTCGTCGCCCCCTCCCCCGAAAGCCGGAACACTAAGTTTCTCTCATCTTTGGCCATTAATTTCTTGTCATAGCTTGATCGAATCATCTTTGGGATAATCGACGAGATTGAAGCTTGCTCGGACTTAGAAGGCTTGTTGTTTTCGTAGGGGCTTTGAGGTACCGCCAATGCCACTGTGGTGTCGGAGGAGATTGATGAATATGTTTTTCCACGACTTCAGGGGCTAACAGCATTGGCGAATCAGAACCTTTATCCTTAGGAGGGAAGCGAGGTGGGGAAGCAGGCCGAGGTGTGGAAGCATGCCACAGTGGAGAAGGCGGTGCGAGCACGGCGGCAATTTGAGGAACCGGCTGACTTGGGGATGCGACGATGTACCGACCAGCGGGATATCTTGTTGATGCCATAGAATGAACTGATTCACCGCATCTCCAAGCAATTCTATCCCTTCAGGTGCTGGAATGTCTAGCTCTAAGCTGTTTTTCTCTGCATGCACCTTGACCACCTGCACCCTTGCATAATGCACCGTCATCTATGTGTTTTTAGAACCGTTATCTATGTTAGAAAAACAGTACAATTATGAAAGAATAGTTTTTAACAGCGGGAATAATTGCTATGACATTTGTTACCAAATTAAAAATATCAGGATTAGCTAAGGTGTTTTATGAAGGATTAAGAAGGGTTCAATCGGCCAGAGATTATTACAACCTCTAGTAACATCGTTGACATTTGTATAATATTTGGCCACTTGTTTAATTCAGAAATTTAGTATAAATATATAAAAACATTAGTTAAGATTATAATTTGTTATGATAAATCAAATCATGACAAAATAAATAATATTTATATAATTTTTATGAATAAAACGAACGCTTAAATATCGATCGTATCGAACAGAGTATTAATTAATGGTCGGCGGTTGGACTCGATACAGAAACAACGCGAAATGAATTTAGTTAATCTAGCTAGCCACATCAACTTTTGGTACGTACGGCTCGTACCTTTTTCATGAAAAACCTGACGTATACGTACGAATTCAAATTCCGTATGCGCAGGCACCCCGTCTCGAAAAGAGGATGCGAACTTGCTCGACCTGACAGCACTGTGTGCTAGTAGGTGACAGTGTATACGAGTCCGTGGGTGATGGAGAAATGTTTCGCGCGCATTCAGTGGGTGAGAGAGGTTAAATTAAAACTCCCAAAAAGACTAGCCGTGCGCCCAACCGAGACGTGCTCCCGAAAATGCATGCATGCATGCACACTCTCGCGCGTCAAATGATGCATGGGCAGCCCAACCGAGACGTGCTGCTGGCCCGTGCGCCCGTGTTATTGGATTATATTTCTTACCGGATAAGCCTATTTGATTTTCCAACCACGTCTACAATACAACCACCAGCTTTAAAATCAGATGTTAGACCACCCATCATTATCAAACCGTCCAATTTATTCTCCTCGATCAGAATCAAAAGGTAATATTCACCTACATAACACTTATGTGTCATTTTAATCAGCATCAAAAAAGTTTAAAAGAATAATGAGATCCATTTGTCATTGACACTCCATCTTTCTCTTCACTGGAGGGACACACCGTCATCATTGGACTCCACCTTAGCTCTGAACTCCTCCTCTCCATCTCTATCGCACCTCCTTCACAAAAGCTGCATTTCCACCTCAAGCTCGAGATTTCCTTCAACCGACAACGGCGACAACGAAGGCAGCTTCCCCAAACCTCCCTTGAATAGATGCGACGAAGGGTGATGGTGTTTATGTCAATATGATAACTGTGACCTCAACTGTGTCATCCTCACAACTCGGAAAGGAGCAGAGCCGCAGCAATGATGAAGCTAGGGTCTATGGTGGAGGCAGAGAGGAGGAGCTTATGGAGTCTATAGTGGCAATAGAGGCAAAAGTTTGTCTTCCCTGTGATCTCCAACAACTTCCCGCGAGCCAAGGGTGTTGGATGAGCACCAACTATCCTCAACAGTGCATGCTTCCTTACAGTAAGTTCAGATTAGGGTCAGCAACAGGAGAGGTGGAGCTTGTTAGGAAAAGGCTCGTCGGCGACTGCTTGCGAACAATTGATTCCATGGGTGACATGAACGAAAATAGGGGAGGTGACATGTTTTATTTCATTGCTAAATTTTTATCTGGGTGTCACGTGTGTACAAACCATCTTGGTTTGTACTAGGTGATAAATTAAACGGTTTAAGAACTAAAAGATGTTGAATACTTCCTTTTAAAGTTAAGGGGATATGTTTTAGACGAATGTTATTATTGTGTGATCAATTGGACTTATCAATTTATTTTCTAAAGGTGAAAACACCTGAGATTATTCTGGATTTTCTGAAAATAAGAGAAGTGTTGGATTATTATAGGGGGCTGTTTTAGACAAATGTTATTGTTGATGGAGTCAATTGACATTTTTTTCTTGAATGCTACTCCTCCGTCTCAAAATACATTCTGGGAGCTATTCAAATTTTGTCTCAAAATACAACTACCAGAAGCAAAAAGAGACACACAAATTCCCGAATTACCCCTCATTAATGTACTACCAACCAACTCCACTTGGTTTCAAAGGGGTATTTTTGACCTTTATACCTAATCCTTAATCTTTCCAAAAAAACTTCTGGTACTTGTATTTTGAGACGGAGGTAGTAAAACATTTTTGTATGTTCTTGAATTTCCCAAAAATAATAAAAGTTATTGGATTATTATTCTCCTAAATGAAAAAAAAGAACTTGATAAACAGGATGAGCGTTAAAAAAAGACAAGTTATCATTATCCTAAAAAGAGTTGGTAAAGTGGATGATGAGCGCTCAATCTCATGGGTGAGGTATTTACTCGCAATGCTGAGGGAAACCCTGCTTGCTTGTTGCGGCGGCAAGCACAGCCCCTCTCCACGTGAGAAGGACATTTTCGCTCGTATGGGCAGGAGGCCCTAAAGTGAGAGCGCAGGTCCCACGAAACTGTCAAGGGAGCCAAAGTGAGAGCGCAGGTCCCACGAAACTGTCAAGGGAGCCTAGGACCTTGCAGTTATCTCTTTACTGTACTCCTTCCCTTTCAGCCCACGAGAGAACGGCCCAACAACAAATTTACCAACTCCTGCCCCTCAAATCAAAGCTGAGGTTACAAGCCTGCGCCACCGGGCTCGGCGATCACAGCAGGAGCGCGTCGTTATTTATCCGGGTATCCAGCGATGAGAAATTCCAGTGTGGGACTAAAACTAGTTTGCGATCCCGACGTCCCGTACGTTGAGCGTCGGATCCGGCCGGGCTGTGCCTCTGTCTGGCTGCCTCCGACTCGACGTGTACCAACGCAGTTCGTCACGCAGCAACGTACATGTGTACAGTAGTACACTCCGATTAATTAGTTAGATCAACCAACGACGAATTTATGCATGCAGCCATGCGACAAGAGATGATCGGTTTAAAACTGAAAATGCCACAAACCCAACACCAACAAATTTTTTTAAAAAAAGTAAGTTTCAAAGAATTACAAATTTAATAACTAAACTATCAACTAACTATAACTTTAACAACCCATCTTAGATAGGTACAACAATAGTAAAAAAATTATCACAAAACTTCAACTTCTTTAAAGAAAAAACCCTTCGCCAACGAACCATATCCGCATGTCACATGATTATGCTTGGTGCATACAGAAAGGTGAGCCACGTCACGCTATACATTGTATCCATGTCACGATTGGCACATGTGGACGAGCACACGAACACACGGTCTGACGCATCAACTTAACTCATTGATGTTTAAAATGGGACGGGCAATAGACAAGAGACATTTTCACTGCCCTGTGTTGTTCTCCGTGCAACGAAAAGGGCTAAACCCACCTTCTTCCGCAGCCGGAACACGTTGTTTTCTGTTCGTGCCTATATATCAAGGTGCCATCCGATGTGACATGACTACAACACATATGATGGCGTGGCTAATCATTTCACCCCACCAACCATAATATGTAACACATGTCGACCTAATTTGTCAGTAACGTGATTTTACAAAGAGCTGTAGTTTTTATAATGTTTCTCTTTATTGTTAGCTATCCGAAATGGATTGTTAATTAAAGTTGTAGCTAGTTTAGTCATTAAATTTGTAGTTGCTTAAAATTTATTACGTTAAACAACGTTTTTTATATTTTCTAGGCTTTACTTTGCAGTCGCATGCTAACAAATAATACGTTGATCATTTGCGGAAACCCCCCAAAACAAAATACACCTATCAATTGTTATTTGTCGACGTAGCCATACTTATTAATAGGGATAAAACTGGTACGCATACTTTCCATCTGTCTGGACAGAATCGGGTAGGTTCGGTCGGATAGTCTCGGATATTTTTTGGATTTGAAAATGAATTTGGATTTTTTTTCCCTCCGAACGGAGACGAATACATGAATGCACTATCCATCGGAATCGGAAAATCGTCGGAAACTATATAGGAATTTTTTTATATCCGAAGACAGGATCAATTTTTAGAAAAAAATACACATATATGCATAACTTTTGTATACATAGTCAAATAAAGATAAACTTTATATCTTGACGAGATCAACAACTATGTTGCTGACAGACCATTTAAGGGTCTAAATAGTCATTATAAAATACCATTTTTACAAAATCGTAGATCTACAATTCAAATGACATTCGATGGAGACGTGCTCCATATCAAAATTGTAGAGCTCAATGTGATCTAGTTTATGACATCTGTATTTGAAAATATTTAAAGTGTAAAACAAACATTACAAGTTTCAAAGATGTAAAATAAAATAAATAACATCTTCAGTATATACAACAAGAACTTGATAAATGATACGGTAAGTAAGCTATACATGAAGTAAGATATCTTAGGACTAGAAAGTGGATAATCATATTTACATGCCGATCTCTTAGGGGAACGGCCATGAAAATTGATTTTCACATATGGTTGTGGGACCGTCTATAAAATTGACGATATAAATTTTGGAGATGTTGACCTAAAATAACAAACGATATCTCTGTTGATTAAGGAAGCTTTTGAGGGGTTTTATATCCTAGCAAATATTCGTTACCGTATTCGTTCTGTTTCGTATTTCCTCCGTATATGTATTCGATTCAATTTTCGTATTTGGGTTTTCGATTCCAATTCTGATTTCGAAAAATATCAAAACAAATATGATAGAGCTAGTTTCCGTCTGTTTTCGATCCGTTTTTATCTCTACTTATTAACAAAATGTCGTACATGCTCATCATCGTCACCCGTGATTACGATCACTATAAAAAACAAAAGTTACAGACATCTAGATTTTATTTTTATGGATGGGTTGTAAAGAAAAAAGTTGTTTGTAATAAAGATGGGAAGTCATGTAGATCTCAAACTGCCTATAAAAATGGAAAATTTGTAAAGAAAAAACAATTCTATAAGTCACTTGAAGTTTGACATTCCACCCCATTAGTCATTTTGTTGCAAATGTCAACTCCCCACTTAGTTTTGTTGCAAAAAAGTCAAAAACTATCCCAATACACACGTGCTTAACCGAATCAACATGGTTTAATAAATTGTGAGCCGTCAATATGGTCTTTACAAACTTAACTACTTCTAGGAGTATAGTTATGACACTTTTAGATTAAACAAATAGACTTGCTAATGAGAGCTTAAAACATTGTTGCACTGAGTTTCGCTATATAAAAAAATCAATGAAACATGAAGAATAAGTCTAATGCAAGCACTTGGACAAGATTGACCTGGCTAGTTGAGCTTGTGCTGGCTCCACATAAGGGATAATGGGCTGATTCTGTTAAGCACGTGTGCACTGGGTAGTTTTTACAACAAAAGAAGTAGGGAGCGAGTATTTACAACAAAATGACTTATGTGGTCGAATGTCAAACTTCAAGTGACTTAAAATTCATTTTATTTCCTAGGAGGTCCTTATTTTTACAAGTTGTTCTCTTTAGGGATCACCTCTGAATATAATAACTTGTACATGTAGTTACTAGCCAGGTCCGCCTATAATCATAACATTATTTACATATTCGGTCCTCTCATTAGAAATACATGTTAAAAAATCACTTGAGTGCTCCTAGACTGGCCGGTGAGTCGAGATCTGCTTCCTTCCTTACCTCTGCTACATCTATTACATCACCTCATTGCCCTCGCCCTCAGCGTCGTGCACATGCATACATCGCCATAGACCATAGCCATCGACATGCTCTCCAGCACCGACGGGGCTCGACTGACGCGCGCCAACATATGCATCCCGCCATAGGCCCAAAAGCGGAAGATCACTTACTATCATGCTCCGATTTTTGTTCGAATTAAAAATCACTTAATAAATCATTTCTAGAAATAATATTAAAAGTTAAAGTAATTCATCAAGTGAAATTAATGTGGAAAATGAAATTTTCCCATAAAAATCATGGCTGAAAATATTTTAGTAATATTCCCAATGTCCTAAAGTACTCTCTGGAATTTTATGTGAATTTTCGAGCTCAATAAGTAATTTTAATAAAACAAACTTTATTTAATCAATTAATTAAATATAAAAACAAATTAAAATTCCTTGTTTAGCTTTCGGCCCTTTTCGGCCAAAGTCTATCTTGGCTCCCTATGGCCCAGCCCGCTCCCCTCTTTCTTTCCTCCTCTCCTCGGCCTGCTCGCTCCTCTCTCCTCCCTGGCCCAATCCAGTTGGCCCACTCGCTCCCACTCCTCGCAAAGTCTATTTCCCATCCCTCCTCCCTCTTGAGCCATTGATAGGTAGGGTCCACCTGTCGGACTCATCTCCCACCTTTGGCCGGGAGAACCGGTCGCCACCTCCGCCCATGTCGCCTCCGCTCCCTCATATTGCGCTCTCGTCCTCACCTCCGAATCACGTGGGCTCGGATGCCGCCCATCTCCTCCACCATTTTCCCCACTTTCCACTTCGTCCTGCTAGGATCGCCTTTTTCCACTGCTGCTATTTTTTCGATATGAGGACTAAGTGTCTCTTTTGTAAGCATTTACACTTTATTTATGTTTAGGTCTGTATATTAATTTGTTGTTTTGTATACCTTGGCTTGATTTCTGGACAAGGATTTATACACAAAATAGTCTAAATTTTTGGCTAAATTTTTAGGCATGACATTTGTTGCATCCTTGGCAAGTGGGGCGGTGTCTACAGCCTCCGCAAGCTTGGGGAAAATGGATCCGCTGCCGATGGCCTTGGGAGTCGCTCCCCCAACCTCCTTCTCCTCCTTCCTCCACAACCATCACACCCCCACCACCTCCAGATCTAGATCCAAGTAGAGGGTGGCGACGACGAGATGAGGTGAAAGTGAGGCGGTAGGAGGACAGGGCCAACACTGAGCTTGACAGCGGTGAGCTATTGCAAGAGAGCTCCTTTGTTGTTGAGTATTTGACCCATGTTCTTCCTTTTTGTTGTGAGAGATATGTGAATTTGCGATGGAACTGCGTCATATTATGGAGTGTTGTGATGTTGCTATGGTAATATGGAATTGTGAAATGGTAAAGCGTGGGGTGTTGGCTAGTTAGCTTGGATCTTTTTATCTCATGAGATGGATGTTAGGTCACAGTAGGATTTTTAGGTATAGTGATCGACCATTCTTTCTTTTCTTGTCATTTTTCTAATTTTTTAGGACTATTCATATTAATGTTGGATTAAAACTACCAACTAACTTCTCACAATTGTTTGGAAGTCAGGTTGTTCGTATTGGCTTAGTAGGAGTATCTAGTTTATATTAGACTCTATAGCTTAGTAGAAATGATATGTTTTTTAAAAAGCTCTAAGTAAATTTTATTTGCAAGTACTTTTAGGATGATATATTAGCTTTAGTTTTAGGCCAGCTACAAAGGTGCGACGAAGATAGAGAACTTATAAATCTTTTATGTCGGAACATGGAGTAAACTGTCATGCAAATTTTCGCAAAGTTTAGATAGAAAAATGGTTGTATTATTGCTTCATGTCTCTCTTTCTGTTAGTGTGGTTTAAACTTGTCTTTTCTTGCTGTTCTTTTTATTCTCTGTTACACTTTGATGGAATAAAAAACGTGGCTATAGGCAACGTTCAAATTCTATTCCATTATCTTAGAAAAAAATTTGGGTGAGAGTCACAGTAGCTATCTAGAAAAGGAAGGTATTAGCAAAACACAATGACCGTCCTCGTCCCTCTGGTTGTCTGAATGAATATTGAGAAGAAACCGACGGCTTTACTGAAAGAGTTGTGATGTGCCTGTGCGTTTGCAAGGTGAGAAGGGAGATCCGCAGTGCACATTGGGTCGGTCTGATGACATCTCCAGTGTCGATGTTCTATATCGATAATAATTAAAAGGATAACATACGAGATCTAAAAGTGAATGAGTGATAAGGGTTTAGGCATGTTCAGGCTCTATAATGAAAGTTAATACCCTACTCCTATTTAGAAATTATATCCATTAGGATGTATTGATCTGACGATCCTAATTATAGCTTGTGTTGCTATCTAGATCTATGCGCTTGAAGGACTTCCTACCCGCCTTATATAGGTTGAAGGACAGGCTTATAGTCATGGTATCAATCACCCAATTTATTACATGATAGTATCCGATTGAGACTATGAGCTATCTCATAAAACACAAGACAATATTATGCTCAAATCCTAACCTGTTACATAATGCATGAATGTAGTTCATCTTCTATCTTCAATTGAATATGTTGGTCGAGTGGGTATAGGGCACTTATAATTTCCACATCCAATGTATGTGTGCACGACACAACAGGTGGACGGCCTTGGCACCAGCATCACAGACAGGGACCTTAGTTAAGTAACGATGTTTTTTCTCTTCTTTCTTATTTTGCCTAATTTTTTTGTCATGCTCTATAAATCTGACGAGGCATTTAAAATTCTTGCCAAACTGTGTGAAAAAACATGGTATGTAATAACATTTGTGATACTAATCTTTCATGGCGTGAATATGTTTGGTGTTAGTCCATCGACAGAGTAAGCTCTAAAGCTAAAAAAATAAATCCACCTACGATTGGTTCTGCTTTTTCCTAAGCAAAGGACGGAGTTGCCGAGTGAGGATTGGCTGAATATGCTTTCACTGCTTATAAGCTTCTTATAGAGTAGTCTCATAACTATTTGTCGTATTATTGTCTCATGGTGTGATCGTGATTAAGCTTACCGAGTAGGGGAAGGGGCTAAGTGATTCATTTTTTTTCACTTAACACGAATTTCAAAAATAAATTTTTTTGACGCCAACGTCGTTGAAAATATGGTCCAACATGACAATGTTAATGACATTGACGTCGTTCCTTTAGCATTTTCGAAGAAGCTAATTTACTTATACGAAGAAGGACTATGCCAGTATCATTGGCGTCGTCATATTAGACCACGTCGCCAATGATGTTAACGTCATAAAAAATTATTTTCGAAATAATTTTTTAAAAATTATTTATAAAGTAAGTTTTCATAAAGAGACAAAAATCAAAAAAAATCCAGCCCTACCTACACGGGCAACATTGGTCGTCCAGTTCCAGTCCCAAAACGTAACGTATACCGAGTTGTACAAAAGGAACCTCAAATCCACAACAAAGTAGTACAACACGTGACGAGAGTCCAGTTCCAGTCCCCCCAAACGGCCAGATCCTTTTCCTTCGCCGAGAAGGCCCTGATTGACCCGGCCCCGCTGGCACCGCACCGTGCCACCGTTGGATATCCCCGCAGCGGAGAGCGGAGAGCGGAGACGCCAGCCAAAGTAGCCAACGCCAAATAGCTGTCCCCGTCGGTTACGTTTCCGTTTCCGTTTCACGCTAACAAATTCCCCTTCTTCTCTTCTCTTCTCCCCCTTTTGCCTTCGTCGTCGTTCCGCTTCCTTCCCCACCTCTCACCTCCTCCTCGTCGGATCGTTCGCGATCAATCCACCGCTTCTCCTCCGATCCAGCGCCGCCGCGCCGCCCGCCGTAGTAGGGATCGAAGATGTCGTACGCCTATCTCTTCAAGTACATCATCATCGGCGACACAGGTGCGCGGTTATCCCTGATTCTCTCCCCCCCCCCCCCTCTTTCCTCCGCCCCGTGGGGGGAGATTGGGTTGGATCCGGCCGCGCGGGCGCTCCACGGCAGCCGGTGGCGGGGAGATCTGCCCGCCTCGCCATGGCGCCATGTTGGTTGGTTGGTTGATCTGGTCTGATCGGGTTTTGGTTTGCTCCCTGCAGGCGTGGGGAAGTCGTGCCTGCTGCTGCAGTTCACGGACAAGAGGTTCCAGCCCGTGCACGACCTCACCATCGGCGTCGAGTTCGGCGCCCGCATGATCACCATCGACAACAAGCCCATCAAGCTCCAGATTTGGGATACGGTCCGTACTCTTCCCTTCCGCCCTCCTCCACCCCTTGCCTCCCTTCCTTCTCCCGCCGTGTAGCTTTGCGTGTCGCAACCAGAACCTGGAACGCTTGTGCTGTAGGGCACTGAATTGGCACGTCTATTCAGTGTCACAGGAGGCGTACTCAATTTCGGTCGGTTCTAATCGGATCAGCAATGTCTATCCTTTGTTATGTCCCTGTTGCTAATTATTCTGTACAGTTCATCATGTTGTGATGATTTTATTATCTCATACCCTTTGGGTAGTTATTGCTGCATCTTTTGTGTAGCAAAATGCGTTATGCATCACTAATTTACAGCCCATACTTAGATATATCGTCTTGACTCTGATTTTTAAGAAAAAAAAAGTTCCACCTCTCCGGTGAGTTCCTCAAACCATAGCTTATGTTCATCCTGAGTGGTTTTGTTCATCATATCGTGTTCCTATTAGCTTTCATTTATTTACATAACAAGGTTAGGCTGTAAGAATACTTAATAAAAATGCCACACAATGATGCATTTATGCTTTGGGGCTGCCTGTTCAGCTAAATGACTTTCTTGAGTTTGTTATCCTGATGCACATCCATCTCAATACTATTTTCTCTCAACAACGCAGGCTGGTCAAGAATCATTCAGATCTATAACTAGATCATACTACAGGGGGGCTGCTGGTGCCCTTTTGGTGTATGATATCACTAGGTACATAAATGCAGTACATCGCTTATGATCTTACATTTCTTAATATGGATATTATTCACAGTTGGCTAACTTAACTTCAGGAGGGAGACTTTTAATCATCTCGCTAGCTGGCTAGAAGATGCAAGACAGCATGCAAACGCCAACATGACAGTAATGCTTATTGGTAACAAATGTGATCTGTCTCATAGACGTGCTGTCAGCTATGAGGAAGGTGAACAATTCGCCAAGGAGCACGGCTTAGTATTTATGGAGGCATCTGCTAAAACTGCACAAAATGTTGAGGAGGTGATTGTTTGTCCCTGGTACATTTGAGTTTGGTTGCAGAGTTCATTTCTCTTGAAAACTTAACTTGTTTCTTTTTGTGATGTAGGCATTCATCAAGACTGCTGGAACAATATACAAGAAAATTCAAGATGGTGTCTTTGATGTATCTAATGAGGTGAGGTTTTAATTGCTACTTTTAAACTCTTGTTCCAGTTTGTGTTAATCAAAGATAATTACTGGGAAAATTGAATTCAAACATATCTTGTTCATAAGTTGCAATGGTACCATACATCGGTAATGCTAATGTTTTGAAACCCCAAAGAACAAATTAGACATTTTCCTTAACTACCTGTGTAAGATGTCATATGTGAATTTGACACACATCTTCTATTTTGACTACAAGTTTGAATTTTCAAGTTCAGCAATGATCCTCCATTTAGTATTGAATAGAAAGCTGTGGTGTTGGTGTATTCTAGACTATTGACAGCATATATACACGAAACTACTCTGAAAGAGAAGTTGGTTTGAGTGTCAACGTGCCAGCTGGCTCCCCTCTTATCACATGATTTTTGTTTTCCTCTGCAGCAACTACTTTATCAATATTCTCGCATTTTAAGAAAGTATAATATCTTATCTTTCACATTTACTAACGTTATCTTCCGAAACTGCTGCAGTCTTATGGGATCAAAGTTGGCTATGCGGTCCCAAATGCTTCAGGTGGTGGAGCTGGCTCATCCTCTCAAGGTGGTGGCTGCTGCAGCTAAAGGCGGCAGCAACATCCAGGCTCGAGCTAGTCATGTCATGTATCCACCTAAATGGAGAAGTCAGATCATGTATAACATGGCCCTCAATATTTCGATGTTGCCTTGTGGAAAAAATAGCTGGTATTGGTACTGTGTTTTTTACTCCTTCCAGCTACCGACGTTCGTGTTAGTGCACAAAATGTTCATCCATGGTAGTTGTCTACATTGCAGTCTCTCTGTAAAGTTAAACATTCACGATTTCTGTACTTTTGCATGTGTAACTAAATGAAATGGTGTCTTACATTCATTCCTTCAATCAAATAACCCATAGAAACCAACTGGATTGTAACTAGTCGGTATTGTCCATGGTATTTCCGATTGTGGCACATAAGTTTAATCTGCATCAGTATAACTTAAGCCTGCTTTACCCTTTGTGATGCATCATTCCATTGAACATAAACGACTAATAACCTGGAGATATGGCACTGCTTTCTATCAACTGAAGAGTACAAACATGATGCTGTGAGATGGAATGCAAATTTCGCATATTGGTAAAGAAGTTGGTGAAGGATTCGATCACCCATGGAGAAGCTGAACCATCATGGAACAGTAATTACAACGTAACATAGCATATTCTTGAAAAAAAAGAACATCGGGTCAAACACCACCAGAAAAATCCAGATCGATAAAAAAGTGCCGAGTCTTTGCATAATCAGAACGAACACTACTCCGTACAGCTAACACGAGAGCAGAGATTACATTTGCACAGATGCAAAAGTTTCCAAGATAGGGAATTGGAGTGAAGCTCAGCGTCCCCTGCCACGACCGCGCCCACGACCACGGCCGCGCCCACGCCCCAAAGGCTTCCCTGTTTTCAAATTAAGGCTTGATCAGACCGTTCAGCAGCTAAGCAAATTAACTTTAACAAGACAAGCAATTATCAAACCTGCAGTTGGCTTCTTAGCCTTGACCCTCGGTGTATCCTCAACCAGCAAAGTCTCCAGGTTTAAGCTGTCAGGAAGAATGTAATAGCGGATGTTGTTTCCCCTCACACTAAGGTGATCAAGGGTAACAGGATTTTTCCCTTTCAATGTGAGTTTCACAGTTTTCAGGTGTGTGTTCATGCTGATATCAACACCTACAAAGGAGACATGGGAGTTAGGTTGCGCATATGGAGTGTAATGGAGAAAGTTATGGAGGTTATTACAGGCTATAAGATATTACAAGAGAATAGCTCTACTGAAACAAACACGATGCAAATTAATTACAACAATTGCATGAAAGATTTATGGTGGGTTTGAGGAAAGTTCAGGAGTTGTAAAAAGTATAAATTGAGCTAGATCAGAGAAAGTAGAAGGGATGGAATAGATTGCCATTTCTGCTTGAACTGTTGATGACTATAGTGTTCAGCGACTAATTTATGATGAAAAAAAGGTACAAAAACTTTTGCGATAGTTTCCAGACCCAAACTAATATTGTTCGTGATTTCTGTGCTAATTGATATATTTGCTTGGCTATTCTGTTCTGCTATTCTAGAATCATCGATATTGTGTCATCAGGGCTGTTTAAGTTATGACTGTCTGAGTGTAGCATACAGACTATTAGTTTGAGATATACATCAATGATCCAACAAAAATGTTCACTGTGGATATTGTGTATATTTTATTTGTTAGGTTGATTTCTGACTGCCTGAATGCAGCATTACAAAATCCAAGGAAATAGCTAGTGTAGATAAATTACAACTGAGATTGGGGAGCACTAGTTTATTTCTGTAGATCTATTCTATTGGTAAATGCATTGGCTTAAATATTTTTTGCAGAAAATTTTAAATGCACATGTTGCTTCAAAATAATAATAATAATAAATGCACCTGCAGCATGTTTCATGTGTATCAAAAGTGATGTTTTGAACAGATCAACAGACTACCACGACCTTTGCATATGTGACCTTAGAGTGACTTCTCCTGATCTAACTTGATTATTGGGATTAAGAGTGGCACATTAAGAACAAGGAAAGCCTTTCCACTGGCGCACAAAAAGTGGGAGAAATTTGCCCCTTAATTCCTTCTGCGGGAGAAATCAATGTATAACCTACCTATGAATAACTGCAGAGTAAGTGCTAAACCATGTTCATTGAACTTAAGCACTGCATCTGTTCATGTACCAATCATGAAGTCAAAATGTTGGCAACCTAGCCTAACATAACAATGATAGATCAAACATTCTTTCATAATACACTAGAAGCCAAATAATGATGTAATTTTATGGGCTATGATATATGCATACATATCAGTCGATTCTTGCACGATTGTTTTTTCCCCAAATTCACGTATGATTTGTTTCAGATATTTGTTAGGCAAAGGTTTGTATCAGATTTTCAATGTGAGTTAACAATATCTTGATATGCTATCTTTTACGTCAATGACATGCTTTTTAATTCCTTTTCCTGATTTGTTTGGTTCAGGGAAGGGGGAACCTGTTAAGGGCTAATTGTTTTGAGAGAAGGCATGGGTGAATCTTTGCAGCACATGATTATCTTAAAGAGATTAGCAAACGATTGTTGCATACTGCAATAAGGTGGTTATGCCCAATATGAATGAAAACCTCACGTATACGCTGCTAATGTTAGAAATGTTCATGGCGCATTTAATATTGATATCACAGAAGATTAATATTGTTTCAGTACTAAGACTTTTGATAAACACTACTCTAACATAAGCAAGGTGCTAGCAAGTAGTAGATTTGATCAGACTAACGAACGATAGGCTGACATTGTCAGTGAGACTATGTGAAGGTAAATGCAGATGTCACGTTGTTGTTTGGCACATATCATTGCTTGGATAAAATAAGTAAATCATAGCAGACTTTCTTTAGCATGCTCTTATCTTATGAATCCCTACACTCATTTGAAACTTAGTACTTATCCTCCGCTAGGGATCTCCTCTTTAATTTGCAGGAAAACTAGGATGCAGCTAGCTACAGATTTAAAATGGTCAAATTTTGGGGTTCAATAATCCTTGTGTATTGCCAATCCAACTAGAGATGCTGCTGAGAACACGGAGAAATTGGCACCGAGGATGTTAGCAGAGTAGCACTATAAACCCCTGTTCTAATGCATCAACCATAACAAGCAAAACTGATGCTGACACAAAAGGAAAAGATGGTGCTGGTGCCAAAAGGAAAAGGCAGCAAGTGGACAATCAGATTGATTGTATCCTTGCTGATACTCAGAGCTGCTCTTTATTCTGTTTCAAGAGATGATGTTTCTTAGGAGTTAGGACTCCTAAGGTGCTGCTTCAAAGTAAACTCTACCTGTACTATATGGCATGCCTATCATAGGTCTTCTCAGTTCTAGTGATGGCAATTTTCGATGAGACTGAGTGAGGTGGCTGTTGAACCAAATTGAAACCGCAAAGTTTTTTTTCTTTTGAACTAATATTAAGTACGAATTACAACTATGCTAGTCAAATCCCCTAGATTCGCTCTGCATCGTCACGAAAACAAATGTTTCAGCACAAAGACCTCCTAGTTTCTACCGAATCCGCGATTGAAATGCAACACAGCACCAATTAATCAAATCCCGCGTCAAATAGACAGCACAGACGCTCGCAAACCCTAGGAATGCGCCGGAAGGAAAAAAAAAAAGGGGGGGTAAAAATAGTCGCTAAGGCATCGTACCAGTGATGGTACCGTGGACGGTGGTGCCGTTCTTGAGCTCGATCGTCACCGTCTCGTTGTTCAGCTTCATCAAGAACCTGCACTCCGCCACCGATTCGGCGCGAGAATCGCACGGAAACGAACCAGTTAACAAAAAAAAAAAACAAAAACAAACAAAAAAAATCACAAATCTGGGAAGGGGAGAGCGACGCGGGAGCCGCGGGGTTACCTGACAAGCTTCATCTTGAAGGAGCCTGGTGGGGGAGGAAGGGGGAGAGGCGGTGCCGAAGCTTGGGCTAGGGTTTTGGGGGGGGAGCTGCTTCCTCGGGCGGCTTCTCTCCTCGGAGAGGAAGAGAGGGTAAGCCGGCATAAAACCCCCAATCTGGGAGAGAGCCGAGAGGCTTAGAGATGGGCTTTAGTGGGCCAATTTGAAATTGGGCCTACATGTATGGGCATTTGATTGGCTGTATTGTGATTGGGCCTATATAATGGGCCTCAGTTATCTTGGGCTTTGTTTGGGTGAAATCAGTATAGTTAGTTACAAGTGTACAACAGTGTCATACACAATTACACATATGTATATACTGGTTGGTATTGGTATTATCCTGGTATTTATTATACAGGATTTCCTGACTATTGTGATCAGCAAGCAGTGTACCCCTGCTGAAAAATAATAAAGAGCCATCCTTGATCGTTCTGAGAAAGTTAAAAAGAAGTGTGGCCATCCTTGATGAACTGAGCTCTTGGAGGAATAATGATACAAGTATGCTTCACCGGCAGTAGGATCAATTCATTTTTGCTATAAATGTTTGATACATATTAGGTTTGGTTTTATATCAAAATCTTTGTGGTTGGATTCATATACCATGATTATCTTGCTATAAATCCCTCCTTTTGTTTGATACATAGAACGGGTATAGTAATAACGGCGACCCGTCGGGTTAGGGTTTTGGGGTTGAAGATAGAGGTGGCAGTAAGAAGTACGGAAATATCGGTGATAGTATTGTAGGCATAGGTTCAAAGGTTGGGTATTGGATTGAGCCAATTAAGGAATACCAAAAAACAATAGTTTGGTTGTGTCAAATGGGAATCCAATGAAAAAAAAGACATCAAAGAACGAGGAGGTGAAATGTGTGAGGCAGCGAATAGGAGAAAAAACATCACAAGAGGAGCGATGGAGAGGAGGGTGGAGCAAGAGTTTATCAGGAGAAAAAACAAGAAAGTTTATTTTTGGGAAGATGTTATTGTTAGCGAAAGACTGACATACTTAGCTATTATCAGGGGCAGAAGAAAGTCTAAGACAATTAGGGCTTGAGCCCTAGGCTTGCCTATTTAATCCCTTAAATCCATTCAAAAATTTATGGGAAGTTTGAAAATTCAACAAATTGTGTTGGTTGAGGCTTAGTATTTGTTGGTTGAGCTTTAACTTCGTAAATTCCTGGCTCCGTCCCTAGTTGTTATGGAAGGTGGAGATAATTGCTTGAATGACGAAGGTGAGCGTTCGTGCATCGTGCGGGTGAAGGGAGTACCCACATAAATCAAGAACCCATATATATCCAAAATCTTCAAATTTAATTGATTTCGCAAAATCTTCCGTCTGCAGACAGATATTACATTGAAAGATGTATTTATAACATTTAATTTGATCCATCTAAAATAGAATTTCTTTTCCCCACCAGAAAATACAATCTTCTTTCCCACACATAAGGGATACTCTGCCGGATTCAATTTTCTTAAGGAAAAGCATAAATTATTCAACAGAAAAGTTAAAAAGAAAAGTTAAAAAGGTACCCGTTTTTATGACGGAAAATCCCCCATTAACTAATCTCTATGCATGTCCCCGACTCGAGTCCAAACTCCCCCACAGTTGTGCTCGACGCCGTCGCGCTGCATGCCATCCATGGCCACGCCCCACGCAGCGCTCTCCGCGTGGGCGCGGCGGCTAGCTTAGCTAAGCTACACATTCCCCCGCACCTTCTCCGCCTCCGCGTCGCCATCTCCCCCCCTGCCACGCGTGGTGGCGCGCTCGCTGACGTAGCAGATCGTGCCGGCCTCGCGCTTCGCGTCGGTCGGTGCGAGCACGCGCGAGGCGGAAGCGGAGATGACGATGGTCCGGCAGGCGGTGGCCGTGGAGCCCTCTGCTCTGGGACGGAAGCGCTCCGTCTCGTCCAGGCCGACGACGCGAGGCGCGTTCGGCGTGAGGAGCGTGGTGTTCGCCATCGGCGGGATGTCTTCCTCCGCGAGGCGGCGGCTGGCGGCGCGGTTCAGGTCGGAGCTCGGGAGCGTCCGCGCTCTCCTCAAGAAGGCGGCGGGCTTCTTGGCCCTTGGCGCGGGCGGCAAAAGCGGCCTGGTGACTTCTTCCTCGTCGTCGCCGGCGGCGGCTCCCTGCGGCGGGGGGAAGGAAGGACGGTCCTTGGTCGCCGGGATCCGATCCGATGGTGCACCGGCGGTGGAGGCTTGCGGCGAGTATTCGGGGAAGAAGAGGAAGGTGTCGTTTCTCTTGGAGCGGACAGACGCGCCGAAGGAGATGGCGCCGGATGGGAGGAAGTGGCTCGCCGCTCGCCCTGCGTCGCTCTCGGCGGCGGAGCCACCGGCTCAGATCGGTGAGCTGTTCCAGAGAAATCGGCATGGTTCCAGCGGGGAGGCGGAGATTGAAGTCCACTCCATGGATGACGCGGCTCTGCTCGACCTCAAGCAGAAGCTGGACAAGTGCACCAAGGAGACCGGTAATCACGGGCACGAACCGATGGATGCGTCCGCCGTCATCCACCCGTCGCCGTCGCCGCTGCCGCGACAGCGCCAAGCCGCAGATGGCCGCAAGATTGGTGTCGAAGAGGGAGAGGACGTCGACATCTGCGGCGGTGCCTCCACGTTAGCAACCGCGCCGTCTCCTCTCTTCCCTGACGTCGACCTCAGCGAGCTCGTCGGTGCAACCGGAATAAAGCTGCTCTCGCCGCTGCAACGCAAGTATATTGCGCTCACCGAGCGCGCCGATGCATGCTGCGGCGGCTCCACCGCAGCGCCGGCATTGTCTTCTCTCCTCCCAGCCGGATACAGCGAGCTCGTCGGTGCAACTGGAGTCAACCTGCTCTCGCCGCTGCCGCGCGAACACGTCACGCTCGCAGAGCGCGTCGAGACCTGTGCTCTCGTCTCCCCCACCGCGACAACGACTTCGCTGTCTCTGCCCCCTGGTTTCGGTAAACTCGCCGTCGCCGATGCAAGCGAAACCAAAATGCTGTCGCCGCTGCCGCGCAAATATGTCGCGCTCGCCGAGCGCAGCGTCGACGTCAGTGGCGGGCCTGGCGGCGTTGCCTCCACCGTCACGACATTGCCTTCTCTCCTCCCTGGACACAATGAGCTCGCCGACGCGACCGGGGTCAAAATGCTGTCGCCTTTGCTGCTCAAGTACGTCGAGCTCGCCGAGGAGGACGACGAATATGTCGACATCTGCGGCGATGCCTCCCTGTGGTCATACAGAAGAATCATGGTGAGATCATCATCAGCAACAACAGCAGCAGCCCAAGCAGCGACTCTGATTCGGACTCAAACAGCAGCTCCAGCAGCAGCAGCGATTCGGAATCCGACGCGAGCGCCGCCGGCACTACACCTGCGCCGGCGATTCCCACCAATGCGTGCGTCAGTCCTGCGCAACTGTCGTCGGCACCTGTAGCGCCGGAGGTAGCGCAGAGCGCGACAAAACAAGCAGACAAGCTTCCGGACCAGCGCGCCGCCGCCGCGACGCCATCCACGCCATTGACGAAGCCCCTGACCGACCTGATCGCCACAGCCCAGGGAGCTGCGGCGAGGCGGCGGCAGGAGGAGAAGGCACAGGCGAGGGAGAAGGCCCGTCAAGAACTGCTCGAGATGGAGAGGACAGCGCCGGCCACGACCAGCAACGTCATACACCCACTGGACATGAAGCTGCTCGGACTCGCCGCCGTCGAGTACATGGTGAGCACCGACGAGGAGGTTCGCCGCCGGACTCTGTCCTATGGCAGTATCGCACTTCGCTCCGCCGCACACAGCTGCGGCCCCAGCCTTCTGGAGAAGCTCGGGCTCTTCCTGAAGGCCGATGACGGTAGCAACAAGGAGCAGCAGCAGCCGAGCTTCGTCGCCGGCGCTGATGACGACGTCGAGGAAGGTGAGATTCGGTAGCGCTGCAGGAAGAAGACGTGATTCTAATGTATGTTTGACTCCAGATATGTGCCGGGAAAACACTGTCGTTTTTCAGAGAGAACATTTTTTTTGAGGAATATGAAATCACCAGATTCGATTAATATTTGGGACAGAAGTGCATTGAAAAGTTCAAACAGATTTGATTTTTTGAACGAAGTTTGCAGAAATCGACAAAGTTTGCATTTTTGAAGAACATTGGCAGGTTAGCACAGTTGGACATCCTGCTCGGCCCGTGGGCCGTGTTGTGTGGGCCAGAGGTAGCAGTGTTGGTTACCATCTACCCGAGCCTATAGTAGGCAAACGGGCGGCACGGCCCGGTCCGGCATGGGCAAGGGAGCGACACGGTCCGTTAGGTACGGTTGCTTAAACGGGTCATGTCATACCGGCTCACATGCCATGTCCCTGGCCCAAGCACGGTCCACAGGGTGATCGGGCCATGTCATGTCGGCACGGACCCGTTAAAGGCTCATGGGCCGAGGTTGACCTGGTGACATTTTTTTCCTGTCCAAACACTGTTTTGTCTTGTTAAAGGCCCATGGGCTATGCTATAGTGCTGCTACAGTGTTTTGCTACATTAAACGGTCCATGGTGTGACGGCCCACCGGTTCGTCCGGCAGCCCAAGCACGACACGACCAATCGTGTCGTGTTGGCCCGGCTCATTTCGTCTTCGGGTCATGTCGTGCCGTGCCATCTACAGGGAAGACCGTGCCCGGGCCGGTCTACTGTGGCACGGCCCATTTGACCGTCTATACTCAAGCCCTAGCCGAGCCGAGCCGAGCCGAGTCGAGCGGAGGTCGCTTCGACGGCTGGGCGTGCACGGCGAGGTGGCCATCGAGGACTGAGGCGGCGCGGCGGTCAAAGGTGGTGCCGCCGTGTGGGGCGGCATCGCCGGCGTGTAGCATCTTCCCGATGGAAGAATAGGAAGCAAAGAAGAAAACGAGGGGAGCAGTCCCCCGAATTCCTAGGCTCCAATTAACTGGTAAAACTTCGGCAGCTGCTTCCCAAATATTTCTGTGTTTGCTAGATTAGTGTACTAGAGTTGGATGCATTATGCTTAATTTTGGGTAGGACATGGTCAGATGTCTCCTAGAAGTTAGAACGATGCTCTAGCAGAATCAGCAGTCTAGCAGCATGATTCTCCCCTGTTACAGCATACCTATGGGAAATGGGATGGTAAGGATTTCCTATTAAAAGTTTACTTTTAATATATAAAAGCATGAAATTTTACTTCCGAAGTCTTCACCTAAAATGTAGCTTTCCGATAGATGTAATTAATGAATAGTTTCTTCCTACGTGTTTCATGTTCAGTATAATGAACTCCGATCTATTCTCAATGCAATCAGGAATGACAAGTAATTTGGCACTCCCCATGCCTCATTTTCTTCCGTCCTCTGCCACTGCATGTGGCTGGCTATGTGATCATAATCAGTTAGAGCATCCCAATGGATTCTATTTATGAGCATCCAAATAAATCACCTTTTGGGTCTTCATAAAAGATAAAACTTAAAATATTTTGTGCCTTTGGTGAAAGCATTAAAATAAAAGATATCTATTTTTAAAAAAAGGCCACGTCATCAACCGTCATCAGTCAACCCTATGCGTCGCTGCTGAAGCTCACGTCCAAAATCTTCCACCGAGCCAGCGCTGGGCGCCGCCGATGCCGTGAAACATCAGGTGATTCCTTCAGGTACGTATACTAATCTTTGTTTCAATCGTTGGTGGCTTAATGGATGGTGGCTTGAAGATCAATGGTGGCTTAATTAATTAGGTTCCTCACCGATTAATGGCAGCTTGATTAATTAGCTTCAGCACTAAGATCAATGGTGGCTTAATTAATTAAGTTCCTCATTGCTTAAGGTGGCTTGATTAACTAGCTTCCTCACTAGTGGCGTAATTAATCAATTTCAATATCAAACATCGCGACGTGTGTGCAGACTTCCTGATTGTTTAAATGTACTAATCCGTTGTTGACCGGCGGGCTCTGCTCTGCTCGCGGCGACCTTGTTAATTAATAAATAACAAGATAAGAAGCAAACCTTATTTGGTGTTAACCCTGACGACCTCAAATCTTTCATCAACAGATCAACTTTTTCATAATTAGCATTTTCTGAATATGCATTCAACAGAGAGTTATAATGGAATAGATTAGGATTATGGCCTTCGTCCTTCATTTTCTGAAAATATTCCTCAGCCTTCTTGCAGCAGTTATGTGACGAGCATATAGCCAGGAGAGTGCCATATATTATAGTATCCATCTGAAAACCACAGGAATTCATATCATTAACTAATTCCATGGCCTTAGTGTAACCCTGCTTCAACTTCATGCACCCAGACAGAAGCTGAAAATGACAAGAGAAACAATTGAAATGCTACACGAACCAAATTAAATGTTAATCAGCAGAAAAAAGGGTCATAGTCCCATACGGTACTGTAGATGAACAGATCAGATGATAGACCTTCTCGTATCATCTCGTCATAAAGCTTGAAGCTTCTATCGAACCTCCTGTTCTTCACCAAGCACCCAAGGACAGTGTTAACTCCAAATCGAGCAGCAGAGATTCTATCCTCACCAACATGCAATTTCTCTTGTTTCCCCCATTGAATCCAACTATCTCATTATCCAATTCGCATGCAGACAGCTAAGCGAACTACCAAGACGAAACGAGGATGCTCCGGTCGAACTAGGGAGAAGCATAGGGGAGCGTGCGCAACTAGTGAGTGCGCCGACGAGGTCGAGGGAGGCCTTGACCTCCACGACGGCACTGCTCGAGGGGACGGCCGCGACGGCGACCTCGATGCCTTCGGGGCTTCCAGCGCCGGTGGGGCCGCACGGGCGTAGGAGATGTTTCGTCGGGAGCAGCACACCGCTACCACAACCGCAGGCGTTGGGGGAGGAGGCGGGGAGCGGCAGCGACGCAGCGACCTCCATCATAGCCCTCTGTTCAACCGTTGCCTGGCACGTCGATGCCATATTTGGAGGCGACGCCATTGGGGGGAAGGTGGCGATTGCATGCGGACGCAGGATTTGGCGCCAGATGCTGTTCGTGGGAGCGCGGGAAGCCGAATACTCACGACGGGAGGAAGAGTTTCGCGCGCCATGCGAGATTTGATGATGCCGCGCCGCTCGCCAGAGCTGGCCACCGAAATCCCCGGGATGGTGACGCGCTTCTTTTGGCGTTCGGCTTGACGAGTTCGTTGGAGTGACCTTTTTTGCCACAACAGTCCAAATATAGCTCCAGCAATGCTTTACCCAGTCCGTTGGAGATGCTCTTATCCCTTGCAAAAGGGGCTCTTACATGTTTGCCCTTATTTTGTATTGAAATTGTGTTTCTGCCCCTGTTTTTTAAATGTGATTTTATCTTTGTGTTTTCAAAACGAAGCAGCACATTGTCTCTATTTTGTTATTTTGTTGTAATGGTGTTAACATTTTTACAAAAAGATCAAAATGCTCATGTGATTTTGCCCCTGCTTTTGTATGGTCATTGTGATTTTACTCCTGGTTTGAAATTACATATTTATATTGTATTTTTATAAAAACAATTACATTTGTAATATTGAAAAAATATTCAAAATTCAAACACAACTTGAGGAATTAGCTCATTTGCTCATCAGTACTTAGTAGGAGGCAAAACGCAGATAAGGAGCAACTAACATCACATCATCAAACATTTGGAAGTTTCGTGTTTCTCTTAACTAATGTCTGTGCTAAAACTACAGTGTCACGATATTTGCTTAATAAACTATTAAAACTTTATTCATATAATTGGAAATAACTTCTGTGGAATCTGTCCATTTGAGCTTTAATTGAATTCATATCATCAAATATATTGAAGGCAAAGTATGATAATATGATATTGCCCAAAAATAATAATTTAAGACCATCGACAATCTGAATTCACATCAATTAACAATCTCAATCTTATACTAACTCTAGATATGAGTAGGGTGGGGAGGTTGTAGATTGCTAATTTTAAGCGAAGTGAGGTGAGGAGGTTGCAGATTATTAATTGCAGGATGGTGTGATAAAACTGATACATTTTATATTAGTATAGATAAACAGGGAAAGAAAATTTCTCTAGCCAGTAGCACATTCACCTTACATGCACTTTTTACTAAACAGCTGGATTTACATAGTTCAATCAGTGAAATAAGTTCGTCATGATAATTGCAGAGTAATTTGCATCACTGTCATCTAGGACTGGGCGTTCGGGTATACCCGAAAATTCGGGTCGGGTAGTTCGGGTTTTTAAAATTTCGGGTTTTCAAAACTGATACCCAAAATATTACCCGATCACCTATCTACCCAAAATTTCGGGTTCGGGTTTTTGGGTTACCGCGTCGCTGTGAGGGCGAGCGGCACCGGCGCGATGGGCGAGTGACCAAGCGGCGCGCGCGGCGGCCGAGCGGCAGCGGCAGCGGCGTGCGGCGAGCGGTGGCGGTGGCGGTGGCGGCAGCGGCGGCGCGGCAGCGGCAGCGGCGGCGCGCGTGGGCAGCGGTGGCGGCGGCGCACGGGCGGCGGCGTGGCGGCGCACGGCGAGCGGCGCGGGCGCACGGCGAGCGGCGCAGCGGCGACGCACGAGCGAGCAACGCGGCTAGGGGCTAGCGGCGAGCAGCACGGGCGGCGGAGAGCGGCGAGGGCTTGCGGCGATGACGAGTGGCGACGGCTAGGTGCACGAGCGGCGAGGCGACGGCGGCGTGGGAGGGTAGGGTTAGGGTTAGGGTTATGGGCGGGCGGGCGCACGGGGTAACGGGTTGCGGGCGACGGGCGCACGGGTTGTTCGGGTTATCGGGTACCGCAAGTTGCAACCCGATTAACCCGAAATAATATCAGGTTTTCAAGTTATCTACCCGATATCGGTGTTCGGGTTTTGGGTTTCGGGTTGTTCGGATTCGGGTTTGGGTTTTTTGGGTTTGGGCTTCGGTACGGGTATTTTGCCCACTCCTACGTCATCAAACGGAACTCGAAATCGGACGCATGAATCCCGCCTTTTTGAGCCTTTTCACCAGGAAATGATGATTCCACTTTGTTAGTGCTTTTGCACTTTGACTCGAGCAAACAAGCCCTTACCTACCACAATCATATTGGATCGGCTCCCATCATACCATCGGAGAAACTGGAGCTTAATCGATCACAGGGCAAATAAAAAAAAGGACGCTGCAAATCAAAGCGAGAAGAGGGGATAGAAACCCCGACCTGGAACTCACGCTCGATGGCGTGGGCGGATTGGAGGATGGCGCCGGGCGGCTCCTTCCGCAGCACGTAGTGCCTGGTGACCCCGCCAGCAGCGGAGGCCTCGATGCAGTAGGTGGGGTTTGACTGGCCGTGGCCGAACTGTGTCAAGGCCAGCCCCTGCGCCGGGGAGGGGAACTCGGCGATGTGCTCCGCCGAGTAGAGCAGAAGCACCACCTCGTCGATCGCGTGTGCCGCGTCCACTGGCCGCAGCAGCCCTGAGGTCAGCATCGCCATCTCGCTCGCTCCCCGACAACGACGACGATGACGACCAGGAGAGAAGGAAGGAGAGGAGGCGCCGTGTCATCACGTCTCACCTCCTCCGCCGCTGTGTCGTTGCGCCTCGAGCGGGCTGCTGTGGCGAGGAGGGCCGCCGCCGCCTCGAGCTGCCTTCACCCGCTGTGGCGCGAGGTGCCGCCGCGGAGCCGCACCGAGCCCCCCGCCTGTCGCACCCCGAGCCGCCATCGCCTACGTCGCGAAGTGCAGCCATGCTGAGCCGTCCCCCGCCGCGCCGCCCACCACGCGCCGAGCCTCCGCCGCCCCGAGCCCTGAGCATATTATTTCAGATCGTGCTCGTATCTTTACCAGTGTCATATGGACTAAATTATTCCATTTGGTGGACACCCAATTGAAGATGAGCTCGACGTACCACCCGCAAACTGATGGACAAACCGAACAAGTGAATCAATGCTTGGAGACATTTTTGCGCTGTTTTGTTCATGCGTGTCCAAAGAAGTGGCTTTGCTGGTTGGCGCTCACCAAGTTTTGGTACAATAATGCTCATCACTCAGCATTGGACACTTCTCCTTTTGAGGTATTGTATGGACTCCCGCCGCATCATTGTAACACCCTGAGGTGTTTTCCCCTTTTAAAAATCCAAAAGAAAATCGTAAAAGAAAATTGTTAGAATTAACTGGAGAGAAAAAATAATTTTAAAACCAAATTCTAAATGGAAATGGCATGATAGGATTTTTCTTAAATTCTACATGTCAAAATACACTAATAGGATTTTTAGTGGAATTTTCAAAGCACTAGAAATAATTTTTAACCAATTAAAATCAAAATTAGAATTAATAAATCCCGGGAAATTCTTTTCTCTCTCCTTCGTCCTTTTCCCGCCCAAAAATCGGCCGTGGGCCGCCGGCCCGAGCCGACGGCCCAATCCCCCCAACCAATCGGCCCAGCCGATCGGGCCGTCTCCCAGCCGACGCGCGCCCCACTCTCCTCTCCTGTGGGCCGGCCGAAGGCCATGACCCGTTAGTCCCTCGCTCCCGCGAATAAGTCCATTTTGCCTCCCCCTTTACCCGGGACGCCGACAGGTGGGGCCCACCTGTTAGGCCGTCGTCCCCTACCTCCAGCCGCCCCGCTCGGCGCCATTTCCGCCGCCCCTCTCCGCTCGGATCTCGCGCGCCTGCCTCCCCCGCGCCCCCGGATCCCGCCGCCGTTACTCCTCGCCGTGCCCGCCGGCATTTAAAGCCCCCGGCCGCCTCTCCCGCGTCCTATATTGGCCGGAATTGATCGCCGGCCATGATTTCCCCTTCTCTCTCTCCCTTAACTCCGGCGAGTTAATCCGTCCTTATCCGGCCTCAACCGACCTCCCCATCCCCTTTAAAAAGAATCCTCGTGGTCTTGCCGTCCTCCCCACACCTTCACTCAAGCCGCTTTCGCTCTCGTTTTCCCTCGCACCGTGCGCTCTAGCTCCAGACCTCGCCGTCGGTCTTCGGCCGCATTTTACTCGCCGTCCCGAGCCACCTCGAGCCCCGCCGACGCCTCCTTCCTCGTCGTCGGTGCCCACGCCACCTCGGCCACTCCTCCCCGCGCCCGTTCGCCGCCAATCTAGCCGTCGCCGTCGTCGTCTTCTTCAACTCCGGTGGCACCGGCGGTGAGGTCCCTCCTTTCCCTCGGTCCGAACCCGCGTCGCCGTGTGCGGGTGCGCGCGACTCCGCCCGCGCGTGAGCCGCGGCACTCTGCCGCCCCGCGCCGCCACCTGAATGGCCCCGGCCGGCCTCCGGCCACCGTCCGCCGTCGCCGGCCGACCGCGCCCCGCGCCCCTTACTCTCGACCATCCGATCGGCTTCGACCGATCGGCATCGTCCATTCCCCGCTCGCCCGCGTGGCACGCCACGTGGTACACCGCCCCGTCCGGCCCGTGGACCCGGTCCACCATGGACCGGCCCTCCCGCGGACCGCTGACGTCAGCCCTCGGCTGCTGACATCAGCCCTAGCCGCTGACGCCTCCCCCGGGCTTTATTGCGCAATAAATCAATTAAGGATTTTTCTGTTTTAGTAAAAAACCCAGAAAACTTCTGAAAATCATATCATTTCAATCCGACCTCCGTTTTAGCCCATTCAAATTTCATTAAATTCATAAAAATGCCAAGAATCCATTAAAAATAGTTTTGTTCTCTGTTTCAGTAGCTTTTTAGCCTGTTTTGTTGAATTGCTTGTTTGCCGTGTAGATCCTGGTAGTTCCGCCGTTCCGGTTTACTTCGAAGTTGTTGCTGAAGTCCCCCAAGTTGAAGATCAAGGCAAGTCATGCTATATTATTGATCATATTGCCCCCCATTTTGCTAAAACACCTATTTTACTCTATTAAATTGCATGTATTTTATAATGTCACTTCATGGGAAATAGTACACCATATATTTAGTTTATGCCTTAGGTTTGACACTCCAAACCCTTTGACTAAACTTGGGAAAATAATATGATTAGATTCAGGACTAGGTTGTGCTTAGCCTGGCTTAGATTCACTAGCTCACTAAATGGGTCATTCTCACTTAATGTGTCTCTCCCGGACATCTGTTCGGAAGATTAATAATTAGAGGTCTTGGTGAACCGGATTAATAACTAAAATATGACAAATGGTGGGCTGTGGACACTATGGTTTTGGTTAGTGGCGCCCATGGCAATTAAGGACCGGTTCACAAGAACCCTCGGGAGAATGACAGTGCAAACCACAAGCCAAAATGGGTAAGGTGGGTCCTGTAGTGTAGTCTCTCCTAGCTGACAAATCCATCGGCAAGGGTGAGCGGGATGGAGTTTCAGTCGGCCCCGGTATAAGGGTTGCTGGGCTGTCGGATTCACCGAGGCACTCGGGGGGCTGCCCACGTCCCAGGGTTCGGGAGTGGGGGCGAAACCTTGGTGGGGTTCGCTTGGTTAGTGGGGGGTTATACGAAAGGTCCTATCACAGTTTACTTTCCAGGGTACTATGGTGGTATTCGGCGCACGGGAGACCGTGTCGTGGGGTGTTTTATGGGTACAGTTGCACCCCTCGATCGAGTAAAACTATTCGAATAGCCATGCCCGAATGGGGTGATCGACCGAGCTCACCGTGATTAGTCCCACACTTTTAAACCCTGATTAATGAAATATGACTAGTATAGGTGGATGGGCTGGGCCTGTCGTAATGTGAGGATAACGTTGGACAGTGGTGGATTCAAAATGCCTTAATTACTAAAATTACTATTGTTTTGACTGTGTTCAAAATTCTTATTGTTTGGAAAACCCTTGCTGTTTGTGCAAAAGCAAACCTTAGCCAAACCCTTGTCTTCCCTGCATTTCATTTCTCTCCCCCTTCCGGTGTGACTTGCTGAGTACGTGGAAGTACTCATTCTTACCTCTTCACCAGAGCCTGAGCAAGAAGCTGAAGAATAAGACAAAGATGAGTAGGCTTTGTCCTGCACTCTGGAAGTTGCCTGTGGTTTGGGTGAAGCCACGTGGCCAGCGTCAAGCTTAGGCTTAGGCCCCTTTTTCCTTTTTTCGCTGCTCTTTTGTAATCTTTTTGTAATGTTTCTAAGACGTGGAACTGTAATATCAACGATTGTCGTATGTGTACCCTGGCTGATCCTGGACAGGGATTTTAATACACATATAGCTTTGGAAATTCAGGTCTGAATTTCTAGGCGTGACAATCATTTTGGGGTGTTGGATATTTCGGCCTATTCAGTGCCAGATTTGGATGAATGGCTGAAGGAAAGGACTGTCATTACTAGTTTGCTGAGGCAACATCTTCTTCGAGCACAACAGAGGATGAAACATCAGGCGGATAAGAAACACTCGGATCGGGGGTTCAACATTGGAGACTGGGTGTTTCTGAAGGCTCAACCATATGCTAAGAGTTCGCTTGCAGTTCGCTCTAACCACAAGTTAGCATTTTGATACTTTGGTTCCCTTCTCCAAGACACCTTTCTCTGTTCGCTTAGGAAATATCTTCTTCTTCCTCTTGCTCTTCCAGAAATCCTTTCCAATTCTAGCGAGTTCGTAACACCCACCAAGCTGTAAACACAATTGAGTTCCTCATTCATTTGTTTGTGAGAGCTATTTAAATTCTTCGTACATTGTTTTCGCAGCTAATGCAGAAACATCTTCTAACCCATCTGACGCAACTGATGCTGCTGTGGGAGGATCTTCTTGATACTCATAAGAGGCTCAGAAATTGTGGGAGTGTGATGTTCAAATTAGAGGCGCAATTGGCAGAGGAAGAGAGGGACACAAAACACACAGATTTAGGCTTATGATTTAGTGAGCAGTGATCACACACAAAAGTACACAACTTCAAGGTCATTTTCTATAGTTAAAAATGGTAAAATGCTGATGGCCATTGCCCAATGATTCTTTTCACGGATGGGTAGGGGTGGGCAAAATTAACCGAAAGCGAAGAACCGAATCGAATTAACCGGAACCGAAGACCGACAGGACCGAACCGAAAAGACCAAACAAAAATTCGGTCTCCAGTAAATTCGGTCTCCAGTTCTGAATAACTGAACTAACCGAAGACCAACAGGATCGAACCGAAATAACCGAAGTGACCAAACTTCTTATAAGTGCTCTAATCTTCTCATAAGTGCTCTGATTATAAGTGCTCTAATCATAAGTGCTTTGATCTTCTTGTAAGTGCTCTAAACTTCTCGTAAGTGCTATGATCTCCTCATAAGTGCTCTAAATTTTTTGTCATGAGTTTCTTGATTCTTCTCGTAAGTGCTTTGATCTTCTAGATTCAGTGAAAGTTCAGTTAGTTCGGTCATGACCAAGACCGAACCGAAAAGACTGAAGATCGAGAAAAAAAGTTCAATCCTCAGTTTTAGATAACCGAACTAACCGAAGACCGACAGGACCGAACCGAAACTGAACCGAAGAGAAGATTGAAACGAAGACCGAACGCCGGGGGTGGGGGGTTTGCAGTGGTACGTGCATCCATCCATTGTACTAAGAAATTGTATGTTCTGAACATCATTTGGTTCCATTGCCAGTGGATTTGATTTGCCTGCACTATCTTGAATCCTTTGATGTTCTCATACTTCAACCTGCCGATTCTGATTTGAGATCAATGCATATTGATCCCAGGAGGATGTGTATTTGTCTGCAAGTTATTCAATTGTATAATTGACATGATATTTCTCCTCTGGTCTTATTGAATGCTGATGTTACCTTCTCCAGTCAATCACAAAAAATAAAAAAGAAAAGAAAGAAGGAAAGGACGCAATGCTGTGGATCGTGCGAAACCGTGTGCTACAGCCCGCGGGCGAGGCCCATAGGCCCATAGGCCCATCTTGAGACGAGAGACCACCCACTTCACTTCCGTTCCAATCCCGTCTTCTCCACTCCAGGCAGCACGCGTGCTTCACGTGACGAAGGCCATCGCCACCCCTCCTCCTCCGCCATCCTTCCCACCGCCGCCGACGACGACCGAGCCAACGCCACGGCGAGCCGCCCATGCCTACGCGCGCGGCGGCGCTTTCCTGCCGCGGAGGCTACCCGTGCCTTCGGATCCCCTCCCGTCTCCCTGGCCGCCGACGCCCTGTCCGCCTCTTCTGCGGTAAGCCTCCTCGAGGTCCATCTCTTCTTCTTCTCCCTCGCCGTCGCCGGTTTCACTCCCTATGCCTGCTCGGTTGATCCTAGCGCTCTCTGCCGATTGATTCGTGATTCCATATCGCCGTGCGGAACAGATGAGGCGGCGCCCCTACGTGTCAGCTCCGTGCCCCATTCTCGGGCTCACGGTCACGGCGGCGGAGACCGGGATGGAGAGGCTTCTCGACTGCTGCTGCGTGCCCTTTGGCGAGTCCTTCCCGATCGACAGGTACGGCCATTTAGACTTCGATCTGGATTGCGGGGAGGAGAGCCAAATGGGTCAATCCAACTTTAGAATAGTTAAGATTTAGCATTACACCTAAATGGAGCCTTGCATTTGTGATGTGCCGTAACATGATAATCGAAGCCCCATTGATGCGTTACACGCAGATTATGAGAATGTTTTCACCTGCTCTGCAACTTTTTACTCTTTAACTTTCACATGTTTGTGAAAATTGTTTCTGCAGAAATGGGCACAACCTGACCTTCTGAAAGCTGCTGTTATTTCAACCATGTCAATTCTTGCTGCGCCTCTTGAGGCATCGGCAGAGTCGTGTCAGCCAGCTAATTCTATGGCCAATATGCCCATTTTTATTGCTGTAGCTCTAATAGGTGCTGCTGTTGGTGGTAAGATACGCAAACCTGCGTACCTTGCAAGCTCAAATGGATTTATAAATTTGATGAACCGACCCAAATTTTATTTCGCCATATGATTTGCAGGATTACTAGCACGACAAAGAAAGGAGGAATTAAAGCGACTGAACACTCAACTTCGCCAAATTAATACGGCACTTAGAAGACAGGCGCAGATTGAGTCATTTGCTCCTGGCCTTACTTACGCGCCAGTTGGCAGAGCAACAGAAACTGAAGTTATTGTTGATCCCAGGAAGCAGCAACTGACAGTAAATTTGAGAAATGGGAAGACCTTTATGAGGAATCAAGATCTTCATATGGCAGTAAAGGAATTCAGGACAGCTCTGGAGCTTGCAAAGAGCATAGGAGATCGCTTTGAGGAGAAGAAAGCTGCTCGAGGATTAGGTTCATTTCTTTCTGACAATGACCATCATATAGTTATTTGTTCACTGTCATAATAGAAAGTAGATAATGTGATCTTCTACCTTAGTGTTCAAAAAATCAGCTACAAAAAAGAAATACACAGTTAGGCCATTAGGTCTTATAGTTAGGCTATATAATCACTAAAAAGTGGATATCAGATCGAATTGTGTTACTGGTGTAGCATTAACTATCAGGTTCCAAGCCTTTGCAAAATTGGAGAACCCAAGAAGCAGGTTCATCTATGTATCATTTTACTGCGGTTCCCTAGTTGAGCAGAAAGCTTTTCTTCACAAATATTATGGGAGCATAATTGTCTAGAAGTAGGAGCAGGACATTGTCCTGTTTATTCCAATTGGTGGGAATCTCTTTGGTTACTGTACACTGGAGAATTTTTATCTGCATATATGTTCGCTTTAGAACCAATACATTTCCATATATCAGGAATCACTTGCGTATCAATAGCATTGAAATGTAGAAGACTTATTCACTGGCTAGAGTGGGTTTATCTTGCTGTATTGTGTAACACAAGTTTGATTTTCTTTGAACCATTTCATTGAGTAGTCTCCTTTGGAGAGAGTCATGTGCTCTTTTCAAGCTGCTTTGGTCTACGTGCTACTTTGCACTTTTGTGAAACTCAATTATAGGGTACACTGTTTGAAAGTTTCATCGAGTAGCTTAAGAAGCAATAACTGTTGAATAGGAGTAGAAAGCAATTATATGAATTACACAACCGATATTTGAGTTTTTTCCTTTTGTTTTCCATCAGGTGCATCGCTACAAAGGTTGGGCAAATACAGAGAAGCAATGAACTGCTACTACAAAGTCCTGGAGCTTTCCAAGGAAACGGGCGAGGATTCCGGGTGCACTGAGGCTTACGGCGCAATAGCTGACTGCTACACAGAGCTAGGGGATCTAGAGCGAGCAGCGAAGTTGTATGACAAGTACATATCAAGGTTGCAGCCCGGCGGTGGTGAGTAAGCGTTTGGGCTTTCTTGACCTAAACTATTGGTTTCTTCCTGTTGGTTGATGTTCCGCGAAACAGTCAATTTGTTGGCCTCGTTTTAGCTTTGTGGGAGCGCTCTAATCGCTCAAGAAAAAAACCCTCTAACTCCTGTATATAAATGTCAATGGTGCGTGTTAGTTGAGACAACAATGGCAAGCTTGGTCTGGTTTTGCAGCCGGTTGTAAACGCTGCGTACACTGATCTAATTGAGGACATATCCGATAGCTAAGTGTTGAAAACTGTGAAAATCATATCTAAAAATGTAAATTTATAAAAAAATTATTAGAGATAAATATAGATGTGAAATATATTCTTATCAAATCTCAAATCTTGTTCAAACTCAATTTTATTTGAAAATAACAAAAATATTATTTATTTGAAATTTGTTATTTTATTTCAAATGAAGTTGAGTTCGAACTTTTCATATTTACATCTATATCTTATTTTTTTATTGATTTATGAAACTTTTAGAAATAATTTTTATAAGTTTTCAACGCGTAGCTAGTTTTGGATATTTCTCTGATCTAATGTACTACATACGTACTTGACCTTGTAGTCCTGCAGAGACGAAAAGATGATAATCTTCATCGTCATATCCTAACACATGATACGGCAGAAAGTCTTGGCGTAGCTGACTGATCGATCAACGTTATCTCCAGCCATCTTTAATGGACCGATCAAGGCCATCCTGTGCTGCCCTCTTGTTTGCCACATTTCTCTTCTCCCTCATAAAATTGCACATACATCGTCCCAGAGCCATCTGAGAAGCAATGACTAGCATTATATGCAGAGTTTAAAATTTCAAAAGTTTGATATAATCTTATCCTAACGCCAAATACTTACGACCAAAGAAGCAAACCACTATATCAGCAGTCTTCCATGAAGGCGGAAAAACCTTGAGGAAAATACATTTACAGATAGGAGGTACTGTTTTCTTTTTATAGGAAAACCCTCATGGGCCTGGACGTCATAGGCTCACGTCCCTCTTGATTACTCGCTCCATTTCAAAATAAACCAATTTATAAAGTTTAAACTTTGTTTAAAATAAACCAAATTCTACCACTTCAAAAACCTTTTATCTATCCACCCACAAATATGAATTAACTTCATTATTAATTAGAGGTATTTTGGTTTTTTTCTCCTTAATTCCACATTAGGAAGCTAGGAATCCTATGATGGGAACATTGAGCTAGCTGCCACCTTCAAGTAAGACGCAGTACGAGTTTCACCGGAGGCTATTCTATACCCTATCGTTATACAAGACTATTCTATACTCCACTCTTAAAATGACTATTCTACACCCCTCCTCAAGGGCCCATTCCACCTCTCATTTTTTTTCCGTCTAAAACCCTCCTTCACCCTAGTCAAAGTGCAGTGAAAAAAACAGTCAAAGCGCTCCCACGTCGGTCAAACTTGCATGCTAACTTCTCTCCACACGGTGAAAAGAATAGTCAAAGCGCTTCCACGTCGGTCAAACTTGCCTGCTAACTTCTCTTCACATCCACCTATTTGATGTCCTCGTCTCGTACGAATGGTACAATGACATGACGACCACCATATAGTAATGTTGCAGCTTACATACAGTAACAATGATGAAATATAGTTAAAATATAGTCATGACGGATCTAGTTGTATAAAGCTCCTCTTTTAAAACATTATGGTGCAAACGGTTCGAAAATATAATATGTGGTGTGAGAGATATCAGTGTTTAAAGATGATAATTTTAAAGATATCGCTTTGCTAGTGTGTGCCTTTGATGTATTTGAACCCATTTTATATATTTGTACAACTGTGTTATTACATGTATACAACATTGTTAGTATAATTTATATGGTGTGTTACCGTGCAATTTATCACTATATAATATTCTGGTAGTAACATCATGATAACTCGAAATAAACAGTAGTAAAAATATAGCTATAGTATCAGTACATGTACAGAGTTAAACTTAAAATACCTTTTGTATATTCTTATAAGTTGTATACGATGATAAAGTTATAATAACATAGAACAGATAACAGTAACAATATGATAAGATTGTAGTAACCGAGAACAGTAGTAGAACTATTTGTGGAGAGTTAAACTTAAAAAAACCCAATCTTTAGAGAGCATTATCTCTCGGGTCATTTACTAATTTTTAAATCGTTTGTATCATGATGCTTGAAAAAATTGGTTACCAAAGTAGATCCGTCATGACTATATTTTAATAATATTTTAACGTGGTTACTACATGTAAGACATGGTGCACGTAAGACATAGTGTTATTGCATGATGGCCATCACGTTACTGTATCGTTCCTGTGAGACGAGAGCTAAAAAGAGGTGGTGGTGGGGAAAGTCAACGCATGAGTTTAACCGAGGTCTGATCGACATGGGTCACTTTGACCAGCCTTTGATTGAGGTGGAAGATGGATTTTGGGCCTTAAAAGGAGGTGGGAGGTGGGAGGTGGGGTGGGGTGAGGTGGTGTAGAATAACTATCCTATATCCCGTGTGTAGAATAGTTTTCCGATATATATATATATATGTATATATATAATAGCTATTATGTGTAACATACTTAGAATTTCGGAGTGAATAAAAAAAAGGTAAAGAAAGGCTTAGCAAAATTTGGTCTTGTCTTTGTCTTTCGAATTTATTTTTGGTATCCTTTGATTTTCTATGCATCTCATAACTCATTTGCATGCAATAAATATAACCAAGGAAAAAATGAAGTATGAAATTGGCGACGGGATGATCGGCAGTCATCCGAGGGGCTACCCAAGGAGGTGAAAGAGAGTGGTCGGGGCATCTCACCGATGATCTAATGGCCCCCTGAGAACTCTTCTCTAAACTCTAATCTTTGGGAGCTAGATTCAATCAGTAGAACGCCCAAGACTCTCTCCATTGTAATCCTTGTTCATACACTACCCCAACAAAGAACACTGGACGTAGGCCTATACTATGAGGGTGCCACCCGGGGTAGCTCGCAGAGCGGAGTTAAGGTCAGCTGAAGTCGGAATGGGGGTCCTCGGGACAGGGTCGGAAGCCCGACCCTCTCTGGGGGTCGGTCGCCCCAACCTCCCCCCAAGTCCGACCTTGGTGTTCTTTCTCAACCGCAGCTCAGTGGCCTGACCTCAGATCTCCTCGGGAAGGAAGGCTGCCTTGCAAGGATCACAGAGGTGGCAAGGAGGGGATAACCCGACAGAAGATGACGTCAAGAAAAATCAACACGCCGGCTTGGAAGATGCAGCAGCTCCGGTGCGAGGTCCTAGAATCGATGAAACACGGGCGTGCCAGTCAGTTTGATCCTGCCACTGACAAGATATACAAAGCAGCCAGAAGTAAAGCATATCAGCCAATAGGTTAATAACCAATATAGCCGATTGGCCAATCAGCCGATGACGTAATCCCAGCCGATACTGACGGCAGCCGATGAAACTAGGGTTTCAATCCATCAGCTGTACGCTGAGCAAACATCTATGTAAAGGTGATCGGCCAACGATGACATGATGATATAGCAATATAATATGGCACAAAGCAATCACATGATAAAAATAGATACTGATTTAAAGATTAAAACACAAATCGGCTGGAAGTCCGATGTCATTAAATCCAAATGATTAAATATCCAATGAAGCCTCTGCTGCAATCGGCTAGATTCAACTTGTGTACATTCCTTGCAAGCTGATGCGATATCCAAATAACTCATCGGCTGAAATCCCGATGAAACCCTTAGTGGCAACCAACAGGCAGGCTAGAGATTATGGTTCTAATCATGACTTAGTAGGTCAAACTGAATTGATGCAGCACTAAGTATAAAAAGAAACACAATATCTAGACAATCCAGCCTTTGACTGATTTTCAGGGTGGTACAAGCCTAAGCTAATCTAATCTAGTAAACAATTTAGCCGGTATCAGTAGAAACCCTAAAGCGAGAGACAACCGATAGAACTAAATTGAAATACCAGGACTAGATTAACAGATGCATATGATAAATAGGCAGGCAAACATGTTAACCAAACCAGAATAATCCAAGAGGTCGAATGTACTGATGCAGCCTTGGACAACACCGACGTAGCCAATACAATTGCCTGGTCCGGCGGAACATTGGACTTACCCCTTCGTCGGAGATCGAGGCCGATACAGCCTTGCGTCGGGTGCCAAATCCCGCCGGGTGATGAATAAAGTAGAAAAGGTAAAAGGTGACGATGCGCCGAATTGTATTGATCGAGAGATATCATACATGAACCCCGGGCTTACATATTTATACTCATGGGCTAACAAAGATCCTAACAGATTACAATCCGAACTTTCCTAAAGATAAAAAGGAAATAAACGGAGTCCTTATTGGACACTAATACACTTTCCTAAAGATAAAATAGGAAACTAACAAACTCTTCCTAATAAACAAATACAATTGCCTTTTTAGGACTCTATTCTTATATGGCAATACTCATGAAGCACATCATCTTGATCCGACGGTGTCTCCAATGTTGTCGTACCAGAATCGGCTACATCGACTTGCTTTGTTCGATTCGATATCAGCCGGTGGACACCTTAGCCGATTCGGGCTCCGGGGTTTACCAAATTCTGGCATTAACACATGCCCCCATTTTTGGAGTATGAGAAGTCATGCTTCAAAATTATCGTTGTCTTGATCACCCCAAAACCGATTCTTCCTTTCTTCGTGACATCAGCTCTCGCAAGCCAATACCTTTTGCATTAGATGAGCCATTGTCAAACTCATAGAAGAAAAATCTATTTTTGATTGGTATTGACAACCCTTGGAATGCGAGTTACGCTAGCGCTCATCACTTAGACTGAAACCATAACATCGGCTGCGAACATTACGAAACCTCTGAATGTATTCCTTAGCCTATTCCCCTTCTTGCTGTCTAACCGATACTAAGTCTGCAATCTTCAATTCACCAATCTCAGCAAAAAAGTACATATGAAACTGCTTCTCAAGATTGGCCCAACTTCTGATAGAATTTGGTGGTAATGACGAAAACCATGTGAAGGACGATCCAGTCAAAGATATCGGAAAATATCTAACTTCCAGAGCTTTTTCAGCCGATGCCTCCCCACATTGAGCTAAGAATCGGCGAATATGCTCCATTGTAGAGACACCTTCCTACCCTAAAAACATAGAGAAATCTGAAACCTTATACCGTCCTGGAAGTGAAACCCTATCAAACCACTCAGGATATGGCAGCCGATACACAGAAATTTGATCTTTGCGTTTAATTCCAAACTGCTCCTCCATCACATTTGCAATTATTTCGGCCCAATCCTCTTTGGACATATATCTTTGAGTTTTCTCTGACCGATATAACTGATGTGGCTCTTCATACTGATATTGATCAACTTGTCCCCCGAGCCAACATTGTTGTTGCCAATGATGCTGGGATTGCTTGCCAATTTGCCCCCCATGCTGATTTCTTAAGGCAATCACCCTGGAAACTGTTTCCTCGATCAAACCATTCAATGTACTCATCAAAACTCCAGATTGATCGAACACAACACGATGAATGATGTTAACAACCATCTCTTGAAGTGTCTCGTCATTCATCGGCTCAATTGATTGTTCCATGTCTTCATCCATCAGCTTGGGAGATTGTTCTTCCTCGGCTTTGACTTCTTTATCAGACATCTAACGACAATTATGGGTCCGCCGAGCTGTGTAAAAAGATATGCTATCCAAAACACGATCCCACCGGACGTGCCAAAAATGTGTTGACGACAAAAATCAACACGCCAGCCTAGGAGATCTGCTTAGCTCCAGTGCAGGTCTTAGAATCGATGAAACGTGGGCGTGCCAGTTAGTTTGATCCTGCCACTGACAAGATATACAAAGCAGCTAGAAGTAAAGCATATCAGCCAATAGGTCAATAACCAATATAGCCGATTGGCCAATCAGCTGATGACGCGATCCCAGCCGATACTGACGCCAGCCGATGAAACTAGGGTTTCAATCCATCGGTTGTATGCTGAGCAAACATCTATGTAAAGGTGATCGGTCAACGATGACATGATGATATAGCAATATAATATGGCACAAAGCAATCACATGATAAAATAGATACTGATTTAAATATTAAAACACACATCGGCTGGAAGTCCGATGTCATTAAATCCAAATGATTAAATATCCAATGAAGCCTCTGCTGCAATCGGCTAGATCCAACTTGTGTACATTCCTTGCAAGCTGATGCGATATCCAAATAACGCATCGGCTGAAACCCCGATGAAACCCTTAGTGGCAACAACCAGGAAAGCTATAGATTATGGTTCTAATCACGACTTAGTAGGTCAAACTGAATTGATGTAGTACTAAGTATGAAAAGAAACACAATATCTAGACAATCAAGCCTTTGACTGATTTTCAGGGTGGTACATGCCTAAGCTAATCTAATCTAGTAAACAATTTAGCTGGTATCAGTAGAAACCCTAAAGCGAGAGACAACCGATAGAACTAAATTGAAATACCAGAACTAAATTAACAGATGCATATGATAAATAGGCAGGCAAACATGTTAACCAAACCAGAATAATCCAAGAGGTCGAATGTACTGATGCAGCCTTGGACAACACCGACGTAGCCAATACAATTGCCTGGGCCGGCGGAACATTGGACTTATCCCTTCGCTGGAGATCGAGGCCGATACAGCCTTGCGTCGGGTGCCAAATCCCGCCGGGTGATGAATAAAGTAGAAAAGGTAAAAGGTGACGATGCGCCGAATTGTATTGATCGAGAGATATCATACATGAACCCCGGGCTTACATATTTATACTCATGGGCTAACAAAGATCCTAACAGATTACAATCCGAACTTTCCTAAAGATAAAAAGGAAATAAACCGAGTCCTTATTGGACACTATACACTTTCCTAAAGATAAAATAGGAAACGAACAACTCTTCCTAATTAACAGATACAATTGTCTTTTTAGGACTCTATTCTTATATGACAATCCTCATGAAGCACATCATCTTGATCCGACGGTGTCTCCAATGTTGTCGTACCGGAATCGGCTACATCGGCTTGCCTTGTCCGATTCGGTATCAGCCGATGGACACCTTAGCCGATTCGGGCTCCGGGGCTTACCAAATTCTAGCGTTAACAGTCACCCGACAAGATTGCGCAAATAGTACCTATGGAGGACGGATCTCAAGAATAGAGCATGAGATGCCCACGGTGCACAGGATCCGGGGAATCTCTATGTACTTTTCAGATATTGTTTGTGCTTGTTTTTTAGTCTTTAGTCTTAGCTTTTTTTGCCCCAACTCCTCTTATAATTGCCCTCCTTGAGATATAAAAGGGAGGGCAGGGTGAACAGACAGCGGGATGGCCTTCTCAGAACTCTTCTCTAAACTCTAGTCTTTGGGAGCTAGATCCAATCGCTAGGGCGCCCCAGGACTCTCTCCATTGTAATCCTTGTTCATACTCCACCCCAACAAATAACACTAGACGTAGGCCTATTATCCGCCGAGAGGGCTGAACCAGTATAAACTCTCTTGTCTCTGGCTCGTTTGATCCCCGAGTCGACCATTGGATCCGTCGATGAGATGCCCCGACCACTCTCTTTCACCTCCTTGGGTAGCCCCCTCGGAGGACTGCCGACCATCCTGTCGACACTTGGCACGCCAGGTAGGGGAACTTCTTCGCCGTTTCAAGCGATCCGATGGCTGTTTTCTTCTCCACCGACTTCACGGTGCCTATGGGACGATGTTCATATTCGGGAGCCTGGTCTTATGCGCCGACGACTTTAGCCGCCTTACCCTCTCTCAGGAGACCTCTAGCGCGCTGGGGTGTGTGTGTGTGTCAGGACAAGTTCATGCAGATTCTATGCTTGAACAACTAAGTACTCAGTCCTCAATCCCTTCAATAATGCAATTTCAATTCTCCATTGATCTTTTTGCAGGTCATCTTCTTCCGACCCCCGGACAGCTCGGGGGCTTGGCAGCCCTCTCGGGCAGCATCGGCAGCCACCCCGACCCCTTCCTTACAAAATGTTCACGGTTAGCACTAAACAATGCGGCCCCTGCTTGTTAGCTTGGGGTTTATTGGAAGAGGAGTTCGCCGACTATGCTTGAGCTGCCCGGGGGCTCATTCTTTGCCCATTCCGACTGAACGTGATGGCTCGACTTGAAGTCCCTTGGGAAAGGGGCCGGACCCCTCCCCGAGGCTGGCCAGGGTCGAGACTAATCGTGTTTCGGTCGGGTGACAGGCGAATGGGCTCGGGGCTCTTAACGACTATATCCTGTGTAAACGACTAAAACGCCTATGGCTCGACTCGGTGTCCACCCGGAGTGAGGTCTTTTGATGGCCCGAGCCACCCTACTTCGAGGGTCAGACACGCAGTGAATAGTCAATCGTCGACCATACGTTCACTCGCTACATAAACGATTAACTGGCCCTAGCTTGACTGGAGATCCCCCAGAATCCGTTCTGCTGGCTTCAGCCGCTTAGCCACAATGGTCATACATGTACCGAGTGATCGTTTATCTCCCCCCTCCGCCTGTTCACCTTGTATATGGCTAAGTTGTTCTAGCTTGACTAGGAGTTCTCCAGATCCGTCTGGTGAGGCCCTAAGCCACTTGACTTCGAAGGTTAGACACAAGGTGAATGGGCGGCTGTCTCTTCGCACGCCGACCCGCTATGGAAGGGTTAGTCTTGCTTGAGCTCGACCAGGAGCCCTTCAGATTCATTCTATTGAAGGCCTAAGTCGCTCAGCACAGTTTGCCACATAGCGGAAGGTCAGTTGTCCAAAAAAAAGATTTTTTTGACATTTTGTGAATCGAAGACTGCATTCAGGAGAACTGAGGTTCTACATTACGCCAAAGACAAAGTCTTCATTACAAAAGGGTTTGAAGATCATACATAGAGTTCGGGGTTCCCTAAAGCTACAAGTCCATGTCAACGACGATCTTCTTCGCCGTCGGCCCCATTGCGGCATAAATGCCTTCAATGTCGGCCTCGGTGACGCCGACCGGCCACCCTTTGCGACTGCCTTGAGTCTTCGCCGCTGCACCACCTCGAGGACGTGCACCACCTCGAGGACGTGCGCCGCTGCAGTCTTCGCCGTGTCCCGGACATAAGCTTGGAGAAGCTTTCGCCCGTCGAGAAGACGCGCCATGTGTGTGTCCTCGGTCGTCCGGACCGACACTAATCCTGGATCGATCTTGGCGAGGAGCGCCCGAAATCCATCCGAGTAATACGCCTAGTGCATCTCCGCCACCTCTGCGCGAGCTTTCAGGCCGCCAACCTCACGGTGGAGGGCCGGCATTCGGCCTGCTCAAAAAATAAGAGGTCGGTCAAAGCACGTGCCAATACAGAAAATAAAGGAAAAGAAAGCAAGCCAATACTCATGGTTAGCCTCCTCTCATGCTACTCTCGCTTTTGCCCGGCTGGTCGCGGTCTCGGTCCTTCTTGCTTCACCACTTGCTAGCCTTTTCTCCACCTCGGCCTTCCCGCCTTGGACACCACCAACCTCGCCTCGGCATCGTCGAGGGCAGCGAGCAAGCTTGGAGAAGGCTTTCGGCATGCTGCCGCTGGGCCGCGAGCTCCTCGGCGTTAGCTTGGGAGGACGACCTCTCAAAGTAGGGATTGATGTCCAGCGACCTTCTGCTCGAATCCGCTAGTCAGTTCATTTAACACAAATAGCGTGAAATACACGATAAAGCACCGATGCTTACCTAGTAGACGCTGCGAATTTAATAGCGCACTGACGTGGTACCTTTCTCACGGGTTCCAACGTTTCTGCTTTCTGCACCCTGCGTGAGCTTGGCCCTTCCCCGGGGGAGCTGGTCAACGTCCCTTTCCTCTTCGGGTCAGTCGTCACGATGGAGAGACGGATCTCCACAATGTCCAGCCCTGGCAGAACGGCATGGGCTCCCACATCCTGCCATGGCGTCAGCACCTGGCAGGTGAGGCTTTGATAGATAAACAAAAAGAGACAAAAAAGGGGAGAGAGCAAAGCACACTCGAGTAAAGGTCAAAGTCCGAAACATCACTGGCTATTGCTGATCGCTGTTGTTTCTGCTCCAGTTTTCACTCACACTTTCTGAAGAACTCTATGAGGGATCCATCAGTCACAATAGGGTTCAAAGCGGTGTGGAGCCAGGGAGGAGGCATGAGAGCTTGGATGCGAAAGTTTTTGGGAATTTTTCGGTGAAGAGAAGGCATGAAGAAGGAGGACGAAACAACGGTGATTAAAAGGGAACAATGATGGGCCTAGCAGCGCCATCTTTGGAAAGCGCGTGGCATTGTTATCGGTGCACGTGGAGCGTCTGAGGCGCCTTAGCCCATCCGTCTCCCTGGCGGCCATGTCATCCCGTTGGTGGATCGGAGCTGTCGGTTACCTGGAGCGGCTAACGACACCCACGTGGTCCCCGTGCGCGCTCCGGAGAGACCGTTGTTGAACCCACCACTATGCCCGAGTGACGAATCTCGACCATCGGATACGCGAGCCGTTGGGAAAAAGTGGGGGACTGTAAGCTCGATCAGCCCTTGCGTAATCTTGGTCTTGATGACCGTAATGAGATGTGATTGGCTCTCTGATTCAAACTATCAGGGGTCCACGTGCGTAATGCATTCCCCCAGGGTTAGGTAATCGTCCGACGACTTCCCTCTTGGGATCTTCCTTTGACCACGCCGGCCACCGTCAGCCTCCAGGCTAGGGCTTTGCCGACTCAGTCATTAGCTTTCGGGCTATGACTAATTCGATTTTGGGACTATGAAGAGCCTCCGGAAAATAGTCCTGACGACCTCGGCAATCACCATCGCCCTTCGGGCAGTGGGCTTGCTGAACTCGCTGACCGCCATCAGCCTTCGGGCTATGGCCTTGCCGACTTAGTTATTAGCCTTCGGGTTATGACTAAGTCAACTTCAGGACTACCATGAGCATTTAGGCAGTAGTCCCAACGAACTCGGCAACCACCATCAGCCTTCGGGCATTGGGCTTGCGGAGCTCACTGACTGCCATCAGCCTCCGGGCTATGACTAAGTCGACTTCGGGACTACCATAAGCCTCCGGACAGTAGTCCCAACGAACTCGGCAGCACCATCAGCCTTCGGGCAGTGGGCTTGTCGAGCTCGCCGACCGTCGTCAGCCTTCGGGCTATGGCCTTATAGACTCAGACATTAGCCTTCGGGCTATGACTAAGCCGACTTCGGGACTACCAAGAGCCTTCGGACAGTAGTCCTGATAAACTCGGTAACCACCATTAGCCTTCGGGCAGTGGGCTTGTCAAGCTCGTCGACCGTCGTCATCCTCCGGGCTATGGCCTTACCGACTCGGTCCTTAGCTTCCGGGCTATGACTAAGTCAACTTCGGGACTACCAAGAGTCTCCGGGCAGTAGTCCCGATGAACTCAGCAACAACCATCAGCCTTCGGAAAGTGGGCTTGTCGAGCTCGCCGACCGTCATCGCCTCCGGGCTATGGCCTTACCGACTCGGTCCTTAACCTCCGGGCTATGACTAAGTCGACTTTGGGACTACCAAGAGCCTCCGGGCAGTAGTCCCAATGAACTCTTCAACCACCATCAGCATTCGGGCAGTGGGCTTATCGAGTTTGATGACTGCCATCAGCCTCTAGGCAATGGCCTTACCGACTCGGTCTTTGGCCTTAGGGCTATGACTAAGTCGGCTTTGGGACTACGTGAGCCTCCGGGCAGTAGTCTCGACAAGCTCGTCATCCACCATCGGCCTTCGGGCAATGGGCTTGCCGAACTCACCAATCACTGTCAGCTTCCGAGCTATGGCCTCGCCGAAGCAGTCGCATGCCTCCGAGCTATGGCGGGTTGGCTTCATCGACCATCATTGGTCTCCAGACGATGATTTAGTCCGAAGATGAATGAAAAATAGTACATCAAGCTTGACCCTAGGCCCGGATGTTCTATCTGACCCTAGGCTCGGGGGCTACACCTGGTAGGTGCACCGCCTCGGTGCACCTGCTGAAGCATGATCAAGGGGCTTCGAAAATCCGCTGGAGTCTGCGACCTAGAAGAATTCAGACCCTAAGGTGAAATATCCCCTCTGTTGCTTAGTAGGTATCCCTCGTCTCCTTCCCCATCCACCCCTCCCAAAAAATCCCTAAGTGTATTCTGACAGTGGTGATGAGCGCAACGCCTTTGCCTCCGGTGTACAGCGGCAACGGTGATTTTTGTGAGAATTTATTATTCGGTTTCTTTTTGTTAAATTTGTGATTCAGTTTCTGTCGCTGATGCTCTTGGCTCAAAGCATCGACTTGGTTTAAGCCGATGTAAGTGGTTTTTCTTTCTATAATCATCAAAGGTGTCGGTTTAGGTCATCTTTGAGTATCTATGTCTGTGCCGTTTGTTTGGTGCCGGATAGAAAATCCGACATGTATGACCGATTTTCAACCGACACCTAACACATTTTCGTAGCGATGCATGCATGTGTGTCTGTGTCTGCTGGATTTTTGAACAACTTCACCGCCGCACCGATCGACATGGAACGAATTTTGTCCTGCATAGTTAGATCATTCATCTGATCTTGTCCACTCCACTGAAACGCATGCCCGGCCGTAACGTGCGTGTCCTCTTCTAGGGTCCAGCTAGTTCCATGCTTATCACCGCCTAGCTAGCTTGCTCTGAGCGTTTCAGCCCTATAAATACGACATTAACCTCGTCACAACTCGATCAGAGCATTAACTACTGCCTGCGTGCACTGGCTAGCAAAAGCCAGCTGAGAGCTAAGTTGGATCGTCGATCGGCCACCACCATGGCGTCGTCCAAGGCCCTGCTCGTGCTCGCTCTCCTCGCGTCGGCCGTCCTCCTCGCCACCGCCGCCGATCAACCTCGTGAGCCACACATGCATCTTTCTCCTTCTTCTTCTTCTTCTTCGCCTCCGGTCGGTTTATGGCTTACGATAATTGAGTCGTTTTGCAGATGGCAAGGAGCAGAAGAAGACGGTCCAGGACTGGCACGACGACCACGGCGGAGGTGGCCATCACGGAGGTGGTGGCGGTGGCGGTGGCTACTGCAAGCACGGATGCTGCGGCTATGGACACCACGGCGGCTGCCGTTGTTGCGCGACCGCCGACGAGAAGCCGGACCCCATGTACCGCCCCGAGGAGCACAACTAAGTTAGATCGATCTCGTCTCGAACGTGGCCGGCCGACGCGGACGGCTATCTCCCGGCCGCTATAGCCACGTGCACAGGACAGGCACAGCCGGCCGGCGACTGGCACCGGTGACGGCCAAGTGAATACTGAATAATAGTAATAAAAAAGGTCTATGCCAGTACGTATATATGTCTAAAAGTTTGTACGTGTATATGGACTACGCACGTATGTATCTACGTGCATACGGCGGGGTTTGGCCGATATATGTGAATAAAAACTTCTGATACATATGCGAGGTTCTAGTACGTAGGACTTGTACTGTGCGCAAGACGATGTGGACTCACAGAACTGGAGGGCTCAAGGAGATGGATTCTATTCCGAGTAGATAACATCTATTTCTTGCATACAAAATAAATTTTAAAAAGTCAAAATAATTAACAAGATAAATTAATAATAATATATCACTTTACCAACATACAATTTTAAATTCGAATTCTATAAGTTATAATAAAAACAACAAATTAAACTCTAACAACAATACATATATTGACGGTTAAATTTTTTATTTTTATTCAATTTGTAGAAGTTGAATTTGATCTTGCATGTCTGTGAAGTGATATATTATATATTAATCTATCTTGTTAATTTTTTGAAATTTTTATATCCATTTAGTTGATATGCAAGAAACGAGTAAACATTCATCTCAGGGCTTAAAATAATTTCCCTTAGGATCTCGGCTAAAATCAGGGCGTCGACTTCTACGGTGATGGAAGAGGAGATCTTGGGCCTGAGATCGATCAATATTACTGCAGGGAATAAGTTTACTAGGTCTCTAAATTCGTCTCTGAACCATAATACCAGGTATAACTCGTCCCCAAACATGCAAAACCATGTGAACTTTCGTCCCAAAACAATATGGCTCCCGGTTTCGTCCGACGTGACGCTTTGACTCGGTCAGCTGTGCTAAGTTAGCTTGGGACCCACATGATCCCACATGTCAGCAACCAACTCTTTCTTTTCCTCCTCCCCTTTCTTCCCTATCCTTCTCCCCCTCTCCTCTCCCCGTCGCCACCATTGGCATCCGACTAGAGTAGGGGGTCAAGTTCAATTTCTCGGTGGCATCAACGAGAGGAGGACGTCGGCAGCGCGGGGGGCCATAGGGCACATGCGGCGACGTGGAGGAACACTACTAGAGAAATGATCTTTGATCCATTTGCCAAAATCCACTATAGTCCTAGTTCCAATAGGAACCGAGACTGAAAAATATTTTTAGTCCCGGTTAAATCTTTAATCTCAGTTGATAACACTAACCGGGACAAAAGTTTATTTTTAGTCTTGGTTCGAAAAAATTTGCAACCCGTGTCAGATCTTCACTATTTTTATTTTCGGTTGGTGTTATCAACCGGGACTAAAGATCAACATTTATCCTGATTTTCTATCAACCGGGACAAAAAAATAATCTCGGTCTTATCTTCTCATTAATGGCGTGCTCGGACCTCTTCCTCTCCCCTCCTCGGATCTCTCCCTCTCCCCTCGCTCTCCCTTCTCCCTCTCCCCTCTTCTCTCCTCTCTCTCGCGGCGGTGGGCGGGCTGCGGCGACCGCGGGCGGGAGGTGGCGGCCGCAGCGGCGTGGCGATTGCGGGCAAGCGACGGTGAGCGGGCCGGAGTGGCCGACGGCCACGGGTGTGCGATGGTTGCGGGCGTGAGGCACCCACGGGCGGGCGGCAACAGCGAGCCGGGCGGGCGCCCTCCTCCTTCCCTCTCCGTCGGTGCACGACGGCGCAGCGTGGGCGGCGGCATGCAACGGGTGGATCTGTGATTTATTTTATGTATTTGTTATACTTTTTTGATGTATTTGATGATCTATGATGTGTTGTGATGATGTGTGATGTGTTGTGATGATCTATGATTTTTATCTATGATGTTGTATTTGATATGTGATTTTGTCATTGTATTTGATCTGTGATTTGAATTTTTAGATGTATTTGATTCGTGGTGATAGAAAAAATAATATGCGGGCAGAAAAAACAATGAAAAACTGTAGTCTCGGGACTAAAATACATGCCACATGACGTTTTCATTTTTTGTCTCGGTTATTGTTACAAACTGGGATAAAAAATGGATTTTTAGTCCGGTTATTTCATCTGGGATGAAAAAATGGATCTTTAGTCCCGCTTTCTTAGTTCTCGGTTTGTAACCGAGATTAAAGGGGTTGCAAACCGGGACTATTGGTTGTTCCCTAGCAGTGGAAGACGTCAACGTCAGCACGAGAGGAGGGTGTCAACGGTGTTCGGGAGGAAGGTGTCGGTGACGCACATGCCTTATTCCCCTTCTCCTTTCTCCCTCCCAAGAGGCGGGCAACGGGCAACAGGAGAAAAGCAACCGTTGGGTGCTTGAGCTTGAGCTCCCAAGCAGCCTCAAGCCTTGTTGGAGCCCTCCCTCATGCTCAGGGTTCCTCATCGAGCACGAGCTCCATGTGTCCCCAAGCTTTGTCGTCTTTGCCTAAGCTCGGCCTCGCCCCCGCTGCCCACCGGTCCACCACCGCCCTTCACTGTGATAGGAGAGAAGGAGCGGCGGTGTAGGGGTGCTTCGTGCTCCCGCTCGCCACACCACACACCCCTCCTTGTTGCCTTCTCCTGCCTCTGCATCCATGGCCACGACACATTCGCGCTACTCATGAACCTCGCCACGGCCGATTTTCGTGTGCATCCCGTTCCCATCTCCCGTCTCATCAAGCTCTACTCAGCCATCTAATACTCCCTCATCTCCATGAATAGGAAAGGGATTTTCCCTTTTATCCCGACACGAGCTCGTTGGGACGCTGCGCGCCATTCTCCTCGTCGCCCGTCGGATGCCGACGGCCGCTGCCCCTGTCCCTTACGGCCGCACTGTCGCCCGCCGGATGCCGTTGGCTGCTGAGAGGGGAGAGGCATAGGGAAGAAGGATGGGGAAGATAGAGGAGAGGGGGAGAGAAAGTGTTGGCTGTTAAGATGTGGGGCCGCATGGATCCCACACTGACTCAATACAACTGAACGGAGTCAAAGCGTCACGTCGGATGAAACCGGGAGCCATACTGCCTTAGGATGAAATTTGTCACGGTTCTGTGAGTTTGGGGATGGGCTATACTTCATTTTGTGGTTCAGGGACGAATTCCAAACTCGACGTCAAATTGAGGGACCTAAGATGAACTTATTCCTTACTGTAGAGAGCGGAGCAACGCTAGGCTGTTCTAGAGATGGGGACTGGAAAATTTCGTGGCCAATTGAGGCCATAAAACATACTTCATCTGTCTAAAAATAGAGACCATAAAACATACTTCATTAGGCTTATATATCCTGCATTAACATAAATGTTGTCGAAATACAAATACTTATCTTTTAAGTGTGAAAAAGTAGTACAATAGTATATTATTTTCTAGAACTTTTCCCTATAGCATACCCCTTGCGGTCTATTTATAGCTTACACACATGGTAAACTAACTGTAGGGTTTTGCTTACACATGGTTTTACATGGTTATCCCCTTGATATGAACATTTATAGGGGCATTTTTGCCTTTTCATAGGTCATCGTCTAGGTGGCCTTCGTGGCCTGTCGTGGGTCATAATTAGGCCCATACGTATATAAAGGGCCGCTTCTAGAATGGCCCTCTTCAACCTGGCTGCCCTGTGGGTTCATCGTTGTTCTTGCAGCTCCATCGTACTTGTGATCTGGCTCATTGTCTCGTACTTTCATCACTATGGAGCCCTTCACCATCTCATTGTGCTTCGCCACCCCCGTGGCCTCATCTACTTTGTTCTTTTGTTGTAGCGCTTCGCCACCTGAGTGGCTCCGGTTGATCTATCATGTTTCCCATGTTTCACCAATCATGTGGAGTACCTATGGGGTAGCATTTTCCGGTATCCCTGGTACTTAGGTACAGAGTCTGGTACCTATAGGTATCTATGATGCTCATAAATTCACGAACCAGAATTTCAAGCTAAATATGTATTAAACCCCTGTCTAGGACCAGCCAGGATACACAGACGATAAATTGACATACAGATCCATGTCTTACAAAATAGAATAAAAGTCTTACAAATGTAGCGAAAAGTAAAAACGAGATAGTCTAAACAACTTGACGCTCGCAATGTGACGACTCCACTCCACGGGCATCCTCGATGATAGGAACAAAGCCTACTCCTCTGAGTAACCTTCATCTGAGTAGTACTCTAGCTCTGAGGTGGGAAAGATAGAGCAAGACTGAGTACTACCTACTGTACTCAGCAAGTCATACCAAGGGAATGTATGATGCAAGTAATTTCAAAGAAGACTAGGGGTTCTTTTGTATAAAGCAGACATTTAAGAGTAGTAGTTGAAAGCAGTAAAACTATTGAATTTAATTAAGCAATATTAAACATCACTGTCCAACGCTACACCATGTTACGACAGGCCCAACCATCCACCTGAACTATGCCAGTTTCCTTAAGTCCAGTTATTAATGATGAGGCTAATCACGGTGAATCTGGTTGATCGTCCATAACCGCGGGTGCGTCTATTCGAATAGTTTTACTCGATTAAAAATGTACAACTTTACCCACAAGACATAGCCCCACGACATGTTTCTATGTGCCGATATGCCACCATGACATACTGAAGAGGAACTATGATAGGACCATTTGCATAACCCTCCCTAACCAAGCGTAGAACACTTCAAGTTTCGTTCCTACCTTTAAAACCAAGGTAGAGAGCCCCCTTGTTCCTAGGTGAATCCGAAAGCCGCATGGACCATCGTAGGGCCCATCCAAATTCCATAATGCTCACCTTTGCCTTGGTACGTCAGACGGGGTAAAGCTACAGTACAAACCTAGCCGTTGCCCACACTGGTTTTTGGTACGCATGGTAATTCTTCTAGGGTTTCCCGCGAACTAGTTCTCTATCAAAACCATGCACCCATCATTAGGCATATTTTAGTTGAATTAACACCATGGTGGTACATGTCTATAATTATCCTCATTAATCAAAGATATAGGATAGTAGTTATATTCCCCATAGTGAGCTAGTTGATCTAAGCATGGCTAAGCATGTCTCAAGCCAACATCTAGTTATATTAATCGCCAAGCTATCAATGATATAGGGTAAACAATTTAGGCTGAGTACAGTAGGAACCATCTCACATGACATTATAAAATAATGCAAATTTAATAGAAAACGAGACATTTGCAAGTATGTACAATATATTCAATGAGAAATGCATGACTTGCCTTGCTCTTGTGCTGCTGGGACATCCACAACAACTTCAAAGTGAACCGGAGCGTTGGAACTACCGGAATATACACGACAAACAAAGCACACAAGCAAAATAGGCTATAAGTCTATTGAAATAGGAAACAAAACCGTTTTTAATGGATTTCAGGCATTTTTATGAATTTACTATAATTTGAATGAACTTAAACGGAGCAAGGATTCATTGTGTTTTTACTATAAACAGAAAAGTTCTTAATTATTTATTACGCATTAAAGCTCGAGGGCCGCCGTCGCAGGAGCCGGTGCCGCAAGCGGGCCCAACTGCGGTGACGCAAGAGGGTGGCGCACGGTGGACCATGTCCACCGGGCAGAGGGGACGGTGCACCATGTGGCGCACGTGTGGCGCTGACGCGACAGCCATGTGATGGCTATGTGGGCGGGCGGACGGGCGGTCATGATCTGTCCGAGGCAGATCGGATGGTGGGAAGGCAGAGGCGATCGATTGGCCATCCCGACCGGGAGGGCGGCGGGCTCGGCCGATGGTCACCAGCGGCGAGCGCGGGATGAGGTGGTGGAGTGCGAGAGGAGAGAGCGGCGGCTCACCGAGGGTTCTGCATCGGCGGGTGCGGTGCAAGGACGACGACGGCGAGAGGAGGAGACGGCGGCTTCGGGAAGACGTCGACAACGATGAACCAGTGACGGGGGAAGGTGAAGGAGGCAGCGGACGAGCTTCGATTTGACCTAAGGAAGGGAATGATGGAGTTTAGAGAGAGAATGGTGATACACGACGAGAGGTAAAGCCCCTGAGAGTGAGGGAATGGCGAGCTCACCGACGAGCGATGTGGATGGCGTTCCGAGGGAAAACCGACGGTGCGAAGTGGCGGCCAAGGGGCGGACGGACCCGGCGAGTGCGGTGATGGCGGTGGCGCGGCTAGGTGGTGACCCGAGCGGTGGCTAGAGGTGGCCGGAGGCGGAGGAACGCTGCGGCGCTTGGGTTGCACAGCGCGGTAGCGAGAGAGAGCGCGAGAGAGATCGGCGAGTGGGGAAAATGGAGGAGGAGACAGCGGGGGTGCTTTTTAAGGGCACGGGAAGGAGTGGGGGAGAGGGGCCTCGTCATCTGGGCAGCATGGAGCGGGCGTGAGAGGCGCGGGGAAGGCAGCGGCATGGCTGACGTCAGCCCCGTCTTCTCCGGCCGAAGGTTGGAGACGAAGCTGACATGTGGGCCTCACCTGTCAGCGTCCCAGGGGAGGAGCAGCGCGGGCGGCCTCGGCTGGGCCGTGGCCTTCGACGGCCCATCGGCGGGGAGGGAAGGGCGCGGGCACGAGCGTGTCGACGCAAGGAGATGGGCCGGGCAGTCCAAAAGGGAGGAGAGAGAAAGAAAAAGGAAAAAGAAATTTTGGAATTTATTTAATTCTGATAATAATATTTTAATTATTAAAATTATTTTTTATCTAAAAATTTTACTAAACTCAAGAAAAATTTCACCAAGCTAATTTCACTTATTAAACAGATTTATTAATTAGAGTTTTGCTCTAGGTTAATTTTCAGCAATTTCTTCGGCAATTTATTAAATAATTTAAGGCTAGAAGGGAAAAACTTCAGGCATGAGAGTATCACATCTGATACCTAGCAGATCAGGTACCTATTTGGTTTCATTAGTTACCGATGATACGTACCGTGCTGACGTCAATACATACATAAACTATTCTGTTGGAATGATACAACTCTCTATTTTTTACAAATATATTAATATCAATTTCATATCTGACATATCAAACTTAATTAATAGTTTTGCGTATACTAGTGAGCAAAGATTTCGAGTCCCGGATGCATGTTGTCTAAAGACGACACGCATATCCATTTGAAAATCAAGGGAGCACGCAGCGGTACTTGTTATACCGATGGCCCTCACCATATGGCATCGATCAGAAGAAGATATGTTATCCAAATAGTTCTCGATCGATCTCGTTCTTTCGTTCAGAAGCTGTGATCAATGCGTGCAATATATTCAGAGTTTTCAGACCGATCGACCGTGCTGCACGTATTCGCCTCGCCGAGTCAAAACTTGGCTCTCGCTCCCATCAAACTTCCAGTCGCCCACAGAGATCGATCACTACTAGCACTTGCAGCATTACACACAAGACGATCGACGGCTAGCTTGGTCGAGGTTTTAATGGCTGATCAATGCCATGCATCCATCGATCTCCCAACCACTTAGACTTCATGTCATGCATTCCTGTCTGTGCACGGGCCCTACACCGTGCAAGGTGCAACACGCGTCAACTTGCTCTCTTACTCATCTCATATGCACACCTCGATCTCATGTCAGCGAGCATCGATCGATCCCCTCGTCGTCCCGCCTATAAATATGCTCGGTACGCATGCATTGCCTCTCATCAAACGCTGCATCACTTCGTAGTGGTAGTAGCTACAAAGAAAATACAGCGAGATCTTGTACTTAGCGAGGAGAAGAGATCGCGTATAGCAATGGCGTCAACCAAGGCTCTCATCGCGTTCGCCGTCCTTCTCGCCGCTGCTTTCCTCGTCGCCGCCTCCGCCGACGAAGCCCGTGAGTTGCCGTTGTTTCTTCACAAGTTGTTGTCTTGGCTTTCAAAAAGTAATTTATCTCACATATATATGTACGTTCGTGGCTTAGTTAACGTCGTTGGTGATCGATATGATATATGCAGAGGCTAATAAGAAGGAGGAGACCAAGGTGGACGTGGAAGATTACTGGCGTGGCGGTGGCTACCCTCGCGGCGGCGGCTATCCGGGGCGAGGCGGCGGCTACCCGGGCGGAGGCTGGCGCGGCGGTGGCTACCCTGGAGGAGGCTGGCGCGGCTGCCGTTGCTGCGGCTACGGCTACCGCGGCGGATGCCGCTGCTGCGCGAGCCCCGACGAGATCCCGGAGCCCATGTACCGCCCGGAGGTGGACTCGCACAACTGATCGATCTCTCCATCGGCGCATGCATGTTTTAGTTTGATTTCGTCAATAAAAGTAAGGCGCATGTCTTGGAGAACGCACATGCGTATTTTTCACTGTTTTGATCAGGATATGATCCATCGATCAAAGTGTGTGTGACGGATGTATGTACGATCGATGCAGTTTGTATTATGCATGTAACGGAATAAATCTACCTCTATAGTGGTCTTGTTAAAGACTTTATTACTTTGATTCCTTTCTTTTGGTGCTATACCTACCTATCAATCAGTTACTACTTCATATTTATCATATTTCTCTGTTCATGGATCGATTTTTGAACGATTGAGATCTCATTAAAATTCGTGGAAACCAGGTAATCCTATCTCTTTGCCTCCCGATTCAGTCCTCAATCTAGTGTGTCGCGCCTTCTTTAGGACACTTCCAATACAGAATCCAGTCATAGCTTTTATACCTCAAAAACTTCACACCAAAAAACTATCTTTCCCAATGCATAGTTTGTAATATTAGTTTTTATACATAAAAAAATTCAATATGTAACACAAAGCTAGCCGATCAATTGTGACATGTTTTCTTGTGATCTAGTATATCTCACAATCACCACACGACCCACGTCTTTTGCTGCTGCGACTCGGGTACCGTCGGTGAGACGGTCATGGGGCGGGAGCGACCATGGCGGCGTCACCTGCGGCGGCATTGGGGTTGGCGGCGACGACGTTGTTGAGCCACCGGTCCATGGGGAGCTTGGAGAGCGCGGCGCTGGGGTGCGCGAGCGCCCCAGGGGCGACGCAAAGGAAGCAGAGCACGTCGGAGGCCGGGCCTCACTAGCCTCGCGGTCGACACGGATGGCCCCGATAGCGGTAGGCCTCACCGCGCTCCTCCACGCCGTGGACGGCCTCGACGACGCGAAGGCAGCGCTGCAGGGGCCCACGCGAGGGGGGAGGGGGCTGCGACGGACAGGGCCGAGGCCGGGCGAGGGAGGGCGGCGGCCGACGGCACCGGGGCTGGGCGAGGGAGGAACGGCGGGACGAGGCTAGGCGAGGAGGGACAGCGGTGGACGGGGACGAGGACGGGTGAGGGAGGGGCGACGACCGACGGGCTTTGTGCGCACGGGATTTGAAGAAATTGTCGCCTCCTCCCCAACACCGGTTTCTTCCACTTCGGTTCGCGAGTAGACTTCGTTTCCTCTTTAGAAACGATTTCTTAGTTTTTGGCCTTCTCTCATGCCACATAATCAAAACTTAATAAATAGGGGGATAATAAATAGGGATACAAACTATAGTAGAGTCTGCATGAGGAGTGCCCTTGGTGCCAGCTCCTTCATCTCGCTAGTATCATGCTGGCAGTGAAGCGAGACTCATTGGCCACACACTCTCTGTTGCCTCCGTGATCCCTCACTCCCTTCCTTCATTCTCCATTCTCCTACTCCTTCTCTGTGCTAGTTCCACAACTCTGGTGAGCGTTCTCGAGATATTTAACTATTTGTCACTTTTAGATATGACAATTAACTATTTATCGCTGGACCTACATATCATAGACACATGAGAGCTCACATGACATTGACATATAAGTGACAAATAGTTAAACGCCAAATCTAAAAGTGGCAAATAGTTAATGCCTAGCTTTCCACTGCCTTTGTCTCTCCTCCACTTTGACTCTCTAGCGGCTTTCACCGTCGAATCCGTTGCCGCTAGCTCTGCCTCGATGTTCTGTCTATGTTGCCATCTACTCCGCCCACCACACTGACTATCCCTTTAAAGCCACCCACACAGTCCCCGACCCCCTCCTTCCCCACTCCAACCCTAAAAACCCCTCATCCGAAAAGAAGCCTAACCGAGTTTGGGTGTGGTGGCACTAAGGCTCACAGAGAAAGTCAACGTCATCGACGTTGATGAGTCCATCTCCTCTTTCTCCTTCCCTTGATCGTAGAAGTTGAAGATGATGCCTAGGCTCACACAACTGAGCTATTGGAGGCCTAATTCTATCCAGGATGCATGGCGAGCTCCATCAAATATTAAAAGAATTGATTATCGTCTTTTATAGCTCTTTAAAAAAATATTTGAAAAAATATACACGTTTTCCTTTAACAAAACCCACCTATCTCGACTACCCCTTCTGAATCCCCATCTTCCATTCTCAACTCCCCCATCTACTCCTCTTGATGGTTGATGTCATGTTATGTGATGTTAGGATCGTATTCAATCTGTTTGGCACTCTGTTTGAAGAGTTCCATCTCGTCACAGATGACACAACCAACCTTGATTCGATTCTACCCGCTCTCCTCATAGTAGCATTTGGCCCAAGTCAATGCCACACTCACCTATTCATCATCACTTCAAACCCTAGTCTCCTCGCCGTTATCTGTGTGGCTTTGATGTTGGCGTCAGTTCGTCCCCATTGTCGTCATTGAGTGATCGCCATTTGTTTTGTCACCCTGTTACCGTTGTGGTGTCCAACCCCAAGATAATGCTATCCCAAGTCTCCTTGTCATTATTGGCAATGTCCCACCGAGAGCATCGATGACGTTTGCTTATAAGGGGTATAATGGTCAAATCACATATACTTAAGAATTCGTGGTCACCATTACAACTAACGATTGCATTTGAAATAGCCGTGGACGGGGAAACTATTCTAGACTCTCGAGAGAACGTCCCCTCGTAGTTTGCATGTGAATTAATTGGTTATGAAAAAAAGTTCAACAAGATAGATTACAATGTAATAGACCACTCCACTCTTCATATTGCAAAAAATAAATTTGATTGTGAATATACATTAACTAGTTCTAGTTTAATTTTTTTGTTGTAACATGTAAAGTTAAAATTTTAACTTGTTGTATATTTATGAAGTGATATATCACACGTTGATACATCTTTTTAATCTTTTTTTAAAATTTTTTCATAATTATTTGAGTGGCATGCAAATAACGAGGGATGTCCTTCTCTCGAACGTTTAAGATCCACTCTCTGGATGGATAATAGTTTATTAATGATTATAAGTCTATGAATTATTTGAAAGCATAAACAAATGAATTAAATATCACAAAGCTATAAAAAGGTTGTTTCAAAGAAGTATTTTAAGAAATACAGATAAAGAGAGTTATCGGTGAACCTTACAAGACTGGAAAGCGTGTGCAGAATAATCCATAATCCACCCTCCCTTTCGAATGCTGCGTTAAGTGTCCAGCTACTTACATGATCCATCATGAGTAGTAATAGACAAGTTACTAGTAGCTGGAGAGCAGAAGGAGCTGGAGGAGCCCATGGCAAACAGGCCCCTGGTATCGATGGTGCCATATTTGCAGCTACGATGGGCTCCCTTCGTCGTGCCGGATACATGCCACAAAAATCAAATTGAAGCTGTACATGTCAAAGGAGCTAAATTAAGTGTGGCATGGATCGACCGATGATCAACGCACATCCTCTCGGAAAACCAAGGGAACTGTTCGTCTCGGATGTTAATGCGGCGGCTGGCCATGCCTGCAATGGTGGTCTATACGGTTTGATCCAACGGTTGCAGGCCATCACAATTCACAACCCGTCGCCCGGCCGGTTTGATCAGACGGACGCATCACGCATGGGCCGATCGAGCGAGCAGCCGACCACGCGTGTGCGCGCACGCAGAAAAGTTGAGAAATGCTTCAAATCGGATGCCTGCTGATGCAGTTGGAAAAAAATAACGATCGAATCGATCGATGGGCCGGAAGAATTCGTGCTTACGCGCGATCTATTTGCGTTGCCGCTATCCAGACAGCCGCCAACTTCTTCGCTCGCGCGCGGCGGCCGTTTGATCCTCTCTCACCTTCGATCTACTACCTCTTGCCTATAATTTCGGCTCGTTCGCATGCATAGCTTCTCATCAAACAGGCAGATACATATATATAGCTCTCATATACATCATCAGTGGTTAGCTGCTTCTAGTTGCTACTTGCTAGAGTGGAGAAGATCGGCCGAGAGAGGTCGATCCATCAGATCATGGCGTCCAAGAAGACTCTCATTGTTGTGTTCGCTCTGATCGCCACTGCTGCTTTCCTCATCGATCAAGAGCGTGCAGCAGCAGCAGATACATGTTCAGTTTGGTTTCACCGAATAAAAGGAAGGCGCGCATATGATCTATACATATACATGGCCGTATGTGCTCAGAGATGTTGGAGATCGACAACACATATATGTAGTAGTGTTCTCTGTTTTTATAGTAATGATTCAACATAAGTGTGACTGATGTATGTAATGTAACTATGCATAATGCACTCTGTGAGTTTCTCTTAAAAAAAGAGAAGGAGAAACGGCATGAATCAAACACCTATGCTCGTTCGCTCTGGTCGATGTTGATGCGGCAGTGTTAGGAACCCACTATGAATTCAAGAGAGAAAACGCAAGAACAGAGGATTAGTTTTCACCAGATCAACTCGATCAGTGCCGCCGCCTCCTTCACCACCTTGTCCTTTTCATTCTTTTCTACCCTCTTTAGTTCATAACTCTGTTCTATTAATACAACTCCACACACGCTCTCAGATCTTGCGAGCTGTTACAATCATCATTGGGGTTAGTTGGCCCACTTAGGCCCAAAGACCCTGGAATTACTCTTACGCTTCCTAGCCATCTTCCCAGCATAAGTCTGCTCTCCCTCCTCCTCATCAGCAACTTCCTGTATATTGTCATGCATTGTCGATGGTGCCCTGACAATCCCCTCCTCTTGAATTTGGGCTTGTCCCCAAGCCAACGCAGCCGGGAAACGCTGGCGCAGCTCCACCAGGTCTTCCCAAGTCTCCTGACCTGCGCCGTCACCAGACCACAACACCAGAACTTGAGTGATAAGAGACTTACCCTAGCGAGCTTGCCGACTGCCCAGCACTGCAATTGGAACTTTGAGATGGCCATCTTCAGGAAGTTGAGGCTGTATAGATTTGGAAAAGCCGGTGGCAGACTTCAACTGAGAAACATGGAAAATAGGGTGGATGGAGCTGTCACTGGGAAGCTGCAATTTATAAGCCACTTTGCCAATTTTGGAGATCACTTGATAAGGCCCAAAATAACGAAAAGACAATTTGTGATTAGCTTGTTTGGATACAAATGATTGCACATAAGGTTGCAACTTGAGATATACCCAATCACCAGGAACAAACTCCCCGAAACTTCGTGTTTGTCGGCATAACACTTCATCGTTGTTGAGCCCTGTTCAGGTGTTGCTTCAACAACTGCACCATTAGTTTCCTTTCCTGTAGCCAATTGTGCAAATCAGGGATAGAGCAAGAATCATCTCGAATGCCAAAGTGTCCAGGGGGATAACCATATAAAACCTCAAAGGGAGACTTAAGCAAAGCCGAGTGATATGAAGTATTAAACCAGAATTCCGCCAAATAAAGCCAAGAGCTCCACTTGTGAGGCATGGAGTGCACAAAACATCGTAGAAAAATCTCCAAACACTGTTTGACACGCTCGCCCGCCGTCTGTCCGAGGATGGTAGGCAAGATGCGAGCTGCGGCTTGGTACCCGACCTAGCAAACAATTGTTCCCACAAGTGACTTGTAAAGATTTTATCCCTGTCCGAAATAATGAATTGGGGTAGGCCATGGAGTTTGTAGATGTTGTGCATGAAAAGATCACCACTTCTAATGCGGTGAAAGGGTGAGACAAAGGAATAAAATGTGAATACTTTGAGAATTTATCCACCACTACCATGATGCAATTGAATCGAGTTGACCTTGGCAGGCCTTCGATGAAGTCCATGGAAATGGTTTGCCAAGCACTATCAGGTACTGGCAACGGCTGCAGCAGTCCAGGATATCGACTGCGATCTGGTTTGGCTTGCAAACAGATTCCACATCCTTTGATGGCTTCCTTAACCATGTGCTTCATTTTGGGCCAGGCAAAGAGAGACTTAACGTGCCTGTAAGTGATTAGGAACCCAGAATGCCCCCCATTGGACTGTCATGTAAAGTTGAGATGACTTTATTCTGTAACTCCATATTGTTGCCCAACCAGATACGCCCCTTATATTTGATAATGCCATTGCATAGAGAAAATGGAGCTCGAGACTTGCCAGCTATGGATAGTTCAGCTAGGAGCTGTTTAGAGTTGTCATCCTTCAAATATCCAGACCACTTCTTGGAGCCACATTGGTACACAACTGGATATAGAGCTCAATTCTCCCGATCGAGGAATATTTCCTAGAAAGGGCATTCATCTGCATTACTTGAACCCTTCCTATAACATATCTTAAACTGCAGTCCAAGCAACTTGGTGAACGCCTTGTGTTGCCAAGGGGTATGAAGCCTTTGTTCACTGAGATGCATCAGACTGTGGTGATCTGTCAAAATAGTAAACTCAGCATGCTGAAGATAGGACCTCCACTGATCAACAGCAAGTAAGACAGCCAAATATTCTTTCTCATAAGTTGACAATCCTCTAGTCTTGACTCCTAAGGCCTTGCTAACATATGCAATTGGATGACCTTCCTGCGCCAGTACTGCCCCAATGCCTTCATCATTGGCATCTGTCTCAATAGTGAAAGACTTGGAAAAGTTTGGCAAAGCCAACACAGGGGCTGTCACCAGTGCTACTTTCAGGGCCTGAAAAGCTTGATCAGCAGCAGGGGACCATTTAAAAGGAACATTCTTCCTCAACAGATGAGTTAATGGCTTGCTGATGATCCCAAAATTTTTCACAAATTTCCTGTAATACCCAGCTAACCCAAGGAAACCCCTCAGTTTCTTGATAGTTGTTGGCACCTTCCAGTTCATCACTTCTTCAATTTTGGACTGATCGGTGGCTACACCATCTCCACTAATGACATGGCTCAGGTAAACTAACTGAGATTGCTCGAATGAACACTTGCTGAGTTTCACTTTCCACTTATGGTCAGCCAACAGTTGAAGGACTTGCTTGAGGTGAGACAAATGAGAAGAAAGATCTGGACTGTAAACTAAAATGTCATTGAAGAAAAATAGTGCAAATTTCCTAAGGACAGGTGCCAATGTATCATTCATCGCACCCTGAAAGGTGGCTGGGGCCCCAGTTAAACCAAAAGACATTACCCTATACTCATAATGACCAGTATGGGTTTGGAAGGCCGTCTTATGTTCCTCCCCTTCCTGTAACTTGATTTGGTGGTATCCAGCCCACAAATCCAGTTTGGAGAAAATCTTGGCTCCATCCAATTCATCCAAAAGTTCATCAATAACGGGCATTGGGAACTTCCCTTTTGATAATGGTGTTCATTGCCTATAATCGATACAAACTCTCCAGGTCCCATCTTTCTTCTTGACCAATAGTGTAGGAGAGGAATAAGCGTTGTTGTTGGGTTGAATCACTCCCGATGACAGCATCTCTTTGACTTGCCTCTCTATCTCGTCCTTTTGAGCAGGATTGTGTCTGTAAGGCCTTATAAAGACTGGCTTTGAATCAGGCAGTAGGGGAATCTTATGATCACAGGCTCTCTTTGGAGGCAGGCCAGTGGGTTCAGCAAATATTTCCTGGTATTCTTGAATCAAGGATGTGAATTGTGGAGGGATTGAGCTATTCTGTTCCACCCCCAACTGGCATAACTGAAGAACATGCATGACAGATCCCAGTTTCAACATTCCTAATAGCTGACCTGATTTAATGGCAGCACAGGTTGCAGTCTGAGACTGAATTCCTTGGATTTGCACTGTCCTGTTGCCAGCTTGGAATTGCATCTTCTTGGAGGCCCAATCAATATTCATAGCACCCAGAGAAACAGGCTAGTCCATTCCTAAAATAGCATCATAAGCACCAAGTTGAATCAATTTGAAATCTGTGCTGAACCCCTCCCCTTGAACCCACCAAATGCAGTGAGGAATGAATTGGGAACAGACCAGGATTCCACCATCAGCAACTTTCACTGAAAGAGCTTTTTGAAGTGAGGTGACTCCCTCTAATCTTTTGGCCAATTGGGTATCCAAGAATGAGTGGGAACTGCCTGAATCCACTAGCATCAGAACCTCAATTCCTTGCACCCATCCTCTGAGCCTAAACGAAGTTGATGATTCAGTGCCACATACAACTTGCTGTGAGAGGGCCATAAGACGGACCTCTTCTGAGCGAATCTTGAACAGTATGAATCTGTCTCTTGGGTCAAAGTTTCCAAAAGTTCTTGCACCACATGTAGCTGCACGAAGTTGCACATTTGTGATCTCTGCCCCAACGTTCTCCACAAGTAAAGCACAGCCCCTTGGCTCTCCTGAATGCCTTTAGAGCAGCCAATCTATCCTCCCGGCTTTCATATTGTCGCCCTTTTGGTGTCTTCCATAGTGGAAGGAGAAATACTCTTAACTCCCATAGCCAATGGAGTGGAAGAAAAAGATGGTTTCATGTGACCCTTGGTAACCACAGCATGCTCAATTTTCTTCGAGGCACTGGTGCGCTTCCTTCTAGAATTTCTTCTTGCAACATTGCTAGGGAAGAGGCTGCATCCAAATTTTGTGGTTTCTGCAATAAAACTGCAGATCTAATTTCTTGTTTCAACCCTTCCACAAATTTAGTCACAAAATAATTGATGGGAAGTGAACTGTCATAAGCAAGCAGCTGATGCATTATACTGTCAAACCTTTCCACATAATCTGAAACAGAGGAATCTTGCACAATATGGATCCACTGCCTAATCAAAATCTCTTGCTTATCTTTTGCAAACCTAACACACACATGTTTAGTAAATTCCTGCCAACTAACCCCAGTCAATTTGGATCTCATCGATTGAAGCCAGAAAGCAACATTCCCACTGAAATTCAACCCTGCAACCCTGACCCAGTTCCGAGGATGCACTCCATAGATATCAAAGTACTCTTCACAATTGTTCTTCCACATTTGAGGGTTGTCTCCATCAAACTGTGGACATGCCATCAGTGGAACATTTCCCCCAATCCCAAAAGAACCCACAGACTGTTCTGCAAAGGATGGTGTTATTTCCAAGTCACTTGAGACAGGAATTAGGAGGGGATGGATTTTGATTACCTGGAAACCTTGGCGTTACAGGCAAGGTATTCAGCGATTCACGGGGGGCCTAATGAACAGCCAATTGCAACCACTCCACTTTGCCCTGCAACTCAGTGAGCGATCCCTGCAACTCGTCCACCCTCCTTTCCACCTCCGGGAAACGCGATTCAACCGCCACCTTGAGAGCTAAAAGTTCCGCACGGCTCTTTTCCTCGATTGTTCTCTCCTCTTCTCGCTCTCTTCCCGCTTCCGCTCCGAATCCTCCATTTTCCGCAACAACAGATCCAGTTTACCTTCTTGATCCATGATCCGTGCAGCTTGCTTGGTCACGTAGCGAGGTTTCTCGTAGGTACCTGTGGTTGAAAGTCCTGCTCTAGATGTCGCTAACCCAGTTGAGGTAGCCGAAGCTTTTGCGGAACGCACTGACTAAACAGCCATTCCCACCTCTTCCAGGGATGATTTTACAGCAAAATCCGGAACGGGAAAGAATCGGCAAGGCTCTGATACCAGATTGTTAGGAACCCACTATGAATTCAAGAGAGAAAACGCAAGAACAGAGGATTAGTTTTCACTAGATCAACTCGATCGGTGCCGCCGCCGCCTTCACCACCTTGTCCTTTTCATTCTTTTCTACCCTCTTTTGTTCATAACTCTGTTCTATTAATACAACTCCACACACGCTCTCGATCTTGCCACTGTTACAATCATCATTGGGGTCGGTTGGCCCACTCAGCCCAAAGACCACGGAATTACTCTTACGCTTCCTAGCCATCTTCCCAGCATAAGTCTGCTCTCCCTCCTCCTCATCAGCAACTTCCTGTATATTGTCAAGCGTTGTCGATGGTGCCCTGACAGGCAGGTGCACCCCAACCCAACGGCGCGCGCGAGCAACCGTCGCACTCGCGATTGGAGACTAGAGAGTCCTATATGGCATGACTCACGGCGCCAAGGACTTTAGCCGCCGATCGATGATCCGTTCACTTCGTTGATCCCCAACATTTCACCTGCGAATCCCAAGTTTGTTCAAACAAAATGCATTTCCCATGGTGCGCGCCTTCTCCTCTCGGACGACGTCTTCTACTTTTGTCCCATATCCACATCCACAAAAAGAGGAGATGGATTTTCATCCATTGAGAGAATATCACATCGCTTACATACTTCTTTCGTCTTAAATACTTAGTACGTAATGTCTGACATTTTTTAGTAGTTCAAATCTAAACAGTTATCTGTTCATATTCATAACATTAGAATATGTCATATTATGTATTATGTGTATTTATTTTGGGATGGAATGAGTAAGTATTATAAAATTAAAAAATTAATAAGATAAATTAATATAAAATATATCATTTCAGGAATATATATAAGTTAAAATTGACTTTTATAAATTATATAAAAAAATAAATATAACTATACAAATACGGTAACGAGTTTTAGGATAAAAACACTTTCAGAAGATATCTATAACTTCTATATCTATTTATAAAGAAGGTAGTGCTTCTACCCAAAATTTTCGTCCACTGGCTATTTTGCGAAAAACCCCTTAAGTGTTTATAAAATTAACCCGTAATCCCAATGCGAAAAGAAAGGGAGGGCTTGAATGGAAAAGAAGACCTCCTGCGCCCCTCCCTCCCATCGCTGCTCGAGCTCCCGTATATATATATATGTATATATATATGTATATGTATATGTGTGTGTATATATATGTATATATATATGGGCTACTGTGTGGCGCGCCGCACAGCCCCATCCCGTATGGCATGGCCGAATCTCTAATTTGAAAACTCAAATTGAAAATCCGAACCGTTCAAATTGTTCTACATATTAATATCGCCTTGTAGACCAAATTTTATATTTTTTAAATTTTTACTATTTTATCGATAGGTCAAAGATGCAATAAAATAGATACTCTAGAAATCGTTGGATTAATGCATTTTTGACCTATCCAATAAAATATTAAAAATTTTTAAAAAATGTCAAATTTGGTTTATAAGGCGATATTAATATGTAGAACAATTTGAATGGTTTGAATTTTTAATTTGAGTTTTTAAATTAGAGATTCGACCATGCCACACGGGATATATATATATTGCATATCCGAATTCCGGAGGGTGTGATGCTCGTCCATCGACCAATCGTGTTCTGCATATTATACTTCGCTACTCCATAAGCGATTGGTAGCTATATATGGACTTACTGATATACTCTATCAACTGGCAATGGAGTAATTGCCTGATTAATTGGAATACTTCCAAAGTCAAAATTGGATTGCAGCTAGTTTACAAATTGTGCGATTTCCACGCTCAGAGACATAGTGGGAAGGCATATGTAGAACTAGAGAATCGTACAATATACGACACTATAAGGGCCCGTTTGGCCGTGAGAATCAGTTCCATTTCTCCTGTTTCTTCGAGAATCTGTACCAAACGGTTAAAAACGAGAAACGTTTCTTGAAGAATCAGCAGAAACGTTTCTTGTTTTTAAACTAGAAATGAGAAACACCCTTTAGGCAGTTTTGCCGGTTTCCAAAAGAAACGTTTCTCCGAGAATCACCTGTGAATCACTATAAACGTTTCTGCCTGTTTCTCCCGTTTCTCCGAGAATCCGGAACCGTACCAAACGGGCCCTAAATATCAAAATAGCTAAATCAACATCTATAATGTTTTTTCCAAGTCGATACACATGCAGTATATATAAAAACGACAACTATAGCACCTTTTTAAAGAAATAGGTGCCGGTCCTAAAGAAAAACCGACATCAATACTTTAGGTGTTGGTTTTTAAAAGAAATCGCTTGACTTTAAGTTATTATAGGTGCTAGTTAATTAAAAATCTAACACCTATAATATATTATAGATGCCAGTTTTCTAAAGTACCGACACCCGTAATAACTGAACCGAAGTCGGCCACTCACGAGCAGATAAGGAGAGGGAGGGACGGAGTGGGCGTCCTTATCCACTTTACTCGCCTCCCCTCTCTCTCCACTCGCGCCTTCCCCATTTCTCACTCTCCACTCGCCTCCAGGCCACGAGGACGCTACGGCCGGCATTGATCTGCCCAAAGACGGTGCGAGCCGCCAAGGCCGCTACGTGTGAGGTGCTACTGCGGATGGCACCCACAAAGGAGGCAGAGCAGCATTGGTGGCTGGGCGGATCTGGCGGAGACCATGGATGGGCAGCGACCAAGGATAAGCGTCGACGGCTTCCCACGACGGATCTGATAGTGACGGTGGCGTCGGCAGCTTCTTGTGGCGGATCTGGCGGATCTGACGGTGACCACGGTGTTGGCGGCTTCCCGCGGTGGATCCTCAGGCGTCGATGGCTTCCCACGGCGTGACAGTGGTGGTGGAGAAGGAGGCTCTCCCCTCCTCCTATCTATCCGGCGACAGCGGCGGTGATGGAGAAGGCCGACGCGGAGGGCAAGATGATGGTTGGCGGCCGAGAAGTAGGCTTCTTTTAGTGGTCTTGGATGTTTGCTTGGCCCATTCATGTGTTCTTGAATGTTCTTGATGTTCTTGGATACCGATTAATATTGATGAAATCTGGTCGGGGTAAGGGAGCTACTCAACGTATTGGCTCAATTTGTGCCGATGTATCAAGCTGTTTTTTAATCTCTAAAATCTTAAAGATGTCGATTTCTAAACTTGCACCTGTGATTTTTTTAAAGGTGCCACCTACTAAATCCGTATCTATCCATTTTTCTATAGTATGCTTCAATCTGTACTTGCATGCAAGGACGATCGATGTGTTTAATGCTGTACATCTCCCAACCGCTAAACGTTCTTGCCGGAGATGGGTCCTGCGACCTGCGTGCTTGCATAGTTGCATCTCGACGATATATCGGCCACTGTCGACACGGCCAACTTGCATTGCTCCTCTTATCTACTCGACCGATCGACGATCTCACTCTCAGCTCATGCCTATAAATACTGCTGGAGTGCTGGTTCGCATGCATATCTTCTCACCACAGAGCAGCCAGCTAGTACATCAGTACAATCGCTAGCTTGCCAGTGAGGAGAAGATCGATTGAGAGGTCATCAGGGCATGGCTTTACTGGTGTTCGTTCCTCCACTAGTACAACATGACGTTCTCTTGTATACCCCTAGATTTTAATATGTCGTCATAACGAAGTCATCTCAAACGAATCTAAAAAAATTGATAAAGATATACTTGCACAAAATATATTATGTGCATAAAACTCGAGACCGTCACAGATGATACCTATCAGTGACAGGCTCAAATCATGGCCCGACAAATATAACCTACAATATCTTTGTCGGGCCCCAACAGAAGCCCATCACTGATGACACTCATCGGTGACAGCCATCAACTTGAGACCGATTGAGATAACAATTAGGCCCATCACCGATGAGTGTTATCGGTGACATGCTTCAATCCGAGGCCCGATTAAAATGAGTGTCATCGGTGACAGGCTTTTACTTAGGCCCGATTGAGCTGATGTCATCTCCAAGGTATTACATTTCGCGCGAGCTAGCTGTGCCGTCCCCTTGCGGTAGTGCGGTTTTCGCGCAAAACCGTGAAAACCATGGAGGGATGAACGGTAATTTTCGCGACGTGTTGTCGTGCCGTGGTTTTCATGAAAACCGTGCGAAAACCGCGCCAAAACCGTGAAACCATGCCAAAACCATGAAAACCATGAAAACCGTAATTTGAATTTGAACCAAATTCGAATCGTGTCGTGCAGCGGTTTTCTTTCAAACCGCACAGAAACCGCGTCACATACCGCGGTTTTCACGGCAAACCGTGCGAAATTTATTTTTTTTGATATATATATATATATTTGGGATAAAATTATTTTTTTCAAATTTTTGAATTTACACGAAATTATTCAAACAAAACCGCGGGGATGCCGTGTCGCACCCCCGTGGTACGCGCGAAAACCGTGACGGTTTTTGCGGTAAGGTGAACCCTGGTCATCTCTATCAAGCTTAAACTTAAGTCTGTCATAGATATGCTTCGAAATCATTTAACCTAGCCCGAGCGTCGATTCAGATCTACACATGAGCGCGAAAATTTTCTAAGTCCTCACATTGCAAACCCTAGTGTCGTCGTCGTCCCTCGCGCCTCCCGAGCCCGGCGCCATCATTCTCCATCACCTCCACCGAGCGCCACCGTCCCCGTGCCCGGCCATCGAGCACCACCATGCTCCAGGTAAGTCCATCTTTCTCATGTGTTGCCGTGCTCCCTCATGTATACATCTGAGATGAATGTCATGCCATATATTGAATCTGAGATGAATGTCATGCCATGTATTGGTTGTATATTTGTCACTGTTAATGGGACATGTATAGCTCTGAGATAATGTCACTTTTGTTTTGGTTGTATAATGGGACATATATATATATATATTCTTGTCCATTTCAAAAATAAACTGTATATATGAATGAATGTGTGAAATGAAATATGTGAATGTCATATGTGCGCTCTGAATTAGATTTCCTGTAAATAATTGTATATATAAATGGGGATGCTGGAAATGGGAATATATATGTCTGTTTCTCTAATTTTTCAGCGAGCATGGCTAGCAAAGGCCTGAGGCTAGCCAAATAACAGAATTTATTTATTTTTTATTTGGAAAACACTTATCGGTGACGGGCTTTAAGTTAAGCCCGTCACAGATGACATCATCTGTGACAAACTTAAGTTAAGTTCGTCACCGATGTTAGTCATCCGTGATGGGCATTAATTGGGGCCTGTTTGAGATTATTTCATCAGTGATGGGTCCTTGATTGACTGGGCTTCTGGGTCAAACCTATCGGTGATGGGCTTTAATTTAGACTCGACAAAGATAAGTGCATCGGTGACGGGTTTTTGCCCGATAGATATGACTTCTCACATCACTAACCTTTGTGCCATGACGGACACCGTACCCGACACAGATGAGGGTTGTCGCCCGATTGAGATGAGGGTTTCCGTTGTAGTGTCCTACTCGTCGCTGTTTTCCTCATCGTCACTGCTGAAGAAACTCGTGAGCTAGCGCCTCATTAATTCATCACTATCATTCCGAATTAATCAAGCGTGCTCATGGCCGCTCAAGGGTATTAGAATGTGGGTGAGTCGGTGAAACACATCTTCCTTAGGGCATGTACAACGCGTTGCTTTCCCCCGTCTCTAAGCCACGCATTTTGCAAAAAAAAACCCACCACAGAGGTATAGATGGGCGCATCATCGCCTCATGATGCGACAGGCTTTGGCCCGTGCTCCCAGGCGGAGTAGACGACGCCCTCCACATTGTATGCCTCGTCTCCAGGAATCGACGATGCCATCCGAATGCAGAGCGCGTGCGGGGAATTTTTTTGTGCCAAATCCCTCGCCCGCATCCATCTCCGTCTTCGCGCGGGGAGATAGAGAGGACCCATCGAAGAACACACGGAGGCGGATGGTGGTTGCACCGCCGCTAGCGGCGCTAGAGGAGGCGGAGGAATCGAGGTGCGCGGCGGAGAGGGAGGAGAGCACAAGGAAGCAGTCGCCGCGGGAGCATGCGAACGACGGGAAGCATGCTGCTGCGGGTAGAGCACGACGCGGAGGGAGGCTGACGAGAGCGGCTGCACGACGCCGCGCGGGGGGCTGACGAGGAGCTTGAGAGGGGAGGACGTCTGTACCTTGAAGGCGACGGGGAGGGAGTGGTGCAGCGAGCGGAAATGGAGGTCAGCGCGGCACTTGGCGTTGGGCTTGAAATCGATGATGACCTCATCCTCCGCCACCTCCGGGAGTTGCTCGGCCATCGGATTGTCCGCAGCCGCGGCCGTAGTATTGGTGGCTGGGACTATGCTTGGCGGTGAGGGCAGCGGATCGACTCCTCCCGAGTTGGTCGACGCCGGATCCACCCCTCTCGAGTCCGCCGGCGTTGGATCCGCCCCTCCCGAGTCCGTCGGCGTCGGATCCACTGGTCCTCTCCCTGCTGGCTCCCTGCTCTCCCTGCCCTCTCCGTGCTCTACTTGCTCTCTCCGCTCTCTCTGTGGCGGCGGTGGCAGGACGACGGGGAGGAGGTGGCGGTAGCAGTGACAAGGCGGGCCGTGGAGCTCGGAGGCGATGGGTTTGGGTGTTTTCGTCGGAGAGACCGAGAGAGTGGTTTCAGATGTTGTTTTAACCGGAAAAGGGGATGGTGAGGTCCACATGTAAATAAAAATTATTTATAATGTATCGTATTAAATAGCTTGTAGATGAACACATTGTCTATGGATTGTATGATTTGTCTCTTTATCAATCTGTATGGTAGCTTACAGATGATCTTTCGTCTGTGGGTTGTACATGCCCTTATCCATCTCTCTCCGATCTACCCGTTTTGTCAAGAGGAAGGCACGCTCACTTTAATGGCATGACTGAGACGGGGTTAGGCAACATGGCAAGGAGGAATGACTGAGGGGATAGACGGTACAACAATATTGTACAAACAATGATGCATGTATACAGTGCCTTTGGCAGCAACCCTCACAACAGTTACAACTAGGCGAAGGTTGGAGACAGTTAAATACACAAGAACGACTAGTCGTGCGAGCACTTCGCTCAGTGTAAAACTCCCATGACGTATTAATCAAGAAAGCAGGAGTATGTTTATTATCGTTCGGGATGCCCGAACCTAGGTAAATCACGTGTGTTTGTCAGATTGTTCAGTGCTAAAGTCGTGTAATCAGTGCCGCTTAAATCACAATCGCCAAACACTATGTTCCCTGGATCTTGTTCTGCTAACTATCACCCATCAATAACCTCAAACTCTAGTAATAGGATCAAATGAGTATAAATATGACTTCACTGATAATAGAATATAAATATACATGATCTTTAATCCATCTGTCATAATTTATAATAGTTTTGGTTTCAAAAGTAACCGAGACTGAAAAATATTTTTAGTCTTGGTTAAATCTTTAATTTCGGTTGATAACATCAACCGAGGCAACAATTTATTTTTAGTCCCGGTTCAAAAATATGCAACCCGTGTCGGATCTCCATTATTTTTAGTCCCAATTGGTGTTATTAACCAGTACTAAAGATCAATATTTATCTCGATATTTTTATCAACCGGGACAAAAAACGCGCGGCCTTATCTCCTCGTCAAACGCGCGTGGATTTCAGCCTTATCAAAAAATCGGCTCATTTCTCCCTCTCCTCTAAGCTCTCTCCCTCAAATCTCTCCCTCTCCCATCTGTCCTTAGCTCACCCCTCTTCCCTCTCTTCTCAGATCTCTCCCTCTCTCCTCAGTTCCGCACGCAGCGGTGCCGACGGGCCAGTGCGGTCGACGGCAGCGTTCGGCGCCAGTCCTTGATTTTTTTTATGTATTTGATGTATTTTTTATGTATTTGATGATTTATGATCTGTAATGTTGTATTGATAATTTGTGATATGTGAGTGATCTGTCATTCGATTTGTGAATTTATGATTTCGATTTATGGTATTTGGGGATGGTAGCTGGGAGCAATGAATGAAAAATAATAAAAAATGAAAAAAAACAAAAATGATGTTTTGCTGGCGTCTATAACTTTAGTTTCGAATGGTAATACCAACCGGGACTAAAGATTGACTTAGTTACGATTATTTCATCCGGGACCGAGAAAATATGTATCTTTAGTTTGTTTCGTTGTCCCGGTTTATAACCCGAGACTAAAAAGTTATAAACCGGGACTAAAAGCGATTTATCCGGCAGTGGGCTACTCGTGGCGCACCGCAAAACCCCATCCCGTGTGGCATGACCGAATCTCTAATTTGAAAACTCAAATTGAAAATCCGAACCGTTCAAATTGTTCTACATGTTAATATCATCTTGTAGACCAAATATTTATATATTTTTGAAATATTTTACTATTTTATCGGATAGGTCAAAGATGCATTAATCCAACGATTTCGGGAGTATCTATTTTATTGTAATTTTTGACATATCCAATAAAATAGTAAAAATGTCAAAAAAATATAAAATTTGGTCTACAAGGCGATATTAATATATAGAACAATTTGAACAGTTCGGATGAGTTTTCAAATTAGAGATTCGACCATGCCACACGAGATGAGGTTGTCCGGCGCGCCACACAGAGCCCAACTATATATATATAACTATTTATAAAGCAAGTAGTGTTTCCCTGACTATTTTGTAGAAAACCCCTTGAGTTTTTTCAAAATTAAACCGCAGTCCCAATGCTGAAAAGAAAAAGAGAGAGCCGAGCCACGAGGCCGGCTCGGCTCGTGAGCCGGTTCGAGCCAGCTCGTTTAGCTCGCGAGCACACTTTAATACAGTGCAATTTATGTACAAACTATATTTTATTTTTTAGTCTATTAAACATGAAAATATACAATTGAAAAAAGTAAAAAAGTGATATATTAAGTTCATAATTAACGTAATAATACTTGTCCATCGACAATTATTCATGCAAATGTAATGATGCAACTAGATTAGATATTAGCATTAGATCCATATTGACCATCACAAAATCATAAAAATTATTGATTTATTGCTACATCAACAACAAAACAAGCAAAAGAATAAAAAAACAAACAAAACATTAGGCCCTGCTCGGTACATTGCATCTGGTTCGTTGAGCTCACGAGCAGCTCGCGAGCTGAATCGAGCTGACTCGTTATAGCTAACAAGCTAAACCCTTGGCGCAGCTCGTTAGCATTTCTCAACGAGCCAACCCGAGCCGAGGCAAGCCAACCACGAGCTAGTGAGCCACGAGTATTTCGTCAACCCTACCCGCAGTTCAAATGCTGAAAAGAAAGGAAGGGCTTAGATGAAAAAAAGACCCCCTTCGCCCCTCCCTCCCTGTGCCCCTTCCTCCCGTCCCCATCTACGCCGTGCCCCGCGTCGCGCTTGCGCTTCTTCCTCCCATCACTGCTCGGAGCTCCCGCGCCCCACCGTGCCGTTCCCGTCCGCGTTACGCCTCGACTTCACCCGTTGCAACGCACGGGCACAATTGATAGTATATATATATATAAATAAATTGTTTTTATTGTGATTTTATAGGTAGTATAATAGTACACTATTAGTAAAGACCATCGTAAAACCATCATAAAACCTTTGTTTGTTTAAACCTTTTTTAAACTGATCACCCGAGGGGTGAAGTATACACCTCAATATATTACTTCAAACCAAACGATCTTGTATAAGGCAGGCTTTGGTTACGCAAGCGCAATAGCCTTACATGATAAAGTGAAAGAATTACATTGAACAACAGAAATAATGGTCACCACAATCTCCCTAAAAGGATTATTAAGAGAAAAAAGAGGTGCTTGACATTCTTACGTACAACAAGATGGCGAAATCGAACTCTAGATCAGAAGTTAAGCTAGCATCACAGCTTGATGACATCCACTTCACATGCAGCCACGGAGCACCAAGAATTGAATTAAGCTGATCATCAGGCGCTATTCCAGAGTCACCATTAACTGTTTGACTTCTGAGACTGAAAAAGTGACTATGTTTCAAGTTTCAACCCTTTTAATTGGGAGAAAGCTATGGATAGGTAGATCGATGGAGAAGATTTTATCGGACTCTCTAACCTTGTTTTATTCATTCAATCCATATATACATGTCAAATTTTGAAATATTTTTTCTTCTAAACTTTTATTCGATCTTTCTTTTGATTATACGGTTATACTTGTTATAATTAAATCTATATAATCAGATATCACATAATTATATTTTGAAAGTATATATTTCAAATCGTTAAAACTTAATGTTTATATGCTATAGCGATATTTTTCAGCGTGTGTTCACTATGTTTCACAAAATTTACAAAATAATTCTTCCACTCTTTCTCCTAACATACTACTCGCTCTCTTTCTACTCCATCCATTCTACTCCATCCATACATGTAAACATATAGCAATCTTCAAAATAAATTTTATTTTAAGTACTTATCTAATCTATGATCTGATCACATCGTTGTAATTAAATCTTTACAATAAAATACATATAATGAAATACATATGTTTCAAAGTGTTAAAACTTATTGTTTTATACTTGATAACAAACAGTATGTTTTAACGTGCGTTTCACAAATTTTTTAAATATTTTAATTAGTATTTGTTTCATCTCGTATAATTTAATGTTTTGTCCGATAGTCAACGTCCAATTTTAGAAAATCAGACGTTTAATTTGTAGTTCCCTCCTTTTAATTGCATACGCGTAGTCAACGTGCATTAGCTGGCGTGGCTGAACAGATAACTCAAGTCCCTACCTATAAAAAAAATCAAGTCTGTCAGTTAAAACAAAACAAAATTTAAGTCGAGTATAATATAACTGGCTCGGGTAATAACCGATATGTTCAGACAATTCAAACTGTGCACACAATGAATTTACAATTCAAATTTATTCCTCGAGTTCCGAGACTTCACGGAGTCAGTACACTGCTGAAAAAACCCACATTAGTCCTGATTGGTAACCCTCTGTAGTCTTGGTTATGAAGCCGGGACTACGCATCCGGGACTAAATATCAACATCTTTAGTCCCGGTTGAAATAACTGGGACTAAAGATGCATCTTTAGTCTCGGTTGGTAATATCAACCGGGACTAAAGATGACGGCGCCACATGGCTGGCTTCGCCATCTTTAGTCCTGGTTAGTGTTACCAACCGGAACTAAAGATTTTTTTATTTTTTTAATTTGCTCTTGTTGTTAGCTTGCTGCTTGTGTACATACACACATATATATATTTATATATATATATGCGAATATGCATATATATATATATATATGTATAAATACATAACACACATATATATAACACACATAACATACATATATATGCAAATAATATTGAAATTATTTTTTTCAACGATCGAATACAACAAAATTCACACATACATACAACAAATTGTCCACAAATTTGTTCACACATATATACAACAAAATTGTCCACACTATATATACAACAAAATACATCTACAATATCAATTTTTCGCTCGCTGTTGCCGCCGGCTCCTGCTTGCCCATGGCTCCTGCTCGCCGCCGGTGAGTAGATGGTGCCCCGCTGCCGTCACCTCCTCCCCCGCCGTCGCCATCTCCTCCCCTTGCTTGCCGAGGGGAGAGGGAGGGAGAGGGAGAGGGAGAGAGAGAGGGAGAGGGAGAGGGAGAAAGCTGAGCGGAGAGGGAGAGATCTGAAAAATGAGCTAAGTGTTGGATCGGTGGAGAAAACGAGACGCACCAGGATATATATACCCCTGGATCTTTAGTCCCGGTTGGTGTCATCAACCGGAACTAAAGATATATTAGTCCCGGTTGGTGGCATAAACCGGGACTAAAGATCCAATTTTCCCGTTTTTTTAATTCATCTTTGGTCCTGGTTGGTGGCATCAACCGAGACTAAAGATATTTTCTCGCTATTTTCAATTCATCTTTAGTCTCGGTTGTAGCCACCAACCGGGACTAAATATAATTTCCCGCTATTTTTTCAAATTTATTTGGTCCCGGCTAGGGTTAACAATTAAATAATTAGTAAATAGGGCCAAATTAATTTCATTAAATATAGGTTTAAAATAATAATATTAAAATTTAATCTATGTGTAATCCTATACATGATATTGTTCCTCTTTTGCCCCTCTTTTTTCCTTTTCATCTGCTCTTGATTAAGACAGGAAAAATTTGACTTTTTATTTTTATTTTTTATATTTTTTCTTGACTTAGGAGCACACGAGAGGTAGAAAAAAAATTGAGCCTAAACAAGTGAAAGACGTGGCCTGTGAAAAATTCAGAAGACGTGCTCATAATTGAAAAAAACTTTCGGGCTCAAAAAGACAATCTTCGAGCCGTTTTTGGGAAAAATAAAATCGCCGAACGTAGCAATGCGGCGAACGAACACATCGAAATTTTTTTTCGATCGATTTTCATATATGAAACGTCTCGATCGAAGTCTATATGTGAAAAGTTATGACCGTTTAAAAATCGACTCCGAATTAGAGGACGAAACGAGAACAATGCATACAAAACTTCTTACGCGCACAAACTATACGCGACGACCGTGGTTTGAATATTCTTATCAATACGTGACGACCAGGGTTTGAATGTTCTTATCAATATTGTAGATCCCTCCGATTTGTATATTATCACCAAAACAATTTTAAAAAAATTTATAAAGATTAATTTCAGTTTAAAAATAAGCATCTTTACTTTAGTCCCGGTTGGTGTTACCAACCGGACTAAAGATCATTTATATGTTTAGTCTCGATTTGTAACACCAACCGGAGTAAAGATCCCATCTTTTTCCTGGTCGGTGTTACCAAGCGAGACTAAAGACCGAAGACGCCCTGACATGTTCTGATAGAATTTGAACCGAGACTAAAGATGATCTTTAATCTCGGTTCGTGACATGAACCGGGACTAAAGGTCCTAGAGAGACGGTACCTTTTTTAACCGAGACTAAAAATATTTTTTAGTCCTAGATACAACTCTAACCGAAACTATTATGAATGAATTTTTGGTGGTTTACTGATTTCTCCGGTTGTTAGTAGGACTCGAACCGTTGTACAGCCCCATGGAAAAACAGAACTCTCAGCCCTGTTGACTTAAAAACAGTAGATGCGTTGTGGACTTGACAGCAACCTGAATCCGTTGAACTCACCGCATCTAGCCGGCGTACGTGTGAACCAGCAAGCAGTACGTGCGAACGAAAGCTGGATGATCGCTCTGTTTGTTGCTATCGTCCTATCGATGGCTTAAAGTGTGTGTAGCAAAGTCCCTTTTTTCCCCGGGAGCCACACGATATTGACACAGCCAAACTGTTCATTAAACTTTCACTGCATGATCATTTGCATCCGTTTTTATCCTATCCCTGCCAATGCCATTTATTGATGCTTAAAGAGAGACGTCTCATCTAGAATATAACTCGATCGCGATTAGGACATGTATAAATGGGTAATGGGTCTGTATAGCTCCGTCTGTATGATGTCTTATTTGTAAAAAACCCCCCGCGTGGCTTGGAGACGGGAAACCCCATCGCCTCGCGAGGCGACAGGCTTCGGCTCGTGCTCCAAGGCGAGTAGACGGCCTTCGCTCCCGTTGTACGCTTCTCTTTCGTCTGTGTTTGGATCCCGCGTGCGTATGCCTCCTAGTTTGATTTGGCTCGAGATCAGCCTGCGATGTCCCTTCGCGCCGCATGCTGCCCGCGCCAATCTGGGGGCTGATTCGCCGCAGGTGGTGGGGGAAGAGAGGAGGAGGCCGCGCCGGCAACGTCATACCCGCGGAAGCACGGGCTCTCGGCGAAGTCACAGAGCGGGAACGAGGTGGCGACGGGGCCGATGTAGAAGCTGAGGCTGTCGCCGGCGCAGTCGACCTCGCCGACGCCGACGAGACGAGGAGCAGGGGGCGAATTCGCCGCAGGTGGTGAGGAAAAGGGGAGGAGATGGAGGAGGCCGTGCCGGCGCCGGATCCGTTCGTCCCGAGTCCGCCGGTGTCCTCGCCCTGCTCTTCCCGCTATCTCACTGCTTTCCTGCTCTCTCTCCTGTCACGCGGGCGTGACATCTCCCTTCTCTTCCTGCTCTCTATTTTCTCCCTGGTCTGGTCAATATGTTGTCTCTAGAGGGTTCTTGACGATGTACTGAAATATCATCTCACTCTCTTCCCCGTTGTCCCTTCTCTCCCCCGCGATGTCTGTTCTCTCCCTGGTCAATATGATGTCCCTCCTCTCTAGATGGTTCTGGGTACAAACATATATGATATCTATTGCAGATCAATTCTTGATGCACTGGTCTACACATTTTGGTGCATTCAGAAGTAGCTTATTTGATATTTATTCTGCTATTACGTAGTTCTGTCAATATATCGAATATATCGGCTTTAAACTTCATTCAAGTATGTTCAATACAGAAACACAATTTATATTATGTTCTATGGCTTATGACATGGGTTGATGTTTTGTAAAAAAATACTGTAATAATATTCTCTTATATATGCTTTCATATCAAACAACAACACTATAGTATGCATAATTTTATTTACAGTTGATCTTAGTTACATGCACAACATTAAAATAGCTTACAGATTGACTCCTGTCTGTGAATTGTATGGTCTGACTTTTAGCTATATGTATAATAACTTACAGACGACCCCCTGTCTTTGGGTTGTACATGCCCTAAGGCGGGCTCGGCATCATCGGCGGTGACGAGGTGGCGGCCCTGCGTGAGGTGGAGACGCGGCGTGGTGGACGGTGTCGGGGCGGTGCGATGTCTGCTAATGATGCGACCAGGAGCGACGCCACGGCATCGTGCAGATGGCATGGCAGTGGTCGCCTAGATCCAACGTCCACCAGCGAGGATAGGTGAAAGGAGGGGTGGACAGGGGTGTGGTGTGGCAGCGAGGTGGCAGTGTCCCTCTCCCCCCATGTTGTTGATGGCAACGATGGTGATGGGACGATAGAGATGGGATGACGCATGGCGTCGAGAGGCCATACGTGTCCGCGACAAGCAGAGCCGTCAGGATGCAGGCATGAGGCTTGTTTGGCACGGACGATGCTCCGACCAAAGTTTCAGCGGTGGCAAGGGGGCAATGGGACGAGGCGATGGTGGTGCAGACGTACGGCCTGAGATGCAGGCCATCCGCCCGAGACAGCAGAACAAGTGGCACTGTGAGGTGGGTGTGTAGGCCTACGGCAAGCTCCAATCCAATCTAGACGGTAGTCCTTTTGCGACGACGCCTTCCTGTCATAAGATGATCAAGTTGACGAACTAGTGTTGAAAAGAAGGGATCTATTTTTCTCTCTCATCTTCTTCCTCTTCAATCCAACCGCGTGGATAGTTTAGGAGTGCGCCGAATGTCACAACTCCCCTACTTGATGACTGATTGACGGTGAGGCACTAGCATGGTGGCTGCACATATAAGGTGTGTACTTGGTGGTGGTGGCTTCTGTTTCAAGCAGGCGATCTCGACACGGGACGATAGAAATACTACGGGCAAAAGCCTAGCCTTCTTAGGCCAGCAACAGTGTTGTTTGTGGGCGCCACTTTCCTCTTGAGGCGTTGCTGCGTGATCTTTGTTGTCCCGTCGAATGGTTCTCTTCAGGTGAAAACCACGTCCTGGAATCGTAGAACGGAGCGGCGACGACACTCTGAGTGATGCATCCTTCCTGAATGTGCCATTTAGAAGATCTATTTCCTCAGGGATATCGTGTTTCTATCTCTTCAGTAGCTGGTTCTGGTTGTAGATACGTGATGTGTTTTTTCTTCTTTTGCTTTGCTGACTATAGCTTCGGTTCTTTTTACGTAGGGTGTAGGATTTTGCTCCATTATAAGTTTCTAAATATTCTCGGTATACATTTGAGTAAAATTATGTGGGAAATTGTAACTATCATATAAGTTGTTTTGAGATGTATTTTTTCCTTAGATTTTTTTGGAATGTTGCTAATTGATTAAAGTCTGATATATTGAATAACCTTTTCTTCCTGTTTTCTTCTCTTGTAAATTATTTGATGGGCCATATGGTCGAAAATGTTGTTTTGCCTGATTGGCAAGGTCAACCCATAAACCAATCCGAAGTCTAACCAATCTACTCGAGCAGTACGGCCTCTTTGCGCCATTTTTATTTTGTCAGTCTTCTTCTTTTCCTGTGTCTTTTATCCCCTTCTAGAAGACTCCTACTAACGGCTAGGATTCGTCCTTGCTATTTTATCGTTTTTTTAATCCGATGGCTATTATTTAATAGATTACATGGCTTATCCTTATTCTATTTTAGGTTTTACTCCCTTTGTTGTCATTCTAGGTTGTTTAGTTTAGATGTTTGTAAAGAAAAGACTATAGTGCCTCTTATTGAATGATGTATAGTTAGGGGTGGGAGCGTGGCTAGGGATAGAATAGGGGAAAATTTAATTGGGAAATGATTGATGGGAGATATAATACTCTAACTGATAATTTTTGTGGAACAAAATTTAAATCTTAAAAAGATAATTATTTTGAAACGGAGATAATTTCTTTCATTAGTTGGGATTAGAGCCAAGTCCATCTACCTTGGGAACATATCAGATAAAAACCATCAAATAAGTAAAAACCCGTAAAAACCATATTAAAATGTTTTGTAAATTCATGAAAAAATTACTAGATAGGTGCAAATATTAAGTCAAAGCTCAACTTTGTTTGAGAGAATAAAAATACAAATTTCAGATGAATAATGTTTTGTTACTATTCATTCAAAATTTGTCCTTTATGTTGCTCCATAATAAAGTTGAGTTTGGACTTGAGATTTGATGAGAATGTATTTCATGACTACACCTATCTCTAGTTTTTTCATAAATTTATAAAACTTGTAGATCCGATTTTTATGTGTATTCACTTATTTGATGTTTTTTACTGGATATATCCCCATTTACCTGACTTCTGACTTCCTGAGCAAAATCGGCCCATAGCTAGCTGAATTGTCATGAATTTTTGGCCCAAACTAAGAGTTCATCCGAGTATCTTTTCATCAATTTATAGTGCAAAGACTCACGGGTGACCTGGTCTATGACTGGACAAATACTTCATGCCAGATAAACTCTTGGAAAAAGTATACTTTGACTCCATCAACTATGAGCTGAGTATGATTCTTACCCTTCAAACATAAAATCGAATGGATCAATTCCTCCAAATATCAAAACCAGTATAAACTATGTCCCTTAGTGGTTTGGGAAGCAATTTTTGCTGACGTGGTGCCTACGTGAAAGTGTTGACCTGGTCTTTGTACCACATGGCGTTGACGTGACAGTTATGTGGCATTAGAATTAAAATATATTTATGTGGGACCCATTTGTCATTCACACAAAAAAATTGTGGGACCCACTACCATGTGGGGCCATGTGTCATCCTCTCTCCCCTTCCCTTCTTCCTCCTCCCTTTCTCTCTTTCTCTTTCTCTCCCCTTTCTCTTCCCCTCCGGTTGTCTGCAGGGAGCGAGGGCTAGAGAGGCGGTGGCGGTGGGCTTGGGAGGGTAGGCGTTGGAGCAATAGTGGCAGCGCCTGAGGTGCAGGAGATTCCAGGGCGACGATGGCATGAGTGGTGACTTGACCGAAGCCGGGCATGTGGACAAAGGCGATGGATGATGAGGTGGAGCAGCAGGATGCGGGGAGTGTAGGAGCTGGAATGCCTGCATGGTGATGGCGAGGTGGAGTAGCAGGATGATGGCAGTCGTGACAAAGAGGGAGGAGGCCAGCCGCGTGAGAAGGAACCACGGATGAGCGCCGGTCACAACATCGAGCTGCGGAGAGAGGGAATCGAAGGAGGAAGCGTCGCAACCATCTCCTCTACCACCACCATCGCCTACCGAAGCGTCGTCGCCTTCTCCTTCACCTCCACCCGTGCCAGCATCACCCCAAATCACACCACCACCATCAGGCGTGTGTGGCCTCGCTTTGGGCTTGTTTGGAAGCCTTGGTTCCCGCCGTCAATGATGCAAACAGGAGGACCACCACGAGCTCCTCCACATCGCCCCGCTGAGCCGTGCGAGGTGAGAAGGGGTCGCAAGATCGCGGGTGGATCCGGCACCACCGCCAAGCTCCATTCGCGCGAGCTAGCTTCTCGTCGTCTGAGGCTGTTGCCGAGAGGAGGGGGAGAAGGGAGAGGGGAGAGGCGACGCCGCCGAGCTTGTGGCCACGCGGCGAGGAAGGAGGAAGAATGAGAAGAAGGATGACATGTGGGCCCCACAAGTCAATTGGTCCCACAAACGTTTTTTAATGACATATGGGTCCCACATATTTTTTTTATTTTTTATTCAAATGCCACATAAGTGCCATGTCAACGCCTTGTAGGATAAAGACTCGGTCAACACCACCACGTCAACCAAAACCGCTTTCAAAACTACCGAGGGACATAGTTTGTATTGGTTTTGATAGTTGGAGAAGTATTTGGAGGGCATGAATTATACTTGGACCATAGTTGAGCAGTCGAAGTATACTTTTTTCCTAAACTCTTCCTAGTTCGCTAGGTCTTGCTAACGACATTAGGCCCAAAACAATCCGAGTTGTTAGCCTTGCATACCAGCTGAATATTTGTTTTCTTTCCCAAACAAGCTAGCGACATAAATTTATTAAGGGCTCATTTACTTTCCTACCGCTTTCAACTCTATCAATTTGATATTACCAAATTTTGATAGAATAACAAAGTAAATATTCCTTCTCGTACATATATGCTGCCAAATGTTAGTCAAGCTACAAACTGAACACATTCAATGTAGCCTTCGTAACGTCAAAATGTGTCAAAATTTGACAATGCCAATTTTTGGTAAGGTTGATTTTGATGACAAACTGAACAAACCCTAACTTAACTTTTCACCATGTAAAACATGATACAGTTAAATTTTTTTCATGAAATTTCTAACATAATCTATCCTCCCCACCAAAAAAACATAGTCTGGCATCCCTTATATTTACCCTTAAATTTTCCCTATGATATGTCACCCTTGCCATCCCTTCACTAGGGAAAGCCCTAGTTTGCCGAGTGCCTAGGGCACTCGGCGAAGACCTAAAAACACTCGGCAAAGATTTAGCCGAGTGTTGCACTCGGCATATCACACGGTGAACTATGCGTCGGTGAAGAATTCTTTGCCGAGTGTTTTTCGTCGGGCACTCGGCGAAAACCGCCGAGTGTCCCTTCGACACTCGGCGAAAAAAGGTACCCGGTTGGTGGGTCTACGGTGACGGACGCTTTGCCGAGTGCCAAAAAACACTCGGCGATTTTTTTTTGATTTTGCCGAGTGCCACTACAATACACTCGACGAAATTAACATGTTTGCCGAGTGCCAACGAAAAAACACTCGGCAAACAGGGAGACTTCGCCGAGTGCTTTTCGTAATGCACTCGGCAAAGCTTAGACACTCGCCAAAGATGGTTCCCGAACCCCCTGTTTGCCCTCTTTGCCGAGTGTTTTGGCCATTGCACTCGACAAAGAGCTTATTTGCCGAGTGTAACACTCGGCAAAATGGCATTTTTTTGATCTTTTTAATTCGTTCGGTCGCATATTTCACAAAAATCAAAACATACACAATTCACAATTCACATCCATATCCACAATCACAATTCCACAACGACATCAACAACCACAATTCCACAACGACATCCACATCCACAATTCACATCCACATCCACAATCACATCCACATTTCACATAACATAGATAGTCCATAATCCACAGTAGCTAAACATAGTCCACAATCCACATTTAGATATTCTAGTTTTGAACACAATCACAAGTGAAACATATTTTACCGAGGTGGAAACGGCGGCGAACCTCCGTGGTCAGTGGTGGGGTTATTCGATGCCGCCGACGGGGCTGCACAAAATAAAAAGGCTTCGATATTGGTTGTCACGAGAATGTCATTCGGTAATAAGAAAAGAACATATGAGGTTTTCAAGTGACTCACCGGAGTGCCCTATATTTTGCCATTTCCTACACAATAAATTTTGTGATTATTTTCCTACACAATAGATTTTGTTATTTCCTACTAAATCAACATTTCCTACACATTTTTCCATTGTTTTGTATGTATGAAAAAAAAGAGAGACGTTTACCTTGTGACGCTGGAAAGGTGCGGAGGGAGGGGGCGTCGGCGGGGCGTCGGCGGGAGTAGGGGTGGCGTCGGCCGGGAGGAGAGAGGGCCGGCGTCGGGGGGAGGGCGTCGGCGGGGGAGGAGAGAGAGGCGTCGACCGGGGAGGGGAGAGGGGAGGGCGTCGTCGGGGAGAGGAGGGAGGAGGGCGTTGGCCGGGAAGGCGCCGGGGAGGGAGTCGATCGGGCGTCGCCGGTGGGGAGGCGGCCGACCGTGCGCCGGGCGGCGGCACGGAGGCGGGCGGCCGACGGGGCACCGGGAGCTGGGGGCGGGCGCGGTGCGCGGGCAAGCGGTAGTACGGCGCGACGGCGACGGTGGTTGCGGTGAGGCGGCGGCGCGCGGTTTGGAGAAAATTTTGTCTAAGTCCAAAAGCTTGGGCGGGGAGGAGCGTCCCTATATAAGATGGTTCACCGAGTGTCCCGATCCGGGCACTCGGCAAAGACTTGCTTTGCCGAGTGCCAAATCTTGAGCACTCGGCAAAGAGCACCCCTTTGCCGTGTGCCGACTCGGACACTCGGCAAAAACCTAATTTGCCGAGTGCCCTACACCGGCATTCGGCAAAGTGTTCCTCCGTGTTTTTTTAAAAATTTTGTCGTGTGTATTTTCTTTGCCGAGTGTTACGCTCGGCAAAAAAACATTACATTTTACGCTTCTAATAAATTAAAAATTATCAAACTGATTCAAAAAATTACCAAATTTTTCATAAACTAATCTACGCTAATTATTGCCTATGGAAAATATTTTGAAATCAAACGAAAATTCGGCCATCACTTTCTCTCGAAATCTAACCAATCCTTTTCAACACTCATAATCTTCTTCGGTGAATCTTCGGTTTTATGAGCGTCGTACCTTATAAAATATTCGAAACCTTCTCAATTTTTTACCACAGTGTCGACGTATAATATCATGACATCCAGACAATTTTCATGATTTTCTGACTTCGTTTGCTATTTTTATAATTTTAAAATCATTCGGTGAATACGTTCCTAGTCATGTTCCATGAAGAAATTTTTAATTTAATCTTATTTTAAGGATAATGATTCAAACAGGTCTAAATAACATCAAATATAATTTTTTTACTAATTTTATTCCATTTTTTTATCACTTGCAGTTCAAATTTTAGAGTTGGCAAAAAATTTATGAAAATAAAATATATCAAATATATATAGCAAAACCAATTAAAAAATTACCAAATTTTATAATTATGATTGACATGTTGTATTTATATATTAGAGAAAGTTTGGAGGGTGGGGGAGAATTTTTTTTTAAATTTTTGCCGAGTGCCAGGGGAAGACACTCGGTAAAATTGCCCTTTTGCTGAGTGCCTTGGTTAGACACTCGGCAAAGTTTCTATTTTGCCGAGTTTCTAGCCCGGCACTTGGCAAAAACCTTGAGACATCGCCGTTTCAGTCGTTGGGTGACGACCATTACATTTTTGCCGAGTGCCTAAGAAGGGCAATTGGCAAAATATAATATATGCCAAGTGTTTTTCGCGAGTATAAACACTCGGCAAACAGTGTATTTTGCCGAGTGTTTTTATTTGCCAAGTGTCTACTCGGCAAAATTATTGTTGCCAAGTGTCCGATGGAAAGCTCTCGACAAACAGAATTACACTCGGCATACCTTGACTTTCCCGTAGTGCATATAGATATCATGCATTTGTCATCTGTTTTAACATGCAAATTTGCATGTTGTCATCTGTTCTGTTTGCCTTTACGGACTTAACGATCCGTTCAAATTAGTGTCATTGTAAACCATACAATTTTTGGGTAAAATTGACAAACATGTGGATGTATTTAGTTTTTTTATCAAATATTGGTAATTCCTAGATAATTTTGACAACAATATATTTTAGTCCATCTTGGGGTTGCCAATTTTTTAAAAATTTCATTTTGATAGCAATCGGAACATTTCTTTAATCAAGGTGACTTTACTAGCCAAGTAGCCAGTAAACACGCTTTATGCTTTATGCTTTATGAATGTGTTTCCGCGGAACTAGAGATGGCTTGACGTACGGTCAAAAACTTACTCCATCCAAGACTTACTGCTACGGTATTAACTTGAGTATACTTGACCACACGGTAGAGGCGAGATCATGAACACGTCCAAAACAACATGGCAACACGGTGTCCTTCGTTTTGTTGAGATATATATATGCATGTCAACACAGCTCTCTGTATCGTATGATGCACACGGCCATCTTTCCATGTCTTGTATATCTAGAGAGAGCTCAGTAGGTTTTGTTACTTTGTACATCATCATGGCCGTCTGCATAGAGTACTGTCTAATTAGCTGAGCTAAACGAAGCTGCAGACGACCGATTAAACTGCATGTGAACGCTCACAAGTCAACTGAATGGCATATGTACTCCCCACCGATCGAGATGGCGTCAACGGGGCGGCCGGGAGAAAACCGGCGGCCTCGTCCCTATATATAGCTTCTCATCACATTCTTGCTCAATATTCAGTAAGGAGATAGATAAGGGATACGATCGAGATCAAGCTAGCCATGGCGGCCAAGGGTTTAGCTGTGCTCGTTCTCCTGCTCGCTGCTGCTTTCCTCGCCACCTCAGGTGAAGATCCCTCTCGAGCGCACCATAAACTTCATGCGAAAATTAGAACAAAGATCGAGTCTATACAACATATCTCCTAATTGACTCGTACCATTTCCGAGAAGGTACCTGCATTAATTAAGAGATGCGTATTAGTGTAAAATTTAGGTATCATTTTAAGTTCCTTCTGGACAAATGTAAACTTTGTCTTTTCTTAATTATCTACCACAAATAACAAACCATCTACAGCTAGATAGTGCTCCCGCCGAGCTGACAATACTTATGATTTTGGACAAGAGTGAGGTTAAAATTTAAAATCCTTGGCTATGAATAATTTATAAAATATTTGTTTTAAAATATAAAAACTATATGTAGGGTTGAAAACGGACGGAATTTTTCCCGCCCGACCCGTCTTTTTCTACATTTGACTGACCGTTTCCATATTTTCAGAAAAATATGGAAATGGAACGAAAGTAAAAATGATATTTTTCGTTCGTTTTTGCGGAATTCCGTATTTAATCCGAATATTTTCGGATTGTATCCGGATTTAACCCGAATTTCAGGCCCATCAATATTTGTGTCTCGAAGGCCCAGCCGTCTAGGTCCATCTAAACAAAACCTACCCTATCATCCATCCGTCGAGATCCTTTTGATTTGAAGTGAATGATTATATGTCATCACATACCGTTCATATCAATTATCTTATAATTTTGACTGGTTGATAGGACGTGGTTAGAATATATGTAAATTCCGACTTAAGTTCCGGGTTCCGACCGTTTCCGTGCACCCGTATATCCCGATTCCGTTTCGAACCCGTATTTTCGAATCGGATCCCGCTTCCGCTAAATAATATAGAAACGGAAGTAAAAATGGGGTTTTTCCGTCCGTTTCCGTCCGTTTTCATCCCTAACTATACGTATAAAGTACTTTAATAAAATAATATATTTGTGATATGTTTATATATATTATAATATAAATAGTTGTCAAAGTTGCTATAGAGATCGTGTCCTTATCTAAAACAACCAGTATTATCAACCTGGAGGATGTATTTCTTAATCCGTAACTCTTTAATCCATAATTCTTTATTCCTACTCTTGTATGTAAGTGTTGCTGTTCATGTCCACATAATAAAAATACATGCTTTTCAATTTAAAAAGTAATTACCTGCATGATACATCGATCTTTCATTTTTGTTTTTAAAATATGATCCAGTCTATTTTTATCAAGACATTTGACTATTCATCTTATTTAAAAATTATATAAATGTTATTTGTTTGTAACTTTGGTTTATCATAGAAAAAACTTTAATATTAATGTCATTTCCACTAGTTCTTTTAACAACACGAATGATTATGTAAAATGTCCATATATATGCACGCAGAGGCCAGCTCGCAGCCGGCGTACCCCAGCCCGGCCACCGGCGGCGGGAACGGCCACGGCAAATCGGCCGCCTATGTTGCGCCCTACTACCCAGGCCCGTGGTGGTGGCCAAACGGCGGCTTCTACCCGCCTCCTCTTCTTCCTCCGTTTAATGGCGGCCCTGGCTGGTACGACCCTCACTTCGGCTGCCCATTTGGTTGCTGCGCCTACGGGGCTTTCGGCGAGTGCTTCCAGTGTTGCGCGCCTCCGTGGTACCCCTTCAGGTGGTGGCCATAGGCAGAGCTAGCACACTACCACTGCATGCATGAAACCTGATCAAAATCAGCGCACACGGCGTACCACATGTTAAGTATCACTTTAATTAGCTACCACTCTCTGTTAATAAACATGTTTTGTGATGGAAAGTAAGTGTGCCAATTTAATTAAGAGTGGAGCGTGTCATGTAATGTTGTGTAACTAATGCATTGCGCATGTGTTATATATATATATATATATATATATATATATATATATATATATGTACTATGGAATAAAAAGGGTGGTTTGGTACTTGATCAGAAGTTTCATCCACTAGTGACATGATCTAGTAATAGTGGATATGGAGCAGCGACGACGTCATATAGAGTTATGGAGTGGAAGGAATGAGGCTTGTGACATGATATGATTCGTACTAGTAAATCTGGTGATTGATGACCACCAGTCTAGCACCATGCACCGCCTGACGATGCTTTTTCATGGCCCGATCTCCTGGTGAGAAAGACAACCCACTGGTACGAAAAACATTTTTGCATGCGATCCAAACCTATTTTTTCATGTGGTTGATCGTCCGTTTGCTAAAAAGATATGAAACTAATGATTTTTTATACAGATGGTGCACCTGCATACAAAATTCTGTTTTTCACGTACGAGTGCTTATGTCGTCCGCCTATAAAAACAAAAAACCACGAAAAAAATAAATTCTCAAAAATCAAAACCCAAAACCCTAGCCCCGCCGTCCCCCACTCCTTCACCGCCACCGGCGAATCCCACGCCCACGGCCGTCCAAGCTCGCCGTCGCTGGATCCACCATGGCCGGATCCACCACCACGCGTCCTCCAACCACCATCGCCTAAGCTCGCCACCGCCGCTCTTGCTATCGCCCGAGCCATATCCATCCCTCCCGTCGCCGCCACCGGATTGGCGCGCGTGGGGGACGGAGCGGCGGCCGGATCCACATGGGAGTGGGAGAGGGCATCGGATCCACCCCTCCCATCGCCGGTGCCATCGGATCCCCGCGTGTGGGGGAAGGAGCGGCGGCCGAATCAACACGAGAGGTGGAGGGAGCGTCGGGTCCGCGCGTGTGGGGGACGAAACGGCGGCCAGATCCGTGCGGGAGGGGGAGGTGTCGCCGGATCAGCACCTCGTCGCCGCCAAAGCCCTCGCCCGCCACTGCCATCACCCTAGTGAGCTCGAGCCTGTCGTCGAAGCCCGCCATTCGGGAGGAGAGCGGAGAGGAGTGAGGGAGAGGAGGAAAGGGGAAAGGAGTGGGGAGAGTGAAGGACGAAAGAAGACTTAGTGGGAGAGAGAGGAGGGAAGAAATATAAAAATAGCAGGAAGAGAGAGGGGTATTTTGGCATGCTAGTCACTTAAGAGGTCTGCTTGTGAAAATAGACTTATTTTCACATGTGGGCCTGTTAAGAGGCATGTGTACACAAATTGTTTTTTGCGTGTGGGTCTTTTAAGGAGTCGTATGTAAAAATTGTTGCTGATTTTTGCAGGCGCAACCAGTTATGGTTCGCTTGTAACATACGGTACCCTTGTCTGGAAAAATCTTTTGTGACCTCACTTTAATTCAGATGCAACATTAACAAGAAGCTACCAACCAGAATACCAGGCAATTACTATACACGGCACAAGGAGAATCGTGTGATGAGCAGTAGATGCATCCCAGCAACTAGGGTGAAAACGTTCGCGAAAATTCCCGACCGTCTGATGCTCTAGTTTCTGGTTTCTATCGATTGAACTATATGTGGAAATGTGATGAAAATGATAATGGAAATGGCAAAACAAATATGGAAACAAAAAATAAAAAACAATTTTGCTGTTATACCTTTCCATATCTTATCATATTCTTGCGAAAATTATCGTTTTATAATATGAATAATTACCATATTTCTAAATACCATTGTATCTATGATCCATGTATCTATTCGACTATTTGGATGCAATGTAGGAGCTTTTCCTTTTAAATATTTAGGAATCCCTATGCATCATCAAAAACTGCAAAATGAGGATTGGAAACATGTGAAAGATCGTTTTCAGAAGAGGCTGAATGGTTGAAGGAGTAAGATGCTATCGGTGGGTGGAAAGCTTGTCCTCCTTAATTCAGTCTTAAGTAATCTTTCTATGTATATGTTATCGTTTTTTGAAGTTTCTAGAGATGTTTTGAAGAAGTTGGATTACTTTAGATCTTGTTTCTTTTGGCAAAATGATGAACACAAGAAGAAATATAGACTGACAAAATGAGATGTAGTATGCACACCAAAAGAACAAGGAGGGTTGGGAGTTCTAAATGTAGATGTTCACAATAAGTGTCTTTTAAGCAAATGGTTCTTCAAACTCCTCAATGGTGTTGTGGTTGGCAACAATTGCTGAAAAATAAATATTTAAGGGACAAATCTTTAGCTCAGGTTCAATATATGCGAGGGGACTCTCAGTTTTGGGCTGGCCTCATGAGGGTCAAGAGTGAGTTCCTGTCGTTGGGCAAGTTTGATCTAGGAGATGGATTACAAGTACATTTTTGGGAGGATTCGTGGATAACAACACGACCCTTTAGAATGTTTTCCCGGCATTATATAACATTGTGAGAAAGAAAAGTGCTCCTGTTAGAACAGTACTATCCACAACGCCGTTAAATGTAGCTTTAAGGAGATCTTTGTCAGGGACAAATTTACAAGCTTAGTATAATATTATTGTCATGGTTGGTAATGTTCACCTTAAAAACCAAAGTGATTGCTTTATGTGGGGGCTACATCAAAATGAATTGTTTTCAGTAAATTCGATGTACAAAGCATTAATGGGAAGCCTGAGCCTACCTTGTAACAGTTTAATAGGAAAGTTAAAATTTTGCTGAAGATTAAAGTCTTCATGTGATACTTATATAAGGGTGTAGTCTTGACTAAAGATAATCTAGCTAGACAACAATGGCAGAGCGATAGGAAGTGTTGTTTTTGGTCCACCCATGAATCTATACAACACTTACTTTTTGACTGCCATTATGCTAAATTCGTTTGGAGGATTGTTCATATTGCACTAAAAACCTCCAACTAGCATACATAATTTGTTCACATGTTGGCTACAGGGATTAAATAAGAAAATGAGGTTGCAAATCCTTGTGGGGGTAAGTGCTATTTGTTGGTCTCTATGGCTAGCTAGGAATAAAGTTGTGTTTGACAATGTGAAAGCACCTTTCTATTTGCAGGTTATCTTCAGAGGAACATATTGGATAAGACATTGGGCTCTGCTACAGAAGGAGGAAGATTGCCTGTTTATGAAGACGGGTTGTAGGGTTATTGAATCGGCTGTGATGGAAGTGTTTGCTAGTTTTGGCTGACGGTTTAGTAATAGAATTGATTTCTATTTGTTCCTGGTGTGTTTTTATTGTCTTGCTGAAATTCTGAACTTGTTGTGTGAGACTGTAATAATGAAGAGCCATATGCATTAATCGATACAGAAGTTAAGATATTAATATATTCTTTTTCTAAAAAATATATCTATTTGACACTTCAACTTGTTAATCAAATTTCTCATGGCTGAAAGAGAGACATATTGTAATTTATGTAGTGTAATTAAGCTTGAGTTTATATTTGTTGAGTTAAACACGTAAAATAATTTTACGTTTCATTATTCTGACATTATTATCATTTTTTATGGATATTGACATATTTTTCGTCCGTATAGTTTCGTTTATGATTTTCTAATATATTTTTTTGGTTTTACTTTTTAGTTTTGTTTTCAAAAAAATGGTTAGACTATTTTCGACAGTTTTCATCCCTGCCCACAACAGAAAAAAAGTAGTATGTATTAGTAGGCCAAAAATGTTTGATACCTTTCTCAGACAAGCTGCATAGATACCCACTGCGTGTGTTGGCGTGGGCAGCACGCGTGCAGTGGCGGACCCAGGAATTTTTAGTAGCCTGGACAAATCTATGAGAGCTTGCTGGAGGAGTATCTCGTTCCATAGGGCATATTTATAGGTTATGTTTATAGGGCACCTTACAGTTTACCAAATATGACATATTATATTTAGGTTACGTTTATAGGACACCTTACAGTTTATTAAATAGGGCATATTAACAGTTCCATAGGTCACCAAATAGGGCACCTTTGTAGACTGTAAACTGCTTATGTTGTGGCCACCTTTATATTACTTTTGTGACCTTTGAAGGTTAATGAAGGTTAATATATTCAGACGGGCTTGTATTACAAAGGTTAATGAATATTAATGTAAATTGTAAACTGCTTATTTATCAAATTGGGCACCTTAAGTTTCACAGGTCAGTAGCAGGAGGAGGAGGTCCGCAGCAGAAGCAGCTAGTGGAGCCCGGGCAAGGGCCCAGGGTCGTCGGGCCCTGGGCCCACCACTGCATGCGTGCAATAGGGTTTTCGAGCACCATAAGGTTCTATGTCATATTTATCGGCCGCAGGACGTAGCCGAAGCGACAAGAAGCCCGTTGGTGGCGTTGTGGCGCCATGACCCTTGATGATTGACAATTGATTGAGAATTGAAATGTGAAATCAATGAGTTCAAAGTTTGAAGGCATGTTTTCATTTTACTTTTCTACTCATTTTTTTGCAATTAAATTTAGTGAGATTGATAAATACATTATAACTTATTATCTCTTAATATATTTTTTAAAATTTTTAATCGTTGTTTACATACGTTGGAACCATCGAGACTAATTTTAAATTGAGACCAATTTAAACATTGAGCTTTTTAAATTTCAAGCAAATAGTCATGAAAAATGTTAAAATTATTTTAGAACTTTGATCTATGGCTTTACAGAATATATGCTTAAAATATGACTTGTAAAAAGAGAAACAAAGAAGATAAAGTTAACCGGTAAGTGAATTATTTCTAATTTCTAAAATGGGATTGCAATTTTATTTTGAAATTTCCAAAATTTTTCCCTCCACCGGCAAGCACATATCTCGTCTGAAACTTCCCTTTTTAATTTTTTTATAAATTTAGTCAAAATTTATTCAAATTCATTTAAAAATTTGTCAAAATCTCAAATAATTTCATGAAAAATCTTCTGAAATTCTCAAAATTTTAGAAATTTCGGTGACCATTGAAATTCTGAAATTTGGTTGGAAAACGAAAGTCTAAACGCTGACAGTTGTCAATAGATAATTTTAATGGAGCAATTACTTAGTATTGCATACTGCAACCAATATAATACATGTGTGTGTACATGCATGTTTGTACGGCTAAGTACTGCAGTTAACTGACATGTGCACGGAGTACGTACTATCTCTCTTTGCATGTGTCATTATTTTTTATACAAGTAGATTAATTGGATTGGACACTGCCTTATTGAGACATGACTCTTTAGGTGACTTAGGAGTAATTAACAAGCCAATTGTCACGCTTAGAAAAATGGGGAAAATGCGTCGTTTATCGATCGCGAGCTAGCTTGGTGGTCAAAAACTTGCTCCAAAACTAAAGCATGATTCTAACGGAACTTGATCGTTATGGCCAAATCAAACCAACACACGGCTACACGGCAGTGATCATGATCGTATCATGTCCAAAACAACATGCATATGTATGACTGCATGCTTTGATTCGGTAGATGTGTGCATATACATATATCCCATATATATAATGAATCTGAATTTAAAGATGTTATTTTATACAAAAGATCAGTTAGCTCGATCTATCTAGAAATCATGCATGTCTCGAGATCTATAAATCACAACGGAAGATCTCATGTTTGCCGAGTACCTGGGACACTCGGCGAAGGCTGTAAAATACTCGGCGAAGACTTCGTCGAGTGTTGCACTCGGCATAGCTCACACGGTGAACTTTAGGTCGGCAAAGAGCTCTTTGCCGACAGTTTTCATCGGGCACTCGACGAAATCTTCGCCGAGTGTCCCTTCGACACTCGGCAAAAAATGGTACACGTTAGGTTGGGTGGACGGTGACGAAAAATTTCATCGAGAGCCTAAAAAAACACTCGGCGAACTTTTTACTTTTGCCGAGTGCCAACAAAAACCCTCGGTGAAATTACCATCTTTGTCGAGTGCAAAAAGAAAAACACTTGGTGAAATTATAAACTTCGCCGAGTGTTTTTGAAAACACTCGGCGAAGAGGGAATTTCGCCGAGTGCTTTTGTCAATGCACTCAGCGAAGTTTGGGCACTCGGCAAAGAGGGTTCCCGAACCCCCGGTTGCCCTCTTGCTTGAGTGTTTTGGCTATTGCACTCGGCAAAGGCCCTCTTTGCCGAGTGTTACACTCGGCAAAGTGACAATTTTAACCCTATTTTATTTGTTCAGTGGCATATTTCCCAAATTTTCAAAATATACATCACATTCACAACCCCAATCATTCCACAACCCCGTAAGCATCATTCCACATCCCCAATCACAACCCCAATCAGCACAACCACATCGACAACCACAATCACAACAACCTTAGCCATAATTCATAATCCACAAGACATAAATATAATCCACAATCATAGTCACAGTCACAATCCACAAAACATAAACATAGTAGTTCACAGTAGGTAGTCCACAATTTGCAATCGAAATTCGAAGAAAACATAATAGTTCACAGTAGGTAGTCCACAATTATAATTGTTCAAAGAAAATTACCGAGGTGGAAACGGCGCCCAACCTCCGTGGCCATTACTGGGGTTATTTGATGCCGTCGACTGAGGCTGCATAAAAGAAAAAGAGAATAGTATAGGTTGTCAAGATAGTAACATTCACAAATAAGAAAATTAAATGCGAGGTTAAGTGACTCACCGGAGTGTCTACAACACGATGTGGAGGAGTGAATACCACAGGCTGTGTTGGTGGTACGATAGGAATACCCATGTTCTGACTGATTGTTTGCACGTAGCTGTACATCTCAGTCATCCTCATCTCAATCTCCCGCCGTTTCCTTCTCTCCTCTTCCAACTCGTCCTACAATATTCCATTCCAATGTTACAAAGTGAAGCAAACAATCAGTAAATATTAATGAATTGAGAAAAAAAAATTTCTAACCCGATGTTTCCTTCTCTCCTCTTCCAACTCGTCCTATAATATTCCATCCCAATGTTACAAAACGAAGTAAACAATCAGTAAATATCAATGAATTGAGCACAAAACCTAAAATTTCTCACCGGAGTTGTGCACTTGTGCGTGAAGCGATCGGCCGTGTGCGTATGGCCGAGCTTTCGCTCGTGCTCCTTGCTCGAAGCTGGGACGAGTGGGTGTACGGCTATGTCGAGGAGGTTGTCGCCAATCCAGTACCGCCCATGCTTCTTGCCTCCTCCCACCCTCATGACGACTTCTCCATCAATATCCTGGGTAGTAGGATTGAAATCCTCCCCATGGAGCTCCCTTGCCATCGTGGTGTACTGACTGAGGCGGCTGTGGACGGTCACATTAGTGTATGCCGAGGGCCCGTCCTCTGGGTTGTAGTCGACGTCGGACGTCGCCTTGCCCTTGTGGGCCAAAGCCCATGCCTTGAACTGGGAGATAGGTTGCCCATCATGCGACGCCGACTGTGAATAAAACAATAGTATGGTTAAGAACTATTGAGCCTTGGTCGTTGAAATGAAAAATAGAATTCACGTACCCATCTAGCTGCATACTGGTTGAGGCTAAGGCTGCTTTGGTGGTGTGGTGCACCTAACATCATCAAACGCCGCTCCCGGCAAGCGGAGTGCGTCTCCTGCCACTCGGCAGCGCACCACCTGTCCACCATGCGCTCCTAGCAATCGAGAAGCTGGCCGCACCACCAAACAGGCACCTACACGTCATCAAGTATAAGAGATATACCTAGATCAAATCAAATGTACTTAATCGTTCAAAAATTCGATGTTATATTTACCAGCATGTATTGTTCCTTTGTCAGAGTCATGGTTCTTGCTTCGGTTTTGGTGACCTTCAGGTTGTTGTATGCAGCGTTGTATGCAATGATGGCCTGGATGCATGCCTCATAATGCATGTCAGTCACGAGTTTACGACAGGATTTGTCAGCCACCGCAGCCGCTCTGGCCTCGTATCCTGTCTGGCATCTAAAAAATCCTGCATAAACACATGATGTATTGAGCCATTGTTTCAATAATGTGCAATGAATGTGATGTATTGAGGGACATGGTTTGACACAAGACTTACCCACAACTCGGCCTTCACCCGCTCCGCCCTGTTGTTGAAGATCTTTCCATCTCGATCAGGAAAATCGGGGACGGCGACGTTGTGGTCAAACGTGTAGACAGGCTCCGACCTTTCGGCATACTGAACAAGGCCAGGAAAGTGTACTCTGCACAGAAGACCTAACATGCCGTTGACATGGCGTTTGTGATCACCTCCTCTGATCACAGTCCAACACCTGCCAAGTGAAAATGCAATGAATTATTAGTTTTAATTGTGATTTTTAACAAATCAAATGAAAAAGTATTGACAACATCCAAGGTTACTTACCGAGTCCCTTTAGGCTGAATCAGCGGGCGTCTCTCGAAAGGTATCGGTCGCCGTGGGAGGGTCGAGGGACCTCGCAACCAAACAGTCGGCAAACCCCCCAGCGGAAGCAGAACCCCGAGCCGAGGCAGACCCCCAGCCTCCTGCTCCTCCTGCTCCTCACTAGAGGTAGTAGAACCCCGCCTCTGCTCCGCTGCTCCTCCTCCATCCGCTCCTCCTGCTCCTCGTCACTAGAGGACGCTAAGGGAGGGTATCCTCCTCGACCTCTGCCAGCACAAACTTTGCGTCGACCCCTGCCGCGACTCCTACCAGACGCCTCAGCTGCATCGGACCCTCGAATGGCAGCGGCAGCTCTTCTAAACACCGACGCGCACTTCCTCAAACCACCCACCATCTTTGTTCAATCACCTGCACCTAGAAAGGGTAAACCAATTAGCATAGATATATAAAAATAAGAAGAGAGAGATGCAAAATAAATAGAACATAGATGTAAAACAAATAAAACATAGTTAAAGCAGTGCATACATGTATTAGAAATAGTCATCATGGTCGGGATTAGCTGGATCATAATTGTCATCATCACTATCATCCATGTCGATATAATCATTAGGTTCCTCCTCGGTAGGAGGAATGTTGGCGTCCCTCTCATTTCCTAAATGTAACCGCTGAAGTAATTCTAAGTCCTTCCCATTATGAACCTCATCTCCAGCATCCTCGTCAACAACCATTTCATTGCCTACATCCAGCCCCATCGCTTCGGTTAAGTCTATCTCAAAACTTCCTTGTAGCCCATCTTCTTGAAAGAGCACTCCGTCATATGTGTTTGGGTCCATGTTGTAGTCTTCATTGTTTGGTACAGGTAGTTTACCGTGTGGCGATACCTTGTACACAACATCCCAACCCTGAAGATGGTCGTCTGTTTGGCACGGATACTGTCGAAATTTTGAGTCGGATCGGAATACTAGATCATGGAAACTAAACTCATCTACACATCCTCGGGCTGTCCAAAAAACGTGGACAATTCGAAATAGATACAATTAAAGATATGCAAGAAGACACATATTTTCATCCGTATCTCTTTCGAACGGAGACGCCTAAGGTTACGTTATACACGACAAACAACGGTGAAGGCGGCGGCACCTACAAAATAGGGAAGCACGACTCAATGGCCGGCACACAAGCGACGGCATGGCGGCACGATGCAACTCCATTCATACGTGCATACAATAAACTTCAAAATATATACGTGCATACAATAAATACCATTCTTTTTACCATTGATTTGTTTGTAATAAATACCTAAATTTGTTTCTTTTTGCCATCAATTTGTTTCTAATGTTGCACATGATATTATATCGATTAATGTTTCTAATGTGAACAACAAACTCATGTTTCCAATCTATTAACAAAATCTCACAAAAAATTTCTAGTATATGAAAAATATGACAAGGAGATTATCTAGGCCGGAGTGGGGAGCCGTCGTCGAGGGGGCGCCGGCAGAGGGGGCCGCCGCCGGAGGGTGGTTGGCGGGACCTAGGCGGAGGAGGGGAACCGTCGGACGGAGGGCGCCGGCTGGAGGGTCGCCCGGGGAGGGGGTGTCGACCGTAGGGCGTGGGCGGGAGGCGTCGGGGCGGCGTCGGGGGGGTGGGGCCGCGTCGGCGGGCGGCGTTGGGGGCGGGCGGGGCGGGCGCGAGCGGTGCGCTGGGCTAGATGGGGGGCGGCGGGCGATGGCGGATGGGGCGCAGGGAGGCGACGGCGGCATATGGGAGTTCGCTAAGTCCCAAAATGAATGGCGTTGGGAGGAGGCGGGCATATAAAAAAATATGTCGTGTCTGAAACTTTGCCGAGTGCCCCGATCGGGCACTCGGCAAAAACAAGATCTGCCGAGTGCCGGATCACGGGCGCTCGGCAAAAACAAATTTCGCCGAGTGCGGGAATGCACTCGACAAAGATGCACTTCGCCGAGTGCCAACCTCTAGGGCACTCGCCAAAGTTTGTGCGGGGGCTCTTTTTGCACAATTTTGCCGTGTGTCACATTTTTGCCGAGAGCTACACTCGGCAAAAAAAATTTAGTTTTTTTGCTTCTAATAATTTAAAAATTATCAAACGGATTAAAAATTTTACCAAATTTCTGCATAAACCAATATATGCTATTTATTGCCTAGGGAAAAAGATTTGAAATCAAACGACAATTCGGTCATCACTTTCTCTTCAAATCTAATCAATCCTTCTCAACACTTATAATCTACTCGGGAGAATCTTCGATTTTGTGAGCGTCGTACATGATAAAATATTCGAAACCTTCTCGATTTTTTACCACGGTCTCAATGTATGATATCATGACATCCTGACAATTTTTATGATTTTTCAACTTCATTTGCTATTTTTACAATTTTAAAATCATTCGCTCAAATAGGTTCCTAACCATGTTTCGTGAAGAAAAATTTTAAAATTTCTGTTCATTAACCGCATAATGACTCAAAAGGGTCTAAATAACATGTATATAATTTTTTCACTAATTTTATTTCTTTTTTTAACCACTTGCAGTTCTAATTTGAGACTTGCCAAAAAATTCACGAAAATACAATAAATCAAATAAATATAGCAAAACCAATCGAAAAATTACTAAATTTTATAATTAGGGATTACATGTTGTATTTACATAATAGAGAAAGTTTGGAGGGTAGATGAGAAAAATTTTTCACAAGTTTGCCGACTGCCAGCTAAGAACACTCGGGAAAATTGAACTTTTGCCAAGTGCCTTTGTGAGACACTCGGCAAAGGTCTCATTTTGCCGAGTGCCTTGCCTTGGCTCTCGGCAAAGGAGATATTTTGCCGAGTGTCTTGACCTGGCACTCGGCAAAGATGTTGACTAACGGTTGTTGCGATGATTCGGCGACGGCCGTTGCAATTTTGCCGAGTGTCTCTTATTGGCACTCGGCAAAAATATACTTTTGCCAAGAGCCATGTGAAGGCATTCGGCAAAAATATTCTGTTTGCCGAGTGTTTTTATTCGCCGAGTGTAAATACTCGGCAAAGTTTTGGTTTTACCGAGTGTTCTTTTTGGCCAAGAGCATACTCGGCAAATAGGTTATTCGCCGAGTGTTCGATAGAAATCACTCGGCAAACATTTTTACATTCGACAACCCTTAACTTCCCGTAGTGAATATCTATCTCTGCCCGAGATAGCTACCTGACCAAGTAACTAAACTGGCATACAAAATTTCTCACGTTCATCCCGCGCATATCAGCTAATTAATATATATATATATATATATATATATATATATACACACTTAAAAGTAAAGACTTGATCTTATATTCTAATCGTAACGTTCTCATAGTTTAAAAATATAAATTTATAAAAGGAATTCTCTATACGTAATGAATTTGAATTTAAAGACTTTATATACATGTAATACTCGTAAAAGTTTGTGTCTAGATATTTTTTTAGTTGACGTGTTTACTGAAAACTTTTGTACTTGAGACATGTTCCCTACACGCGGACGTTAAGTATAGTCAGCTCCATGGGCCATTGCATAGCACATATTGTACTCTCTTGGACTCCCATCGATCGAGACGAAGCTCGATCCGGTAGATAGCTATACTGTATCAACCCGGCCGGCTGTACCTGCGGCAATCAGCGCGTTCAGTTCTGGGCTATAAATACGCTCCTTTTGCATGCATAGCTTCTCATCACACATGCAGTAGTTAACAGTTGATTTTACTAGTAGTTAGTTGATTTTAGTCTCGTAGCTATACACGCAAGAGAAGAAGTAACTAGCTATATCAATTATCTAGAGCTAGCTAGTCATGGCGTCCAAGGCTTGTGTTCGCTCTCCTCCTCGCTGGTGCCTTCCTCGTCAACTGCGCTGAACAACCTCGTACGTGATCTAGAGCACATCAAAGTATATATAATTTTTGTTGAAGTTAGAGTAATTATGCATGAATTGTTAGATATTGATCTAGCCGTTTTTTTTAAAAGATTGATAGCTAAGAAAACAATCATTTGGTCAAATAGATGTTCTCTTTAAGTTTTAATACAGCCTATACGTACAATTTTTTTCTTATAAAACTCTGAGTTTGTGTCATCACTACTACAAAAGAGTTCAAAGGTGTCATGTTGGAAACACTCTTAGGTGACGGTTTTCCTAACCAACATCTATTGGTCGGTACCTATAGCAAAATCAACAGGTACCGGTCTAAAAGCCGGCACCTTTAACATTCAAAATTTTTTAAAAAAATCTCCAGTTCGTCGGCTTGCATTGGTTTGAGCCGAGCTTCACAGATCCAATCCACATCCACATCTACAGATCCATTCACAAGAACACAAATTTATCCACATATCCATTCACAAGAACACAAATTCATTGACATATCAATCAATCCACATCCACAAGTTACAAAAAAGTAATCCAAGATCCGTAGATCACATAAAAAAGAAAGAGGGAGAGCGAGACAGAGGGAGACCGAGAGAAAGAGGGACCGACACCGGCCGCCGTGTCCCCGTCCCCATGCGTCGCCCCTCCCACCTTCCGCCACCACAGATCTGAGAGAGAGAGGGAGACCGACGCCAGCCGCCGTGTCCCCGTCCCCATGCGCCGACCCTCCCGCCTTCCGCCGTCGTCCGTCGCCACGGATCGAGGGAGAGAGGTAGGTACCGACGCTGGCCGCCGCGTCCTCGTCCCCATGCGCCGCCCCTCCGCCCCTCCGACCCCATCACGGAGTCCTTTCACCACCGCCCTTCCCGCAGTCCCTCTCGCCGCCGCCCGCCGCCGCCGCCCCTCCCACCGCCACCCTACATGGATCTGGTGGACCCTAGCAACGATGACCCCAACGCTGGCGGTGGCGGCGGCGGCGGACCACCATCTGGTGGCTAGGGCAACAACGGGTCCGGCGGCTACCAGCCACAGGGACAAAGCGGCGGCGCCTACGGCGCTCCATGGAATCATCGTGGCTGCCGGTTGGGCTGCTGCGAGTACAACTGCACCAGGTGCTGCTAGGCCAGTCAATACGTAGCAAGGAAATATAATATATATATATATAGCTATTACCGCCCGTTAGATACGTACCGTACCGTACGTGATAATAATAAGTACTAGTTAGTAAGTAGGAGTACTCTCTTCGTAAAAAAAACAATCTAAAATAGAATATGACATATTATAACAACAAATCAACAAATCTACAGTCGTATTCTAGTTTAGGTTGGTTTTTTTAACGAAAGGAGTAAATGTTTTGTGTGAATATTTGGTTAAATAAAAGGTGTGCGTAACTGTTATGTACGTGTCAGTAAAGTGTTTATCGTTATTCGTAAATGTGTGAATGTGTGATGTAATATATGAATATACCCATGAAATAAAAGGACGGTGTAGCAGCTTCATAAGTTTGCATGCATGTGTATTGTATTACTCTCTCTATTTCGAAATATGGATTTTGCCACTGCTACTAAATTGATTTTTGGATGAGACCCCTATAGATTGGAGGTGAACCGTAACTGCTTCCGTATACAAAAATCGCTCCCCATGAAATCGGTTCAAGGGCCACCTACGAAAATGCATTGTCGCAGCGGCCGCTTAAGATTTTTGCAGGTGAACCTCTTAAACGGCTGCATGCAAAATTACATTTTCGTCGGCGGGTCTCTTAAAGGCCTACCTGCAAGTTGATCGCTTTCCTCTTTTCCCTCTCAACATATTCAAAATTTTAAGTCATCATTTTTATCTCTTCACCTTCTCCCTCTCACCTCCTCTCCTCACCATTTCTCTCACCTCCTCTCGTCCTCTCATTTCTAACCTCCTCTCTCTCCCTCTCGAGTGGCGGGCGGGAGCTCGACTATGGCGAGCGGCGAGGACGGCGGATCTGGCGGCGCTGCACTCAGGCCCAGGAAGGGCGGTGACCATGGTGGCGGCTAAATTAGGGTTTAGCATGCGGCGTGCTAGGGTTTCAGTTGTGCTTTAGAATTTTTTTTCACCAAAATTATTTTCCCATGCGGTTGGTATAGGTGACCGCATGCGAAAATGAGATTTTCACATGTAGTTACGCTGGCCGCACGGGAAAATGTGATTTTCGTAGACACCTGGGTGGAGACGGGCTGCTCAGCCAACCTGCGAAAATTGATTTTGGCCATATGCAAAAATTGATTTTGTACTATTATGCTATTTGTGCTATTTATAGTTTAGGACAAGATTTGTTTAAACTTTTAAAATTTAATTTTATGTTATAATAAAATTTTAAAATCTAATAAATATGATATTATGAGATATCTATAACCATTCAAACCATATGAACCGTTACGAATTATCTATAACAGTTTACATGGTAGGAACAGATAGAGATGAAGCCATATATATATATATATATACACACACATCATAAAATAGACCAACCAGGCCACCAGCCTAAGGATGGCAATGGTTCGGTTTCGATTCGGGTATCCGTAGGTTTTGGGTTTTCGTGTTTCGGTTTTGGTGCATATTTTTCGCCCGCGGTTTTGTTTGGTGTGGTTTTAACTTTAACCCGCGGATACCCAAACCCGAACTGAAAACATACGATACAACCCATTACTTGAATACTCGATCATAAATTTATGAATTTGGACTGTGTAATATGGCTGTACTAAACTTTAAACTTTGGACTTTGGACTTTGGACTCTAAATTTATTTGTTTGGACTCTAAATGCTTCAAGTTGCATATCTATTGTATTTTATTTATTTGGACTCTAAATTGCATTATTATTGTATCATCTTAATCATATATATTTTGATATTCACATGGTTTATAACTCTATAGTGTAGCTACAGAATCTATTATCTATTATAACTAATGATTTAATGTTCACATGGCCACATGGGCAACTTTCCAAAATGTAAAAGAAACAATTCAGAAAAAAGGATTCAGAATATGTTATCTATTATGAGAATTCGGGTTTTGGTTTTGGGTTTCGGTTAAAAATTTGGGTTTCGGTTAATAATTTCGGGTTTCGGTTAATCCGTCGGGTTTTGGGTATCCGTGGGTTTTGGTTTGGGTGATGGATTTTCACCCGAATCGGTGTCGATTTTGGTTTTGGGTTTTAGGTCCGGGTTTCGATTTTGGATGCCGAGAGACTACCCGAACCGAACCCGCCCCGTCGCCATCCCTACACCAGCCTAGTCTTTCTTCTTTTCCCATTGCCCTCCGCCTCGTGCCTATCAAGCTATTACGTACTTCGATGCCGCCTCATTTCTCATAGTCTACTCCTCCGCCACCACCGCTAACACCTCCTTGCCATCGCCATCTCTATATGTGGTGGAGCAGTAGCAACACCACCACTGTCTGTCCATCACATCCTCTCTCTACTTCCCTCGGTCAATGTGACCTAGACCATTAGATGCAGCTGGTATCTCCAAGCTCAATGCCATCAGATCTAACAGAGCTTGGTGCAATTGGATCTGGCCGCTCTTAGCCCGAGGCTACTATGTCTGGTTGCTCCAAGCTCAGGGTTGGGAAAAGTGGCATAGCGGTGGCAGCGGCGAGTGCCCACTGATTCAGCTCGGGAGGGCAACATCGACGAGTACATACAACGATGGGAATGACGATGACGAGGAATAGTAGCTTGTGGCGGCGATGCAATGACGACGGTGATGCTGATGGATCTGGTCGCTCTCCCTCCTCTTAGCACAGCACTAGCCTCACAACCTCTTGTACAGAGCTGGTATCCCTCCTCCACACCGCCGACAGCCTTTATCGATTGACACACGGAGCAGCTGAACTGCACGGAGGGGACCATTGCCCTGATTATGTATGTTTTTGGATGAATTATGTTTCTGTTAGTAGTTCTGTTGACATCCTCACGGGATTCTTGGGTATGAATTTTTTTGGTCGGTAGATGTGAGGTTTTTGGAGAACTCTGTTCAATTCTACTATGAATAACGAGACACTATCTCATTAGCAATCTTGCATACTCATTCATGGCCAGCCGGTGCGCCATTTTTGTTTCTTCTTTACCGATAACCGACAATCCACATCAGTAACGGTTAATAAGTTTTAAAGCGTATTTTCCCCCATTTTTCACATCTATAATAGTTCATGGGTGTCAACCGTTATAAATTATTGGATTTGTAATAGGTCTTAGAACCGTTATAGATGATGAAATTTATTGGTGACAAAAGGTCTCTGTAATGAGCCTGGACCCATTAAAGATAGTGTTCTTCACCCGTTAGCGATATGGTGTACATGTTAAACCAATAACTCCGTCATATGTATTATAGCCAAAGGTAGATTAAGCAGGAGAGTAAGGTTGTGTTCTTTTCTCAACTTTTTCTGCCCATTCTTCCTCATTCTCCGTGTGCACATTTTTAAACTAGTAAACTATATTTTTAAAAAATTTACTATATAAAAATTGCTTTAAAATCATATTAATCTATTTTTCAAATATTTTTAACTTGATACTTAAGTATTAAGTAATGATGTATTAACCTACTGCTACGTTTTCCATATACCGGAAGGAATTCCCAATTACTACAAACTAGCGCAGCCAAAAATAAATTATATCTTTAATTATCGCGGAAAGAAAATAAGGAGGAGGGAGTACTACTGAATCGATGACTTAACACAAGAAGAAAATAATGATGTAGTATTAAAATAGTTCTATTTGACCCTACTTTAAGAATACTTAAGTCATTAATCTAAAACTATAACTACAGTTTACAGTTTTCTAGCTAGGACTGATGGATGGAGTAGTTAGCTGCATGTAACCGTCTGGTCAAGTTGTCAGGTTGGAGACATGCACCATCTTCAATATATTATCGCATCAAGGAAAATAAACGATCTATTCTATGAGCACATGTATATTTAACTCTTCGATGTATCTTTGAGTCAATAGTTCTTGCTATGTTTTCCCCCTAAAAATCACCACCACCACTGTCATTTTCTAACATACATATCATCACTTTTTAGTTTGACCTTTGAGGTAAAGCTAATTTCTTCTTCCTTCAAAAAATTGATGCATCCAGAATGGCATATATGGCATATGTTTGCTAGCTCTGGCCTACTATGCCTGCATATTTGATAGTTCCAAACATGCATCATATATTACTTACTTAGTTTGGTCGTGTACCCTTACGTTGCTCAAAGAAAACAATCATTTTTAACGGAGGTTACGAGGACAACACCACTAAATACTTTTTGATGGATAATTGTTGGAACCAAACTAACCGAGCCGAGTGAAATGATTTAGTCCATTGTCTAGCGAATATAACTCTATTAAATAAAAATGATTGCTTTATATGGTTCCTAAAAACATGGCTATTTATATATATATATATATATATATGTACAATGCAATCTTGAACTCTAATGTGCGGATCTGCAAGAGGATCTAAACATACTACTAAAAATTAAAAATTAAAGTCTTTACGTGGTTCCTATTAAAAATAATCCTAACAAAAGACAGCCTTGCTAAAAAGAAATTGGAGAAGCAAAGCATGGTTGTTTTGCCATAAAAAATGAGACCATGCAAATTTTTTTCCTTTTTCTTTGATTGCCATGTCACATAGTGTGCTTGGCGATGTGTATTTTTTCTTTCAACATCCCTTGCCAAAATCATAAAAATATTTTTGGTAATTGGCTAAGATTAGTAACTAGATCTATTAAAAAACTGTTTTTGTTTGGAATTGGTACTTTATGTTGGTCAATTTGGCATTGTCACAATGATATAGTTTTTAATAACAAAAAATTGTCTAACCTCATGCAAGTTATCTTCATATCTTTTTGGTCCTGGATGCTTTCAAAGGAGGAGCAGGATACTATGCGTAGTAAAGCTACACTCTTGAAATCGGTAGTCAGGGGTCTTTTATTTCATTTTGGATGATGCATATGTAGTTCCTATAGAATATCGTTATAGATTCTATAAGTTTTCTATTTGGTATTTTAGTTGGGTATGGGGGTTTGTCCCATGACCTCAAGCATTTTCTGGACTCATTGGATGTGTGCTTGTTTGTAGAGGTCACAGATGTAAATTATTTTTATTATCTTAAAAAAGTTTGGTCATGTAAATAATAATACTATAATATTTTTCGTGAAATGATGTTCTTCCGTAATGCGGTGCATTCATTATTTTGTTTTCCATATTTTATTTTTATCTTTACCTATTATAAAAATTTAAAATGTTCTTGTCAGGAATTTTGTACGTCACCATTATCGAGACGGTTTGGTATTCTGCACACGTTATGCCTCATCGCGTAACAAGCGAGGGAGCGTCGGATTTCCATGGTGTCGAGCACACCAAAAATTATATCGCCCATTGCTCATTGTGATTACCACATAGTTTTGGGTGGATGAGATTCATACACGCACAATAACCATTTACACCTTAATGCGTCATAATCACAAGTAACACCATTCAGTATAATTTACGGAGTACCGAATAGTAAGCAAAAGAGATATCGTTGGGGGACTCAAGCATGCCAATCAACTTCAATCTACGATGTGCCTGTCAAACCACTCGAAGGTGGCGATCAAATGTATTACACATCCAGAAGACTTGACTCAAATTTTGCATGAGCTCTACGACATCTCAATTGATCAATATCCATACTTATGTCTAGTAAGTTCTAGAACCTACCAAGACACTTTCGTCAAGCATTTGATATTCATAAAAGAGAGATAACACATAGATAATTTAAAGTTTAAGACTATTATACATATTGCCGTTCGGCCAAATAGTAGCAATGCAATAGAAGTGTTGTTTTACTCAAAATATCTTTCATGCAACCGACTAGGGTAGACCCTAGTTAGAACTGTCCTAAAACTCGGAGATGTCCCCAGCAAAATAGTCATCATCAACATAAACTTCACCTGTATCTGAGTCTAAATAACAAAAATATAACAATAAAAAAGTCAATCCTAACAATTTTGTTTCTTTTTAGCATAAGGCAAATTTTGTTTCTAGAAATATTTTTCAAACAATTTTAAGCAACTAAATTTCAGCAAGCATATACATATCACTATGGCATTATTTGTAAGGTAGAATCATACATAATTATATAACTTGGTGCTATCCATAGCAACAAGTAACATGAACCATTTCAATCTTCATTCCATTATCAGTTCAAAAGAGCATAATTTAGAAATAGAGAGTAAGAGGAATAAAACACAAGTATATACTCAACACATATCCTTATGTCTCTCATGACCGTGAGAATGGCTAACCGATTAGTTTCAACTCTGTAGAATTTATACACTGTACCTAGACTATGCAAAATAGTAATCATGTAAAACATGTCACGCGATACCAAAGTATCCATTTTACTACTCACAATACAGTCGTTACATTACTCATGACTTAGCCTTGAATCGGCACGATAAGTGTGATTCCACCCTAGGCATATGACCTGGGGCCATTAGGTGGCAGGCCCACGCCTTAACCTAACACCGTGGTGGCAAACATATCAGCTTCCCCCACGAGACACTATACCATTGTATTGGACAGACTTAGACGCATAAACTACTATGACAGTTAAATAGGTAATTCCTATGAATTACTGCTAAGACTAATTCATACTACTCTGACCTACCAAAATGCAAAGCTAAATAGTTAGAAACTTAATAACCTAGGCTACCCCATAGTAGCACATGTGGTCGTACTATAAAAAAAAGTAACTGCCATTGAATTAAGTCCTTAAAACATCTCGGGCAAACACTCCCCCTATTGGTATACAACTAAACATCATATGTGTACCACTTGCTGCCTAAGACTAAAAAATCATCGTTCCTATCATTTTAGTTCTCAAATAATTACAGTTTCCTTATCTGGTCAGAAGTATTTTAAAATCAAAATTTCAAATTTAAGGAAAGCCCATAAAAATTGCATAAAACTAGGTATGGCTAAGCATAGCATGTTAATAGAACATGATCTCATATATTTTTAAGAAAAGGTCAGTACCTTGTTATCTCCTAATGGTGACAATCAGTAAGGTGGACAAGTTTCAAGGAGAAGAATGTGTGAAATAGGTTGTAGCTATCACATATCAAATTTCAAACTTTTAAGTCTAAAGTAAGCATGCAATTTTCAAACAACACATTTAACCTCCAAAATATGGGATCAATATGATCAATGAGAGATGAGAGGTGACTTGTCTTGCTCTTGCTCCACATCGTGCTCAGCTATGTAATGGATTTCCTCAACTATCACTTGATCATCGTATGCATAAAAATTCAACATGATCTAAAATGAATGCTCTTTTTATGGTGAGTAGGTACTGTGATGGCATGATTTTAAGTGAAGGAATTTTTATTTTATCGTGTTCTGTTTGCAAAACATAAATTTCCAAAAGTTTAAAACTAATAATTAAAGCCTAGATGCATTTCGGATTTTTGAGATATAAATAATCAAGGTTATGCTAAGTTGAAGATTTTAGGATTACAGAGCATAAAAATATGAACCTAAAAAATTTTAGTTTGCAATTTTTGGATCTATAATGAATTTGTTATAAATTTTTAAATTTGTACTAATTTTCAATTTAACAAAAAGTGTTTCAATCATTTCCTCTAATTTTTCCTAAATCCAACAGACCTCAGGTCCACCAGTCAGTGACTATTGCGCATAGACCCCTAGGGTTCTGGGGATTAGATCCCACAGTCCTTTAACACGTGGTTTAGGTTTTTATTCAAAAAAGTTCTCGGGTTTAAATATATTTACATATAGATCCAGACCCCACATGTAAGGGATTGGTTATTATGCTAATACATCCTTGTAAGTTTTGAAAGTCTACAAATCTAAGCCCTCACGCTAATGAAATAGGGCAGCGGCATGATAGCGAGTTTCGCGGCGTCGCCGGCTGCGAACGGCAAGGTTTTGGATGACGCGACCAAAAGGAAAAATAGAGAGGAGCCCTAAGCAAAGCTATCAAGGGTTTTCTTTCAAGAAATGGTGGTCAGAATCGATGGCGACGGCAGTAGAAGCGGTGGCTAGCCTTGGCTTGCACATGCATATGGAGCTAAAGGCTTGATCTATGCGAAAACAAGCTTGTGTGTGGTCTTTGGGGCTACTAGGGTACTCATTGAATGATTAAAAAGGCATGGCAAAGTCTTGGCGTTGAGATACAAGCTTGACGGCGGCGTTGCTCCACAGACATCGTCAGCGATGCGTCTTCGGTCTGGTTCTGTCCAGGGAAAGGGCATGCACGAGTTAAGTAATGCACAGAATGACTCTATGCGAAAGGAATCGTGTCGAAGCTCACCAGAGAGCGAGAGAGATATGGATGGGGTCGGCGGCCAGAGATGAAAAAGACAAAGGGGATCTCCCAACCTAGATCACTTTGGTTCAATTTATTGTAGGTTCTTGGTCGGTGTGGGATGGTGAAGACGATGGCGAGATGGCTCGGCCGAATTCAGGCTGTGGTGGCCAGGCAACGACTGCGACTTCCCAGCGGCACTCGACATTCACCGTCGGACTGGGTTGACACGGTGTGCATTCCCAAGGATCGGCTGCACCATATCGATGGTTCTTGGAGGGGTTAGCGACGACATAGAGAGTAGGTTATGGAACACGACTTAGACAAGAATGAGGCTCACCCGACAATAATGAACGGTGATGGCAATCAGAAGATGGCTTCGCTCCCAGCGAACCCTAGATGGTTTTCCTCTGTGCCTTCGTGAAATGAGATGATCGCGGTTATATATGGTGCCGGTGACGAAACGGAGCAGAGGAGGCGGCTTGGCGTCGGCCGATGCATGGAGCGTGTGTGTCGCATGCGTGACATGCAGTGGGTGACATGGGCATGAGTGTGGGACTGACCAGTGCGTCCCACCATGGACTGGGGCTTGCTTGTCAGCGAGAGATGAGAGAAAGTCGGAGAGAGGCTGAAAAGTGGTTATCTGAGACTGTGGTGAAATTCTGACTTTGACCCCAAGTGAAATTCTGACTTTGACCCCAAGTTTAATTACTTTCTCGTGTTATGTTAATATGGTGGTCAACAGTAAAGTTGTAGTATGACATTTACTCTATGATTTGGACCAAGTCAAACAGTCAAAATCATTAATTTTGGTTGAAATTTGGGAGGATGCCAAAGTAGGCTCCAGAGAATCTATAATTTTCCAGATTTTGAATTTATTGAATGATTTGTTTGAGCTACCCAAAGATGTGATAAAATTTGGCAAAAATTACAGTGAGCTACATGTCCCTTAGGTGATCTATATGAATTTTTCCAGTTTTGTAAGCCTTACCAATTATTTTCAATAATTTAAACATTAGGTTTTTTTTGCATATGCTTCTAGAATTATCATGCATAAAAGAACCAAAAACAGTTGAAAAGAAATTTATTCATCACATGACATAAAGCTTTTACTTGACCATTGTCACGCCCAGAAATTCAAACCTGAATTTCCATACTATTTTGTGTATTTAATCTCTGTCCAGGCATCAACCAGGATACACAAAATGACAAATCAATACACAGATCCATAGGTATAAATAAAGCGTATAAATACTTACGGGAAAAGAGGCACTTAGTCCTCGCACTCGAAAGAAAGCGACGGCGGGAAAAGACGATCTAGCGGGGCTTCAGCTCCACTCCACAGGCAAACTCAACTGGGGTCTGAGCCTTGGTCCTCAAACACCGTTCAACTCAGAAGCACTACAATTCTGAAGGGGAAGAATTTGCAAGGCTGAGTACAACCAACGTACTCAACAAGCCACACCAAGGAATGCAGAAATACGAGGGAAGGCAAGGAGAGGCTTCGGGCTACTTTGCGAAAGGCGGTTGCAAAACACTTTATTTTGGAAACTGGGAAAACTGTTGAGTAGTTAGGTCAATATTAATCCTCCACTGAACAACGTTATCCCCATGTTGAATAGGCCCAACCAATTCCCACCTGGTCTAATCCAGATTATTAAGCCAATTTATTAAGGATGGAACTAATCATGGTGAAGCTGGTCGATCGCCCATAACCATGGGCACGGCTATTCGAATAGTTTTACTCTGATCAGAGGTGCGCTACTTTACCCACAAGACACGATTTCACACATGTTGCCATGCCCTCGAAGTATCGCCACGATACTGCAAAGGGGGGAATCGTGACAAGACCTATAGCATAACTCCTCCTAACCAAGCGAACCACACCAAGGTTTCGCCCCCACTCCCGGACCCTGGGACGTGGGCAGCCCCCCCCCCCGAGTGCCTCGGTGAATCCGACAGCCCAGCAACCCTTATACCGGGGCCGACTGCGACTCCATCACACTAACCCTTGCCGGGGATCGTTGGCTAGGAAAAAGCTATACTACAGATCCAGCAGTTGCCCATTCTTGCTTGTGGTAATGTGGACCCCCGTTTTTGAGACGGGAATCTTTCGTGTTCATAGTACCATTTCCCTGGATCGAGTAGTTGGTACCCACGAATACAGCACTGGATAATCAAGTGCACATGCACGAATAGTCTTACAATACCATTATTACATTAATAGGCCCGAAGGCATTGTTCATCCCACAGGACCTTATGGTCCGAATACAACATAAAACAGAATTTAGATAAGGCAGCGGAAAGAGGCAGCGGCTCGTCAATTGCCACAGGCAACGACCGGGGCTAAGGTCTAGTATGCGCCGTCAGTTCCTTCGCCCTCCGGGTAGTACGCGTAGGGGTCTTCTGGCTCTTCATTTCCATCAGCTGGAGGTTTGTGCGTATAGCAAGGGTGAGTACCAACCGTACTCGGCAAGTCAACACGTAACCGATGCATATGATAGGGTTATTCAAAGAACACGGCTAGAGTTATTTTTGCGTAAAGCCGTTTTCACAATTCTTTTCACAAGCCTACCGACTAGCCAAATCAAGTTTTAATTTCATAGTTCATTAATCCGGCGACGGTTCGTCTACCATCCATCGTGATTCCAAGGATGGCTTCCGTCTCCGGTTCGTCATGATTTTCGGGAGTCCACCCCTTCTCGCATTCTCGAGAAGTTGATCCACCAGCGAATGAAACCATCATGCATACCCATCCCAGCAGTTTTAAGTTTAAAAATCTAGCCAAGCGAAAGTCTTGTCACGATGCTCAATATCCGCGAGCACGGCTATTCGAATAGATTGATTCATTCACACTGCAGTGGATGTACACTTTACCCGTACTCCGCGACAGCCCAACAAATGAGCCTACGCCTCAACACATGAGACGGTCACGGCAAAGCCTTTCGATAACCTTGCTTTGGCGTCCGCTCCATGAACTTAAGCCCTCATGCACTCTAGCCGTCCTTTTCTAGCGGTGAGAGGAGTTAGCGCACCGGGGTAAGGGAAGACTTTCCAATCTTTAAGTTTAATTAACATTAGTTTAATCCCACCATTCTTAACAAAGGCCACAGCCTCATTCTCATCCCATAACCACATCACGAGAGAACCATCTATGCAAGGATACGCCTCCGCTCGGCTATCTAGTCGGCTAGGTCTATACCCATTCGAGAAGTACGGTTGTACGGCTCGTTTCCGGCTATCTCATGGCTCGGTCCTTAATTGACCAGGGTCGGCACTTGCCTTTTCCGGAATCCACCCAAATCATCCGGCCGCCCCAATCTAAAACATTTGTATAGTACTTTCAATTTCCACCAAACTTAGTTCATCATGGTCATGTGGCGCTCATGTCTCCACATGCCGAATCTCAACTACCTTCCCTAAGGTAGTTGCCCAAGCACAAAGCTTTTTCATAAAGTCATGAGTATGCATAATCTAAATTTAGCGGGGCTAAGCGGTTTGCCGAAGCTATTCTCGGTTATTTGATCACATCGAGGGTTACAAGGAATAATTCTAAAGGTAATCAATGACAAGGTATGTCATAACAAGTATAGGTAACTCGTATAGCATGCATGTTTAGAGTTTAAAATAACATCATTTCGCAATTGGGATCAATATGTTCAAAGAGTGTGATGACTTGCCTTGCTCGCACACTTGAGGGGTGGGGTCTTCGGCGGTGTCGATGCCGGTTTCTTCAGCGCTACCCGTACGTGCGAGAGATCAATTGAATTCAGTTAGAATTCAACAAAACACCGAGAGATCGAAAAGAACCACAAAAGCCATGAAAACAACTCCAAAAGTTTTGCCAAAAATTCTACTCGAGTTAGGACAAGGGTTGCGAGGAAAATCCGGGTTTTGGAATCGAACCGATGACCTAGGGTTTTCGCAAAGTCGGCGATCGCAATTACATTTGGAATTTTATGTTTGAAAATATCAGCGAAAAATTCGTGCTCGAAATTTGAGGGTTTGAGCACAAAAGCGAAACCTATTTCGATGGCGGGAAAGAATTAAACGGGTCCGGATTGAAAAACGATGCGAAATGGAATTCGGAAAACGTCCGATTCCGATTTTTCAAACTTTGCACGAGAAAATATGCGAGAAAATAATTTATTTTTGCCCAAAATTTTACTCAAGTCATCCCAAAATATTTTTCCAAATTTTCCAAAATTTTTCCTAATTTTTCCCTATTTTTTTTTTTTTTTTTTTTTTTTTTCTCTCGCCACTGTTCAATACCCGCAAGGTGTTCGAACGGTGCCGGAGGAGAAACGAGGCGGCGGCGGTGAGGGACAAGGGCGGCGCAAAGGGGCTTACGGCGACGGCGGCTCGGGGAGGAGCAAGGGGGCACGGGAATGGACTTGCGCACGGCGGCGACGGCTAACGGCGGCGGCCCTGGCGGCGGTGCTCGGGAACGGCGGAAAAACGGCGGCGGTGCGGTGAAATAGGCGGGGCACCGCCCTTTTTATAGCGCGGCCAAGGGGGCTTGGTGCGGCGCGGGGTGGAAGGAGGGGGTCCGGCTCGGCGCGGCGCGGCGGTGACACGCGGCGGCGCACGGGGAGGTCGGGCACGGCGGCGAAACGCGGCGGCCGAGCGCACGCGCGGGCGGGTCCGGCGCGGCGTGCGCCCGCGGTGTAGGGGCCGGGCGTGGCTCGGCCGCGTGGCGGCGAGCGCGCGTGCGCGGGCGCGGCTGGACGGCGGCGCATCGCGGCGGGCGCGGGCGGCGCGCGCGCGGGTCCGGCGAGGCGGTCGCTGCGCGCGCGTGGCGCGCGCGGTGTAGGGGCCGAGGCGCGGTTGGGTGCGCGCGGCGGGGTCGGTACGGTGTCGAACGGTTTGTGACCAATGAACAGTGCATTTTCACTTTTTTTCCCGATTTTCTATTTTCTTTTCCCATTTTCTATTTTCTTTCCTTCTAAAAATTCCAAAATAAATCCTAATATTCTAAAAATAATTTTTAACTTTATATTTTAAACTTTTTCTTGACTTTCATTTTTCCATAATTATTTTTCATACTTATTTAAATTCTTTTTCCTAATTTTCATAATTTACCCATTTTTAATAAAAAAATACATTTCCAAATTTCGAGTACGCCTCCCGAGAATTTTATTATTTATTTTGTGTTTTAATTTATCTTCTCCCAACCAAAATTTTATTTTATACTTCCCAAACGCGTTTTCGCAAATCCGCACTTTCCCTCAAATTCCTTTTTAAAATCCTGATGCGGCTTTCGCACCACCGTTTTGACAACTCCGAAACCTCCAAATACACCGAAAAGGGAATTGACCACGACTAAATTTATGCAACCGAGTGGCAAATAAGAAGCAACAAACCCGAGAAGAAGCAATAAGCCACGGTTTTTGAAAGTTCCGATTTTTACGTTCCGATTTCGGTTCTCCGATTTTCAGGATGTTACAAACCTACCCCCCTAACAATAAATCTCGTCCCCGAGATTTCTTACCGGTTGCTGAGTAGGTGTGGGTATTCGTCCTCGGGAACTCTTCGCTCTCCCGTAGCCTCTTCTTTAGTGTGATTGCTCCATTGTACCTTGTACATGCGCCATGACTTGGTCCGTGTCTTCTTTTACGCCTCGTCTAGTATCTTGATTGGATGCTCGGGTAAGTAAGATCACCGTGGACATGGATGGCTTCTAAAGGAGCTTGCTCTTCGGTACCCGCAAACATTTCTTCAATTGTGACACGTGGAACTGGTGGACATCGGAGAGATTCTCGGGCGGTTCCAATTGGTAAGCCACTTCTCCTCTCCTAGCGCTTATCAAGAATGGGCCCACGTATCGTGGTGCGAGTTTCCCTTTGACTTTGAATCTCGGGTTCCCCGTAGTGGTGAGACCTTTAGATACACGTAGTCACCTTCTTTAAATTCCAATTCTCTCCGTCGGGTATCCGCGTAGCTCTTTTGTCGTGATTGAGCAGCTTGTAGTCGGTCCGGATCGGGCGAACCTTTTCTCTCGCCTCCTTGATTATGGCCCGAATACGGTTCGTTCACCGGTTTCGACCACATTAATGGGGTTCGACATCGGCGACCAAATAAAGCTTCGTTTGGCGACATCTTCGACGGCTTGATAGCTATTGTTGTAAGAGAACTCGGCGTACGGCAAACATTTCTCCCAATCCTTGGTGAAATCCAACGCACGAGCTCTCGGCATGTCTTCTAGCACTTGATTCGTCCTCTCGCCCGTCCGTCGTCCGGGTGGTAAGCGGTACTAAAGGCGAGGTGACTGCCGAGTGCCTCGTGGACCTTGCTCCAAAAATGAGATGTGAATTGGGTACCACGATCCGATATAATCCTCTTTGGTACACCGTGGAGACACACAATCCTACTCATATATAGTTCCGCTAGCTTGGCACTGTTGTAGTTAGTTTTCACGGGAATAAATCTGGCAGTCTTGGTGAGCCGATCTACTATTACCCAAATGGAATCGTAACCAGTCGCGGTCTTAGGTAGTCCTACTATGAAATCCATGCCTATCTCGTCCCATTTCCATTCGGGAATCTTGAGTGGCTGCAGCAAGCCGGTGGGCGTTGATGTTCGGCTTTCACCCTTTGGCACACATCGCACACGGCTACGTATTTGGCTACATCCCTCTTCATATTAGGCCACCGTATTCTCCTTTCAAATCCTGGTACATTTTCGTGCTTCCGGGATGTAACGAATATGCCGATTCGTGGGCTTCCTTTAAGATCAATCCTCGCAAACCGCCTCGTTCAGGCACACAGATTCTTTTCTTGTACCACAGGATTCCCTTGTCATCTACTGAAAACTCCTTAGCGCGTCCGCCATGCGTTCCTTGATTTCCGGTTTCCTCATTCCCTTTTGGGCTTCCTCTATTTGAGTTCTCGTAGGGGTTGGATTTTCGTGAGTTCACTTCTCCGTGAGGAATCAGTGCATTGAGTCTAGCCATTTCTTCTTGGAGTTCGCTGGCCATACCGCCCAATCCCGAGTGGTTGCATTGGGCTTTGCGGCTCGCGCATCGGCCACTACATTTGCCTTGCCGGGATAATAGTGGATTCCTAGATCGTAATCCTTAATCAACTCCAGCCATCGCCTCGTCGTAGATTGAGATCAGGTGAGTAAAGAAATATTTTAAGCTCTTGTGATCGGTATACACATCACGGTGGTTCCCGATCGATAGTGTCTCCGGATCTTCAATGCGTGTACAACCGCGGCTAATTCCAGTCGTGTGTGGGATAATTTCTCTTCGTGGGGTCGTAATCGCCGAGAGGCATACGCTACGACCTTCCCATCTCGCATCAACACTCCTCCCAATCCTTGCCGGGATGCATCACAAGACATCACGAAGTCCTTCCGGTTGTCGGGTAAGGTCAAGATTGGGCAGTGGTTAACTTTTCTTTTAATTGGTCGAAGGCTTTTTGGCACTTCTCATTCCATTCAAACTTCTTTTCCTTCTTGAAGTTGAGTCATAGGTCGGGCTACGGTGGAAAACCCTTCGATAAACCGTCGGTAATAACCGGCCAAGCCCAAGAAACTCCGAACTTCCGTCACCGACTTGGGTGCCTTCCATTCCATAACGGCTTCGACCTTGGCGGGTCTCTCGCTACTCCTCCGGCTGAAACCACGTGGCCGAGAAAAGCGACTTCCTTGAGCCGAACTCGCATTTGCTGAATTTTGCATACAGCGGTGCTCTCGTAGCTTTTCCAGTACTAGTCGTAGATGCTCCGCGTGTTCCTCATCGCTCTTGGAGTAGATAAGTATATCGTCGATGAATACCACTACGAATTTGTCCAGGTATTCCATGAATACCTTGTTCATTAGGTTCATAAAATATGCCGGGCATTGGTCAATCCAAAGGACATCACCGTGAACTCGTATAAGCCGTAACGTGTAGAGAACGCCGTCTTAGGAATATCTCCGGCTCTAATCTTCAAGCGATGGTATCCCGACCGTAGATCAATCTTTGAGAACACTTGTGCACCCTTAAGTTGATCGAATAAGTCATCGATCCGGGGCGGGTACTTGTTCTTGATAGTTACTTCATTCAGCGATCGGTAGTCCACACACATTCTCATACTCCCATCCTTCTTTTGACGAAGAGTACGGGGCTCCCCGGAGAAGAGTGGGGCGTACGAATCCCTTCTCTTGTAGTTCTCTTATTTGCTTCTTGAGTTCCTCCAACTCGTTGACCGGCATTCGATAAGGCCTCTTGGATATGGGGGCGTACCGGGCATTAGATCGATGATAAACTCTATGTCGCGATCCGGGGCATTCGGGTAATTCCTCGGAAACACATCCGGGTATTCTTGTACTACCGGCATTCCGCCTAAGGGTAGCATGGTGAACACTCCCGCAGCTTGCTCACATAGCTTTGGGTTTTGATCCATAGTTATGCTCATCGGTGATCCCCATGGGGTGGATACCGTGACTTCCCTTCGATGCAGTCTATAATTCCATTATTCTTGGTCAACCAATCCATTCCGAGTATGACATCTATGGTTTGTGGTGATAGCACCATAAGGTTTGAGAGAAACACCACGTCTCTAATCCGTATGGGCACATTAATGCGGCATGGGGTACGGTTATGTCTCCCGGTGAGTGTACCAACATAGGCCTCTTAAGTGCTACTTGGTGTAGGTGGTGTTGTTTGCTTACTTGGGAAGATATGAATGAATGCGAGGCTCGAATCGAATAAAACTTTAAGCGGTGTAGAGTTGATAGAGAACATACCCATCAATACGCTCGGTCCTCCCGAGCTTCTTCAGCCCGCACATGATTCACCGCCACGTCGAAACCCGGTGGCGCCTCGTTGGGTAGCGGGGTCTGAAGCGACCTCGTCGCCGCCGGGGTGGCGGTTCCTCGGACGGGCGTCGCATTGGCGCCGTGCGCACGGGTGTTGCGTGGTTTTGGGCAGCTATTGGAGTAGTGCCCGAATTCTCCGCAATTGAAGCACTCACATTCCTTCTTCCTAGAGCGGCTAGGGTTGGTGTGGGTGTACGAAGCGAGGTGTAGCTGACTGTTGATATGGTCGGAAGCGGGAGAACGTCCGGTTGCTCGGACGTTTGGCTTCCATCCGCACGGGTGGCTCCCTTGGGGCGTTGTGGCGTTCCACGAAATGGGCGAGCCATAGCGAGCCTCCTCTTGCGGTTATTGTCTACCACCTTTTGGTCATGCTCAAGCCGGACGACCTTGTTGATGAGGCTTTGGAACCGGTGTGATCCCGCCCGATCATTGGTCCCCTCGGTTCGTCATTTAGTCCCTCAATGAATTTGTCTATCTTTTCTTCCTCGTCGGCCGAGTCACCGGTGGCGTAACGGCAAGCTGGGTGAACTTGTTCGAGATATTCTTGTACCGAGGTGTTCCCTTGACGACGCGGAACTCGTTTTTCTTCATCCTCATACTGCACTGGCACGAAATTCTCACGGAACGCAGCCGTGAATTCCTCCCATGTTGGTTCGCCGGCGTCTTCGGCTCGTGTTTCCTTGTAGGTATCCCACCGTCACTTGCGGGACCCTCCACGTGGTTAGTAGCGAAGACAACTCTATCGCCTCTCGGACTCGACGAGGGTTAGCTTCTTCTCTATCACTCTTAGCCAATCTTCGGCGTCCATAGGTTCTTCGGCCGTGGAAAAAGTGGGTGGCTTAGCTCTCATGAATTCTCCCGGACTCGATCCTCCTCGACCTCCTTGATTATTAGCAATCGCTTGGAGTAGCCGGGTCCGCAAAGCCATGACCTCCGCCAGGTGGAGGGGTTAGGTTCGCGGGTTCTCGTTGGTTGTCTGGCTCTGCGACGATGTGCCATCCGAAGAAGGGAGATGAATCAAGAGATCGGACTCGTTTAGGTTATAGTTCACGGGGAATTTTTCTTCAAGTTCTTTCGAATGATCTTCAATCAACAGTCAAGGTGAAATAATAATAAGCATACGAATTAAGACATCGCAAGGCGATGCTCGGGTTCATCATATTACATAAGGGTACACGGACGTACACACACAGTCCTTCATGCCAGATAGCAACAATAGTTATATCGTCCAACTACATCCACTAATTAAGGGGATTAGGGAGTGGTTCGTGCCGCCGAGCCGGGAAGGTCCTCCCGCCTAGTCATCCAACCATCCGCAAGAGCCGGCGCCGGAAGTGGGTGGTCCGCCGAAGCAAACCGAAGTCCCCACGGCTCGGAGGTGGTGGCCTCGGAGTCACGCCGAATCTTCCGACTCGGTGGCCGCGTACTCTTGCGAGCGGTCGCGGCGGGTGAGGGCCTCCCGTGTGAGTCGGGCGACGAGGGGAGCTTCCTCCTCCATTGGGTCGGTGTCGCTAGACTCCCATTTGATCTCCATGGGCTCGCCTCGGACTCCGTGTCGGTGTAGATCCGGATGGGGTTACCCTCTCCGATCCCGGCTCGGAGGGTGCGGTACGGAGCTCGGGGTGGGTCCCATGGACGCGGCAAGCAGTGGTGTCCACCGTGCGGTGCGAGCTCGTGCTCAACATAAAGCTTGCTCCATCATGGCTTGAAAGGTATCCAAGCATGCTGGAGTCATAAGGTAATAATGGTCGGGCAGGGGCGGGAGGTGATGGCACAAGCTCGGTGGAAGTACTGCGGCGTAGACGGGATGAGTGTGCATGCTCCTCCAGTGGTTGATCTCGCTCGCTTGCTCTTCTGAGCTGCTCTTCCAGCTCTACCGAGCTTCCCGGGCCATGTAGCGGTCCGAGAGTTGCTGATCTTGGCGCCATTTGCCTCGCAGTGAGTCGCAGCATGCTTATCTCGGTCTCCACGCCTTGGTGGTGTGACCGGATCATTGAGGCGTGACTGTTGATCGTTGATCTCGAGCAGGGCCTCCTCGTAACAGTCGTCTGCTGTCTCCGCCCAACGCGATAAACGCGTGACCATCGGGTTGTAGCGGCAGGGGTAGCCTCCACGGTGCGACGGGTTGCCCTCTTCGCGGTAAGGATGATGCACGAACTCTGTCATTGTGAGTTCGGCACGGTGTTCCGCATTAAGGCGAAGGAAGGCCTCGCGAGCCGCATCTGAATAGCGCTTCGCTAGATCCCGGTGGTAGCGAGTGTGGAAGTAGGATGTCTCACTCCCCATGCGGGCTTCTATGGATACGGCTGCCTCCCAGCTGGATACATCTCGGAGCCATGTCTTTTGGTGTGATAAGTGGGCGGTTCCGGTACCTCAAACACCATAGTAGGGACGAAGTTGTACCACGAACCCCTCGTCTCACGGAATAGTGACTTCCCAGGTTCCGTCGTGGTTTGACATCTGCTTTTACAGGCAACTTAGGATTAGCGGGAGAGAGCTATCATAATCATTTGGTAAAAAGAAATACGGATGTAGAAAAGATATATTTGCATTTTCGGAAATAATAGTTTAAAACTGATCCTACCGTAGGGATATTTCCCTTTAGCCATCTAGTTAGGGTAGGGCGCCATTTGGTCTTAGCCTACGGTCGCATGGCTCTGATACCAGCTCTGTGGACCCCCGTTTTTGAGACGGGAATCTTTCGTGTTCATAGTATCATTTCACTGGATCGAGTAGTTGGTACCCACGAATACAGCACTGGATAATCAAGTGCACATGCACGAATAGTCTTACAATACCATTATTACATTAATAGGCCCGAAGGCATTGTTCATCCACAGGACCTTATGGTCCGAATACAACATAAAACGAATTTAGATAAGGCGGCGGAAAGAGGCGGCGGCTCGTCAATTGCCACGAGCAACGAGGGCTAAGGTCTAGTATGCGCCGTCGGTTCCTTCGCCCTCCGGGTAGTACGCGTAGGGGTCTTCTGGCTCTTCATTTCCATCAGCTGGAGGTTTGTGCGTATAGCAAGGGTGAGTACCAACCGTACTCAGCAAGTCAACACAGAACTGATGCATATGATAGGGTTATTCAAAGAACACGGCTAGAGTTATTTTTGCGTAAAGCCGGTTTTCACAATTCTTTTCACAAGCCTACCGACTAGCCAAATCAAGTTTTAATTTCATAGTTCATTAATCCGGCGACGGTTACGTCTACCATCCATCGTGATTCCAAGGATGGCTTCCGTCTCCGGTTCGTCATGATTTTCTCGGGAGTCCACCCCTTCTCGCATTCTCGAGAAGTTGATCCACCAGCGAATGAAACCATCATGCATACCCATCCCAGCAGTTTTAAGTTTAAAAATCTAGCCAAGCGAAAGTCTTGTCACGATGCTCAATATCCACGAGCACGGCTATTCGAATAGATTGATTCATTCACACTGCAGTGGATGTACACTTTACCCGTACTCCGCGACGACTCAACAAATGAGCCTACGCCTCAACACATGAGACGGTCACGGCAAAGCCTTTCGATAACCTTGCTTTGGCGCACCCGCTCCATGAACTTAAGCCCTCATGCACTCTAGCCGTCCTTTTCTAGCGGTGAGAGGAGTTCAGCGCACCCGGGTAAGGGAAGACTTTCCAATCTTTAAGTTTAATTAACATTAGTTTAATCCCACCATTCTTAACAAAGGCCGCAGCCTCATTCTCATCCCATAACCACATCACAGAGAGAACCATCTATGCAAGGATACGCCTCCGCTCGGCTATCTAGTCGCTAGGTCTATACCCATTCGAGAAGTACGGTTGTCGGCTCGTTTCCGGCTATCTCATGACTTGGTCCTTAATTGACCAGGGTCGGCACTTGCCTTTTCCGGAATCCACCCAAATCATCCGGCCGCCCAGTCTAAAACATTTATATAGTACTTTCAATTTCCACCAAACTTAGTTCATCATGGTCATGTGGCGCTCATGTCTCCACATACGAATCTCAACTACCTTCCCTAAGGTAGTTGCCCAAGCACAAAGCTTTTTCATAAAGTCATGAGTATGCATAATCTAAGTTTAGCAGGGCTAAGCGGTTTGCGAAGCTATTCTCGGTTATTTGATCACATCGAGGGTTACAAGGAATAATTCTAAAGGTAATCAATGACAAGGTATGGCATAACAAGTATAGGTAACTCTGTATAGCATGCATGTTTAGAGTTTAAAATAACATCATTTCGCAATTGGGATCAATATGTTCAAAGAGTGTGATGACTTGCCTTGCTCGCACACTTGAGGGGTGGGATCTTCAGCGGTGTCGATGCCGGTTTCTTCAGGCGCTACCCGTACGTGCGAGAGATCAATTGAATTCAGTTAGAATTCAACAAAACACCGAGAGATCGAAAAGAACCACAAAAGCCATGAAAAGAACTCCAAAAGTTTTGCCGAAAATTCTACTCGAGTTAGGACAAGTGTTGCGAGGAAAATCCGGGTTTTTGGAATCGAACTGATGACCTAGGGTTTTCGCAAAGTCGGCGATCGCAATTAAATTTGGAATTTTATGTTTGAAAATATCAGCGAAGAAAATTCGTGCTCGAAATTTGAGGGTTTGAGCACAAAAGCGAAACCTATTTCGATGGCGGGAAAGAATTAAACGGGGTCCGGATTGAAAAACGATGCGAAATGGAATTCCGGAAAACGTCCGATTCCGATTTTTCAAACTTTGCACTGAGAAAATATGCGAGAAAATAATTTATTTTTGCCCAAAATTTTACTTAAGTCATCCCAAAATATTTTTCCAAATTTTCCAAAATTTTCCTAATTTTTCCCTATTTTTCTTTTTCTTTTTTTTCTTTTTCTCTGCGCACTGTTCAATACCCGCAAGGTGTTCGACCGATGCCGGAGGAGAAACAGAGGCGGCGGCAGTGAGGGACAAGGGCAGCGCAAAGGGGCTTACCGCGACGGCGGCTCGGGGAGGAGCAAGGGGGCACGGGAATGGACTTGCGCACGGCGGCGACGGCTAACGGCGGCGGCCCTCGGCGGCGGTGCTCGGGAACGGCGGAAAAACGGCGGCGGTGCGGTGAAATAGGCGGGGCACCGCCCTTTTTATAGCGCGGCCAAGGGGGCTTGGTGCGGCGCGGGGTGGAAGGAGGGGGTCCGGCTCGGCGCGCGCGCGGGCGGTGACACGCGGCGGCGCACGGGAGGGCCGGGTACGGCGGGCGAAACGCGGCGGCCGAGCGCACGGCGCGGCGGGGTCCGGCGCGGCGTGCGCCGCGCGGTGTAGGGCGGCGTGGCTCGGCCACGTGGCGCGAGCGCGGGTGCGGCGCGGCGCGCTGTACGGCGGGCGCATCGCGCGGCGGGCGCGGCGCGCGGCGCGCTGGGTCCGCGCGGCGTCGCTTGCGCGGCGCGTGGCGCGGCGCGCGGCGCGGCGTGCCGCGCGCGCGTGGCGTGCGCGGGTAGGGGCCGAGGCGCGGTTGGCGCGGCGCGGCGCGTGGCGCCGGGCAGCGTCTTGTGCGCAGCGTACGGTCGAGCGGCAGCGCGCGCGCACGGCCGGGTCGGTACGGTGTCGAACAGTTTGTGACCAATGAACGAGTGCATTTTCACTTTTTCCCGATTTTCTATTTTCTTTTCCCATTTTCTATTTTCTTTCCTTCTAAAAATTCCAAAATAAATCCTAATATTCTAAAAATAATTTTTAACTTTATATTTTAAACTTTTTCTTGACTTTCATTTTTCCATAATTATTTTTCATACTTATTTAAATTCTTTTTCCTAATTTTCATAATTTACCCATTTTTAATTAAAAAAATACATTTCCCAAATTTCGAGTACGCCTCCCGAGAATTTTATTATTTATTTTGTGTTTTAATTTATCTTCTCCCAACCAAAATTTTATTTTATACTTCCCAAACGCGTTTTCGCAAATCCGCACTTTCCCTCAAATTCCTTTTTAAAATCCTGATGCGGCTTTCGCACCACCGTTTTGACAACTCCGAAACCTCCAAATACACCGAAAAGGGAATTGACCACGACTAAATTTATGCAAGCGAGTGGCAAATAAGAAGCAACAAACCCGAGAAGAAGCAATAAGCCACGGTTTTTGAAAGTTCCAATTTTACGTTCCGATTTCGGTTCTCCGATTTTTAGGATGTTACAGGTAAGCACTATAAGTCTTCCAAGGGTTTTCCATGAACCGGTCCTTAATTGCCATGGGTGCGACAAGCCAAAACCATGCACCCACAGCCCACCATTTAGTCATATTTTAGTTGGAATAATTATGACCAAAAAGATATGGCCAGGTGTTCGGAGCTAGCAACTCATCTGAACTAATTATAGATAGTGTGATTATCCTATTTAGTGAGCTAGTGATAATTAAGCATGGCTAAGCATATAAATCTAGCAAAAGTCACATAAGTGACTAAACCTAGTCAAATTATCACCCAATGTTTGACAAAGGACGGTTATCAAGAGGTATGGCACAAGCAAGCAGGTAGGTAATCCCATCATTTCATGTAATTCACAAAACATACAATTTTATTTGCAAACAGTGAAACATTTGTAAAATAGGTTCAACATGCTTCAAGGGGAGTGTGACTTTCCTTGCTTCTTCCAACCAACTTCTGAACTCTTCGTGAGCGCGAACTCTGAAACGACGGAAACTACACGCTGGCACGTAAAATGAGAGAAAAACCCTAATAAAAACCAAATAACAGTACATGAAAAGTAAACCAACATGTAGAGCTCAATTTTAGATAAATTTTGTAATTTGAATAGCCTAATTTGGAGTTCGTATGAATTAGATATGAATTTTAGAAGTTTTAAACCATTTAAATAAATTCTGGAAATTAATTAAATTTATTGCGCCATTTTTAATTATTTTTTAACGGAAAAAGGCAAGGGCTGACGTCGGTTGATGCAAGCAAGGGTTGACGTCGGTCGTGGCGATGGCGGCGCGGGCTCACGATGCACTTGGTCCACGGGGACCGGTCCACGGGTTCGCCACGTGGATGGCCCGGATCACCCGGGGGATCGGGCGGCCATGGGAACCAACGGCCCCAATCTGCCGAGGGACAGATCAGATGGCCGGGAAGTCTTGCGAGCGATGGCGGCCGGCGGCCGGCCGGCCGGCAACGCGGCGGCGGCGCGCGTGCCCCGATGGTCACCGACCACAGCCATCGGCGCGGCGGGGAGCGGCGGAGGACGGCGAAGGAGCGGAAATGAGGGGAAGGGCTCATCGGTCGGCGGGAAAAACGGTGGGCGGGCGAACAGCGGCGGCCGGGGCTCGGGACGACGGCGCGGCGGTGGTCCGGCCGTGGTTAGCGGTGGTGAACGGGCGGCGGCGCTCGGGAGAGGCGAGCGGAGCCGATGGAGGATGGCGCGGCTCGGGAGCGGTGAGGCGGCGGAAACGGCGGCGGAGAGTGGAGGCAATGGCGGCGACTTGGATGGCACGGCGGTGGGCGCCCGGCGGCGGTCCGGCACGGGGATCGGCAACCGAGGTGCGAAAGGGCGCGGTGCGGCCGGGGGAGGCGGCGCAGCTGGCGAGCGACGCGGCGGCGGAAACGGTGGTGGAGACGGCTATGGCGGCGCGGCTCGGGTCGCACGGCGGCAAGGCGCTCCGGCAGCGATCCAGCGCGGGAAGCAGCGGCGGGGTGCGGGGTGACGCGGGAAGGTGGTGGCGGCCTTGGCACTCGGCGACGGGCTCGGGAACGGCAGTGGCGCACGGGTGGGCGGTGGCGAGCGGCGAGAGAGGGAGACGCGGGAGATCGAGAGGGAGCTCGACAGGCTCGGGGGTTTAGGGGAAATGGGAGAGGGAGCTCGGCGGGGGCGTTTTATAGGCCGGGGAGGGGCTCACAAGGTCGGTGCACGGCGGGATTCATGAGGAGAGGCGGTGGTCGGCGGCATTAATGGCGCGGGGTAAACGGCGATTAATGGCGGCGGACTTTGGGGGAAATTGAGGGAAAATGCGGCGGCGTGATCTCCGCGGCGTTAGGGCGAGCGCGGGATGAGCGGGTGCGGTGGGAATCGCGGCGGCAAGGCGCTGCTTGCGGCAGCCATGGCGGTCGGGCCGGAGGTGAGGGATGCAGGTGGGCCCCACCTGTCATTGGCTCGGGAAATGGGGGACATAGTTTAGACTTTCGGCGCGGACGCGAGGAGATGGGACGTGGCCACTAGGCCGGCCTGGGGAAGGAGAGAGAAAAGGGCGCGCGTGAGGGCAGGGAGGAAAAGCGAACTTCAAGGGGTTTTGGGCCGAAAGCGGCCCGAGAAGAGAGAAGATTTTTAATTTGTTTTTCTTCTAAATTAATCACATAAATGGTTTTAGAATTTTTATAAATATTTATGGTGCTCAAATAATTCCAAGAAAATTTTTGAAAATAGATGGACACTCAAAGTATTTAATAAAAATATAACCAGACCATTTAGTGATTAATTTATTTATTAAATAATTACTGGAATGCTCTTTGTGGCATTAAAAATTATTTCTAAAGCTCTAAAATTTCATGAAAAATTTCAGAGAATACTTTAGGGCATGGAGAATATTTCAAAAATATTTTCAGCCATAATTTTTAAAGAAAATTTTAATTTCTTTAATACTTTCACTTGATAACTTTCTTTTGCTTTTTATTTAATTTCTGAAAAATAATTTATTTAATGATTTTTAATTCCAAACGAAAGTTACAACCATCCATTAAGATTACGTAACCTCCATAACATATTTTTAGTGGTATGTTACACATGGGCCAGCTCGGCCTCCTGCATGGTATGCGCCTCATCCACTTGAGGTACGCGCCTCATCATGTACATCCAACACGTCCGGTTGCCTCGGATGGTCATGCCTGGATCGTAGCTTTAACTCTCACGGTGAACGGTTTCATGTAAAGAGTAAATCGAGGTGAACAGTACCTCAGATGAAATACTGATCCTTTGGTGCTTTTTCAAAAATGAATTTCTTCTACTCTTCTCTTTCCATTTTCATAAATGTTTTATTCATGATTTTTGATACTCATATCCACTAATGAGCTACCTCATCACAGTATTCATTTACTATGTGGTTCATGTCTTTTTAGCGTAGTTTCACAAGGTATACTTAAGTCATTGTACACATCAATAGATAGACCAAACAAACATACCATGAATAAATTCTTCACGTCATGAACCATATTAGTCGAACACACATGTACTATAACACAAACGAATGCACCTCATCTATACCTACTTAAAAAGTACGTAAGTATTCCAGAATTTTTTTCGCTCATCGTCATCCCACGTCACCATGCGTCATCGGTTCCACGTGCGCTAACCAGATTGGATTCTTCCAAAAATAAAAAAGCACATGTAGAACAGCGAACAGGAACGCCATCTGTACCTCGTCCAATCCCACGCGCAGCGCGCCTCCAGCCCCGCCCGGGTCGAACCCTAGCGTCGCCGCCACTTCGATTTGCCTCCCACTGTGTTTTCTCTCCCAATTGATTGTAAAAATCGATTCTCCACTCCTTCCTCATCATTTTTTATATGATTTTCCCTTTCAATTCGGCTTTAATTCGTTGGATTTAATTGATTTCAATGATTGCTGGCCAGCGAGCTTTACCTGGTCGTTTTTATCCCAAATTTTATGGATTCCCTCCGATTATAAAAATAATGGAAAGAGTAAATCGAGTGGATGAAATGCCCTCAACTAATTTTGGAAGATCAAGAAAGATTCTGCTGGATTCGGTGGGGAGAATCGGCTCTGCGTACGGGCATGGCATGGGACGAGACTGTCTTCTGAAGGTTGAAGACACCAGTCGACTGTGCTAGCTGGACATGCGACTCCACTTGTGGGCTGGGCTGAAGAGAGATAAGCCGAGCGGAGGGAGGTAGCGGACTGGGTTGGGGATGAAAAGAAAGGAAGGAATGGGCTTTTCCCAAAATCAAGGAAGGATTTTCATTAACTTTTACAATTATAATGTATAGCTATCCCAATGTTTCAATTTATAGCTCAGCTCCTAATAACTGTTATATCACTGAAAAAATGCTTTTACATGGGTTTTTTTTAGTATAACATAACGTTGATCTGGTCAACCGTATATAACATAATACGGCATGCATTGTTTCTCGCATGTGTTGTTATTCTGGATTTTACCTTGGATGTAACTTCTGAGCTGAAGCTTAAGGTGACCTCACTAGCAATGCATTGTCCACGCTATATATAAAAGTGCGTCGTTAAGAAGCTTTGGCGGTCAAAAACATGCTCCAACCTAAAGCGTTAATATTCCTACTGAACTCGATCTCGATGGCCAAACCAACACGGTAGAGATCATGATTATGTCCGAAACAACATGCACGTATGACGATGTATCCTTTCGATCTGGTGATATATATATATATATATATATATATATATATATATATATATATATATATATATATATATATATATATATATATATATATATATATATATATATAGTTGAGTTACTATGTGACGCGCCGCATAGCCTCATCCCGTGTAGCATGATCAAATCTCTAATTTGAAAAATCAAATTGAAAATCCAAACCGTTCAAATTATTCTACATATTAATATCGCCTTGTAGACCAAATTTATATTTTTTGAATTTTTTACTATTTTATCGGATAGGTAAAAATGCATTACTCCAACGATTTCGAGAGTATCTATTTTATTGCATCTTTTGACCTATCCGATAAAATAGTAAAAATTTCAAAAGTGTAAAATTTAGTCTACAAGGAGATATTAATATGTAGAACAATTTGAACGGTTCGGATTTTCAGTTTGAGTTTTTAAATTAAAGATTTGGTCACGTCACATGGGATGGGGCTGTGCGACGCGCCACACAAGTAACCCAAATATATATATATATATATATATATATATATATATATATATATATATAAATATATATATATATATAATAGATGTAACCTATACCTTATCCAGAGTGTGAGCTCATTCTTTTTGGACACCATATGCCTGTCTCTACACATGCATTATATTTACCGCTGTATACACAGGATCAGCTAGCTGACCGAGTAAATTTGCATATGAAAGTTAAGTAGAGTCAGCTCCATGGCTCATATTGTCTTCGACTCCCATCGATCGAGACGACATCAACGCCGCGCGCGGCGAAAAGCTCATCGATCAAATTGGTAGCTAGCTGTCATGCATCAACCCGGCAATCAGCGGCATCGTTCGTTCAGTTCGTGGCTATAAGTACGCTCGCTTTGCATGAATAGCTTCTCACCACCACACTTGCAGTATATAGTTACAGTCCATCTTGATATATACTCAGTGAGGTCAGTGAGAGAGTGAGAAGATACGAAGCTAGCTAGCCATGGCATCCAAGGCTTTACTCGTGTTCGCTCTCCTCCTCGCTGGTGCTTTCCTCGTCAACTGCGCTCAACAGCCTCGTACGTGATCGAGCCTTACACCGATCACTCGATCGATCCAAAATAATTTAGACTAAAGATCTCTATTATATATGTGCCAATTAATCTTCCTAAGTATACCTAGGATTTTTTTCACGGGAACACATGTACTCAAAATCTACCTTTTATATACTTTTTATATATATAACTTACACGAATCTTAGGATAAGTACGTTAAGATGCTACTAAAATGTACCACGATCTTTTTTATACAATATTTTTTAAGAGTAAAATACCTTGTATGTAGTTTTTGTATTTTTTTTTGTGTATAACGTGATTGTCATTGTATTGCCCTATTAATTTTATATATTTGCTTGAGATTTTCTTTCTTAACATGTTTAATGAACTGAAAACATGGTAGAATATATGTTATTTTTGTAACATATCAATTTGGTGATATAATAGATATATCATTTTCTCATTTTGACTAAATATTATGTTGTAAGAAAAACATAGGTTGGAGAAATACAATGCACTAAATGCCATAAATATAGTTATTATTGAAAAATATTATTAGATAAAAAATATTACCTATCAACCTAATATTTTTTATTATTAAACATTTGTTTGGTCTTAGATATATTTTACAACACGAATTTTAACACATATCAATGGTGCAGATTATGGGTACATGTTAATCCGAATAAAAATTTGTATTCTTTATATATATATATATATATATATATATATATATATATATATGCGCTTTTCAAAATGAAAACTGACGTGGTGCCATTCCCCCATATATATGCATGCAGAGCCCAACACTGATCCGGCCTACCCCAGCAACGACGATCCCAACTTCGGCGGTGGCGGGTACGGGAACACGGTGCAGCAAGAACAGAACCCGGCGGAACAAGGACAAAACCCGGCGCAGCAGGAATCAAACCCGGCGCAGCAAGGACAAAACCCGACGCAACAGGAACCGAACCCGGCGCAGCAGGGACAAAACCCGACGCAGCAGGAACCGAACCCGGCGCAGCAAGGACAAAACCCGACGCAACAGGAACCGAACCCGGCGCAGCAAGGACCAAACCCGGCGCAACAGGGACCGAACCCGGCGCAGCAGGGACAAAACCCGGCGCAGCAGGAACCGAACCCCGCCGCAGCAGGGACAGAACGGCGGCGGCGGCGGCGGCGGCGGAGGCGTAGGCTACGGCAATCCATGGTGGAATCGTCCTCGCCGCTGCCGGTGGGGCTGCTGCGAGTACCGCTGCAATCGCTGCTGCTAAGCTAGCAGATCACCCAACGTAACCATACCAGCTGAGAAGTACTCTAGCTACGTACGTACTACCGCCTGTCACGTACGTACGTACGTACGTACGTACGTACTACCGTGCGTGATATACCAATAAAAATTATTAAAAGTTTGTTAATTTGGTCGAATATTAGTAAGTGTGTGTACCTGTATATGGTACGTGTCGTAATGTATTGTGAGTGGATACCCGTGGAATAAAAGGGCGGTGGAGCAGCTTGATACTTTTGTGCCCATATATCTTGATGAGATCAATATGGTTATGTGTTAAGAGGGAAATTAAATTAACCAAGAAACGCACACGGAATCAGTTGTGAATCCATGCATATGTTTACGAAGAGGATTTTATACAAGGTAGCTCTTAATCAACTTTATTAAAAGTGGAGTGGTTAGTAATGTACGTATATAGTTTACAATTTTAGGCTAGCTACGTACGCAATCGCTTATATCCTTTCTTTACCATGCATTAATGCAAATGAAAACGAAAAAGAACCAACTTTAGACCAAAACTTCATTCTTTAATTGCAGATAGCCCGTCGTTTCGTTTCATTTAATTTTTGCTAGATGACTACGGTAATCTCTCGGTTTGTTCAAATTTTAGGAATCATTTTCTGCAAACTCACACAACACCGAGCGAACCCACCGGAAAAGGATGTCTCGCCGAAAAGTTCTGGAGGTTGAATATCGCAGGATCGATGATGAAAAATCGGTACTCGAAGCTAGCCAAACCTGACCACAATAACTCTCTGAACGGTTAGGAAGACTAGTATTTCTGGCCCAAGTAAACATACTTGGCCCAGCTCTAGGTCATCTCAATTTAGTATAGAAAAAAGTGCACTTTACATCCTTGTCTAGTTTTCGTGAGTTTTAAAAATGTTCCTCAACTGTAAAACCATAAAACCGGTGCAAAAATAGTTTTAACATAATATTAAACTTGGTTTTGACTGACGTGACGCATACATGGCTCGTTTGACTACATCTATCTTACGTGACGCGTATGACCCACATGTCAGCATCTCTCTTCTTCTTCCCTATCTCTATCCACCTCTCCCTTCTCATCCTCCTGGTTGTTGGCGGCCGGCGAGAGGAGCGGCACAGCATTGGCATCACCGAGCTTGACTTCTCTCTCCCGAGTGGCGTGGGCAGCGACACCTCGTTGGGAGAGGTAAAGGTCAAGTATGGCCGACACAACGGGAAGTAGGAGATCAGCTCAAGAAGGCAGCGGTGCCTTCACCGTCTCGGAGAACGGATCTAGTTCAACCTCACTGCCCCCGTTCGCCGATGGCTTCCATCCCTTTCAACAACGGTTACGTATGGACTAAAGTTTTGCTCAACTCATACGGCTTTTCTGTGTAGTAGAGCAGCTACGTCAAAGGTTTGCCACATCCTCTCTTCCCTCCCACATAGATACATGTATTTCTTTTCAATTCAAGCACATCACAAAAGGAGATAATGGACACAAATATTTACGATGTATCGTTCTCTAAAGAGGGTATGTTGTTCTGAAAGTAATATCAAAAATACAAATATATTCTAGTATTCTCTAGTAATAGGATATTTAATTTTGAAACCATTAATAATCTAGTACTCCTAATGTCAAATATTATTGGCTGGTGGAAGTAGAGGCTAGTAAGTAATATTTTGGAATTAGATTTTTTCTCGTTACTAGATGGACTACTTTAGAAACAACATATCTGTGCACTAGGGTTTCATCAAAATTTTGCCAGCTTGGTTTGTATATAACCAAAGTCATAGCAGGTCGAAAAGCCACTAAAAAGTTTCTCATGCATGATTCACCAACTAACCAAATTTACTAGAAAAAATTTTAAATTACTAATTCGCCACTTGAGAATCAACCAAATAGCTTAGCTTAGTGCACGTATGAAAGCATGCTTCGTGGGTAAGCAGTACGCACTCCGTACTTTTCATATTCAACTATCTCGTTTTACGCGTAAATGGTTTCTACTATTAAACGACGTATTTTTTTAAAAAAATATAAGTACACTTTAAAATATCATATTAATTTATTTTTATTTTTAAGTTGTCAATTGATTATTCATACAATAAAGAGTCATCTCGTTTTTTGCCGAGAATAAGTTATAGTTTTTAACTACTTCTTACATGATGTTCTAGCCGCGCAGGGCTTCGATCCTTAATTATATAATGTTTCGCTTTTGAAGGCGATCGACGACACACTATGTTTTGTAAACGCATATGGAATTTGAATTTCGATGTGTGTTACTTTTCCCTTCTAGAAAACAGATATGATCACGCACGAAAAGTCGATTTGACTGTCTCCATATATACAGTCTAATTTATTTAATTACTGCAATATATTATCCGTTCACTGGGTACAGTACTTTGATGGAGAAATAAGTAAGTCCGTTTTCATATGTAAAAGGTGTGCGTATCCATCAAGCCAGACAGTGGCTCTCTATGGGATTAAGCAGCTGTGGTAAACTCAAGCTACTGATCGTCATTACTGGAGAAACGATTTTTTTGGACGAGACCCCCAATAAGTTTCAGGCGAGCCATAAGAGCCAACGACTGGAAAAACCGTTCCCGAGGGACGTGCAATTGGCCCGCATGGGATAATGCATTATCCCGTGCGGGCCACTTAACCGACCGCACGGGATAATAGCGCATTATCCCGTGCGGTCCACTTAAGGACCCGCACGGGATAATTCATTTTCTCGTGCGGGCCTTTAAGAGGACCGCATGCGATGATGCCCAACAGTGGCGCAATAAATTTGCCGCTCAACCCGACAGTGGCGTATTTACCCCGATGTTTTCTCTCTTCAAAAAAGGCAATTATAGGGGGAAGGTTTTGAACTTGAATTTTTCAATTGGAATCAATAAAAAAGGTATCATACTTGATCTCCTCTTCCATTTTCTTCCATTTTTAAAAATTTTTATTGGTTGAATGCGAAGATATTTGAACTTTTTTAACTCGGTTTTTCTCTCTCCAAATAATAGACATTTTATTTTGTGGAAGGCTATAGACTTTAAATCTTCAATTAAAATCAATATAAAAGGTAATGTGCTTGATCATCTACTTCATTTGCTTCCGTTTTTGTAAAATTTCATCGGTTGAATGGGAAGATATTTAAACTTGTTTGAATTGTATATGTGTGTTGAGCTATTTTTTAAATTTGTAGGTCAAATATTTTGTTTTTTAAACCATTTTTGGTAACTACTTTTGTCTCATTATTATTATTTGTTATGCAATATTAATTTATGTTGTCACTGTTTTTATTATTGTCAAATATTTTACTTTGTTTTTATTATTTGTAGGATTTAAGTTTAATTCGTTTATTTAGAAACACCGACAATATAATATTAATTTATGCTGTCACTGTTTTTAGATGGATCGGATATGGATGTATGAGACACGGAGAACTCATCCGCAATCGTGCTCATCCGGAGGGCTCGATGATAGAGAGTTACACAACTGAGGAGGTTGTCGAGTGTTGCCTAGATTATATGAAAGATGCCAACCCCATTGGGATACCGATGCCTCGACATGATGGAAGATTATCTGGAAAGGGTACGGTAGGAAGAAAATGCTTCTACGACAACGATTACAAAGCGGTATCAGATGCACACAGCAGTGTTCTTCAACAACTCGCCATCGTTGCGCCCTACATAGAGCAACACACTTCCGAGATCAGAGCATGCAATCCTGATCGATCCGATGATTGGGTTTCGAAAGAACAGAAGCGCACTTTCCCCCAATGGCTTAAGGATCAAAATGTACCGTCTGGTGAATCACTCGAGGAAAAATAGTAGAAAGACTTGCAGCTGGCCCAACAAGCCTTGTGACCTCATGGCAAGGGTATGACATCGGCGGATACTCTTTTTACACCAACAGCAAAGACAAGAAAAGCTCAGCATAGAACAGTGGGGTTCGTGTCGAAGCGTTGGACGCAACAGGGCAGAGAAAATCATACTATGGGATCATACAAGAAATATGGGAACTTGACTATAGTTTAAACATTCAGATCCCTGTTCTCAGATGCCAATGAGTGAAAGACTTCATGGTAGATAAATTTGGATTTATGTGTGCTGAACGGAGTAAAATTGGACACAAGGATGTTCCATGGGTCCTTGCCGAGCGTGTTGCACAAGTTTTCTATGTGAAGGATCCTTCCGATGAAAAGATGGATATTATTGTATCGGGCAAGCAACACATCATTGGTATTGACAACATTGAAGACGCGTCCGACTATAATCAATACGACACCATTTTGTTATTCACAGATCTTCCTACGTGGATGAAACGCATTGAAAGTGTCCTCGATGAATCAAAGTTTTCATCCGTGTGGAAGGATGTTAATCCAAAAATTGTAAAACGCTAGTTTGTTTTTTTATATTCATCTTGTTTAGACCTGCTTGAGTCATTATCATGTAAATGAGAAAAATTTATATAAATAGCAAACGAAGTCAAAAAATCATGAAAATTGTGTGGATGTCATGATATTGTACATAGAGGCTGTGTACAAAATTGAGAGGGTTTCGAATATTTTATCAGATACGTTACCACGTGCGGTCGGCTTAAAGGGCCCTCGCACTCGGCAAAATTTTGAAAAAAAATTCTTCTCCACCCTCCAAACTTTCTCTACTATGTAAATACTATATATTACTCCTAATTATAAATTTTGGTAATTTTTTGTTTAGTTTTGCTATATTTATTTGATTTATTTTATTTTCATGAATTTTTTTGCCAAGTCTCACATTTGAACTGCAAGTGATTAAAAAATAGAATAAAATTAGTGAAAAAATAATATTCATGTTGTTTAGACCTGCTTGAGTCATTATCATGTAAATGAGAATAAATTTTGAATTTTTCTTCAAGAAACATGATTAGGAACCTATTGACCGAATGATTTTAAAATTGTATAAATAGCAAACAAAGTCGAAAAATCTTGAAAATTGTGTGGATGTCATGATATTATATGTAGAGGCTGTGAAAAAAAGAGAAGGTTTTGAATACTTTATCACATACGACGCTCACAAAACCGAAGATTCTGCAGAGAAGATTATAAGTGTTGAGAAGGATTGGTTAGATTTGGAGAGGAAGTGATGGCCGAATTGTCATTTGATTTCAAAATTTTTTTCATAGGTAATAATTAGCATATATTGATGTATGAAAAATTTTGGTAATTTTTTGAGTCTGTTTGATAATTTTTTTTTCATTAATTTTTATTTTGGTGCAAAAGTTTTTGAGGAGGGGAGATTATCGTGTGCGGGCGGCCTAACGGCCTTCCCGTGCCGTCATTTTAAAAGGCCCGCACGGGAAAAGAATTATCCCGTGCGGGCCGCTTAATCCGCCCGCACGGGAAGATCGTTATCCCGTGCGGTCCTTTGAGCCGCCCGCACGCGATAATCGCCGCCTATATAATAACGTGCGGGCTCCCGAAAATTTTCCAAGTCCCCGGTGAAAACAGATCTAGCGCCGCTAGGCTCACAAAATTTTTCCCTAGATCCGCCGCCTCTCTAGCCGCCCGTGCCCCTGCACCGACCTCACCGACCGCGAGCATCCACTCACCGCGTCTTGGCCTCGCCCCTACCGCCCGCGATATCTACCGCGCCCCGGCGCTCGGGTCGGCGAGCACGGAGAGGAGGTTGGCAGCTACGGACCGTGGCGAGGGAGACGCCGCCGAGCGGGCGGAGGAGGAGGCGGCGCAGCAGGAGACGGAAAATGAGACGGCGAGGGCGACGGCGAAGGCCGACTTCACCGAAGCCGACATCGGCCTCACCGACCTCGACCGCGCGTGGCACCGACGCCGTCAGCTGCCGCCGGCCTCAACCAACATCTCCCCGCTGGCCGCCAGCCGCTGCCCGACGCCTCCCCGCCGGACGCCAACCGCCATCAGCTGCTCCAGCGTGCCACCGGAGAACGTCCTCCCCTCCGCCGCCAACCGCCCCCAGCCGCTCCACCTTGCCACCGGATAACGTCCTCCCCTCCGCCGCCAACCGTGGCCAGCCGCTCCACCATGCCACCGGAGAACGTCCTCCCCTCCGCCGCCGCCACCGCCACGATACAAATCATGCAATATATGGATTTTTGTTTTAATATTTATATGCAATAGGAAATGATGAGCCATGCATTGTGAAAGTATATAGAAATAAATTATACTAACCAATATAACCAATATCAAAATGATGAATATATAAGACATGAATTCTAGGACAAACTAACTAGTGCTATATTTTAGATAAGAGACTAGTGATACATTAAGAGGACATGTTCCTATAAATATATGCATGTGAATGTGTAGAGAATGGTAGTACGTAGTAAGTGTTTGTTAACTCCATAAACATGTAAGTGTTTGTTACTTCACAAGTGATTAAATCTTCCTTTAATTTGGGATGATATTTAGTAAAATGGACTATTATTTATTTGATGGAACTATAGTTAATTTTGATAGAAATGTAAAATGGATTGTTATATATTTGATGAATTTTTTTCATGTGAAATAGTTGCTGTGAATTTTTTTTGAAAAGATGGACGTGAACGGACGGACGAGCGAACGAGCATTTGTTCGTTCATGGACGGACGGACAAACGAACAAACGAACGAGTGTTCGGTCGTTCGTTCAGTCGGTCGATGTGAACGAACGGACGGACGGACGAACGGACGAACGAGTCTTCGGTCGTTCGTTCGGTCGGTCGTTGATGTGAACGGAAGGACGGACGGACGGACGAACGAACGAAGCGAGTGTTCGGTCGTTCGTTCGGTCGGCCGTGATGTGAACGGACAGACGGACGAGCGAATGAACGAGTGTACGATCGTTCGTTCGGTCGGTTGTTGATGTGAACGAACGGACGAACGGACGAGCGAACGAACGAGTGTTCGTTCGTTCGTGGAGATTAGTTCATGTGAATATTTTTGATGAATTTTAGATTTTAGGTTAGATTTTTAAATTTTCAAACACATATACCCACCCCTACCGAACGGCCTACAAATCTAATCTCCATCTCTCCTCGGTCTCTCATCTCTCATCACTTCTCCTCCCCCTACCTCACCTCTTCTCACGGACAAAATAGGCAAACATATGTATTTTTATCTCTCATCTTTAATAAAGAGAAGAAGAAGGAAAGAAATATATTTTATCATTCTTCTTCTCTTTTACATATATAGATTGTGATAAAAATCTGACAGCCACCTCATTCCGTGATGACTCCCCATGATTTAGAGGTGTGCTTTCTCTGTTTTTGGCAACATTAATGTTCAAGTTCTCGTTGCTAATGTCTTCGGCCGAATTCTCGTGAATTGCCATATCTTGCCCGACGTCTTCTTTCTGCCTTCTTCACCGATCTTGGTCTTTTCAACATGTCATGATCCATCGTAGTAGCCTTCTTCACCGTCTTGGTCTGTTCAACATGTCACGATCCGATCTTGGTCTTTTTTCTTGCTCTTCTCCCTTTGTTTTATAATCTTTCTGTATTGCTCTTTCTTAGAGTACGGCGTAGCAGTACTCGTGTATCTCCATCAAACCGGGAGTCATGGATGACCGCTTTCATGCATGCAAGAAGGATGCTAAATTTTCCTGGGTCAGGGCACTTGATTTTACACCCAATGACATCATTGGGAATCAACAGGGCATGACCGCTTCCCAAAAGAATAATTGTATGTAAAATCAAGTGCCCTGACCCAGGAAAATTTAGCATCCTCCTTGCATGCATGAAAGCGGTCATCCATGACACCCGGTTTGATGGAGATACACGAGTACTGTTACGCCGTACTCTAAGAAAGAGCAATACAGAAAGAGTATGAAACAAAGGGAGAAGAGCAAGAAAAAAGACTAAGATCGGATCATGACATGTTGAAGAGGCCTAGATCGGTGAAGAAGGCTACTACGATGGATCATGACATGTTGAAGAGACCAAGATCGGTGAAGAAGGCAGGAAGAAGGTGTCGGGCAAGATATGGCAATTCATGAGAATTCGGCCAAAGACATTAGCAACGAGAACTTGAACATTAATGATGCCGAAAACAGATAAAGCACACCTCAGTAGGCACAAGGGAGCCATCACAGAATGAGTTGACTGTCAGTTTATCACATGCATACATAGGCTAGCTATAGACTTATGATTTCCTTTTGATGTGAAAGATGATTCAGAATCGCAATTGATTCTCGCTTTTCGATCATCTTTCTTTTAGGGCAAACATTGTGCTCACATGTACACCTCTTATATACACCATATTACAACTGTCTAGTCCGTTCGTTCACAAATTTCACAAGTTGTTATAAGCAACCACTAGGCACTAACCTTTGCGAGAAATACATGTGTGAGATGCTCAGAATCTACGGGATTATACACTACTAAGTTCGAAGAAGTAAGTTCATCAGAGAAATATATCTTTCTACATGTTATCGATCTTGTATAATTTTCCTAATTGTATGTATATGTGTACTGTTTTTTTCTTAAACAGATCAAGAAAGTTCCAGTTGTAGCGAACCAGTTTGACGATAGAACCATGCTTAACTTGGTTGCAGATCTTTGCCACTTCATCCGTCGCGATGTCTGCAACCATTTGGACGATTTCTACGATCCGGAGAGCGAGCTGGCGACGGACGATAAATTCAAACGACTTAGGGAGTGGGAAAAAGAGCACCGCCATTAAATAATTTCTAAATTTGTTGCTAGCTAGACTTATGTTAATTTGCGAGACGAAACTAGCTTGATATGTATACATTATGCATGATCGATCTGTGTTATATATATATATATATATATCTTTTATAAGGAAATAATATTAAATGTCTTTTTTTCTCGTGCACGAAAAATATATATTGACCCATTTAACATTACTAAGAGAGAGGAGAGGGAGACAGAGAGGAGAGGAGAGGAGAGAAGATAGAGAGGACAATAGCTAGCTCACAGAACGTTGTACATAAAATAATGGGCACGACCATCTTTCCGTGCGGTCGTCTAAGCAGCCCGCACAGAATATTCTATCTTCCCGTGCCCAACCGCATGAGAAGATCGATTATCCGTGCGGTCGGCTTAAGCGGCTCGCACGGGAAGATCGATTATCCCGTGCGGGCCGCTTAGACGACCGCACAGGAAGATCGATCTTCCCGTGCGGTCTGCTAAGCGGCCCGCACGGGATAATCGATCTTCCCGTGCGAGCCGCTTAAGCCGACCGCACGGAATAATCGATCTTCTCATGCGGTTGGGCCGCCCGCACGCGAAAATGAACTTTTCCCAGACCTTTTCGCGCATGCGGGCATGCCTTCTGCACGGGAAGATGCCTTTCGGCCCGCATGGAAAAACCGTTTCTCCAGTAGTACGTTCCGTCTCTAAATAAACATGTTTAGATTAAAATTTGATATATTTTTTGTTTACACCGATTCCAATATATAGGAATTCAAGCATTTTGATCTAATCTTGTTCTTAGGGAGGCGCATGCTAAGGAGGGGAATTCAAGCAATTCATAATTTAAAACTTAACCAATGAAGTTACTGAATGGGAATATATATATATATATTCATGTTTTTAATCTTTGCTAAACAATCTAGAACGTTTATATTCAGGAAAGGAGAGTAATAATAAACAAATAAGTAGATAGTAGACATTTCTAACGTATCTCCTTTTAGTTTGGTCTTTTATTTAGCTAAATTTAATTTCTCTCTCCCTTAAAGAGTCGGTGAGTCCAAAATGGCACAAGTTTGCTTGGGCTACCTATATTTGATATTTCAAGCAAGATATGTTTAATACTTTATCCATTATAAAATATAACAATTTTTAACATTAACTTATATTTTATATATATATATATATATAAACTTCTCCATTCACTTTCTGATTTTAACCAATCACAACACTCTCTTAAGGTGCATTTTTATTGTTTTTATTGTTTGATGATCTACCTCCTCATTTTTTGTTAGTATATTTCCAAATTGTTTAATATTGTTATATATATAATTAAATAAATTTATTTTAAAATTTTTATAGATAATACTTAGTTATGTGTTAATGGGGATACTCAGTTTTATATGGCACTAACAACTCAGCCTGAAATGCTAACGAAGCTTTATTGAATGTCTTCATCTCTATCCCTTTGTCCCATTGAATAAGGCACGATCAAACTTGATACAATCTTCAAAAATATTTTTTTACTATAAATCAAACATGGTAGGATCTTCAAAACTATTTTTTGACTATAAAATTCTCAAATACTATAATGTTGTTAACAACAAAATCATAATAATAGAAAAGTAAATTCAAATATCAATCCAATAATATTATTTTCATAAAATAAAATTTAGTTTATAATAAAATAATTATTGGTAACATATTTAAAAAAGTTAAATCTTAAAATATGTGTGCGCCTTAGTTAGTGGGATGAAGTGAGAACGTCCTTAGCTCAAAACCAATCATAACCATCCCTATTATTCCATATATTTCTTAATCATATATTTTGGAACAAATTGAGTAACTGTCTTTTTATTTACTATTGCCCCCATCGTTTACCCAATATAGCATTAGTTGTTGCCAAAATTTAAATTTTAAATTTTAAATTTAAAGTTAATTGAAATTTTTCATCAAATTATTTTTCAGCATTGACATTTAAGTCTCTAAAAATACATATATAAAAGTTTTACCTACATATTATTTTTTTCTAATGTCGTATGATGTATTATCTGTATTTGGCCAAACGATGAGGGCCTAACTTACTCTGATCATGTCAAAAGCTAATCTGTTCGGATTTTTTTTTCTCGTCAATATGTTCTTTCGTATTGTGATGTATTCATATTTTATATATAACATAATGCCCTCTGGTCAACCATATCAATTAACAGTATGGCATGTTGTCTGTCTTGCATGTGTTATTCATTTGGGCTGGATAGAACTTCATTTATGCTTTATTTATGGTCAGAGAATGAGGACGGCCAGGCCTAAAAAAATGTATTGCTTGGAGCTTGACGGTCAAAATCTTAATCCAAACTGAAGCATTACTCCTATGGAACTAATTCATGGGTCAAACCAACACGGTAGTGTGGTAACTTTATGATGTATTTATCCAGAGAGTGACGTCGGTTTGTTTGGACACCATGCGGGTGTCTCTACATAGTCTACCGGAGCTAGCTGACGCCGAGTAATTAATTAAATTTCATATGATCACCAAGTAGTCAACTCAAAACAATACATGGCACATATATATGGCGCGCCGCCTTCGACTGATCCCATCGATCGAGAGGGCGTCAACGCGCGCGTGCAAGGTGAAAAAGCACGATCCGATCGACGATCTGGTAGCTGTCATAGTGTCATCAAACCGGCCAATCCGTTGGCGATCAGCTGCTGCCCGGCGCCTCGCGCGTTCACTTCTTGGCTATAAATTGTACGCTCGGTTTGCTTGCAAAGCTTCTCATCACGCCCTTGCAGTAAATCGATCTTAATCTGATCAGCTAGCTACGCACATTTAGTGAGGAGAATAATTAAGAGAGAGAGATATATATACGTCGTACGATCGATCAGGCTAGCTTGACTAGCCATGGCGTCCAAGGCTTTACTTGTGTTCACTCTCCTGCTCGCTGTTGCCTTCCTCGTCAACTGCGCTCGACAAGAACCTCGTGAGCTTTTGCACACCAACTGCACGCACAAATTAGCTAGCTAGAGTAAAGATCGAGTCCACACAGGCACGAAATTGATCTCCCAATTAAGTTAATATCCATGTTATTGTTTTTTTTTCTTATCTATAGCAGCACAACGTACGTAGTGTTCATCCATCTGACAAATAAATCATCTGGCTATGTATGCTTGTAAATATACTTTTCAAATGAGAACTCACGTATATGCATATATGCACGTGCAGAGCCTAACGAGGGACCGGCGGCAGACCCCAACGCCGGTGGCGGCGGCGACGACGGATCATCGGGCTACGGCAAGGTGTCCGGCCATCGGCCGCAAAGGAAATACGGCCACCGGCCGCAGAGGAAGCATGGCCATCGGCCGCAGGGAAAATACGGCTACAGCGAACGCAGTGGCGGTAACGACGACGACTGCGGTAGTCCATGTGAGCATCATCACTGCGAGTACGGCTGCTGCGAGAGCGGGCACGACGACCGCTGCCACCGGTGCTGCGATAACGGCGAGTTCAGCCCCTAGCCCGATCATATCGCATGCATGCCGACGACGACCCTACAGGGGAGATGGAGACATCCTCTCTTTTTCTCATGTTATCAATAGTGATAAAAAATAAAAAAGTTTGATAACTTAAATTAATATGAAATATATTATTTTATAAACATGTAAGGCTAAATTAAACTTCTACTACATTCAATAAACGAGAAGATATCACATTCCATAGACTATATATAGCTACTATCGTGCACCCATCACATAATGTAGTAGAGGTTTGTATTGGTTGTTATTCATAAGTGTGTATTTATATATATGAAGTATAGTAAATGTGAAATAATATATTGTATGTGTCAATAAGAAGGTTCTATATCTACTAAAGACAATAACGATGGTGGTATTGTAATTTTACAAATAAATCTCTAAATTTTTCTAATACAAATGTAATAGTTTAATATTTATTTGAATGAAAGGGATACCATATATTAAACCAGAAAACAAACACTATTAGCACGTTTGATAAACATATATTCTATCTATGATATGTTATTATATATTTTCTTTTACTCACGGTAAAGTATGAGCATTTTTTTATATGTATGAAATATGAATAGAGTACTACACACGGAATAAAGAGCGGTGGAGCAGATTGGTATGCGGATTAATTATTAGACATTGCATACATGCACTTTTCAGCGTGAATATATAGTTAATATATACGACCCTTCAACTTCCACTCTGGAGTTAATTTAGTCCCGTGTCCTTAGAAAAAAAACGTCCACGACATGTGGACATGCTTCGTCATCCTCGCATACAATGTCAACATTTAAATATACATATTGCACCCTTATATATAACATAGTAAGAAGAAAGAAAAACAAACAAGAAAATAATATAGGAAACGGTCTAAACAAAAAAAATTTTGTTCGATATTTAAAGAAATTCGGGTATCTCAAAGTCAGGACCAAATTGCGTTGGGAAACTGCTAGGACCAGATATTTCGGTCTCGGGTAATTCAGTATCGTTTTTGTCATGATCAAAATTTTGTCAAAGCTGAGACTCAAACAAATTACCAATAAATTCAGTAGATAAAAAACCGCACAAACATCACAAAAATCCAATAGCCGATGAGAGCTTTTCGATGATAATGCGTTTCCAGACTTCCACCACATTGGGTTCGAGCTTCGGAGATGGGCAATTTGATCTCCACCTCCAGCGCAGGTAGTCCGAGCAGGCATGGCCATCAGGGTAGCGCTTGATCTAGTAGCCTAGGATCCCACCGTTCGTCACCGTCGCACGCTCTAGGCTCCTGCAGTCGCCCGTCCTCCTCAGCTGATCGGAGTGGAGGAGGTGCAGCGCTCAGTGGTGATGCGATGCGCTGACCATCAGAGACAGCGGAGTATAAACCATGTTGATATCTTATTGTTGGCACCTTTTTTAGCAAAAGGTACGACCACGATCGAATCACCTAAAGTTTTGCGGTGGTTCTTGGTACGGAGTTACCAACCGCTTCAATCTAGCAAAAACTAGAACAAATCATCACATTGATCATTGACATTAGCCGAATTACTAAGAAGCAAAATTTCACGATGCAATAATTATGAAATCTATATTTTCTATGGTGATTCATCAAAACATGCATCATTTGGCTTTTAATAAATATCAAAGACCAACGAGCCAAATCATACTTTAAATAAATTATATGCCAACTTGCCAATTTCACCACTCAGAATTGTCATTTGCAACATGTATGCATAACATCAATTTGATAAGCAAAATAAACATGTGAAGATAGCAAACAATGTCCTAACATGGCATAGGCATATTATAATGATGAACATGATAAACCCATACCTTGCCTTAGCATCCAACAAACGGCGTTTAAAAGATGTGATGTTGTAACCATCGCCGTTCACCTTTCTTGATTTCTTCATGAGCATATTAATGTCTTGCCCCCCGAGCAAAATCGGCTTTCTTGATCGCACGATTTTGAAGAAAAGATAAACACCATAGCAGCACCCATAGCAATATGTGGAGTAGACTTACCTCTAATGACCGATAATTCTTCTCTCATCAAATTTGATTTATCACTACTCTGGGAAATCACCGGTCTCTTAAGTTTTTCTTCCTTGGGTTTCCACACTCGCTTGTATGTTGTTCGAGGCTTCAAATTATCACATGTTTTGTTCTCCATATCTTCGGCCTTCTTTTCTTTTTGACCTATGGCTCGAAGACGTTGTAGCCTCCTCTTTTGCGAGCGAGATAAACCGGAAGGTATCCAATTCGACTATGGTTGTTTTGTAGGAACTAAGCAATGATATTTGATATTTATGATTGAAGTGGAAGCTCTTGTGTTGCCCTCAATTTTCTTACTCATCTTAGATGCCCCTCGGTTTGACCGGCCTCTGGGCCCGGTCAGACCGGTTGTGAGTCGTCGGTCAGACCGGCCTGATGGCGCGGTCAGACCGGTCGTAGGCTAGCGGTTAGACCGCTCAACTGCCCCGGTCAGACCACCATTGTTGGCAGTCACGATGTCGGCTTCGGTATTCTCTGCTTGTAGCCCTTTTGTCACATCTCTGGTAGGTACTTGAACATCTTGAGACTCCTCCTTAATAGTACTAACCTCCGGAGCTTTGACTTCTTTTCTCACCCACACCTTCTTCATCTTGTTTGCCTTTGATCTACCGGACCGATTCTTTTGTGAGAAACGGTCTTCTCTTGAGTTGTATGAATGTCTTGGTACTGACCTAGGTGATTCTTTCCATTCTTGATGAGATGGCATAGGTGGTTGAGGCATCCATGGCATATAATATATAAAAGGATAATCGTATAGTGATATTGGATATGAATACCATGGCATCACAACCGGAAGTTTGTATGGAGTTGATGTTGTTGATGGTTCCGATTGCTTTGACGTTTGACCAAATCTCTTTATAGAAAGTGATCTTGGTCCTTTTGCATCACTAGTACGATTACCAAGCCGTTGACCAGCTAATCCCTTCTTGTATTTAGCCATAAGCATCTCAAAATGAGCTTCGGCTTTTTAGTCTTTACAAAACTAGATGACTCATCCTTTGTAACTTTACGATCTTCGGCCTTAGCATTATTGATCCTAATTATCCCGGGCCGAGGATCCCTAATAATAACACTTTTCCCTTTTGTAGATTCGGCTTGGCTAGACCGAATCAACACTTTCTTGTTGTCAAAATCAATAGAAACAATAGGAAGAGAATCATGAATAATTCCGGTCTTAGCAATAGATGTAACCGAAATATTATCACAATTGACCGATGAATTATCAATCGGTCTTTGCTCCATTAAGCTTGCATCTTTAAAATAATCATGAAACTCATGCTCCATTTGTGACCATGTAGAAATTAAATTAGGAGCAAGTAAACTAAACCATATAGTTGCATAGTTCGACAAAGAAAGAGGGAACAATTTTAACTTAAGCAAATCATCATTACTGGCCTTACCACATTGATCAATAAATTGGCCGATATGCTCCTTTGTTGTCCTAGCATTCTCACCTGTGAATTTTATGAAGTTGGGCACCTCAAATCCTTGTGGGTATGGAACCAAATCTATATGTTCAGGATATGGCCCTTCACATGTATACATTGTTGCTTTAAACTCTATTCCATCACCATCCTGCAAGACACTGCCACTATCCTTTTCAACATTCACATGACCGATCTGCGACTCGGTCTTAGGTGACAATACTATCTCACTATTGCCTGTGATACAATCCGAACCGTCATTTAGTTCGGCTATATTTTCAATAATGCTATTATCTAAGCTAGCAAAACAATCCGAACCAATACTTGATTCAGCTATACATGCATCATTGTCCAAACCAGCAATACAATCTGAACCATCACTTAGTTCGGCTATGCATGTTATTCCATCATTGTTAAAAATAGTAACACAATCCGAACCAACGCTTGGTTCGGCCATATTGGTTATTACATTATCATCCACACTAGCATTTAAGCTATTATCATCCACTCGGCTTTCCTGAGACAGAGCTTCATGCAACACATGATCAATATCAAGAAATATTAGGCCATTCAATCTCTCTTTAATAAAATCAAGCAATCCATTATATGCAATATTGGCCAAATCTTTTTGAGTTGCATTTAAATTAAAACATCGGTTTCTAACATCCCTAAACCTTTTGATATAATCAATGACCAACTCATCATGTTTTTGCCTAACCGATGTTAAATCAGACAACTTAAGCTCAGTTTCACAGATATAGAAGTAATCATGAAATTGTTGTTATAATTGAGCCCAAGTACAAATAGAATTTGCCGGTAAAAAAGTAAACCATGTAAAAGCAGTACCAGACAAAGAAAACAAACGCAATTTGATAACATCATTAGTACTAGCTTCACCACATTGTGCAGAAAATTGGCCTATGTGTTCCCATGTATCCCTATCATCCTCACCACTAAATTTAGCGAACTCAGGGATTCTATAACCACGAGGATATGGGATGTTATCGAAATAGTCAGGATACGGCTTTTGGTAAACCTTAGCGCGATTCCTGGGCTCAATTCCGAATGACTCTCTAATAATGTTCCTAATTTGGTCCTCCATATTTTCAGGCCTAGGCGGGTCGGGCAAGACCTGCGGCCTGAAAGGTGGCTGTCGCGGCGCAATATTATCATATTGGCCATGCCCCATGTCGCAGGGGTATCCCCTATTAGGATTGTTGTATTGATTGGAGACGTGTGGGGGAATTTGTGCATGAACAGTAGCCACAGAGGAGTCATGTGCGGGAACATGGTATAGAACCGAGTTGCCCGTGATAGGATCTACTTCCTGTACTGGCACCAGAGCACTGATCCGACCGGCGAGGGGCCTGGTCTGACCGGCTATATATGGCGTGGTCTGACCGGCCATATGGTCGCTGGTCAGACCGGTGTAGTATGGGTGCGGGCCGGCCTAAAGGCCGGTCTGACCGGCTCGCCCCGGTCAGACCGGCCATAGGATCGGTCAGACCATCGTACTGTGTTCCGGTCAGACCAGCCGTCGGGCCGATCAGACCGAGATACGATAGGCCGGTCAAACCGACGTGGTGAGGGTCGGTTAGACCGACCGTAGGGCCGGTCAGACCGACAGAGGCGGCAGAACTATTTTCGTCGGGGCCTTGGGCAATCGCCCCGTCGGTTTTGCTGAATATGTGGTTCACAGGGGGCTGGCTTCCCCTGCAATCGAGGTAGGCGGCGAATCGGTCGCGGGAAGACCGGATTTGCCACTCATGTGCGCTTTAAACAATCTATTAAAACAAGCCTCCATAGCGGATTCAATCTTATTGTTTACGGCGGCGGTAACGGACTCATCCGTCGTACTAGCAACAAGTTTTTGAATGGGCATAGAGATGTGATCAGCGCTTACCTCCCCACGAGTTACCTTGAGCGGGCTCTCGGGCTTGATGATGACGCCTTGTCGCGTTTTGGTGCAAGATTGATCTAGCACCTCTTGAGTGATAGCTCGAATGCGCTCCTCCATGATTTGGCGAGCCTCCCCATCCAAGTCGTCCAACGATATGTGGACAACGTTGGATGGCTCCACATCTTGCGCCGCTTGCTTGGACATGGCAGCGTCGAATCCAAGTTGGCGTCGTGTCTTCCCCAGCGGAGTCGCCAAAAATCGTGTTGGCACCTTTTTTGCCAAAAGGCACGAACACGATCGATTCACCTAAAGATTTGCGGTGGTTCTTGGTATGGAGTCGCCAACCACTTCAATCTAGCAAAAACTAGAACAAAGTAGGTTTTGTAGATCAAATCGGCTAGCGAAACCAATTTAGATAGATAGATCGATAAATACCCGTCTCGTGGGCAAACGGAAGGTCTTCAGGACAAACCTACAAAGAGATGTCGCACTCTCGCAGCGACGGCGGACGGTTTACGGCGCAAACCGACAAAGATGGACTAAACTAGGGTAAAGTAGAAAACATGGCTAAAAAGAGAATATAGAAAAAACGATTCAAGTAGATTTGTGTATTGTGTATGATTGTTTTTTTTACAATTGAACCGGCCTTGTCCCTTAAATAGGGGTTGGTCTTGCCTTCTACAAGTCCTCCTCCACGTCCAATTCGGGATAGACACCTTAGAAAACCCGAGATATGCCTTTTGAAACAAGGAAACCCAAGCACCGATGAAACCTACTTGGAATCGGATTCTACCGGTCAGACCGGCCATGTGCCGTCGGTCTGACCGGCCCATACATGGCAGTCAGACCGGCCCTCTGGAGGAAACCGACAAACTTCTCAAATCTTCGCAATTTTCCTTATTTTAACTCTAGTTGCCAAATTTGGGTGTAAACACTTATATTGCTAGAAAATGGAGAACAATTAGTAGCAAGTATAAACATGATAAAATGGGTTTTTTTCCTAATTCTACAAATTTAGACAGCTTATATATATGCAAAACTGAAAGCACACAATGATACTATGATGTTTCTGATGTTTATAGAAACTTCTACAAATATTGAACTCACTACTACAGAAAAACTTGATGTGTCGATTGAAAACCCCACATAGGGATCGGATTTTCTAACCGGCATCACGGAGGTGACAATGATGGCCCCAGATCATTGTTGTCGGTTCCACAACCGGCGCCTCTGAGATGCACGCAAGACAAAAAAAGGCTTCCCATTTGCCATAAATTACAAATCTGCTAAACTTATGCACAAGCTAAATTATATTTTAAAAAAAGGACGGCTGTACATGCTAAGTCACAACCAAATCACAAATCCAAACAAAAAAAGAATGTCTTCTCGTCGTCGAAGGGATGAGCGGGCAATGGGGAAAAGGAAGGGGAACACGACGAGGTAAGTGAGGGTGAGGCAGAGGCCATGATGATTGACCCTCTTGCTCAGAGCACTGTTGCGTTGGGAAAGAAGGAGATACATACTGCCGCGTTGGGTTAGGGTAGAGGGATGGAGCTGCAGCCATTGAATGGGTCGTACTGGTGGGATCTGGCGGCCCTGGAGCTCCAAGTAGCCGGATCTAGCAGTTGTTGAGCTCGAGACGACGCCGTCACGTCGCCCCTATGTCGTTGTCGCTGCCGTCGAGGAGCCGCCCCCCTGCTCGAGAGACAAGGGAGCGAGGGGATAGCGAGAAAGTGTCGCCATCTCGCGTGCTACCATTGAGGCTGAGAGAGAGAGAGAGAGAGTCGAGGGGATGAGAAGGTGAGGAGAGGATCAAGACGGAGGGAGAGAGGATAAGGACGAAGAGAGAAGATAAGAATGGAATAAAAAATCAGCTTAGGGTTGGTCGGTTCGACTCAGTTTAGGGTGTTAGTTTAAGAAAAACAACATCTTTAAGGTGATAACCTTGTAGCCGCTGGTTCCTATTAACAACTGACGCCTATATGATGACATAGGTGTTAGTTCTCCAAAAACGTCCTACGAGCGTACGCTCAAACAGGGGTGTCGAATGTAGATGTTCTCCCTTTTTTTCTGTAGTAGTGAATAGCTCTTAAAAAAACCCACACGTTTCTAATAATATACACATGTTTCATGGGAAAAAAACTTTACACAGGTTAAGCAAGCGTGACAATAGGAGCGCTAATTTTCTAGTAGAGATATGTACTACGAACTCGCTTTTTACGTTTTCTCACGTAACCCAGCGCGGAACACGTCATATACAGTATGCTACTGAAATTAATTACGTTGGAGGCTCAGGAATCCTTGACACATCACGTTCGGTTTTCTTTGGAGAAAAAGGCATGCATGCACACGCTATGTTTTGTAGAACTCACACAGAATTTGAAATTCAAAGGGAGCGAGCTTTTCCTTTTTGAAAAAAAACGCATGAACTGTACTATACGTTGTATGCACGAAAAGTTGGTGGCTAGCAAAGTAGCAAGCCATATAGTCCAGGAGAGCTGAGCTCGATCAGTTTGTACATCACCATGCATTAGCTGGAGCTGCGTACAGGATCAGGTTGCAGACCGAGTAATTAAATTAATTGCAAAAACGCTCAGCAGTCAACTAGACAGAGTCAACAAGCCCACCGATCGAGATAGCGTCAACGGGCCGGGAGAAATCAATGGTTTCATAATACTCGTATATTCAGTTCGTGCCTATAACTACGTTAGAATAGCTTCTCACGGTTAGAGAAGGGTTCATTGATCTATTTGTTAAAATTTAAAACTGAGATTAAAAGATATTTTCAGCCCTGTTTAAAAAGTGTAATGATTCTTTACGAACCTCAAACCGAAAATCATTTTTAGTCCTGATTTATTTTTTGTCAGAATCTGTTAGGTCACCGGAATCTTTAGTCTCGTTGATGTTACCAACCGAGTACTATCTTGAATGTCATTTTTATATTTCTTTTCTTCCTTCACCTCGAGCCATTGCTATAAAGGTTTGGAACAGAAAGAGATGTGCTGCCAAATTTTTTTTGAAATTATTTTGGTGATGATATACAAATCGGATGAATCTAAAAGATAGTAACTCTATCCTTTAATGATGTATGCTTAGCATATTACATTTGTACGTATATTTTTATATATTTTTATCTCTAAAAAGGTTTATAAAAAATGATTACGAAGAAAATTTGTTTAGAAAAATTATGTTACTTTTTAAAATTAGAAGCTTGTCGATAAAAATACTATAAAAGGATGACAAAGAAATATATAAAATTAAGATAAAAGAATAGAAAACTAAATTAATTAAAAAATTATTAAAATAATTAGAAATAAGTACAACACAAATACGTTTAGAACTTTAAAAACTTTTAAAATAATTCTAAAATTTATTAAGTACAATAAATATGTGAGATTATTATATAATTATTGTATGATTATTTGTATATAATTATTATATTACTATTTAATTAGTTTGATTTTCATGGATTTTCTTTTTACGATTTTTGTGCATTTAAGGTAGATGGACCGGCAATGGATGTATACCGCAGACCGAACGTGCATTATTTTTTAGTATGACCAATGCTAACAAATATAAGGGTTTTATATGTTATCCATGCAAAAAATATAAAAACTAGAAGGAGTATTCTACATCAAGAACTATTTATGCCCACTTGTTTGAGTCGGAATTCATGTCTAACTATAATTGTTGGACATGGCACGGAAAGGTAGGGGTCGCAATGGAAGAAGATGAAGAAGAAGACGACAATATTCCGGACTAGGTCAATACGGTGAATTTGAAGAAAATACAACGGCATCGCACGGAGAGGTATGGGTTGCAATGGAACAAGATGAAGAAGAAGACGACAACATTCTGGACTAGGGTCAATACGATGGATTTAAAGAAAATACAACAGGCGATGCGCACGGGGTTGTTGAAGATAACGACAGTGCTGATGATCTTGGTAAGATGTTGCACAACATAAGAGAGGACTGCGGAGGTGAAAACGAGATCTAGAAATTAAAGCGTATGTTAGCGGACCACAAAACATCCTTGTACCCAAGTTGTAAAAAGGGACACAAAAAGTTGGGTACCACACTGAAATTCTTGCAATGAAAGGCCAAAAATGATGTGAGTGACAAGGCATTTGGCGAGTCATTAAAACTCATAAAGAACATTCTTTCGCAGGAAAACGAATTGCTCGAATCAACGTATAAAGTTAAGAAGGTAGTTTTCCCTTTAGGACTGAAAGTACAGAAGATACACACATGTCCGAACGATTGTACCCTCTATCATGGTGAGGAGTACAAGAACCTAGAAGCATGTTTGGTTTGTAAAGCACTATGGTAGAAGATTAACGAGATGATCCAGGCGAAGTTGACGAACAGCCTTCGAAGAATAGAGTTCCTGCTAAGGTGATGTGGTATTTTTCTATAATACCATGGCTCGGGAATTTGTTCAGGAACAAAGAGCATGCTAGAATTACGTGCTGACACGCAAAAGAATATCAATAAGATGGGATGCTGAGACACCTCGCCGATGGGTCGTAATGACGAAACATCGACACAACATTTAAAGACTTCGAAGAGGATTGCACTAAATATCAACGTGTGGGTCGACAGTCCTCCAAGGGGGCTACCCAAGGAGGTAAAAGAGTGGTTGGGGCGTTTCACCAACGGATCTGATGGTCGACTCAAAAACAATGCGAGCCAAGATTTTTAGACAGGTTCGGCCGTCTTGAAGGATAACAAGCCTACGTATTTTATTCTTTATTGGGGTGGCGTATGAACAGAGTTTGAGTATAATGGACAAGGGAAAAGCCAGAGAGAGTCTCCCCCCTACGCGCACCCCTGCCCTCCCCTTTTATAGTCCAAGGAAGGGACAGTAACAATGGACTTGGCGTGCAAGAAAGCTTGACCCTAAAGTACAAAGCAAATACAGGCTAAAGCCGAAAAGCAAAATAGAAATTGCCTTGGGATTCATCCGTCGTGGGCGTCTTGTGCACAATCCTATCTCGGGATCCGCCGTGACAGGTACTTTGTGCGCAGTCTTGTCGGGTAACGTCGTCTTCTATCGGCCTGTCCCCCGTTTTGTCCTGTTTGCGAGGCTTGCAAAGGAAGCCTGCTTTTCGAGGAGGGGCGGCCGACCTTCATCCTGGTCGGGGCCATGCATGGAGGTTAGACTAGGGAACCGAGGCCGGGCCAGGGGGCCATGGTCAGGCTCGCCGACCACGCCCGGGGTCGGGCTCCTGACCCCAGTCCGAAAACATTCGATCCGGTCCGCTCGGCCTCCTTTCTTTGATTCGGGCTACCCCAGGGTGTTACCGCCACACTAAACGTAAGGTTCGATTTAAGTACAGATGGCATGAATCCATTTGGAGAGATGAGGAGCGGCCATAACACTTGGCCTGTTACGATGTGTACCTACAACCTTTCCTCTTAGCTATGCATGAAGCAGAAGTACATCATGATGGCGATTATTATTCAAGGCCCAAAACAACTTGGTAACGACATTGATGTGTACCTTAAACCATTGGTCAAAGATCTGAAACTGCTATGGAAGAAAGAAGGTGTCCCCGTGTGGGACGAGGACAAACATGACCAATTTAACCTATGAGCGTTGCTTTTCGTAACCATTAACGATTGGCCTGCACTTAGCAACCTATCTGGACAGTCTAACAAGGGGTACAAGCCTTGCACCCACTGTATGGATAAAACCGAAAGTACGTACTTGAATACTATAAGAAGATAGTGTACATGGGTCATCATCGCTTTTTTGTTGCAGGCCACCATGTTCGAAGAAAAGGAAAATATTTTGAACAGAAGGCAGTCCACCGTACTAAGCCAAACCATCATTGTAACACCCTGAAAATTGAAGAATTTAAAACCGGGAATTAAAAATCGGAACTTACAAAAACTTTTGGCTTATTGCTTCTCATCGTGTTTATTGCTTCTTATTTGCCGGCTTTGTTGCATGGAGTTTATAATGGGAGTGATTCATCTTGATGTTTGTGAAAAGCCAAATGATTGGAATCCCAAAGGGGAGAAAATTTCAAAGAAAAAGATTTGAAAATTTTAAACAAAAAGAATATAAGTAGGATGGGTTGAGGATTTATAAAAATATACTTGGGATCAAAACATTATTTTGTGATGGAATAATAATATTCAAGTGAGCAAAATGAGTGATAAAATATTTTTGAAGGATATATATGGAGCCTAGAGTTGTTAGAAAATTATTTTGAATCAAAGTCATATTTTCTTGGATTTAGGAAAAAGATTAAATAAAATATGTAAAATATATTCTAAAATAATAAAAGTGGGTAAAAAAGGTTGAAACATATTTTACTACTTAATTTTTGGGTGTGCTAGATTTTATTTTAATTTTAGAGGTGAAAGGAGTAATTTTAGAGGTGAAAGGAGAAAGAAATGGGAAAACAGGAAATTAATTCGGGAAAATAGGAAAATCGCACTGTTCATCGTACGGTAGGTGTTCGACGCCGTGCCGCCGTACGGGCCCCGTCGCCGCCCGTCCCGCACGCGCGACATGCGTCGTGCGCGCGCGCCGCGCCCGGCCCCACCCACGCGTGCGTCGCCCGCGCGCGCGCCCGCACGGTCGCCGCCCTCGCGCCACGCGCCGCCCGTACCTCGCGCTCCGCGCGCACGCCGTCGCCCACTCCGCGCCGCCGCGCCCGGCCGCCGCGCCGCCCACTGTCCGGGCCCCCTCTCCTCTCTCTCCCTCGTCGGAGCTCTATATAAGGGCGCTAGGCCTCCTGTTTTCCCCTAATCTCCGTGTCCTCGCCTCTCCCGTTTTTCCCCTCTTTCACCATCGCTCGCCGTCGGGTTCGCCGCAACCGCCGCCGCGCGCATTGCCGTGCTGCCGTCGTCGCCGCCGCTCGGTAGTCGCTGCTGCCCGTCCCTTTTTCCCTTCGCGCCTGGCCAAGCTGTCGCCCGCCACCTCGCTGCTGGCCGTCCGCAGGACGCGAGGAGAAGAAGGGGGTAGACGGAATAGAGGGGTAGAGAAAAAGAGAGAAAAAGAAAAAGAAAAGAAGAGAAAGGGAAAGAAAAACACAAAAAAAGGAAAAGAAAAATAGGGAAAAGTTTAAAAAAATTTACAAAATTTGGGAAAAGTTTTTGGAAAATTATTTGGGAAGATTTCTAGACAAATATATATATATATATATATTCTCAAATCGAATTTGGATTTCAAATAGGAATCCGGGGGTATTTCATCGCTGCGGAATTTATTCATCTAGGAGTTTATTTACCCTTAGCTCGCCATTAAATATCATTTTAAACATTTGGATCTTCTAAAATTTAAAGTTCGAATCTTTTTGAGACGACCTCAATTTGGAATTTTATCACCTTAGTAAATTAAATCGGTGTATCGCAAAAACCCTAATTTCTGCAACTCGCGTTTTGATTCGGTTTTTTCCCCAAAAACTCACACCCAAACTCAATTAAAATCTTGGGCTAAATATTTGGAGTCATTTTTATGGTTCTTTTCGATCCCTTGGTAATTTTATTGAATTCTGATCGAATTCAATTGATTTTTCGCACGTACGAATAGCAACCGAGGAAGCAGGCACTGACTATAGTGAAGACCCCGTCCAACAAGCGTGCGAGCAAGGCAAGTCATCACACTCCCCTTTGAACATATTGATCATATTTTGCAAAATGATGTTGATTTAAAACTCAAAACTGCATGCTATACACAAAAGAGTACCTATGCTTGATAAGCCATGCCTTGATATTGATTACCTTTAGATACAATCTTTGTAACCCTCTTGTGATGTGACCGAAGGATATCTTTGGTAAAATGCTTAGCCATCCTTATACTCAAATCTTGCATATTCATATTTTTACAAAATGCTATATGCTTGGGCAACTACCTTAAGAAAAGGTAGTTGAAATACGACATGTGGAGACATGAGCGCCACATTGCCTTGAACATGATGAAATGAGTTTTTATGAAAACCAAAGATGAAAACCAATGTTTTAGACTGGGGCAGATGAATAGATTTGGATGGATTCCGGCAAAGGCTAGTACCGTCCCTGGTCAATTAAGGACCGAGCCATAGGACTTACAACTTAGAACGAGCCAATACAACCGTACTTCTCGAATGGGTATAGACCTAGCGGAGTAGATAGCCGAGCGGAGGCAGTATCCCTGCATAGTGGTTCAGGTGTAGGTGTTGAGTTAAGGACCTAGCAATAGGTAGAGTGTCCTGGGCCTACCAATGGTAGAGTGCCCGTGATTGTGATAAGACAAAAGGTCTTTATGTGAATAATAAACTGAATTTAACGATGATTTAAAGATTGAGTGAGTTTCCCCCTTACCCCGGGAACGCCAAAACTCCTCTCACTGCTAGGAAACGACGGCTAGAGTGCATGAGGACTTAAGTTCATGGAGCGGGTACTGCCAAAGTGAGGTTATCAAAAAGCTTTTCCGTGACCATCCCATATGGAGGGATGAAGGCTCATTCAATGAGCAGTTGCGGAGTACAGGTAAAGTATACATCCACTACAATGTGAGTAAATCAATCTATTAGAATAGCCGTGCTCGTGGTTAATGAGCGACGTGACAAGTTTCTCCCATGGCTAGGCTCATAAATTTTAAAATGATGGGTTGGTATGCATAATGATTTTGTGTGCTGGTGGACTCAACTTCTCGACCTGCGAGAAGGAGTAGACTCCCCAGAAAACCATGACGATCCGGAGACGGGAAACCATCCTTGGTATCATGATGGATGGCAGACAGAACCGTCGCTGATTTAATATACTCTGGAACTAAAATTTTACTGGCTAGATATTAGGTTTGTGAAATGATTTACGAAAACTGGCTTTGTGCAAATAAACCACACCCATCCCTTGAATGACCCTATCATGTGCATCATTCTATGTTGGCTTGCTGAGTACGTTGGGTACTCACCCTTGCTATATGCACAAATCTCCAGATGAAGGAGATGAGGAGGACCCCTATGCTTACTGCCAGGTGGGCGAAGAAGGAGAAGGCGTCTACTAGGTCTTAGTCCCCGGTCGTTGCCTATGGCAATCGATATGCCGCTGCCTTCCGTCTGCTATCTTATCTAATTTTTGCTTTTGGTTGTATCCGGACCAGTAGGTCCTGCATGAAATGTTATAGCCTTCGGGTCTATTATTGTAATACTTTTGGTGTAAAGACTATTCGTGCACTCTGCACCTGATAATTCAGTACTGTATTCGTGGGTACCAAACTACTCGATCCAGGAAAATGGTACTATGAACACAAATGATTCCCGTTCTCAAAAATGGGGGTCTACAATTGTAACGGAAAGGTCGTATTTTTCATGGTGAAAGACCTTAAAGTGTATTTGGAAAGGGACCTGACAGCGAACCTATAGCAAGTGAAGATGGTCATTCGGCGATGTGGAAGAAGAAGTTCATTTTTTGGGAGTTACCATATTGGGAAGTCTTGGACGTCCGCCACGCAATCGACGTGATGCACCTTACTAAGAACCTTTGCGTCAACCTGCTGGGCTTTCTAGGTGTATATGGAAAATCAAAAGATACACTTGAGGCATGAAATGATCTGAAGCATATGGCACAACGCAACAGAATTCACCCGGAACCAAAGAAGAAAGGAAGCATATGACATAGTTGCTTCATGTTATAATTCGGGGTATCCTTCCTAATAATGTTTAAGCAACAATAACAAAGCTATGTACTTTCCTGAATGCAATTTCACAGAAGATTATCGATCCAGACAGATTAGAAGCCCTTCAAAATAATGTGGTGCAATGTCTTGTCAGTTTTAAGATGATCTTTTCACCTTTTCTCTTCAATATAATGACGCATCTTCTATGTCATCTTGTCAAAGAGACCGTATTCTCGATCCTGTATACCTACATAACACGTTCTCTATCGATAGGTACATGGGCGTTCTAAAGAAGTACGTTCGTAAGTGTTCTCGTCCGGAGACAAGCATCGCATAGGGTTTGGAACAAAGGAGGTCATTGAGTTCTGCGTAGAATTTATTGAAGACCTTTGTCTAATCAGGGTGCCTGAATCATGCCATGAAGGGAGACTACGGGGAAAGAGGACTCTTGGAAGGAAAGCAATAAGGACTTTAGACAATGATTTATTCTGTAAAACACAATTCAGAGTTTTGCAACAATCTTCGTTGGTGGCTCCATACATGGAGTAGCACTTGGCGATGTTCTCTCCAAAAGCATCGGTAAGTCCGATGCCTGGATTATACGACATCACATTGATACTTTCCCCGCTTGGCTACGACAACATCTCATGGGTAACGAGACGATTTACTAACAACTTGCCTTCCTGACGAGGAGACTATCTTGCTCGATCACGATATTTCAAGGATATGAAATCAATGGGTATACATTTTACACAAGATCCCAAGACAGAAAAAGAGCATGAACCAGAATAGTGTTGTTTGTATCGATGCTATGAGATACGATGGTACGACGAGCACATATTACGGTGGCATCCATGACATATAAAAACTTGACTATGGACCTCTAAAGATCCCTCTGTTTTGGTGCCAATGGGTTAGGCTGACTGGTGGAGGCGTAACGATTGATGACAGTGGGATGACAATGGTTGATCTTAACAAGATTGGATACTCAGACAAACCATTCGTACTAGCCAATGATGTAACGCAAGTTTTCTACGTGAAGGACATGTCTAGCAAAGCAAAAAAGGGAAAAAGGGCCTGACGAGCCAAAGCACCACGTGGGAGAGGCTCGACGAGCCAAAGTGTCATGTGGTTTTCCCAGGCAAAAGAAAAATCGTCGAAGTCGAGGATAAGACTGATGAAGATTACGATCAGTTCGACAGGCAACCTCCGTTCATTGTGATGGTTGACCCGAACATCCTCCTATCAAATGAGGACACCCCTTACTCACGCAACGATCATAGTGAAGGAACATTAGTGAGGAGAAAGTATGTGAGGTCAACCATCACACAATAAATTATGTTTAATGTATTGACCCATATTGTTGTACGTACAATGTAAATTATTTTAAATGTATTGAAGATCCATCGTTAATTATATATGATTATTACAATTTTAAACTATTTTACTTGGTATATGTTAATTACATATGATTATTACAATTTAAAATAATTTTAAATCAAGCATATGTTAATTATATATGATTATTATAATTTTAAACAATTTTAAATCGGTCAAATGTTAATTATATAGGACTATTACAATTTAATAAAAGTATTAAACTATTTTAAATATTTTCTCATTAATTTTTTGATTTTATTAACTTTAATACTTTACTTATTATTGTTTTAAATCTATACTTAATGAAATTAATTTGGTCTGGTTTAATGAATTATTTAATTTTTATGAATTATTTAATTTTTAGTCCCGATTATTAATCTTAACAGAAAAAATTTTGAAACTAGTGGGAAATTATCTTTAGTTCGGGACTAAAGATGGAATGAAAATAGCGAGAAATTATTTTTAGTCCCGTTAGTTGCTCCAACCAGACTAAAGATTATATCTTTAGTTCAGATTGTTGCCACCTAGGGACTAAAAATATATTTTTAGTCCATTGGTAGGTTCAACCGGGACTAAAGATCTAGGCTATATATATATATATATATATATATATATATATATATATATATATATATATATATATATATATATCCTAGCGCACATCGTCTTCTCGCTGATCCAGCACTTAGCCCTTTTTTCACTCTTGCGCCGGCGTCGTCTCGTCGTCACCTCGCCGTCTCGCCATCGTTGCCTCGCTGTATTCTTGAAGGTAAAACCGAATCCGGCCAATTCAATTAATTTCTTCGCTGCCGCCAATCCATCTTCTCATCGTCGCCGCCACCGCCGCACGCCGCAACCGTCGACGCCGACGCCAATGCCGCAACCGTTGATATCTCTTAGTTTTTCAAAATTGTTGTGAGAGATGGTTTCCTCTGTTTTAATGTGTGGATGAAGAGGATCAAAAGAGCAAATTTGATGGAAATCTAAAAATGGCAAGATTGTAATGATTTAACTTCCGTTATGTGAATGCTCGACTTGCAAAATGTCGAGACACTGAAATGTGGACTCTGCTATCTAAACTATATAGGAATGCGCAAAGTGTATTCTTCAAAGTACGCTTTCTTTCTTCAATAAAGAAAAGTAATAAATACGAGAAAAGGTTTTCTGTTAATTATCTTTTACTAAAAATGGTAAAATTTTGGAAAACCATAGAAAAAATCATTCTAACTTCGATTGAGGTGAACCAAATTTCTATAAACTCATAATAATTTTATATTTAATACTTTACATTCAAACTTAGCACCACTATCATGAAAAATTTCACTAATTTAAATTTGAATAGTAACTTTCATATTTATAGAAACGCCATCGCTTGCTCATACGATATTGGATTAGGCGTTTTTTCTTCTAAATTTATGTTAAATCACCCTTATATACTGTTTTGACTAAATATTTTTTTCTTTGTCAAAATTACTTGGTCAAGCTGCTGACTGTCGTCATCGCTCAAGCTTAAGTGGTCCCAAGGCCTCCATACAAAACTAACATATGGCAGATCACACCGACGAACAGATCCTCTTGGACGAGATAGCAGAGAGGAGCAACCAATACTGGATAGATGAGCAGAGGAACGGATCCCAACCAATACCTTAACGAGGAGGGCAACGATGAGGGGAATGAGGTGGATATTGATAGCACACCGGCCATTGGAGAGAAAAGTGCTCGCGGACAACGTGATGTCATCAAAAATATTGAGGGACGGCATATTATAACTGAAGTGGTACAGAAGGGTCGACTATATACCCCTGCCAACACAGCAAGGAAATTTATGGCATACGACGTTGGGTGGTGAGGGATCACTGCCCATCAGCATGGTGTCTTGGCACCGAACAAGGATAGGCTGGGATAACCAAAGTTATCTCCTAGATACAGAGAAAAAGATATTGTGGACCACAATGTTTAAGACCTTCATGATCCCTGAGGCAGATCAGGCAAAAGTGAAGGAATGAACCTAAAGAAGATGGTCGAACTGTTTAGAAACTACAAGAAAGAATTATACAAGAGATACATCCTGAAGGGTCAGACATCGGACTTTGACAAATTTCTCAAACTGGAGATCATTGAGATGCGTTTGTTGACTACAAGACAGAAAAGTAAGTGCAAACACTGATAAAAAAAATAAATATAATGCTACTAAGAAGTAGTATCTAGGGTCAGACGGCTATAACAAAACAGTGTCGAGGTGAAAACAAATGAAAGCCGAAGGTATCTTTTTCGGCCACAGCTGATTGGCCGGTCTATATACGTACGTCTCAGTCGGTGTGTGCCGGTCGTTGTTCGCAAGTGTGTTTAATTACCAGTAACCTGTATGCATGGGTACGTGATACTCGTGTATTGTCATAGTGTATTGTAAGTGGATCATGTGTGCTATATATGAATAAAAGGGCGGTGGAGCAGCGTAATACGTACATTCTATATTATTTTATAATAAAAATGATTTACGTCTCCAACCGGTTTCTATTATAACACACATAATAAACAATAATAGACAAAATAACAAAGAAAAAATATATATAATATGATGGAACATCCCTTAACTTCTCTTGTCATTGCCTAGCAATTATGTAAATTCTAGATATACAAAGTCTATTAAACTTGTAACGTGGTATTTTTACAAATACTCCTAAAACACCACGTTTCTTTACCAAATTAGATAAGTCTTTAGAAATTATAAAAAAATAAAACATCTGACCATTAATTTTTGTTTAATCTGATAAATTCATTATTTTTAACTACTAGGTAATTAAAACAAACCCATATCTCAACTCCCTCACCGGCCTGTACTTGGACGTTAACGTACGTACTGCTTCATTGGTCTGTCGGAAAAAAATAACTCTTCAAAACTGTATTATTAGGAGAAAGAAAATAACAAGCCATGCCACATGCATGAACACGGTAGAGGTGGACGCAGCTACCGTAGCGTCAGAGCAATCACGCACGGAGTGTGCAAGCTTTAGATCTATCAAAGACAGCATGACAACTTAAATTTCTCGAGCGACCAAGCCACTGAACATCATCAATCAGTTCAAATGGATAAGCAACTGTGACATCTAAATCATATCTATAATTTTTATCCACTTATGTGGTTAGGTTTTTTATCAATAAATTTATAGTTAAAGATCTATATTCAATATATTTCAACTTTAAAAAAATGTTACTTTTGGTTCTTTTTTGACTTTTGTGTGCCATTCAAACAATTACAAAATTAATGAGAAAAAATTAAGATATAGATTTTATCATCATACATAACTCCAGAATAATTAAATTAGATCTTACAATAAAAAAAAAACTAACTATGATTGATATTCCAAAAACTACCCTTCCATTCTAGAATTATGATAAGTCAAAATAACATCGTTAGATTTGTCATGAAAACTATTGTTATACTTTTGTGTGTTCATATTTTCAATATCTACTATGAATATTTATGGAAAAGACAATTAAAAAGATAGATCTTAATCAATAAAAAAACTTTTACTTTATTTTATTTTATAAAATAATAGTAAGTAAAATACATTAATTTGCGGTGCACATAAAATATATAATTGTAATAGTTTGTTTTACCAAATTTTACTTAATGCAATGGATCTATTATTTTATAAAGTCACATTTCAATAACTCAAAACACATTTGATATTCTTCTCCTTTACAACTTCACAATTATACAAGGACATACTCTGCCCCCTTCGACTCTCCCATTCAATTCCTTTATCTCTTATTTTTCAACTAACAACTTACTATAAAAACAATCTATAATTAGAAAGCTCAATGACTATAATTGTGAAGTTATATCTAATTTTAGTTCATTCGAAACATTGTTTTATTGTAATTAAATAAATAGTTCAAGATCCATGTTACCTATATTTTACTATATATAAATTAAACTACATCATTTGAACATAGATCCCAATCCTTTTCTTGGCTACCAAATAACAGTAACAGTGAAACATTATAAAAAAATGGAAATATGTTTTATATCATCCTAAATCACTCTATAGCGCCTTAAATCGCCATGTTTCACGTCTTAAAAATTATTAAAAAATCTTAGAAATTTTAAGGAAAAAAATCTAACCATTAGTTTCCATTTAAATTGACGGATCTATTATTTTCAACTATTAGTTCTACTTTTAGAAAATATTAAGAGGCCAAGTGCCACGTCTTAAAAGTTATAAAAAATTCTAAGACAAAACGCAAAACATCTAATCATCGGTTTTTATTTAAACCGTTTAGAAATATTAGAAAAATATTTCTACCCCTCCCTCTAACATGTGCACCACCCTTCCCATTTTTGCTCGGGATCTCTGCTTTCTACTCATCTCCCCCTCCATATCTCTTGGAGTAGCTATGAAATTAAAAATGAAACAATCAATAATATTGAAATAACCATAATTTATATGCTACACATCTGATTTCTATCCATTTTTTTAGCTATTCATAATTAAACCAACAATTTAAGATCCATAATGTCTATATATTTTGAACTTAAAATATGGTTGGTATGAAATAAAACAGAAGATAGAAAATATCAATAGGGACTGAATGGTACCAATTGGAGAACATATAATATATTTGTTCAAAAAATGGTTCTTTCTTTTCACTTAAATTGGAACAACCATTGCATGTCTCATTGCGATAACTATTTTTAAGTGATTACAAGTTAATAGCCTTCCATCTCTCCTGTACTGTGGCATCATGCATTTCTTCACATATTGTTGTATATATAAGTCATGCTAAAGTAGCAGTATATAGCTGGTTTAAAAGTTATGTGTGTTAAATTCAAATTTTAGGACTCGTATTAACAAGGTTTTCTTTATTGAAAAAACATTGTAGATCATGTATATCATAGAGAGGCTATGTCTAGCATATGATATATACTTTATCTTTACTTATCTTTATTGATTCATATGTAAGTATGTAATGTAACAAGTTGTGTCAACGTATGTGAACCAATTGAGGGAGTGCTAGCTTGATGGTACAAATACAACACATTTATTAGTTAGCAACTATAGTTTCTTTTATTTGTTAAAAAAGATAGCCCCTCAATATTCAATTTAAAAAGAAAAAAACACCTTGATTTTTACATGTTTTCTAAACAAACCAAGTCTATCTTTTTTCAGATAATGAAGAAGATTATAGATAATTGCTTCTAAGGATGAACAAAATATTATATAATTTAAAGCTAACAAATAGCTTGAAAAATTATCTAAGCAATACCGACGAAGCAATACCGATGAAGAAAATTTATGAAGAAATAATACTTTTGAAACGTGGCATGTGCGGTTGATATTTCATCCATATAAGTTTTTCAAACAAAACCGTGTATGATACATGCCCGCGCGAATACGCGGGCTTTTTAGTTATATATAATGATACTACATCATCTTTTATAAAGAGTAGATAGGTACATTCTATATGAGTGTCAAGTACTTTTGCATGTACATCTTTTGTTAAACTCTTGAAAGCACAGCAAGCAGCTTTCTTGAAACACAGAAATTTTACAGGATTTTCACATAAATTAATTCAACTCTCATGAAATTTGTCTAAAATCCTCTATTCTAAAGGATAGCAAAGAGAGAAAGTAAGAAACGCTCGTAATATCAGTAACCCATTACGAAGAGGACTTTATACAAGCTCTCCAACTTTATAAAGCGGAGTAGTAGCTAACAAGATGAGCGCATAAACTTTCTTTAGCATGCAAAGAACGAACCAACTTTAGACCAAAACTTCCCTCTTTGCAGATAGCCCACCATTTTAATGCAGCTTCCCCAATTAATTAAACCGGCAACTGCTTCACCATGTACAGTGTACACATAAAGTTAGCTGTTACAGTCTCATCAAGTTGTCAGATTGGAGACACCATCTTCGATACTTTCCTCTTCCTCGTCCTCCTCGAAGTCCTCTTCCTCGTCTTCCTCGTCTTCCTCTGCGAGGGTCTCCGGTGGCACTGAAGATGCTGACGGTTCAGGGATTTGGTAAGGTCCATGTTTCTGCAGACTCCAATACATGATGCTTGCAGTAAGAACCAGGATCATCTTTGGATTCACCTGCCACAGAAAAAATTGGACAGCGCAAGTTACTACCTCAACTTTGGGTTGACAACTGGTGGCCAAGCTAGAATCGCACGAAGACTGGGATAAATTTCTGAGTTTGTTCGGGGAAGTTTTGAAATTCATTTTCTGCGTACTGTCAAATACTGTCGTAGATCTAAGAACCATTGAACCAGTTTCCGTGTTTACCTCCATTATGTCCTCTGGCAACAAGAAGACAGTGCACCCAAGCTTCCTAGCAACACTGATGGTGTAGGTGGCATTTAATTTCTTCTCTTCATCTGTAACCAACAAAAATAAAATAAAATAATAGGTAATTGTGAAGCGACAAAACTTAAAACAACGAAAAAAATCTTAAGTTGAAACAAGAATAGTGTGCAGGAGACTAATGATACGCACCATCTTCCCCCTTCTTGACCATGCTCCAGTCAACATGCCTGTGGTTAACAGCGTGGAGAAGCTCTAGGAAGAACACACCATTTGCTATGCTCTTATCCTAAAGAATCAATGCGTATTACTGTAAGGTCAGTCACTACGCCAGATCTGTCCAGGCGTAGTGAGTTGATGAAACAATTTCTAAAATTAAGTGAAACAGGGAAGGTTGATGAACCTTGAAGCTTTCAATACGGGACGTTTTGCCTGATTCCTTGACCTTATTATTTGCCCAAATGAGAATATCAGCATCTGTAATCTCTTTCTCTTTGGAGTGGGTTCTCAAGTTTTTTAGCAATTGTAGTATACTGGTCCTCATGAGTTGCCATAGGAAAGCTTGAAAATGAGAATTAAGCAAACGTCAAGGCTAACATAAAAATCAATTATAAAGATGAAACATACCAATTTCATGGATTATTTTTTTCAGGTTTCCTTTACCCATTTATTTCTCTCCCTCACCCCCCCCTTTCCCCCTCTCACATGAAATAGCTGCCAATGGTTACCAATACCCCTTACATGCAAGTGCCATCCTTGGATCCTCTACATGAGTGTGTGTGTTTTTTTTCCACAAATAAATACTTCTGTAAAATCAGCTACAGATGCATGGATATAATATCTGTTTGCTCCATTTTTACAGGAAAAAAACTGTCAGCCATATTGATTAATAATGTGACAAGAGTACAAAACAATATAGTAAGGAATGTAAAAGCAACTAAACTATATGCAGTAGTTTACCTAGAATTAGCTTCTTGTTTCCTTGAACAATGTCATTTCCCGCTACGTTTACCAGAGAGAATTTTAACTCTTTTCCAATTTTGATAACCTGGTTGCTGTTCTCCACCTTTCTAAAAGGCATAATGATTGGTGGCTTAGAAGCTTGCTTCCAGTTAACTATTCCTGGAGAAATTTTGTCAAGAACCTCTAACAGGACCCATCTGCAAAAGTACTTCCCTCAGATACCAAAATATAAATCAAGAAATGTCATGATGTAGTTAAAGATGGGACTTACCCAGTCCTTACATCCTCAAACAAATTGTTAACATAAGTTGCAATTCCAAGGCTGTTGATCCACAAACGAAATGCTCTCTCTTCCCTGGACGCTTCAACATCATCTGGAGTGTCTTCAACAACAGGAGCCACATTATTGTCTGACAGACCATTTCTGCAATCATTTCGTATTATGCATTAACAAAGAGGAAAATGATTTTAAACATATATGTTTCTGCAATAGAAATCTTCTGAAATTTCTTTGTGGTTAAGATAGATAAAAAGAAGACTAAATCCTAACAAATGAATGATGTATTGTGAATCATTGCTTGAGGTGAACAAAATTATTGGTAGATACAAAAGATCGGTTTACTGCACTGCACTTACCTGTGGTGGAATATTTGAGCAACAAAAGCCAAGTTGAGATTTGCAGAACCCTCCACGATATCTTTAGATGTTACATATCTAGTACACTCGAGCTTTTCTGCAGTTTCAAGAACTTTCTTTGCCCTTTCATTAGGATCTGAAGTTTCTATCATGGTTGTGGAGCTAAGTTCAGGAGCAAGAGTGCTGAGAAGGTAAGCATATGCTTCACCATCCTGCAATTACATTATTCATAAGAAACAAAATAATAAAAACCAAATATAAAGAAGCCGTTACATTTTATTAGCGTTTTCTAGAATGTGGTGGTGATATAGAAAATTTCGTCACTCTATCATAAACATGGCACAACAGTAAAAAGAATTTGTAAGCTATAAGAAGATATTCTAAAGGTTGCGCATTGTCCAGATCTATGTTAAAAAAATTATGATTAAGCATAATCAAGGTTTACAAATAAAATTCTATTATGATATACATGCCTTAACATCAGTAGAGAAGTTTGTCACAGTTTTCTTGTACCCTGCTTTCTTAAGATGAAAGTTCATCCATTTGAGCAACATCTTATCTGGTGCTAATGTGACTAGCTCCTCTGCTTCCTGTATAATATCATAGCAACATAGATTTCCCAGATTATGTTCAGGAAAATCCATGCACAAACAATTAAGTAGTTAATTATTCAAAGTTCAAACCCTGCTATTATCATCAGCCACCAACTCCGCCAACTGAGGTGTCTTCTTTAAATTCAGATCAGCTAACAGTTGTATCTGTGAAATGAAAATCATAATAAATGACCAACTGAATTTGATATAAGATGATGTGGCATGTGCATCTTTGCTGATTTTTCTATTTAATATTTGACATAGTGGTGGCAAACTGACAATTATCACATACCTTTATGATTTGGGATAACAAACCAAGAACTAGATGAGGCTGCAATAAAAAAAGATATTTCAGTGATCAAAACAAAGTTAACGATTTAGTCATACTCCCTACAGTCACGAAAAATGTGTTTTAGACATACATCAAGTCTGGCTTTGAAAACTTTGTAAATGAATATTTGTTTATAACAGTTAGCTGGATACAAGAAAATCATCTATAGACTTGGAAAATACTTGCATGATATCTTAATTTATTGAGTTTAACAAATACATCACAACGGAATTCAGTGATCAAAGTTGCATTTGAAAGACCGTGTCAATGCCTCACATGACATGTTCTCATGACATGAGGGATAGATAAAGTAAAGGGACTAAAGCATGGGTAAGTTTTATACTCATTGAATAATCGGTTAATACAAAAAAGAAGACTTTCTGAATATCATTGACATGGAATATGACTTCAAATGTTCATTCCATGAATTTTTCAGTTGCCTACATTGCATTTTTTTTATGCCAGTCCAAAAATAGCATCATTATAAAATGGTTGAAAATCAGCTAAATCTCTTTATTGCTTTACTAATTTTGATAGGATGATGAGCCACAAGGGAACATCCTGATTTGAATAATTAAATAGTAAAAAGTAAGGAATTCATGAGAACTATTCAAAGTTTTCAAAGCTTCATCAAGGAAATAGTAACACAAAAGACATACTCTAGCTTCAATCAAGTCCTGTGTGCCAATGTTAACAACAGTGCAGCCAATGGCCTTTGCAGAGTTAAGACAAAGGGTGTGATTCTCATTCCTTTCCCACGGGTTAAGGTCCTTCTTTGTATTGATTGCTCTCTCATCGATTGTGCCCGGAACAGCGACATTGATCAACTTGCTGATTCAGTGCAAGATAAGGAAACAGCTGCCTTAGAGAAGAGTTATCTTAAATCCAAAGGATGAAAATATCATAGTACAAAAATAATATAAATGGACACTGACAAGAACAAACTAACCAAAGTAGAACACCATCCCGGACAAGATTAAATATATCATTTGTTGCTGGATCCAAAGGTAAGAAATTCTTCAAGAAAGAATCCTCTCCCAAGAAATTGTTGATATGGTTGACATAAGAAGTTTTCTCAGACTCATTAATAACGTGCAAGAGAGTAGTTGTTGAGGCCTTCAAAAAAGACACAGATCCCTTCAGTTTCTTTTTGCCTCCTGTTTTGCTGCTCCCCTTTGCTTGAAGATTTAGGTACTCCTAATAAATTGCAACCATCAACGAATTTATTTCCCAAAATGTAAATGAAAAGTCATGACTAATAGTGTTAGATAAGCCAAGATACTCCACTGTACCCTGAGGAATTGCTCGAACTCTATTGTTTGGTTCAAATCGGGATAAGACGCGTGTAAAAATTTGCTAATCTCTTCCTCAGATAGAACCTCATGGATGCCCCTAAGCTTCTCCATTACCGGTGGCAAATCTTCTACAGCTACATGATCAGCATCCGACTTCTTCACGGATGCAAACTATAGAAGTGAAACATAAGAGGTAGCAATGTGATTGTGCAGTTATGGAACAACAGATTTTTCACATGGATGAAATCCCCCCGGTGCTTACTTTGGTTTTTAAAGTTCGTAGCTGCACTTGGGTGAACTGGCTCTGAAGCCATGGATCTGACACAAGAACCCCAACGAAGCTAGACATTGCCTTCCAAAATCAGTTTATTCTTGTCCCTGATTATTTCTCACACAAATTCCTCAATTCTTGCAGACCTGGAACCATCCTAAATCGATTAGACTAGGCACACCACTAAGGCATCAATCTCTTACAATTTCAGCATAATGTTTTGCAATATTCATCAATACAGATAAACGAAGGCACTTGCAACACCCATAAAAGGAAGATAGAACTAATCAGCACCAACCTTTCTATCAAGAAAAGGGGGCAGATTTCGCTTCCTCTTCCTTCCTCCGGCTCTCAAAATCTTTCACTCCATGCACATTCCTTCCAGCTCCCGAGCAAACCCCCAAGAATGGTGGGGAGGGGGACGTGTGGTTGGATTGTGGGAAGCCATGGGAAGAAGAAGGGCTAAAATTTGTGACGCGAGAAAGTAACCCCGCGAGAGAGGAAGCTAAAAAGGCGGCTCCTTTCTTGGTCTCCCGCAAACGCCTTGAATAGCAAAAGCAAAAAATGTCAATTTTAGAGGAAGGAAACTTGTGCTACTGATCACTCGACACCATCTTCTCCTCCTCCTTGAGATGCAATGCAACACTTACTGATCAACCATGGCGATTGGATTGGAGAAGAACGAACAGAACGCCGCCTATAGATTTTGTGGTCTTGGGAATGATTGAAAAAAAATTGCTTCCCAGCAGTTTGGGCCGGGCCTCAGAAACGTGGCTAGCCCACAAATGCTAAACCTGGGCCTGAAAAGGGCATGACATCTCCTGTTTACTAATATTCCGGAAAACTCATTGCTTTTTTTTCTGAATTTTTTTGGGAAAAAAGGAACATCATTGCTCTATTGTACTGTACTGTTTTTCCAACACTAATTTGATTCGCCTATTGATGTATTCTTTGGATTTAGGTTGAGTCTACGTAACAGGCCACTCTGTCACAATATTACCTACAAAAGTTTTTCAATTATACGGTACCCATCTATTCATATCTCACGATAACATGATTTTATATGGAACCATACATTTGTTTAATGAAAAATACTAGTGATGTGATGATGAAGTGATGGGTGCATGACTCCACTCACCAAGATTTAAATTTATTTAAATCATGATGTCCACGAATATTACAAATATGTATGTGAGTTTTAATAAAATTATACCCACAAATATTACACACATGAAAATATAACCGGGGTTTTCAATAGAATTTGGGTGAGCATGTACATCTACCGGATAATAAAAAATTCATTTTTCTTCACCATGCAAATTTGGACGATGCACAGACTTGGCCACTTTAACACTACCAAAGTTTTTGGCGGTGCGTCAGTCCAAACCAACCTAAAAATAAAGTGCTCTTCCAATATCGACTACTCCTAACACCAGTTTGCCTTTGTGCATTCCATCGAGCTCACATTCTTGTCGCAAAGGCAAAAATGGCAATTGGCATCACATCACTTTAGAATTAGTATACACCACTTTGCATGTGGCAAGAATAACCATGCATATCGGTTAAAAAATAAAGAAAAATAACCATGCATATTACTCCTACCTTAGATGGTTAGACCTATCGGATAAGATTGGCATCGGCTACATTTTGAACCCTATGAGTCTCTTGCCACATCCACATAGGCCATACATTTTGTGAAGATTATAGTGAACAAATGCAAATGCACTAGTAGCCCGCTATTAAAGCCTGACAAACTTTATCCTAAGTTGTTTCTGATATAAATGTGAAGCTTAATTGTCCCACAACCGACATGTATTCACTCCTTAATTCAGCTTCATAAACTCATAAAAACCTTTTTGTGTAATTTTTTAAGAGGCGACAAAAGCTTTATCGTGTTTGTATTAATAGAGCAATGTGTTTGTGTACTTATACTCCCTCTGATTTCAAATAGTACCTGTCACTGGATACTATTATTTTTTAACTTTAACCGCTCATCTTTTTGCCAAAATATTATATGTACCTAAAAGTATATATACCATATTAGCAATATATACCGTGTCATAAATACAATCATATAACTTTATATGATTAATCGTAGATTAATCGTGTAAAAGTTATTATGGTTAAACTTAGAACCACTTATGATCAAATAGTGACTAGTGAATGGGAGGAAGGGAGTAATGTTCATTGGACAGGACAACATAAGTTAAACAGCTCGCACAAACTCCCTAAACAAAAGGTCCTTTTTTGCATTGGTTGCTTTGATCTCATATCTCTACCAAAAGCGTGTAAGCCTTAGTTCGGGAGGACAGTTAGGTTTAGATTTTTTTTATGGGCACGTAAAAACATACAAATAATTAGCAAATTATTAGACGAATATTAATTGTTATAAATATGAAAAGTAAAATTATTATATTTTTAAAAAAACTTCTATGATAAAAAATTTTGTACAAAACGTGTTTTTAGCCGTTTGAAAACTATCCTCATGGTAAACAAGGGATTTTCTCAACCTAATCTCGCTTAAGAACTCAGCCGAAGCGACTAGCAAGTAAAGGCAAGTAGCCGCTAGCTAGCTTGGTGGAGTACTTTTAGGCTTCTTTGAAATGCATGATAAAAAATATAAAATAAAAAATACATAAATAAAATGCCATGACTAGCTTAATACTACTTGGACGAGAAATTCATCGTTCCACACGAAGGCCTGAGATAATTGCTTTATTATAGGGCATGTCCTATCAAATCGGGTTTAAAATATGTTAGTTAGTTTGATTCTGCAACTAACAATATTAGAAATTCAAATGTTAGATCGTAAGGCCAATCGATCTCGGGGCTGGTACAATATCGTGTGCCCAGCCGATGATGATAGAATCTCGGATCGATTGGCTTTATCCGACCGTGTTTAGATAAAAGAATTAAGACAACATAGGCCAGAGCTTAGATGTGATATTTTTACAAATATTCTAACATTATTCCAATCAATTTTGATAGATCAGACCTAACCAAGATAATATATGATTGAGATTAATAAGATAGAATCTTAGGCAAATCTATATCTATCTTTGAATATAGGCATATGTGTTTAAGAAATGAGACGCATCAATACTCTATATGATAGTAAATAAACTAGTATCAATTATCATAAATTGAAATATAATTTTAGGTTATTTGTAATTACTAACCGATACGGTGTAAGATTGAAGTTAATAATAGCGATAACTAGCCAATTATATCAAAGTTTGTGACTAAACCAATAGAGCAAGTTTAATTATGATAAACAAATACTTTATCGGCCGAAACTCGGGTAAAACAATGAACAACTCTTATCAGCTTAAGTAAATCTAAGCAACAAATTATAATCTACAAGATTGGACTTAACCACAGTTCAAATATAGAAGATTGGACTTAACCAAGACAGTTCAAGATAAATAATGAGCTGAGTAGATTTAAATTAACCAATTGATGTTTTTCAAAGGTGATTGATATATTAGATCTAACTAAGAAAGTAAAAACAATCAAAGAAAAAGCTGATTATATCAGATAGAAAACACAAGTAAAAACTAAATTAGTATATCGAACATAACCATAAAATACTAATTCCACCGATATAAGTGAATTTGACGAGCTTCCTTTCTCATCGGAGATCGAACATAACCGATGCAATCAAACTAGAACTCGCCGAGAGTAAGTGAGTGATGATGCACCAAATTTGTGTATTAAATCGTTCTTATTTACAAAATACCTCGAAGACGCAATTTATATTCGTAGGCTGATACAAGTCCGACTCAAATACGACTCCTATCATCTATCCTACAAGAACAAAAACTAACAGAGTCCGCTCGAAACATGACTCTATCGACTCATAATTCCATACATAGAAATAGAAACTAAAACCTTCCTTATATCGGAAGCTAATACAAAACTTGGATAAATTTGTCAACCAAATCTTCTATCACCGTGCTATGAACTCCATCTCCGACCCGGTCTCGATTAACATAAATTGTCAATTTTCGTTGTTAACAACTACTTAAAAGAAAACATGCATGAATTTGATGAAAGATGTGTTTGGATGTTCTATAGAGAAATCATTGGAATTTTAATTCAAAAACTAATTACAATAGATAAAAATTGAGAGACAAGAGACATCTCGAAGGAATTGTAGAACATGAGTTTTGAGCAACTGTCTCCTAAAAGTGGAGAAAGGGAAGAAATTCTATAGAAATTTGTTAACCCGTTACTACAATTCAAAGAGCTTCATATGAAATATATCTATAGAATATTAATCATTTAAAATTCCAATAAAGGTTCCTTTTAAACGTTGGTTTTTGAAACACGCGAGAATAGAAAAATCATAGAAATAAAATGTCATAACACAATGAATACCGTGGGAATTAAATCCACAAGAGTTAAAAAAATATTATTCGGTAGCGAAAAGGAACTTTGAGTCACGTAGGAAAAAGAAACCATGAGATATAGCCTCATGTTTTCCCCTTCAAAATTTATATAAAACAAGCTATTTCATATGAATTTCAAAGAATCTGAGTAAAGTTATTCTTTTGGCACAAAGGATCATACAGGAAACTTTTTCCAATGGATTTTAATCCTCTAAAAATTCCATCACTACGAATCAGCCAAGGCTCAGCCGCTCCGGTACACCCGCTCGGCTCACCGGATAACATCCGCACCGTACGCGTCCCGTCGCCATCGCGCCCGCACACGCACACGCAGCCGCACGCAGAGGCTCGCAGCCGACGAAGCAAGTGCGATCCAGCACAGCGCTCGCCCGAGTCAAATTCCACCACGCGGCCCCTCGTCTTCGTCGCGAACCAATCCCCACCGCCGCTTTTCTCACTGATCGGTGGGTCCCGAGCCGTCCTACCTCCTCCCTGCTCACTGCTCTCACTGCACGCGGTGTACGAAACAAACGCGCCACCGGCTCATCAGATGGTGGGACCCACCCGGAGGAGGGAGGTGGGCCCACCTGGCATCCGAGAATAGGAGGGGTTGCGGGGCCCACGCAGGGGCATCCGAACAGTACGGGGGGCCCACAACGTGGGAGTCATGTGGAGAGGGTTTTTTGTTTGTTTTTTTTTTTTTGCGTCTCGGCGTTGCCATTTGCCAAGCTGGCCATCTGGCCATGAGCTGGTATCCATCTTCCGACAGCTCCCCTATTATTTTTCCTTACTTCTCGAAACCTTTTATTCCTTTTAGGATAGGTTTTATAATTCCTTTCCTTTGCAACTTTTTCACGTACTTCACCTGATTCAGAAACTTTGTGCTCTGTTTTTGTTCGTTTGGTAAAAAAAATTCTCTCTGCCTTTGGCCTGCAACAGAGATGAGCTAGATGGCCCGATGGTAGAACCTGTGGAAGCACTAAGCTTAGATATCAACTATACATATATATACTTGATCATTATTTTTTAATTATGTAGAGATATAAAAGTTTCTTTCTAATGATTGAATATGCTAAAATCATTTTTGCTAAATCTTATTTTTTATGCATAATACTAGTTACTTAAATTTTTTTATCCCTTTAGCTATTTTGCTGAGCTGATAAGTGAAAAAATACGATGGGTTATTACTGGTTGATTAATTACTTAGTAACTATCACAAACTTAAAAAATAGATTTATTTAATTTTCTTTAAAAAACTACATAAAAACTACATGTTGATGAGTTATACTAAGTTATATAACTGATACTTTAGGACGTAGAATATAACTGATACTAAGTTATATGATTTTAGATTCTTGATGTATGAAACCATGATATTTAAGGACGTAGAATATAACCGATACTAAGTTATATGATTTTAGATTCTTGATATATGTAATGCCCTGCTCCTACTTATATATATTGACCTAAGGTATATCATACCATGGAGTCGTATTAGCCTAAACTAATTTTGACCGATAAAGTGGTGGGTTATAGTCGTCGGCTAGCAGAAAGGCTTTTTCCTAACACAAATTTGATGTGACGTTATGTAAGACTTATAACTTGATGTTCTCTCCTTCTAGTTAGCCATGTATTTTATAATGAAATATAACAATTTGTTCAAGTAGAACACGATGACTCTAAACGATATATGGGCAAACGAGGCCAAATTATTTGTGGGTCAGACTACAGAGTACTTTCTTAAATGGATGGGATTTTATTTCTTGTATGTATATTATCTATTCATACTTAAAAATATCTTTCCATATGATAATATGCATGTGGTATTTTGGATAATGATAAAGTGTATACCATATACCTATAACATCGACACTTATAAACAGAAAGTATTTTTAAAGAAACATATTTTTAGTAGCTAAGAAATATACCCAAACGATAAACGAGGGAATAACTCCGACTGATAGTAGAGTCGAATAGTGTCTAAGACATCTCTACCTGAAAATAGTACTAGCATACTATATTTTCTAGCCTATAGCATGAACTGGTGATCCTTTTTTTATCTGGTTAAAGGAAAAGTTGAAGTTGTATAACTGTTTGCTTTTTATATTACTGGTTCCGGCCGGTCACAAATACCGCAGAGGATTTTAGGCTTCTCTAGTTGTTTGTAAATAGCCATCTTCAAAAAAAATTAGTCCCCAAAAACTTTGGATAGGACTGTCCCAAAATAAATTAGGTGCAACAGATCTTCTCATCTCCAAAAAAAAAATCCCAAAAATTAGATCCTAATATTTCGCTAGTTTGTCACATCGATAAGATGGAGCCAGTTCAGTTAATCAATCTCTTCTACCCATGAACATGAACATTAAATCATGCTAGTACAGTACGTCGTCGTTCCGATTTTTTTTTCCCGCTACATCGTGTCACCGTCGAGCTTGCACCTGGGACAAACAGAACGCCAAGGTGCACTTGTGAAATTTTGAAATGTCCATGGGATTTGTATGAATACTTCAGAGACACACAGGAGTATATGTTGTCATCTCTCTTTAGCCCTTACGATATTTCTCACAAATCGTCTAAAAGAAGATGATTAATACCCTCCTCTAGTTTGCTAGGCCACTATATTTGTAAAGTCTGTACGATTGTACATGTGCATCTGAAAAACGTACATAGCTAGCACAATATTCTGAATTTAGTGTGACCAAATATTATTAATATTTCAGAACTAATCTGAACAAATATTTCTTGAAATTTCTAAATTGTCACAACATTGCTGAACATTCATAAACCAATATGAACAAATACAATTTTCTTTGATGCAGAAAATCCACATCCAGATCAACTCAATGGAAGGCAATGCAGCTTAGAATGCAATCCAGTGTGTCGAATCGTTTAGTCTAAAAACCAAGGTTTAGACCAAGATTATTCGATGATTATTTTCATTCTCAATCTCATGAACTTCCTACTGATAATCAAAAGCTAGCTGCAAACGAAGGTATTGATTGCTCATCGATGAGAAGACCTGGACAGAGGGGATGCAGCAAAGACGGAGGCGAGGGCTAGCGACGTGACGATGTGAGGGTGATGACCTCAACGTGGCGCAGGTGCAACGGACGAGGGACCCTGATGCTGTAACGAGGTGAGTGCTATGACCTCGATGTGGCGTGGGTGCAGCGGATGAGGGATCCCGACACGGCGATGGTGTAGTGGACAAACCCAATATGGTGGCACGAAGAGGCCGAAGGAGGTTGACAAGGCCGACAGCCCAGCCTATAGAAAGCTTCAATGCAACGCCCAGAGCGGCAGCAACATGGTAGTTTCTTCCCGAGCGGTAACACCAACGAAGGAAATAGAGGAGGCAGAGAAGGTAGCGGCCGGACCGAGTGAGCAGGCAACCCATGGTGGTCATGCGGTGGAACTTGGAGCGAGCGAGGAGATGACATGGGATCCATATGAGGTAGCGCGATGGCCAGTTTTCTTCCGTGCCAGCTCGATTGGGAGCGTGAAACGGTGCCCAAAATCTAGCTCGATTTGGCACCGAGATTAGGAATGCGGCAAAATTAGGACCGGATTTGGGAACATGTTGGAGGCCTGGTTTTATTTTAATTCCTATAAATTATGTTTTAGGATTGCTATTAGCCATCTCCCGAAGATGCTCTAAGAGCATCACCAACAGCTCACTCAAATTTTATCTTTCAAATGTGATGAATAGGGGATCACCCATCTAAACAGAGCACATCCATACGTATTATGTCTACAACAGATCATCCAAATGTCACTCCTTCATTTAGGTGATGGAAAAAGGGTGATGGGGGATTCCCCTCTATTTGGGTGACCAAAAATATAATTTAGGTGATCATCTATTTTAGATGATGGGTTGAGTGATCTGTTGAAGCATAATTTTTTATCAAAATCACCCAAATTTGAGATAGAGCACCATTTAGAAGTGCTGGTGGTGATGCTCTAAGGGATTTAGAGTATCAATTATCCAATCTATTCGTTTACTGGTAGTTATATCGTCAAGCATGATCTTTTCCTCCGCGACGCAGGCAGCGACAAGGCGCTGTTTGCGACGCACAAGACCGAGTGCATGCCCATGGACCGGTGGCTCGACAACGCCGTCGCTGCAAGGAAACATGCCACACTAACAGCTAACTTGGTGTTGCATGTGAATTTTTTTTATCTATAGAAACTACTATTACAAACTATACATTGAGAAAGATAAATTTTTTTGCTGTGAAATCTTTGAGGTATAGAAACTATGAGTGATTTCTGCATTAAAAGTGCCCTGAGAAAAATTAATATAAAATTAACTGTATGTGTTGCTTTATTTTTTTTCGTTTGTTATTTAATTCACAATACTAGTATATCCTTTTTAATAGAAAGGTCGACCACCTTTTACCTGAGCAAATGCATATGTTGGTCGAAATATACTTAGTCATCCGGATTTGATTTAAACTAGCCTTTTATTTTAAGAGACGGCCACCCAGCGTTTTGATTATAGTCGTTGGATCTTCAGATTTCGGGTTGGGTCATCAGGATATGGCTTATTCAGTTATAGTTTAAACGATCAAGCGTGGTTAAGAAGATGAATCCCATTCTTTTATATAAAAGAAAAATCCTACTGTTATCCTTGAACGTGTCCCAACGCACAACCTAGTGGCAAATTGACTTGCATTGGATCCGTCTTTGACCCTCCTCTAACCTATGTATGGCGATAATTAATTAAGCACGCAGGTTCGGTAGAAAGCAAACATTAACAACATCTAAGTACCTGACACCACATTAATAACATCTAAGTACCTGACACCGTGTTTTAAGAAACAAAACTGGGCTGTGCTCTTTACCTTAATTTTCCAACTAACATTTCTCATTTTTCCTACACACTTTTCAAATTACTAAACATGGTTTTTTAAAAAACTATATAAAAATTAATTTTAAAAATCATATAATTTTTTAAAAAGTTAGTTAATAATTAATTGATTATACATTAATAAGTTGTTTCGTTTTATATAGGCGAGAGACTTTCCAACCATAATAACCAAACACATCCCTAAGAAAAGAAACCGGTGGTCCGGTGGTTGGCAGCAGGAGCATCGTGCGCGTATCCAATCTTGGGCCAAACGGCTGCTTTGCATCTTCTCCTCTCCTCACCGGGAGACGGATCGAGTAAAATTTACAGGAAATGGAGACGCATCCCTAAAGTTCTTTCTATCAACTGCACCGCTAAAAATGCCATCTGCCCTTCTGTCTGCATGGGTCCTCCATTCCCCATGGGGCATGAGCTAGTGAGCACAACTGTGGATAGACGAAGGCCTTTTTTATCATGTGAAGAGGAGGATTAAGATAAGCATACACCAAGTAAGAAAGTTATGAAGATATGATCAATTACTTTTTAATTACTATAAATTTAAAATAAATTTATTTAATATTTTACAGTAATTTTTATATAGAAAGTTGTGCCGTTGAGTACGTAGAAACTGTTTCAAAATCAATCCGGAAAAGACAAAGAACCAAAATGTTCTTAATTAATAGAAAAGTTATATCGATGGATAAGTATTTTTTGATTTGTAAACCTGACGATAGATAATAAGGTAAAAGTTGATTTATTTTGAGGTAAAATTTAAACATGATTTATTTTGAAAGGAAGAGAGAGAGAGAGTACGAGACCAACCAACCACTCCACTTGAACGGAGCAAACCAATCACAGGAGAGGAACACCGAACACACGGCGGCGTGAGTCTGTCACCTCCTAAACCTGCTCATCTCATCTCATGTCATGTCATGTCATGCCACATCGGTTTTGCAGTCGATTCGGGGGGCAGGCAGTACACAGCCGCACGCGATGAATTTATTCGCGGAGCACTGGTTTCCGAGGGGTCGGGTCCCCCAGCTTGGTTGGTTGGATCATACGTGCAAAGTTCGACCAAAAACCGCCTATCCACCAAGTCTCCGGTGCGGAGCGAGCACGTACTCGCAGCAGCTTGCTACCTCTACGTACATACTTCTCTGTTTTCTAAAAAAAAAACTCAAATCCTAACCTCCAAAAAAATTTCTCGTTTTGCGGAATGATAAAATAATTTCTCGTTTTGCAGAATGATGTTTGGTAAGAAGATATAATGATAGGTAGGAAGATAAAAATTGGTTTATTTCATCGTTAAAATTTCAGTTGGTTTAATTTTGGATGGAAAAAGTACAATCAAGTCTTTTTTTCAACGTTAGGAATTTTTTCACGTCAAGACATGGAAACTTTCTACAGGGCCATATTTATATTTTTGTGTTTGCTTGTTTGGTGTGGTTTGCATGTCACTAGCTATGAATGTTTAGAGTTTATCTTTTGACCCAATCAACATATGCCATTGTCAAAAATTGAATTTTCTTAATTTAACGTTGAAGTTGTTTTTAAAGATTTTTTCATCATAGTTTCTCTTTTACATTGACATTTAATTCGCTTTCAACATAAATATAAAGTTTTAATCATAAATTATATTTTTTTTAATACGTTATTTGGCGTATTCTTCGCATATAGCCATCTAATGATGTTTTAGTCTATTATTATTAAAATAAATAAATGGATGTTTAGGTCTAAAATGCCTCGTACAGATTGTAATGTGTTTTACTTTTTGGAATTGGTAGGTCTCTCCTTTTTTAGCTTTGTGTGCTCTAAAATAGGAAACGGTGAAGGAAATTCGATATGAATGAAAACCATATAATTTATCGAACTGAAAGCATGTTGCCTCGTTGTATAAATTGCTGTCAAGACATCGAAAATTCATAGTACAATTTGGATTTTTCTCAAAATAATTTCAAACCCAAGGATCTATCTATCTATCTATTATGCTACTAAGGCACCAATTTGACACACCTCTAGACCTTAGATCTACTATAGATTACATTTTATATAAGTCAATTTTTTATATTTATCTTAAAATAGAAATAAAATAATTCATTCAAATGTTATCGATAATAATCATGGTAAATTTTGCAAGAGTAAGTTTTGAGGAAGGACAATCCCAAAAGTTAGATATTTATCGGTGGACATCAAACCTATTAAAATATTTATTTCCAATTAAATCAAAATTAAAAAAATTGTGTGAAATGTCATAAACGGCCCAGGACGACAACTCTCCCGTCTATATTCTCTGTATCCCCTCCCCTCCCTCACCATGCATACCGGTTGTAGAATGCGTCATAGGAGTGCCGGTCGAGCGATGGGCTGAGGGGTCTCCATTATCATCTCCTCCTAGTGTTGTTGTTGCTTTGCACCGTTCATGTCCACGCTGTTCGTGTCTTATTCTGACTCACATCGTATAAATTACATGGAACAATCCTCTATTTTTTTCTTAAAAAAAGCTCCCATCACTTCCCATGCCTTGTCCCAGAGTGAAAAAACAACACTTACGTTAATAAAACTATTCTCGAATTGATCCTCTTCTCAAATATTAGAATATCAAGATTTTCATAGGAATTAATATAATTTGTATTTTCATATAAATTAGTAAAATTCATATAAAATCTTTCTAAATTTCTATATTTCGAATAAGGCTTATAAAACCATGTCGAATTACATGAAGTTAATCACCTTGGAATTACATGGGACGTACAAACTCCAATCTAACCTATCAGCGAGAGTTGACGTCCATTTCCCAACTTATGCTCTCTTGGTATGCTACGAAATTAATGGTGGAGCATGACTGGTTCATCAAATCAAAACACGCGCATTTCGCCCTGATTTTGATCAAATCAAAACACTATGCATCTCACCCCAATCAACACCCTGTTTCTCTCCTAGAATATCACGCAAACTCGATTTTTTTTCTCGTTTCGTGGACACAATAGCATCACCGAGAAGAAAAAAAGTGCCAGCAACGATGAGAAGAAAAAAGAAAGAAAAAACAAACCTTTTTTTTTAGAATCAGGAGGGTTCACATTTTTTTGACCACCTCCTCCCCTGGTGCCACCTTCTCCTGTTGGCTTCATCACCACAGCTCAGCAGCATCATCGCCTTCGCCTCCTCCCTTCTCCATTTCTTTTGTCTCTCTCGGTCTTCAAATCCATCCCGGCTAGCTGCTGCCGTCGAACGCGCATTGCCTCCTTCCTCCTCCTCCGCAGCAGTTCTTGCCTTCCGGTTGGCGCCAGTTCGAGGGTTGGGGAGGTGA